>CM030366.1:20946531-22184031 GCA_017893485.1 Hemerocallis citrina
AAGCATTGAATAATTTGGGGATTTTGGTCTACAACTTGGAAAAATAATATTTTTATTCACTTGGAATTATTAATTGTGTGGGATTAATTAGGTGAAATCAAATGTCCTAGAATTAATTTTGCCTTTAACAAATCACAAAAATTTCAGATTCTGCACCTCTTAATTAATTTAGTTAGTTCTTTAGATTAATTTAATTTAATTGCTTTCTTTATTGAATTTCAATTTTCCAAATAGTAGTCAATGTAGTAATTTCGGTACTCGATAAAATAATTAGTCCTCGTGGGTTCGACACTCTTTTCACTTATCTATACTACTTATTGCGATTTTGTACACTTGCAAAAATTCACATCAACAACAATACATGTCAGCACTAAAATTCACTTTTCCCCTACTACAGGAAAGCAAAACCAATGTCGTCAGGGGTTATAGAAAACAAACTCTCATACGAATCCAATGTCTATTCACTCAACACATTCTAAGTTCAGTAGTCATGTCTATCTGTAAGTTCTTTGCATGTCTAGGGTTTAGGAACCAATATAAGGTCAAATTATCATGCTTATAATTCCACTGAAAAATCATTATTAAACATCAAAAAAAATTATAAACTAACTTCTGACAATGTCCATTAATATTCAGGTTAATCTTAAATTTTAATTCCACAAACAATTTATCATTCCAATTAATTCACTGGGACAATACACCTTAAACAGTATCTAAAATTTAAACGTTATATTTATAAACATCAATATCTCACAATTAATAAATCGGTTTGTGAAATCAAAAGATGTTCTGGATTCTACACTTAGAGGGCTATAACATAATATATAAAGTTCTAAATTTGGTTACAGAGAACTGGTTCAAATCCAGTGCAAATTAAGGCAAAAGACGGGGCAAATTCACAAAAATAGAATTTTATGACCAGAAATACATTCGCATTATATTCAGTAATTAAATTAGAAATTGAAAATTAACATATCTAGAAATTTGTTACTTTCACAACATTAAAATCAAGGATTTAATCATGCTAACGCACGACAATACAATCAAAAGATATCCCCTTCCATTGTGCACTCAGCCTTCGGGCCATTGCATGGATGATCCAAACCGTTCACATTGATCTACACATCTAAATTAGTCTAAATATGTAAAATCAAGTCATTTGAAATTCATTTGCCCATCCATCATGTTATTTTATAAAAAAACAATATTCAGCCATACAATTGCATTGAAAGTGTTACGAAATTGTATGGCTGAGTTTCGTTTTTTTACTAGATTTGCCCGTGGGCACGTGCCTACGGCACGTCTTCGGAACGATACAAAATACCAAAAGCCCTGTAGACAATAAAACAACAATTATGTAGCTCAAGTTTGAATAGTATGACAATAATTAGTTGTAAATAAAAGTCCATGTTTCTATTAGTATATGTTGAAAAATAATTATAAATGAGGGTGTAAAATCTAACTTCTTAGAACTTTAAGTGTGGAAAATAATGAAATTTAAACTATTTTCAATATAACACGTGCAATAAAAAAAGCATAAAAATTCTGAAAGTTTACAAACCTGAAATCTTAAAATCTAAATTTCTAAGTAAATAAAGAAAGAATGGGAGAGAGAGATAGGGAGAGAGAAAAAGAGAGAAATATGAAAAAGTGAAGAGAGAAGAGAGAGATAGTAATAAAGTAATGGATTTTTTAGTTTTGGGGGGAAATATTTGGTTTTGGGGTTTGAAATTTTAGGGGAGAAAATGTGTTTTGTGAGGTTAGATCTAGGCCTTTGATTTTGGGGAGATTGAAGGTGAGCCACTTGATAGCTTTCTTTGTATTTTATTACATATATATAATGACTTGATGGATGGGCAAATGAATTTCAAATGACTTGATTTGACATATTTAGACTAATTTAGACGTGTAGATCAATGTGAACGTTTGGATCATTCATGCAATGGCCCAAAGGCCGAGTGCACAGCAGAAGGTTTATATATATATATATATATATATATATATATATATATATATATATATATATAAAGTTGTGCTTATGTGGTGTATGCAATATGGTGTCATTACAATGAAATATATGGATCTTTCTATAAATATCGATTCGTAGGAAATCAAATAAGTCTGTAGAACCCTGTATTTTTAAAATATTATTTTTAAAGGTTTATAAATGACTAAAAATGATTTTTGGAGAATTTATGAATATTTTCAGAAAAAATTATCTTTTTACACGTGCAAAACACGTGCAAATACTTTCTTGAGAAGTTTGAAAGTCAAGTTTTCTTCATGAAAAATCATTATTTAATATTTGGGATTTATTTAGTATTTTTCCAGATTTTTCTGAAATTAATTGGAACTATTTGCAAATTTTGAGAAAAGAATGACCCTTTTGCAAATTTGTCATTTTTAGGGGTTAAAATGTAAAATGTACTTTCTGGACGTTTTGAACAGTACCGGTTGAGATTTAGGATTGTATTTTACTTTTAAATCCTAATTTAAATGAATTTTATTGAATTTCCAAGAATAGAGCTATATATATAAAGTTGTATTTTGAAGGGATCATTTTGCAAAAGTGTTTGGAAAACCCTAAACTTCTTATCCTGGATATTTAAAAGGAATTTGCAGCCGTCATTGCTGCACAGTATAGAATTCTGTGATTTTGGAAGGATCAAGAGGAAGTTTTGGATCTTGCAAAGGAGAGACTTGTTTGTTGGATCTCGTCGTTTCCAAGGTGAGTGACATGTTGTTTTGCTTTGTGTATGTTTTATGTGAGTGATTGTTTTGTTTTATTTTGTTTTGTGAGTAATACGAAATTTGTTTGAGGTTTGATTTATGTGAACGATTGTTGTGTTGTTTGTTTGGCATGTATGTTATTTAGTATTTTGCATGAGAACGATGCAAAGGTCGTTGTTTGTACCATGTATGTGAAATCTAAGAATATTGAGTAGATCTTGGTTCATAAAATTGTATTGCTAGAAAGCATGTTTAAGATTTGAGTATGGTTATGATCGGATGGGTGAGCATCTGAATCTTGTGTTTACAAATCAGATCCTGGTTATGAGTTGTGAAAGAAATTCAGTATTGAGAAATCCTAATGGAAGAATTAGGAATTTAGAACATGAGAACTTGAGTTTTGAGATATTGGATGTTTTGAGTAATGTATCCGATCTGAGAATACTTTGAGACGGTCGTTTTTATTGAAATACAAATTATTTTAGTAAACAATGATTTCTTTTGGTAAACTCTAATTTAGATTATCATGAACAACCAAAACTATGCAGACTGTAGGCCGACAGTCGACTGGCAGACCTATCAGTTGACTGGCACGACCCAGCTGCTGTATCTTTAGTTTTCTTGAAAATCCGTTCTGGACAGTCGACTTAGACCCTTTTCAGTTGACTGGTACACTTAGAATTTATTTTTCAAAGTTATCGCAGGTTTTTCTCTGGTAAGTCGACTTATGACCTTTTAAGTCGACTTATATTCTCTTTTAAGTCGACTTATGACTTTGCAAGTCGACTTATAACACTTAGAATATTTTCTTAAAGATTCCTGGAATTTTTCTCTGGTAAGTCGACTTATGTTTTTATAAGTCAACTTATGATCTGGTAAGTCGACTTATGTTTTTATAAGTCAACTTATGATCTGGTAAGTCAACTTATGACTTTTATAAGTCAACTTATATTCTCTGGTAAGTCAACTTATGACTTTTATAAGTCAACTTATTTCACTTAAACTTATTTTCTTAAAATCATGGATATTTTCCCTCTGGGCAGTCGACTTACTATAGTAATAAGTCGACTGGTACTGATGAGTTTTCATAAACTTGAATGTTCTTCTGAATGATTAGTCTTCAAATATTTTAGTCTATACTTTGTCTTCTGTTAAGCATATGATTTTAAGATATTCAGTTGAGCTATCTATGGTGGAAAGTTGGTTTAGACATTTGAGTTTGAGTCTCTAGAGGATGTGTGTGACCCTAGTATACCGGCGTTGAGTTATTTTGTTGAGGCCTGTTGAGGCATTTCAGTTGTTCAGTTTTGAGTTAAGTCCGGTAGGGTACACCAACTCTAGGAGATTCATTGAGTAATTTAGTAACCCAAGAATAATAAGGACAGGCACTAGTGGTGATATGATGAACGAGAACATGGGTCAAGTACCTCAGTATGGCTTTCGGTGTGGGATTTAATCTCCGAAATTATCACGGTAGATTACTTGTGGTGTGGGATATATCTCCGGAATTATCACGGTGATTACTTGTGGTGTGGGATTTATCTCCGGAATTATCACGATAATTACTTGTGGTGTGGGATTGATCTCCGGAATTATCGGGGTCGAGGCGACGCACATGTGGTATTCGTGTGATGAGGTTATTGCTTTCGGTGTGGGATGATCTCCGGAATTATCATGGTCGATTACTTGTGGTGTGGGATCTATCTTCGGAATTATCGGGGCATGGGCTAATACTCACAGTTTATCTTTATCTCGTAGTAGTCATCGTGATAGGATTAGTTGCATAGCAGGGGATTGAACCCTATGAAGTGAAGACGTTAAGGGCTTGCACCGAACCTATGTAGAGTGGGATGCATAGACTTCGACAAGTACGCATTAGAGAGTCCGCATATAGGAATTGTGTTTTCCTGACTTGGTTTTATGCACGTGGTTTTCCTGTTTTCTACACTTGACACTTAGTTTAGTTTCACTTGTTGTTTACATGTTTCCTTACTACGTCATATTTTATATATTCTTGTTTATTATATGTTGTTTAAGAATCCATGCTTAATGCTTATTTATGTTGTTTGTTTGATTTTATGTCACTCACACCATTTATGGCTGACCCCTTTAGTTTTGGGGGTTAGGGATCATCTCTAGCCTCATGTGTTGCAGGTTGTTGCTTAGAGTTTGGAGGTTTGGATGCTTGAGATAGTTTTGAGATAAATTAATTTAATGGAGTTTGTGTAAATTTGTAAGAATAGTGTTGTAATAAGACTGTGTTGTAAATAAAAGAAAACTATGATTGAGATGTTTTTTTAAATTCTGATGTGCTATGTAAAAGTTTTTTGTAATAAAAGTTGAAAATTTTATTGGTGTTGGTTGTGTTTAATGTTACATTGAAGTTGATGTTGGGATTGTGCCACGTATTTTCTAAGATATTATATTAGAAATTCGGGGCGCTACAAAGTCTGTTCAACATGGATATACAATGAGTGGTTGAAGATTGTCATGAACAAAACTCGATAATACGATAGCTCAATGAGATTTAGAACAACTTGCAAGAGTTCAAGAAACGCTTGCCTCGTACACAACGATTACAAACAAGAAAGGAACAACGGAAAGAAGAGAAGCAACAATGGCAACGTCAACAACTAATGGCAGCAACACGAAAACAACAATGGCAACAACGACAGTAACACGACTGCAATGATGACAACAACACGGTAGCAAGGATGTCGGGATAGTAGTTGGGATGGAGATGGGCTGTCGGGTTTGAATATGAAGTTCGGGTAAGATTGGAAAGATGTGGCTATTGATAGAGGCTGGGTGGTGTTGCGGGTTTGAAGAAGAAGAAGGTGAAGCTAGATGTTTGGAGGTCGATTTTGGTGTGGTAGTTGGCTGGTTAGGTTGGAGTAGGTGGAGTTCAGGAAGGAGGCAAGGTGAGGTGCTGGAGGTGGATGTTGTAATATCCTGATTGGTTATTATATTTGTATTATTATTATTTTTAAAATTAAAATATTTTTATGGAAATTACTTGGTTTTACTAATAAAAACTTGTCACGCCCTGCTTCCCAAAAAGGAGATACGGAATACGGATACGTGACTAAGTCCAGCGAATGGCTTTCACCATTCATAAGCTGTCAGGATCTTTACAACAAGCACAAGTATAAGAAAGAGATATACAAGAGAAATGATCAACCACGCATACATAACTGAATTAATATAGTCAATAAGATTACTTGAAAAGAAACAAGAATACTGAATTTCAAATAATCATGTCTGCGACAAAACACAAGTCTGGGACACAAATTCCAATAAAAAATAATCCATGTAACCAAGTACAAATATTTAAGATAAGCAACAAGAAATAATAGATATAGCAAGAGCTCCAGCCACTAGAATCTCAGATCACCTACTCCATCGGACAGCTAATCACCAAAATCTGCAATTGAACAAATTGCAGGAAGAGGAAAAAAAAAACAAAACGCCCGTCAATGCAAGTTACGGGCCGCTTGTAGTGCATGCAACAAGTACAGGAAAGATAAACAAGAATAGAGTAACAGCGGAAGCAAGTATAGCATGGAAAGGATGTAACAACAAAATAGAGAACTAACTCTGAATCAAGAAACAGAAACAACTAGCATGGCAAGATGAAGGGTTCAAGTGTCATGTAACAAGTGTCAAGTAGAAAAGCATTATGTAAACGAGTAACAGGTAACAAATGTCAAGAATCAAGTATTATGTACAAGTAACAAGTAGCAAGTGTCAAGTGATCATGTTCAAGTCTTGTATCTAGTCCTAACACGGTAGCACTTTTTGCGTCCCAGGTTTTTACCACATGGTTGCTACATTCAAACAATTACGTTTTAGATTTCATAGTGGACCATAGAGGACAGTGTACTTAGGACAAGCTCCGAGTAATCAAGCTCCAAATACCAAATATCAAGATCTAAATATCAAATATCAAGCTCCAAGTGTCTTGTGTCAAGTGTGCAGGTGTCATGTATCGTGTATCAAGTGTCATGTATCATGTGTCAAGCTCCAAGTAACCAATAGGATCTATTGATCCCCTTTTGAGTACACGTTTCTGTATTTTCCACTATTAGATCTTTCCCTTTAAACCCCGGCTTAATTTCTTGTTTTAATTATTCAAGAAAGTATGTACGTACACAAACAAGTCAAGAAAAATGGAGAGACAACAAGGGGAAAGTACAAGTCGAACAAAGGACACGAACGGATGACAAAAGACTCAAAATAGACTAAGACAAAGAAAATTCTAGTTCTGGACAGCAAGACAGTACTGCACTAAATCTAGGATTCCTGTTGCCACGAACATGCAAATCTGGATCTCAGAAAATCTAGAAAGTAGATTCCCGGCCGAATCTAGCATATATATATAAGTCATATAGTATTTCATAAAAACATGACTCAAAACAGAATTGTATCCAGATAACATGTTCAGCCAGAAATCAAAAGCTTGTATTCTTAAATAGGAAAACGACATAAAAACTTATTGATTAAATCCAAGAAAAATCTGGGATATTTCCTAGTATGTTTAGTATCAGAATATAAAGTTTCATAATTTTACAACATAGATAGAATAAACAATTATAATCAGAAAGCAGCAAGATATGGTAGTTTTGTAAATCTGAAATCACACACAGCAGTACAAAAATAGCAATATCTTACAAATTATAAATCGAAATTCAGATCCGTCAAAAGGGTGATAAAATATATACAGTAAGCTACATTTCAAATTCACAAAGTTTTCACAAAAAACAAGTAGAATCAGGTTGAAATTAAGGTTCTTTACTGAACAGCATGAAAATTCTGCAAGTATAGTAGTTGTTTGTAAGTATAGATAGTTTGTAAAAGTTATCAATTAAATCCACAAAAATCAGGGGTTATTCCTAATCAAGTCTAGTTGTACTCAGCAAATTATCGGATCAAAATATTATCTTTAGCATCAGTATAAAAATAAATAACCATATAGAATTCATATAAAACAGAATCTGAAATTTTCTACACATCTGTAGTAAAATAGCCATAACTTGCAAATTATAAATCGAAACTGAGATCTGTCAAAAATTCTGGAAAGTAGACAGACTTCTCTATAGTTCATATTTACAAATAATTTTTATATACTGACCTTAATATGGTCTAAAATACTGATAAAAAACGGAGTAACAACAAAAATAGAAATCTTCTTTATGCATAAAATCAACTAGTTCATAGGTAACACATCCAAATCACAACCAAATGTGAAATATGGTATACTAAATGTCCAAGCAACATGGTATCGGGTATTTCACAAGTCTATCACGAATTATACTGCGAATAACACATCAAGCATGCAAAATCCTACAACCCTTCATAATCACGAACAACATGCATGTATACATTAAGAGTCTATTATATTTAATTTATTTCATGTCGTGTGTATGATGTGACAACTATGGATGGATCAACAACTAGAGACGAGATATAACAAGGGTTTCATGGGAATAGATCTTGAAGCAACTACACTACAGGCGGTATTTAGTACTTGTATTATACAACAAAAAGGAATACAAGTTACTTGCCTTTTAAATGCCGACAAAAACGACGAAGCAAGAACAAGAATAACGGGAACAGATTCCCAAGCACGAACTCAACGAACGAACGAACTACCAACCGATAATCAAGAACTCACACGCGGAACACATGGGGATCGAACACACGCACACAAGAGAGGGCAGCGGAGAGGTGAGCACGGGAGAACGGCGACGGACAGTGGAGTCCGGCTCGCTGTTGCTGTCGATGGAGGACGGGCACAGCACACCGCGGTGCTGTTGCTGCTGTTTGCTGTGGTCGGCGTCAGGGTGAGGTAGCGGCGCTGTGGGGAGCTCACGACAGGGGGTCGCTGGACTGTGGTGGCTGCGGTCTGTCGTCGGAGGGAACAACACAGGGAAATGCCGAGGTGGTCGGTTTGCTGTCTGCCGTTAACTGCTTAAGAGGAGGAGGGAGGAGACACCGGGATGATGGGTTGGGAGGGATCGGGATATGGTGAATTGGGGGGGGGGGGGTGCTGGTCGCTGAGGTCGCGACAGGGGAAGAGAGGATCGGAGAGGGTTAGGAAGGTCGAGATGTTGAGAGCATGGGGATGGGTTAGGAGATGACGGATGAAGTAGGGTTTGGGAAAAATACACAGTATGGGTATGATATATATATATATATATATATATATAGTGGATATCGAGTTTTGGGGGGTGCAGTTTTAGGCGGATAGGCAGATAGGGTATACACGGGAAGATAGGGTTAAGGTAGATTAGGGTTGATGGTGTTGAGTATTGGGTATTGGGTATAATAAGATCCAATAAGAAAGAATATGGTTTTAGGATAATCAATGGGTTTAAATCCAATAGAAAATACACAATTAGGATTTAGATTATAAGTAAATAATTAAATCAATTATAAAAAATAGTAATTCAATAGTACAATGAATCAAATAGTATACATTGAGTTAATACTCAAATACTAACAAATAAAATAGGATTTTATAGTAATAATAATAAGAACAATAACAATAACAAGGTCATATGTAAAAATAGGATTATATGAAAACTGTTTGAAAATAACAATAAATACAATTAATGAAAAGAAATGGATTTTAACAGGAGATACAAAAATAAATTTGAAATAAAAAAAAAGAATTTAAGAAAACGAAATTTTTTATAAATAACCCAAAATCAAATAATACACAGAAAATACGTACTTGCGAAAACAGGGGTTACAATACTTATCTGTATATATATATACAAGTAAGTATATATATGTATTGTATCGGTTTTGCGCACTTTTACAAAATCCTGTAAACTGCGTTTTTGAGAAAATGTCTGAAACATTCGGGTCTGATATTAAAAATTATTATTTTATTATTATTTTATTTTTATATTCAGAATTGAAATATTTTTGATGGATATCACCCGGTTTTACTAATAAACATTATCTATATATATATATACTAGTCTGTATATATCTGTATTGAATCAAATTGGTACTGAAATCTTCCGAGCCAATAATCAAATTATTTTATTATTATTTTATTTTTATTCCCGGTATCAAATTATTTTTGTACAGATTGATTGAGTTTGATGAATAAAAATTATCTGTATATATAGATGTATGTACGTATATGTACTGTATCGATTTCGTACGTTTGTACGAAACATGTAGTATGTGATTTTGGGAAAATACCTTTTATTTTTTATCAATCATGATCAAATGGAGGGTTAGAAATGAGTTGGGTGTTGATTGTAATATAAAATTGCAAATTGAACTCCAATTGTTAAACCATAAAAGGGGGTGACACTTGGGTTCTTCTCACACCACAAGCCCACCCCCTCTTCTCCTATAAAAGGCCTTGGCTGGCCCCCAACCCTAGGGCAAAGCCCTTTCTAATTTTTTTTCTTCATTTCCATCTCACTCCATCCCTTCTTCTCTTATATTTTCTTCTACTCCTTCTACTTGTTTTATTTTAGAAAAAAAATGAGAATAAAAGAAAAGAAAGAGATATCAAATCAAAAAAAAATTAGAGTGGGTTCATTTCTTGAGGTTGTTCTTGAAGAGGATGAAGAACAAGGAAGGAGAAGGATCAAGCCAGCAAGTCCTTCCTACAAATTGTTGGGTGGGGGGTTTTCAACTTGTTTATTATTGTTTTGTTGTTTTATTTTGCTTGTTATGTGAACAGCTTGGACTAATTTCATGGGCATATTGATGATTATGGACTAGAATAAAAGGCATATAAATATTGAAGTGGTAGAACACATATAAAAGACATATAAAGATTGAAGTGGTAGAACACAAATAAAAACCCTAAAGATCAAATCTTTAAAATAGTTAGAATTAATTACTTGTGCTAAAGTTAGAATATTTACTCCAAATTAATTTGAGAGGTTCTTATATGTGTTACTACCATGCTCTAATAGTTTGATGGGTTAAATAAATCGTTTCCCCAAAACAGCGAGCAACACAGCAAAATTGCTGTTTTAGCTGTTTTTGACTTGTGTTTAAAGAGTATGGGATGCATACTGTTCCAGAGTCTCTCTTCTATTAGAATAAGTGCATCATTGCATTAGTTAACCCTGCATTAGATTCTAAGTCATATCATACACTGACACATCAATTATATATACACATTTCTCTTTTTATCAATCTGTTTGTTTAAAGTTGAGATTCTCTGGTAGTCATCAGCCTTAAAGCGTCAGTATATGTACTAACATCCCCACTTCAATAGGTACTGGATTGCAAAACTACAGTTACAGGATTCAGGAGGACTCAAGGCAAGAGAAGCGAAGTGTTGATTTTTATTTCAATTGTAACATTTGTTGTAATTTATTTTATGTTGAGAAGCATCCAAGTGAAATACCAAGTGTTATTTATTATTTATTGTACTCTGATGTAAATTTATTGAAGGTTTGTAACACTTGGCTTGTAAGGTACTATTGTAACACTGATGTAATATATTGCAGTTTTATAACATCCGTACTTGTAATACATTGGTGTTAAATAAAAAGTTTTAAATTTTCATGTTTTTCTGTGTATTGTGGCTAATTGAATAAAAAGATTCTGGCTTATGTCACGGTTTCCCGGTATAGAAAATCAGGGCATTACGGATGTTCTGAGTTGAAGAAGGTCAGGAATATTGCAGGGCAGATGGAGGAGGTTGTTGAAGGTGGGCAGCTGGTTGGCTGGGCTGTCGGGTGAGGAGGGGATGAGGTGCGGTGGTGGAGGCAGGGGTGGTGCTGGTTATCGGGGTTCAATGGAGCAAATAGAGGCAGTTAGGTAAATGGTGATGTAGATGATTAGAAGGGTATTAATATGTAGGCAGTAAGAGGGTTGGCGGCTAGGGTTTAGGGTTTAGATTAATTGGGTTTCGGGTTCAGGTTTGAATTAGAATTAAGTCGTTCATAATAATTTAGAATGACCAGACATGTAGCGCCCCAAATTTCTAATATGAGAGCTTAGAAAATAAGTGGCAAAATCCCAGTAATCCACTTCAATACAACAATAAACACCAACAACACCACTAATATTTTTCGTTCTTTATTACAACAATTGTTACGATTACAGCGGAAGTCTAAACATCTCGACACAAATTAATCTTTCATTTACAACTCAAAAACAACTCAAATAAGTCTTTACAATTTTACACAAAACACTAAATAATCCAATTATCTCAAACTGCCCACTCAAGCATCCAACCTCCAACTAAGCAATAACCTGCAACAAGTGAGGCTAGAGTTGAACCCTAACCCCCAAACTACGGGGTCAGCCATAAATGGTGTGAGTGGTAACAAATCAACAAATAACATAAATGAACTTAAAACATGATATCCAACAAATAATAATCGAACACTAAAATATGAAATAACAACAAAGAATAATGGGTGTTATCAAAAACCGAAAGTCAAGAGTGTAAGAACAGGAAATCCGAATGCATAAAAGTGATTCCAGAAAACATCCTGACTACATGCTGACAACGATGACTACTAAGAGATGAAGATAAACTATGATAATTTGCCCATGCTTGATCATTCCGGAGATTGATCCCACATCGCAGGTATTTTCCCTGGATAATTCAGGAGATCATCCCACATCTAAACATAGACTCATAATCACAAGAATACCCCAAAAGCGTCGCCTCGACTCCGATCATTCCGTAGTTCAATCCCACATCTCAAGATAATTACTTGGATAATTCCGGAGAAATACCTCACATCTCAGGTTAACTACCTGGATAATTCCGGAGATAAATCACACATCTCAAGTTAACTACTTGGATAATTCAGGAGACTAATCCTACATCAAAAGCCATACTGAGGTGCATAACTCAAGTTCCCATTCGTCATGACACTACTAATGCCTGTCCTTATTAATTTGGATTACTGAACAAATCTCCTAGAGTAGTGTACCCTACCGGACCAAAAATCTGAATAACTGAAAATGTGCCTCGATGGGCCTCAACAAATAACTGAACAAACACCGGTATACTAGGGTCACCTACCTCTAGAGACTCAAAAACAAATATCTGAACAAATTTCACCAAACAAGTGGCTCAACAAAATATCTCAAAATCATGTTCTTAACTGAACAAATGTCTCAAATCAAACACTAAACAAAATATCTCAAATCAAATACAAGATCCTACAGGACCAGTCGACTGCTTGATGGACCAGTCGACTGTCCAGAGGACATATCCCAACATTTTACAAAAATAATCTAAGGCATGACCAATCGACTTGACAAGTCATCAGTCGACCGTCCCGAAAGAACTGAACAAAAATACAACCAGAGGACCAGTCGACTGACCTCAGTCCAGGTCGACTGTCCCGAACAAATCTCAAGACTCAAAAATACACAGTAGGCACGTACCAGTCGACTGCTCTGTAGGCCAGTCGACTGTCGGCTACAGATTTACAAAAAGTATAGATCTGAACACAAATCAAACGGGAGTATTCTAAAGATTCATCGATCATAAAATTAATTTATATTCAGGCAAATAAACAATTCTCAACAATCTCCATCATGGTTACATTACTCAATCAATCAATTTCTCCAATCTCATATTCTCATGATCTTAATTCTTTAATTCTCCCATTAGGATTTTTCTTCAACAAAAAGTCTTCCATAACTTAATCCAAATCTGATTTACAATCATAAGGTCCAGGTGTTTACCATCTAATCACAACAAAATTAATTCTTAATATGTCTCTCAACAATACGATCTCATAGATCAACATATCCTCAATAAATCTTAATATTTCTCATACATGATCCAAATATCAACAAAAGTTCTCATCCTCCATCTCAAATTAAAGATCCAAATCATATTTACAATGAGACTAACAAAATAATGGCATAATGATCACAACAAGCATAACAAAGATCTTACGTCATCTACCAATCAAAACAAACAAGCAAAGCAAAAACAAAACAAACCAACTCACCTTGTTTTGAAGAAAATCCACGAAATAGCTCTTCTCCTTGCTAGATCCAAAAAGCCTCTTCTTGTTCCTCAAACAAATCTCAAAAGTCTCAATATTGTAAATGACGGCTGGGAATAAGAAATCCCTTATATATGCCGGAGTAAAATATTAGGGTTTTTATTCCCACTTTACAAAATACTTCTTTCGAAAGTACATTTTACATATATAATTCTTTTCTTTGAAAAATAAACCAAATATCATTTAAATTAGGATCTAATAGAAAAGTATATTCTCAAACCTCAACAAGTACTGATCGGAAAGTCCAGCAAATACACTTTGCACTTCAACCCTCAAAATTGTCAATTTTGCAAATAAGTCCTTCTTTTCTCAAAAATTGCAAATAGGCATAATTAATTTCTGAAAAATCTGGAAAAATATTAAATAATTCTCAAATAATAAACAATGATTTTTCATAAAGAAAACTTAATTTTCCAAACTTCTAAAAAGTCATTTGCACGTGTTTTGCACGTGTACAAAAGATAACTTTTGGAAAGTATTTATTAAATACTCAAAATCATTTAAAATCATTTTCAAATAATTAAAATAATATTTGAAAATACGGGGTTCTACAAGACAAGATTTGGGATTTAACAATAATTAACAAATAATTAGATAATCTAGTGAATGGAAATTAATTCAAAAGAAAGGAGAAAATATAGACAACCAAAATAAAAGATACGTAGGAAAATACGTACAATTGAAACAGGGAGTTATACTAGGATTATTCCAATTATGATAATCATGGTATAATATCTCAAAGTAGTGGGGTTATTAAACCCTAACCCTAATTTCTCTTGTGTTCTTATTATCATAATTACTTAACAATCTTGATATATTAGATTTTAAATTTTGAGATCAAGAAAAAGATCGTCGAAATCTAATCATTGTTCTCGTTGAAGTCAGTGTTCGACGTCGTCATCGCCAATTGCCGCCATCGTTGCCGCTAGCTGCCGCACATCACCACCGCCGCCGCAAGTTGCCGCTGCCGCTGCCTCCACTCTCTTCTCCATCGATCTCCATGTGAGATTGAATCGAGATGATCCAGATCCGTTCCGTGGAGGCCTCCCATTGGCTATGAGATTGTTGTTCGGTGTTCGGACCTTTTAACTTGATCAAGATCTGATCCAAAAGAAGCGGTCATATTGGGTGTGCATTTGCTATTCCGTGTTGGGCATAAAGATAGGATCGTTTGGTGTTGTTGCTGCTTGAGTCAGATCCGACTTTCCATTTGTTGTTGTGTGTTCGGATTCGAGCATCAAATCACTTGACTATTGTGCTGTTCATTCAGATCCAACCCGTTATCCATGATCTTCAACAAGATTCGGTTCGCTCTAAACTTTAAGATCTATGCTATTTTTATTTAATTAAATTTCTGTTTTATTGTTTTATAGAAGTTTTACATAATAGCCCTCATCTTTTTATGAAATTACGTGAGTAGTAATTATTCAAAATAAACCATTTATTTTGTGAAATTTATTGTTTATTCCTTTGAGATTGAAAAACATAATTGTCTGTACGAGGTTCCTGAACTAGAGGAATTTAGTAGTTCTGAATTTAACAGTTAGAAGAGGAAAGCACGATACGGGATAAAGTTTATAAAAATATTCTATACTTGTCAAACAGCTTATGATGATTTTGTTGAGGATGCGGATGGTAACTTGGGTGACAGATGAAGACTTATTTAGAGAATTTCTGTTGAACAACATATAAGATCGTCTTGCAGATGTGTCCATGAAGTATGGGACAACGAAGAAGATATGGGACAACGTGCTAGATGAATATAAAAAGGAGGAGAAATTCTTCAAGGCCCATTTGGTGGATAAATTCAAGGCATTTGACTTCAAAGAGGAGAAAGTGATTCTCCGTCAGGTAACATATCCTAAAAATCTAGTAGGAAAACTAGAATATGAGAATATAACTATGTGAGTTTCTTGCTGGTGCTATAATTTACAAATTACCTGCTTCCTGACTCTCTTTTAAAACTGAGATGTATAGTTTGCATGAACAGATTAAACTTGACATCTTAAGGGTTGTATTAAGGTTGAAGATGAGACTAAAACTAGGATGAATTTAGAATTGGTTAACAAACAAATCTCGACTGCAAATATATTAACCAATACTAAACATTTTCCTAAGTTTAAGATAAACAAGTTTAATCCTAAGTGTGAACCAACTAAGCTAGAGGTCACGAAGAAGATTGTTAAAAAGAAAGGAGTTCTACAATTGCAGAAAGTGAGGTCACTACGTCTCTGAGTGTAGGCTACCCAAAAAGGAACAACCCAACAAAGAAAATGTGAACTTGCTAGAGGGAACAACTGAGCCCACCAACTTTGTTTGTGTTGTTGGTGATGTTAAGGCTAGTACCTCTGCTAGTTGGTTGGTGGATTCGGGAGCCACCTGCCACTCATGCAATGATGAGGGCCAATTAATTGATCTCAAAGGTGCAAATAAGTCTGTGTCAATGGCGAATGGAGAATCGGTCAGGGTACTTCAGACTGGAACTGATAATCTCAGTCTCTCATCAGGTAAAACTTTAATTTTACGTAATGTTAAATATGTACTTGCTTTAGCGAAGAACTTGATATCTATAAGCTTACTAAATCATGTTGGTATGGTAGTTACTATGATTAGTGGTAAAGCTATATTGTCTATTAATTCTTTCTATTTTGGCTTTTTATTTTGTTAATGGCATGTACATAGTTAGTTTAGTTTATGAAGTAGTCAATACTATTAGTTACAAATTGTGTAGTCCACGTATATGGCATAATAGGCTGGGACATGTGAACTATGTTAAGATACTTACTGTCGCTAAAACTTTTAACTTGTCGATTGCCACATCCATGAAAAGTGACAAATATGAAGTGTGTGCTCAAACAAAAATAACTAGGAAAACTTTTCGTAATGTTGTAGAAGTACACAATTTCTTGAGCTGATTTATTCTGACATATGTGATATCAAGAGTTTTGTAACACAAGGAGGTCGGAAGTACCTAATCACATTTATAAATGATTACTCTAGATATTGTCACTTTATTTGTTGAAATTCAAGGATGAAGCGCTAGAGAAATATAAAGAATTTAAAGATCGAGTCGAAAATCAGTTAAATACTAAGATTAAAAGGCTTGAATCAGATAGATGTTGAGAATATGTCTCACTGAGATTCACAAAATTTTGTAACTCACATGGAATCATAGCTGAAACTACAATACCCTACTCACCACAGTCAAACTGCATTGACAAAATAAAGAATCAAACACTCACTGAGATGTTGAATTCCATGTTATTGACTGCTGAGTTACCTTCGTATTTTTGGGGTGAAGCTGTATTGACTGCTAACAACAATTTGATCATGTTACCTATAACCCCTGTTTTCCCAAAAATGTATTTTTATGTATTTTCTGTATATAAAATTTTTGCAAATTATTTTTTTTCGGTTTTCAATTTATTTTGTCAAAATATTGTTGGATCTCCTATCAAAATATGTTTTCGATCAATAATTTTATTGTAACTATTTTCTATGATTTATATTATAATGCAAATCTTATTTTTGTTATTATTACTTTGATTTCGATTATTATTATTAATACTGTTATTATTTTTATCATTTTTAGTATTTTGTTATTAATTTTGAATGGTTATTAAAAATCCTATTTATATATTTTTCCTAAATCTCTTATTGGTTTTTAAAACCCCAACCCATTAAACCCCTACCCTGTTCATTATACCAAAACCCAGCAACCCTAAACCCATTTAAAATCTTAATACCCTGTTTATATATCCAACTACCCACACCCATTAACTAAACAACCCCCCAAACCCTACATGACCCAATAACCCATTTAACCTAACTATACCGGTTATACACACCCTAAACCCGAAACCCGATATCCTACTCAGCCGTCACCCCCTAAACCTATCCCTTCTCATCTATAAATATTTACAGCTAGTTCACCTTCTTCATTAAACCCATACACCCATCTGCCGTTTCGTCTTCCTCTCTCCCCCATCCTTCCGTCGCTCCGCTCCTCCACCCTCTTCTCCCGGTGTCTCTCCCTCCCGTCGCTTCGCTGTCGCGACACGCCAACCAGCACCAGGCCACAGCCACTTGCTGTAGCACCCTCCGCCCGTCCGCCGTGTTCCCTGGCCGCCGCCCTGTGCCACACCGTGCCCAGTTGCTTCACCGCAGTGCTCCGCCTGTTGCTGTGCCTCCCGCCTGCATCGCCAAGCCACAACCAAGCTTTTTGGCTATTTTTTTGGGTTTTGATCATGTTGGATCTCGACCGTTGGATTGCTTCATCATCATCTTGATCATCATGATCATGTCCCCTTGAATGATTTCTAGCCGTCCATTGATTTGATCTTGATCATCACCATTGGGGTGATCTTGGCCGTCCGTTGGATCTTGATCATCATGCTTGATTGGATGTGGGCCATCAATCTCCTCTTGATCATCCTATTAGATCCTAGCTGTCTGCTTTCTTCTTGATCCCCACGATCATGATGATCATCAACTTCCTTTGATCATAGCCGTTTGATCGATCAATCTTGATCTTCATCATTATCTTCATCATTAGGAAAATCTGACCGTCCGATCTGATTCGATCATCTTGATCTTGATCTTCGATCTCAGCCGTCCGATTGTGTTCGTGATCATCGTCTTCATCGTGCTCGCGATCGTTTGTTCGTGGTGTTTTGTTTGTGCCCGGAAATTCGTTCCCGTTATTTTTGTTCTTGCTCTGTTCTTGTCGTCGTCTCTCAAGTAAGTAACTTGTATTAAATTGCTTTGCATATATAAGTACAAAATACCGCTTGTAGTGTAGTTGGGTTCTAGAGACAACTTGTGTGTGAATCCCCATATTGATATTGTCTCTATAGTGTTGATTCGACCATATTTGCCTCACGACATACATGACAGGAATTAACCTAGGGTTAACCACTTTTGATGTATATGTTCATGCTATTTTGTGATATCTGTGCTTGATGTGTTATTCGTGATATACTTGTCGAATACTTGCAAAATACTCTATACCATGTTATTTGGACATCTAGTACACTATATTTCATGTTTGAGTTGATTTGGATGAATTTCATGTGAGCTATGTTGATTTGAGTATGAAGAACAAATCTGGAATTTTCTGTTGCCCTGATATTGATCAGTATTTTAGATCTTATTAAGGTCAGTATTTGAAAATATTTTGTGAACATGATTTGTAGAGAATTCTGTCTATTTTCCAACCCTTTTGACGGATCTCAGTTTCGATTTACGGTTTGTGAGTTATGTCGATTTTACTACAGTAGTGTCGAAAGATTTCCAGATTTTGTTTTCTATGAATTCTGAAGAGTAATCTATTTTTATTGTGATGTTTAAATTATTATTTTGATCTACGATTTTGCTCAGTACTTCTTGACTTGATTTGGGTTTACCCAGAATTTTGGTGGATTTATTTGAGGTGTTTTACAAATATTTTCATGCTTGCAAATAAAGATTTTACATGCAGAATTTTACTACTGTTTAGTAAAGAATCTGATTTTCGACCTAATTCTACTTGCTGTATCTAAAATATTTCTGAATATGAAAGTTATCTTACTGTATCTATTTTATTACCCTTATGACGGATTTGGATTTCGATTTATGGTTTGTGAGATATTGCTGTTTTCGTACTGCAGTGTTTACAATTCCAGATTTACAAAACTACCGCATCTTTATGTTTTCTGATTTTCGTTGACTAAACTATTCATATTGGAAAATTCTGAAACTTTTGATTCTGATTCTACACTTATAGGGGAATACCCCAGATTTTTCGTAGATTTAATTAAAGATTTTTCATGCTGTTTTCGTGATTTTAAATACAATCTTCTGATTTCTGACTGAACGTATTTTCTGGATTCAAACCTGTTTTGAGTTATGATTTTGTGAAATACTATATGACTTATATATGTTTTTTGGATTCAGAAGAAAGTCTATTTTCGAGATTCTTTGACGGATCCAGATTTGCATTTTTGTAGACACGAGAATCTCTGTTTTAGTACAGTAGTGTCTTGCTATTCTGAACTAGCAATTGCATGATTCCATTCCTTTACGAACTGTATATCATCTGTACCTGTTTATCTGTCACCCTGAACCTGTTACATGTTTATACCATGCTATTATCACTCTATTTTCTGCACATACATATCGTCTGCTAATAATAACAAAATAACCTAGCTGGGGTTAAGGGACAGATCTAGTAGTGGAAAATATAGAAATGTGTACTGAGAAGAGGGCCCGTGTTCCCTATTTGTTATGTGTTCATGATTACATGATTCACGACTCTGTTATCTGACCCTGACTACATTACTTGTAGAACCCCGTATTTTCAAATATTATTTTAATTATTTGAAAATGAATTAAAATGATTTACTGGAAATTTAATAAAACATTTTCTAAAAGATTTATCTTTTTACACGTGCGAAACACGTGCAAATAATTTTGGTGTACATATACAATTTTTATATTTTTAATAAGTTCCCATACTTATTATGGAGCGTATTCTAAATTTTGGGATTTTTCTGAATAAAGAAACTATTTTTACAAATATCTCGAAAGAGAGGGGCTTTTATGTAAAAAGTCGTTTGGATCTTAAATAAACTATGAAAATTCGTTTTACTGATATTTTGGTTCTCCATGGTCATCATTTGAATTTAAATATATTTGAAATTTATTTAAAGTCGATTTGGTGAAGATTTAAACAAAAAGGGTGTTTTTGCAAATATAGAATTTATGTTGGATCTTTGTGCAAATGTTTTTCTGGAAGGTAAAAGTCAAATATTTTTATTGGAAACTATAATATGTATTACTATATATTATTTCGGATTTTTCTGGATTTTTATGAATATCTTATGATGTATTTGCAAATATTACAAAAGGGAGGGCTTTTGTGCAAAATTGCCACCCTGAGTGTAAATCCGGGATTTTCTTATCTCTGGACCGTGCTGGGTTGTTGGAAAACTTAGTGGTAAAAAGATTTTATTTAGTTTTGATTTATTTAACTTATTTTGACTAAGAAAGGTTATATATGTGAAGTAATAAATTGAAAAAGGACTATTTTGCAAAAGTACTTCAAAACCCTAATTCCTTTCAATCCCGGCCTGTATAAAAGAGGTTGTGCAGCCGTCATTCGCTGCACAACTCCAGATTTATTAAAATATTATTTTCTTGGTGATCGGGAGGAGGATTTTTTTGGATCTAGCAAAAGGAAGACCTTTTCGTGGATACTTCTAAAAATCAAAGGTGAGTGACATTGTTTGTGTTGTTGTTTGATTTTGCGAATGATATGAAATTGGTTGTTTTGATTTATGTGAATGCCATCGTTTGCTTTGTTTCATTATATGAATGATATGATCCTTGTATTGTGATGTGAATGAACCATTGTTATTGCTTGGACCATGTTTGTGAAACTTATGAATATTGAGTAGATCTTGAATTATGAGATTATATTGTTAGAAAGCATGTTAAGAATTGATTATGTTTGGATCGGATGACAAACATCTGGATCTCATGGTTATAAATCAGACTTTGATCATGGTTGTGAAAGAAATTTAGTTTTTGAGAAACCCTAATGGAAAGATTAGCGATTATAGATCTTGAGAATAGAACTTTTTGACATATCGGATGATTGAGTAATGTATCCATAATGGAGATTATTTGAGATTGTCGATTTTACCTAAATACAAATTATTTTAGTAAACAACAATTGCTTTTGGAAAACCCTAATTTTGATTATCATGAACAACCAAACCTTGCAGACTGAAGGCCGACAGTCGACTGGTATCCTAATCAGTCGACTGGTACGACCCAGCTGCTGTATCTTTAGTTTTCTTGAGAATCCTCTCTGGACAGTCGACTTAGACCCCTTTTCAGTCGACTGGTACACTTAGAAGTTATTTTTCAAAGTTATCTTAGATTTTCTCTGGTAAGTCGACTTATGACCTTTTAAGTCGACTTATATTGTATTTTAAGTCGACTTATGACTTTGCAAGTCGACTTATGACACTTAGAATATTTTCTTAAAGATTTCTGGAATTTCTCTCTGGTAAGTCGACTTATGTTTTTATAAGTCGACTTATGTTCTTATGAGTCGACTTATGTCTCCTTTAAGTCGACTTATGTTGTCTATAAGTCTACTTATGATCTGGTAAGTCAACTTATGATTTTTATAAGTCATCTTATATTGTTGGTAAGTCTACTTATGAACTTTATAAGTCATCTTATATTGTTGGTAAGTCACCTTATGTTTTTATAAGTCTACTTATGAACTTTATAAGTCTACTTATGTTTTTGGTAAGTCACCTTATGTTTTTATAAGTCTACTTATGTTTTTGGTAAGTCACCTTATGTTTTTATAAGTCTACTTATGATCCTGGTAAGTCAACTTATGTTTCTATAAGCCATCTTATATTGTTAGTAAGTCAACTTATGACTCTCATAAGCCAACTTATGTTACTTAGTTTATTTACGTAAAAATTATAGATATTCTCCTCTGGACAGTCGACTTACTACAGTATAAGTCGACTGGTACTGATGAGTTTTTGTAACTTGAGTGTTCCTTTGAATGATTGGTTCTCAGATAATTCAGTCTATACTTGTTATTCAGTTCAGTAATCGATTTTGAGATATTCAGTTAAGTATATGATTTTGAGATATTCAGTTCAGTATTTGATTTAAGATATTCAGTTGAGCCACATTTGTTTAGTGGAATTTGTTTAGACTTTTGAGTTTGAGCCTCTAGAGGTAGGTGACCCTAGTATACCGGTGTTGAGATATTTGTTGAGTTATTTTGTTGAGGCCCACCGAGGCATTTTCAGTTATTCAGTTTTGATTTTTAGGCCGGTAGGGTACACCACTCTAGGAGACTCGTTGAGAAATTAAATAACCCACAAATGATAAGGACAGGCACTAGTGGTGATATGATGAACGGGAACATGAGTTATGCACCTCAATACGGCTTTAGATGAGAGATTTAATCTCCTGAATTATCCAAGTAACTTTCTTGAGATGAGGGATTTATCTCCGGAATTATCCAGGTAAATTACCTGAGATGAGAGATATATCTCCGGAATTATCCAAGTGGTTTGCTTGAGATGTGGGATTGAACTCCGGAATTATCGAAGTCGAGGCGACGCACATGGGGTAATCATGTGATGATGTGTCTATGTCTAGATGTGGGATGATCTCCTGAATTATCCAGGTAAAATACCTGAGATGTGGGATCCATCCACGGAATTATCAGGCATGGGCTAATTCTCACAGTTTATCTTTATCTCGTAGTAGTCATCGTGTTAAGATTAGTCGCATAGCGGGGATTGAACCCATATGAAGTGGAGACGTTAAGGGCTTGCACCGAACCTATGTAGAATGGGATGCATAGACTTCGACAAGTATGCATTAGAGAGTCCGCATATAGAAATTGTGTTTTCTTGAATTGGTTTTATGCATGTGTTTTCCAGTTTTCCTACACTTGACCTTTAGACTAGATGCACTTGTTGTTTTCATACTATGATGTTTCCATGCTTTACATCTTTGTTACCCCTTATTCCTTTATCATTGTGGTTAATACATGTTGTTGATGACCTTATGTTTTACAATTAAATTATATTGATTATTTTATGTCACTCACACCATTTATGGCTAACCCCTTTAGTTTTGGGGGTTAGGGATCATCTCTAGCCTCACATGTTGCAGGTTGTTGCTTAGAGTTTGGAGGTTTGGATGCTTGAGGCATATTTGAGATAAATTGATTCATAAGAGTTTTGTGTAAATTTGTAAAAGCAGTTTTGGGATAATTTGAGTTGTAAATGACAGAAAATATTATTGAGTTGTTTTGAATTCCGCTGTGATTTGTAAAAGTTTGTTGTAATAAAAATTAAAAATTTTAGTGGTGTTGGTTGTGTTTATTGTTACATTGAAGTTGATGCTGGGATTATGCCACGTATTTTCTAAGTTATCATATTAGAAATTCGGGGCGCTACAGATTGGTATCAGAGCATGCTTCAATAGTAATAATAGACATAGTATGAAAACCAACCTAGGTGTGGACACTAGAGCGTGAGTACCTAGGTGGACATTAGAAGTGTGAGTACCCTGGTGGACATCTGATGTGTGTGATTTGATTGTTTGGTCATGAAGACATGTAATGAGATTTAGGCTGTTTGTATGCTTAGACTTGAATGAAATCTTTTACCGCAAGTATATTGATTATTTTTGCATAAGCAATTATTTCCTCACTAGCTGTTTTTGACATCTCTTGTTCGCTTGGTGTAATTGATATTTATTTATGTAAGGTATTACCCTTTCGACTTATATAACCTCTATTTTACTTATTCATGATCTACTATATGTTTTGCTATCTTACCCACTGCATATAATTTCTGGATTATGTGATTTTTGCCAAAGAAATTTTCATTTATTTATTTATTCCTAGTTATAAAATTTAATTATTTTCCGTTAGATTCTTTTAATTATTTGCTTTCTTGTATATTTCGTGCTCATTCTTGTATCCTATCGCTCTTACTGTTTTATATTTGTTTGCTTACTAAATAACTTTTGTGGAATTAACTTATTTTACTTTTATTCGGTTTTCTCTATTGTCAGCAACTGAATTTATTTCTTTTTCTATATCTCCAACCGAATTATGTTATTTCCATTCATGAGTGCAAACATTAAACTTTCACTAATCGTCTTGTTTTCTTTTAAAAACTGTTTCTTTGACTTTACTATTGGTTTTTACTTCTTATTCTTTTGTCCAAGACATTATTTGGCAACTTTTGCTGTAATTCAATAGTGCATCCTTTAGCATTTCACAAGCTTATTTATTTTACGACTCTTACCCATTTCTTTCTTGACGTCTTATCTTCATGTGCATTTTTGTTACTCCTATATTTTGATATTACTTTTACATATTACCTTAAATTTTTGAATTGCTGCAAGTTAAATTATTATTGCTACTTTTATTTCCCTCCATTATTGTTTTGCTATACTATAAATTTTGTTTTGCATATTTACTTTCAATTTATTATATATACT
This sequence comes from Hemerocallis citrina, assembly GCA_017893485.1. Lineage (NCBI taxonomy): Eukaryota > Viridiplantae > Streptophyta > Magnoliopsida > Asparagales > Asphodelaceae > Hemerocallis > Hemerocallis citrina. The sequence goes on from CM030366.1 coordinate 20,971,332, forward strand.
TGGATTTTTCAACACTGTATTTTCCATTATTTTGTATCGTCTTATTTATTTTGGAGCATTTAAACTTGATTGCAATATTTTACTCATATAAATATGATATGTTTCTGCATATCTAAATCTTTATCATATTTTTTGCACCATATATTCGATGCCATTATTATTACCTACGGTTGACCGCTTTTGTTATAATTTCTTTTCACTATTTAAAAGCTACTTATTAAATTTATTACTTCATACTTTTTCGGGTATACTATGTGCACCCACTACTTATATTTTGCTTAAAATATATTATCATTACATTCTTGATTTCTACATATACTTCCTACAAATTCCTATATATGTACCACATATTTCAACATACTTACTATGCATATCATTCCACATTTGTTAAATTCCTACATTACTGCATATTTTATGATACATTCATTATGTAAATTTGCTACACTACATATGTATTTTCTCATTCACATTTGTATTTGTGCTTAGGCATGTATTTCATTCCGTTTCTTCTTACTTTTATAAATTTCTTTCACTACTACTATTTTGTACGTCCTTATTTTATTCTTTCTTAATATTGCCCTTTTTGAGATTTTCACATCGTTACGTCCGTTTTATTCAAGTATTATGTGTTTAACAAGTTTTCTGATCGAACAATTCTTACGCTCGACTATTTCTCTTACTTATGGCTAATTGATATTTCAAGAATTTTACTTATATAATGGAGCTAATGGTAAAGAAATATCTCTTTTATGACAGTTTATTTATACAAATTACACTATACGTTTTCATGCAATTTGAACTAGTATGGTTGATTTTACTCTACTCGTATTTTCCAAATTTTATGTGTGTTAAGATTGGATACATCAACTACATGTGGTCTAAGTTATGGTTTGGGATATGGTTATGGTTTTGCCATAGGGTATGGATGTGAATGCGAAATGTGTGTGTGATTCTCTAACTTTACCCTCGTTTTGTAGTGATCAGTATGGTTGCATCCAGACCCCGGAACGAGGACAACAATGAGGATGGATTTGGAAGTTCTCGAGGAACTGGAATTGACCTTGAGGCTGAATTCGCCAAGGTGCATCAGACTCTGGATGCGCTGATGGCAGTTAATTTGGCGCAGATTCGGAACCAAGATCGGAATTATAGGATTGGACAGGTGTTCATTAACGCTGATCCCACCAAGCAGGATGAGTCTCTCAAGAGGAGGAGGTCAGCATCAGATCAGGAAGGGAAGGAATCCCCAGCAAAGCAAGTCAAGAACAGTGACCCAGTGCAGAAGGCACCTGCAATCCGGGAAGTAACTTGTTATTTCTGTAAGGAGGTAGGTCATTACCGGTCAGCATGTCCGAAGATGGCAAAGCGGACTTGTTTTCATTGTGGTCGTGAGGGGCATATTCAGCAGATCTGTCCACAGCTGAAGAAAGAGAATGCAAGGAAAAGAAAGGAACTGAGGAAGGGGCGAGAGTCCGCATTGACTGACGAGGATGCAGATAACTCAGGAATGTGACTTGTGTGTGCAAGAACTTGGGAATTCATTCTTTTGTATTAAATAAAACTTCTATTTGGAATAATTGAAGATTGAGTATTTTCTTCATGTAACAAGATTTATTTGGATTAATGAAATAGAGACCAAAGTTTTATTAATACTGTTTTCTTGCATGCAATTGTGTCGCCCAAATCTTATTAGTCTTAGTGTGGAATTTAAGGTGTTTCCAGGCAAGGTCTTGAGGTGGTTATCTTTACTCATGTCCTTTCTAAGGAGGGAGTGACCACTGATTCTTGGAGCAAATGTGGAAGGTCAGAGTTGGATGCAGGAGTTCAGTAGTTGTGGCAGCATGGCTTCCGGTGGCAGTTATCAGAGTTGCGCAGCGGAAGTTTGATTTTCTGAATTCTTTGCATGATTGTTTTTCGTCTGTATATTGTACATCTTTTGTTGAGATGCATTCCCTTGTGTGATTGTATTTCTTTAAATTATATTTCTATCCATAAGTTTTCATTCTTTCTTGATGTATTTGTTCGGTCCCCATTAGCAGTAGTTCTGAGGACAGAACTCTTCTAAGGAGGGAGTGATGTAGAACCCCGTATTTTCAAATATTATTTTAATTATTTGAAAATGAATTAAAATGATTTACTGGAAATTTAATAAAACATTTTCTAAAAGATTTATCTTTTTACACGTGCGAAACACGTGCAAATAATTTTGGTGTACATATACAATTTTTATATTTTTAATAAGTTCCCATACTTATTATGGAGCGTATTCTAAATTTTGGGATTTTTCTGAATAAAGAAACTATTTTTACAAATATCTCGAAAGAGAGGGGCTTTTATGTAAAAAGTCGTTTGGATCTTAAATAAACTATGAAAATTCGTTTTACTGATATTTTGGTTCTCCATGGTCATCATTTGAATTTAAATATATTTGAAATTTATTTAAAGTCGATTTGGTGAAGATTTAAACAAAAAGGGTGTTTTTGCAAATATAGAATTTATGTTGGATCTTTGTGCAAATGTTTTTCTGGAAGGTAAAAGTCAAATATTTTTATTGGAAACTATAATATGTATTACTATATATTATTTCGGATTTTTTTGGATTTTTATGAATATCTTATGATGTATTTGCAAATATTACAAAAGGGAGGGCTTTTGTGCAAAATTGCCACCCTGAGTGTAAATCCGGGATTTTCTTATCTCTGGACCGTGCTGGGTTGTTGGAAAACTTAGTGGTAAAAAGATTTTATTTAGTTTTGATTTATTTAACTTATTTTGACTAAGAAAGGTTATATATGCGAAGTAATAAATTGAAAAAGGACTATTTTGCAAAAGTACTTCAAAACCCTAATTCCTTTCAATCCCGGCCTGTATAAAAGAGGTTGTGCAGCCGTCATTCGCTGCACAACTCCAGATTTATTAAAATATTATTTTCTTGGTGATCGGGAGGAGGATTTTTTTGGATCTAGCAAAAGGAAGACCTTTTCGTGGATACTTCTAAAAATCAAAGGTGAGTGACATTGTTTGTGTTGTTGTTTGATTTTGCGAATGATATGAAATTGGTTGTTTTGATTTATGTGAATGCCATCGTTTGCTTTGTTTCATTATATGAATGATATGATCCTTGTATTGTGATGTGAATGAACCATTGTTATTGCTTGGACCATGTTTGTGAAACTTATGAATATTGAGTAGATCTTGAATTATGAGATTATATTGTTAGAAAGCATGTTAAGAATTGATTATGTTTGGATCGGATGACAAACATCTGGATATCATGGTTATAAATCAGACTTTGATCATGGTTGTGAAAGAAATTTAGTTTTTGAGAAACCCTAATGGAAAGATTAGCGATTATAGATCTTGAGAATAGAACTTTTTGACATATCGGATGATTGAGTAATGTATCCATAATGGAGATTATTTGAGATTGTCGATTTTACCTAAATACAAATTATTTTAGTAAACAACAATTGCTTTTGGAAAACCCTAATTTTGATTATCATGAACAACCAAACCTTGCAGACTGAAGGCCGACAGTCGACTGGTATCCTAATCAGTCGACTGGTACGACCCAGCTGCTGTATCTTTAGTTTTCTTGAGAATCCTCTCTGGACAGTCGACTTAGACCCCTTTTCAGTCGACTGGTACACTTAGAAGTTATTTTTCAAAGTTATCTTAGATTTTCTCTGGTAAGTCGACTTATGACCTTTTAAGTCGACTTATATTGTATTTTAAGTCGACTTATGACTTTGCAAGTCGACTTATGACACTTAGAATATTTTCTTAAAGATTTCTGGAATTTCTCTCTGGTAAGTCGACTTATGTTTTTATAAGTCGACTTATGTTCTTATGAGTCGACTTATGTCTCCTTTAAGTCGACTTATGTTGTCTATAAGTCTACTTATGATCTGGTAAGTCAACTTATGATTTTTATAAGTCATCTTATATTGTTGGTAAGTCTACTTATGAACTTTATAAGTCATCTTATATTGTTGGTAAGTCACCTTATGTTTTTATAAGTCTACTTATGAACTTTATAAGTCTACTTATGTTTTTGGTAAGTCACCTTATGTTTTTATAAGTCTACTTATGTTTTTGGTAAGTCACCTTATGTTTTTATAAGTCTACTTATGTTTTTGGTAAGTCACCTTATGTTTTTATAAGTCTACTTATGATCTGGTAAGTCAACTTATGTTTCTATAAGCCATCTTATATTGTTAGTAAGTCAACTTATGACTCTCATAAGCCAACTTATGTTACTTAGTTTATTTACGTAAAAATTATAGATATTCTCCTCTGGACAGTCGACTTACTACAGTATAAGTCGACTGGTACTGATGAGTTTTTGTAACTTGAGTGTTCCTTTGAATGATTGGTTCTCAGATAATTCAGTCTATACTTGTTATTCAGTTCAGTAATCGATTTTGAGATATTCAGTTAAGTATATGATTTTGAGATATTCAGTTCAGTATTTGATTTAAGATATTCAGTTGAGCCACATTTGTTTAGTGGAATTTGTTTAGACTTTTGAGTTTGAGCCTCTAGAGGTAGGTGACCCTAGTATACCGGTGTTGAGATATTTGTTGAGTTATTTTGTTGAGGCCCACCGAGGCATTTTCAGTTATTCAGTTTTGATTTTTAGGCCGGTAGGGTACACCACTCTAGGAGACTCGTTGAGAAATTAAATAACCCACAAATGATAAGGACAGGCACTAGTGGTGATATGATGAACGGGAACATGAGTTATGCACCTCAATACGGCTTTAGATGAGAGATTTAATCTCCTGAATTATCCAAGTAACTTTCTTGAGATGAGGGATTTATCTCCGGAATTATCCAGGTAAATTACCTGAGATGAGAGATATATCTCCGGAATTATCCAAGTGGTTTGCTTGAGATGTGGGATTGAACTCCGGAATTATCGAAGTCGAGGCGACGCACATGGGGTAATCATGTGATGATGTGTCTATGTCTAGATGTGGGATGATCTCCTGAATTATCCAGGTAAAATACCTGAGATGTGGGATCCATCCACGGAATTATCAGGCATGGGCTAATTCTCACAGTTTATCTTTATCTCGTAGTAGTCATCGTGTTAAGATTAGTCGCATAGCGGGGATTGAACCCATATGAAGTGGAGACGTTAAGGGCTTGCACCGAACCTATGTAGAATGGGATGCATAGACTTCGACAAGTATGCATTAGAGAGTCCGCATATAGAAATTGTGTTTTCTTGAATTGGTTTTATGCATGTGTTTTCCAGTTTTCCTACACTTGACCTTTAGACTAGATGCACTTGTTGTTTTCATACTATGATGTTTCCATGCTTTACATCTTTGTTACCCCTTATTCCTTTATCATTGTGGTTAATACATGTTGTTGATGACCTTATGTTTTACAATTAAATTATATTGATTATTTTATGTCACTCACACCATTTATGGCTAACCCCTTTAGTTTTGGGGGTTAGGGATCATCTCTAGCCTCACATGTTGCAGGTTGTTGCTTAGAGTTTGGAGGTTTGGATGCTTGAGGCATATTTGAGATAAATTGATTCATAAGAGTTTTGTGTAAATTTGTAAAAGCAGTTTTGGGATAATTTGAGTTGTAAATGACAGAAAATATTATTGAGTTGTTTTGAATTCCGCTGTGATTTGTAAAAGTTTGTTGTAATAAAAATTGAAAATTTTAGTGGTGTTGGTTGTGTTTATTGTTACATTGAAGTTGATGCTGGGATTGTGCCACGTATTTTCTAAGTTATCATATTAGAAATTCGGGGCGCTACATTACTTCCCTATAGGAAAGTGTACTCAGAAGAGAACCCATAGGTTCTATCTGTCTGTCTGATCTGATTATCTGATATCTGTTTATCTGAACCCTGAGTACACTGCCCTATGGACTCCACTATGAAATCTAAAGCAAAACTGTTTGAATGTAGCAACCATGTAGTATGGTCCGCATGAAGTGCTACCTAGATAGTAGTCACACAAGACTTATAAGAACATGACATCTGATATCTGTTTATTTGTATCTGTTTATCTGACATCTGTTATCTGATTATCTGTTATCTGTCTAACTATCATCTGACACTATCATCTGTATATCTGTCTGCATACCATTTGACACTTGACACTTGACACATGTTATCTGAATCTATTAGTATACCTTGCTATCTGATTTGTTTTCTTGATTCATGTTAGATGTTACATTTCTGTTGACATACCTATACTATGCTATGTTTGTTCGGTTGTTATTTTATATTTGTTATTTATCTCATGTACTTGTATCCTGCACTACAAACGGCCCGTAACTTGCATTTACGGGAGTTTATTTTCTTTTTCGTATTTCTGTCATTGTTAAATTGCAGATTTTGGAGAACATGTACCAGATGGTGTTGGTGATATGAGATATTAGTGCTGGATTTTGCTATTATTATTCTTGTTGCTTGATTTGAACAATTGTATTTTGATACTTGGATTTATTTGTATTTGGTCCATGTGACTCAGGATATTTGACTTATTCAGATCTGGATTATTTGAGATTAATATATTTTGGTTTCAAGTATTCTTGTTGGTATTTTGGTTCATATGTGCATTCTTGGTTGATTCTTTTGCTTCTGACTCTGATTATTTCTGTGAGATGTTGTAAAGATTCTAAACAGCTTATGGATGATGAAAATCATTCGCTGGGCTTTTGTCGCGTATCCGTATTTCGTATTCTCTTTTGGGGCGCGGGGCGTGACATTACCAGTCTCGAAGTTATCTACTACACGTTATGAATTATGACATAAAACACACCTAATTTTGACAAATAAGAACTTGGGGTTGTATTGAATTCGTTAAAATACCTGACCCTAAAAGGCCTAAAGTAGGACCTTGAACAAATACATGTGTACTTAGGTTGTGCAGTTGATAGTGCTGCAGACAGAATTTTAGATCTATATTTTAACCGAATAATAGAATCTAGAGATGCAGAATTCTTTGAAGATGTGTCCATCAAAGATGAAGGCATCACATTATCTGGGTATGATTCACAATAGGAATCTATATATAGTTTGACTAACACTGAAACCTCACAAGACATTGAGCTAATAAGACACTCCACTAGAGATAAAACACCTACGACCTACGGTGATAATTTTGTGACATGCACTGACAGCTGATCCTGTTAGTGCTAAGAAAGTTTTAAGGTCTAGGGATGATTTCAAAGAAGCAATTGATGATGAAATGGATTCTTTATTACAGAATAACACTGGAGAATTAGTTAATTTGCCAATAGGGGCTAAAACTATAGGAAGTAAATGAGTTTTGAAGAAGAAACTTAATCCTGAAGGAACTGTAGCTAACTATAAAACATGTTTAGTATCTAAAGGTTATACTCAACAATGTGGGGTGGACTATTTGATGCGTAACGCCCCGATTTTCATATACTGGGAAACCGTGACATAAGCCAGAATCTTTCCTTCAATTAGCCACAATACACAGAAAAACAGGAAAATTTAAAACTTTTTATTCAGCATAAATGTATTACAAGTCCGAATTTTATAAAACTGCAATACATTACATCAGTGTTACAATAATACCTTTAAAAGCCTAAGTGTTACAACTCTCAACAAATTACATCACAGTACAATGAATAAAGAACAACACTTGGTACTTCACTTGGATGCTTTCCAACAAATAAACAATTACAACAATTGTTACAAAAGAAACAATAGTAATCAACATATATTACCGCGGAAAACTTAAATAGAGTCTTGCTCCTCTCATCTTGAGTTTTCCTGAATCCTGTACCTATAGCTTGCAATCCAGTACCTATTAAAATGGGGACGTCAGTACATATACTGACGCTTTAAGGCTGATGACTAGCAACGATTCTCCACTTAAGCAAACAGATTGATGAAAAGAGAAACGTGTATATATAATTGATGTGTCAGTGTATGCTATGACTTAGAATCTAATGCAGGATTAACTAATGCAATGATGCTCTTATTCTAATGCAAGCAAGACTTTGGAACAGTATGTAGCCCATACTACATACGTCCCATATCAAGCCGTTTCTTCATATATGGGGATTTGAACCTGCTCCATGAATTCTACTATTGTACTCAACTTGTTTATGAAGATACGACATGACTGATGAGGTTGCTCTGAAACGGTCTAATCTCGCCATCCACAGTCAGATCGTGGTGTCTATGTTTACCACTACTACCCGGCGTACCGGACCTCACTCAAACATCTGACGAATCCTTTGGGGTTTCTGCAGTCGTAGGTTAGCCAGACCGTAGTTTATGGCTTTTCGTCCTTAGATATAAGACAAGACGGAGTTCCGAGGGTCCATCCCCCCTAGCTCCGATAGGAACCGCTCCCTCTTATCAAGGCACTTTAGAAATTAATATACGAGATATGGATCCCGTGCTCCCAACTCATGAGAAGGCACAAACCGTGTCTCTTTGACAAGAAGGGTACAACCAATAAAACCGCCTAGTGTCGGCCTATAGGATAGATCGGATCATAAGGTATCACCCTTAACACCAACTCTTTTCCTACAGCAAAAAATGATAATAAGTAAAGGTTAAGTAGTAATAGCCATAAGTTATTACCCTAACAATGTCACTAAACCCAAACAATCTCATGAGGTTTTCAATAAACTTTCTTAAGATTATCACGGTCCAACTCATGACCTATCGATTCAAGACACTGGTGACGGGATCTCCCTCATTCATCACTACCCCTAACTCAGATCTCGTCAACACTATTGGCCCGCGATCAGTCCACATCAGTTAAGATCCATCGGTGCTCGAGGTGTGATTTATCCATAGTTTCCAAGGTGGTAAGATGCGAGTCTTGATGGTCGATGGCCCCTAGGGAAACTATAAGACCCTAGACGAGCTTTTATCGAGCTAACAATATTAGTGACTTTCTCAACCATTATTACCCATATATTGAAGATGAAGCATGTTCACATCATATGGTCCAATTTCAATTAGAACCACATACAACTAGAATTCATGGGTTCTTTTTTCCAAATTTGAACTAGGACAACATGCGACTAGGTTCGTGGGTTCTTTCTCAAGATTGAGCTAGAACCACCTAGAACCTAAATGCATGGGTTCCCCACCAATTCGAGCTAGAACTATCATGGAGCTAGTTTCATGGGTTTCTTTTTAAAAATCGAACTAGAACAACTACGGAACATGGGTTCATTTCAATAGTTCAATTGGATTAGCATGCAAGCTAAACTCATGGGTTCCTTTTAGAATTTAATAAAAACTACTACAACATATAACTTAAACATGCATGGATTATTTTGAATCTAAAACAACCATACAAACTCAAGCATGGGTTCTTTTAAATCTAGAACGACTGCACATCTCAAGCATGGGTTCTTTACTAGAACAACTATAACAACTTAAGCATGGGTTCTTTACTAGAACGACTACAATAACTCAAGCATGGGTTCTTTACTAGAACGACTATGAGTTCTTTACTAGAATAACTACAATAACTCAAGTATGGGTTTCTTTCTACAACAACTCAAGCATGAATTTCTTACTACACTTAAGCATGGTTTCTTTACTACAATAATTAGCAACTCAAGCATGAATTTCTTACTACAACAACTCAAGAATGGGTTTCTTTACTACAACAACCTACAACAACTTAAGTATGGTTTCTTTAGCACATACAACTTAAGAATGGGTTCTTTAGCAACATATAACTTAAGCATGGGTTCTTTAGCACATAGAACTTAAGCATGGGTTCTTTAGCAACATATAACTTAAGCATGGGTTCTTTAGGAACAACTCAAGCATGATTTCTTACTACAACTCAAGCATGGGTTTCTTACTACACTTAAGCATGGTTTCTTTACTACAATAATTAGCAACTCAAGCATGGGTTTCTTACAACAACAACTCAAGCATGGGTTTCTTTACTACAGCAACCTACAACAACTTAAGCATGGTTTCTTTAGCACATACAACTTAAGCATGGGTTCTTTAGCAACATATAACTTAAGCATGGGTTCTTTAGCACATATAACTTAGGCATGGATCTTTACTACAATAATTAGCAACTCATGCATGGTTTCTTACTACAATAACTATAATAACTCAAGCATGGGTTCTTTACTAGAACAACTATAATAACTCAAGCATGGGTTCTTTACCACAACAACTATAATAACTCAAGCATGGGTTCTTTACTAGAACAACTACAATAACTCAAGCATGGGTTCTTTACCACAACAACTATAATAACTCAAGCATGAGTTCTTTACTACAACAACCTACAACAACTTAAGCATGGGTTCTTTACTATAATAATTAGCAACTCAAGCATGGTTTCTTATTACAACAACTATAATAACTCAAGCATGGGTTCTTTACTAGAACAACTACAATAACTCAAGCATGGGTTCTTTATCACAACAACTATAATAACTCAAGCATGGGTTCTTTACTACAACAACCTACAACAACTTAAGCATGGATTCTTTACTACAATAATTAGCCACTCAAGCATGGGTTTCTTACCACACCTAAGCATGGTTTCTTTACTACAATTACCTACAACAACTTAAGCATGAGTTTCTTACTACAATAACATACAACAACTTAAGCATGGGTTTCTTACTACAATAACTCAAGCATGGGTTCTTTACTAGCAACTCAAGCATGGGTTTCTTACTACACTTAAGCATGGTTTCTTTACTGCAGTAACCTACAACAACTTAAGCATGAGTTTCTTACTACAACTCAAGCATGGGTCTTCTAGCAACCTAGAATAATTTAGAACATGCTACTAAAGACTTTATCTAAATTATTACAAAGACTACTCCTTTTATGAATTACAACTATCTACTTATTACAAAAATCTAATTTTATCAAATCTACAAGTTCCTACTTATTACAAAACCTATTTTTATTTAATCTAAAATTTCTACATAATACAAAACTACATATATTGAATCTACAAATTCCTACATATTACAAACCCACTTTTCTTCAACCTACAAGTTCCTACATACAATAAGAAAAGAAGTAATCCTTTCCATCATAAAAGCAAAATAGACATGCTATAAAGAGAACTAATCTTTTACAATCTAGAAGCAAAATAGAAGCTTAATCTTTCATGAACTAGATTTACTAAGGACTTGATTTATAACATGGCAGGAAAACAACATACAACAAAGACTTGTCTTTTATTAGCTAGATGAGTTCTACAACCCTAGAATGGGTATGTAAGTATTCTCACTTCACTCAATCTTATATGCACATAGTTATAGTCCAAGTTATAGTTTTGTGTTAACAAAACAACTATAATAACAACAATAAACATACTCAGCTAAAGATTCCATCTTTATGGGTTCTTTAATGAGTTCTTCCTTTCAAACTTTTCATGTGATCTTCCTAGACTCACACTACTCATATGCCCAAACCATTTAGTCCAAGTTATTAGTTTAGCAAAAATAACCACAACAAAGTCTTAAAGACTCAATCTTTATGTCATGTATTTAAGTTCTACAATCAATATTTTCATGGAATCATTTTGATCCCTACAACCTTGTTTATGCTTAGGATCAGTCCAAGTTATTTTAACAACATACAACATCCACCCTTCATAAATATGAGTTCTTTTTAACCTACAACAAACAACCATCATAAGATGGGTTGTTTACTTACATAGAACAAATAGCCACCTTAAAGATGGGTTCTTTTTCACATACAACAATAGTTAACCCTAAAGATGAGTTCTTTTTCACATACAATACATAGCCAACCCTGATGGGTTCTTTTTCACATACAACACAATAAATGGGGAAGAAACACATAAAAGAGAACAAAAAAACACAACAAGAGAAGTAGAGAACCCCCACCTTGATTTTCTTTGTAGGAAGAACTAGTCTAGCAACCTTCTCCTTCCTCCTAGTTCCTATAGAAAATCTCTCATGAAAAACCCCCAAATGAAGAACACTTACGGTTTCTTCTCTTTCTTTTCCTCTCTATTTTTTTTCTTCTTGTAAATGAGACAAGAGGTGAAGGGGAGGAGTATTGTAGTAGGAATGAGAAGGGGGAGAGTGCATATGTGCTAGGGATTTTGCAAAATACCCCTTAGGTAAGGGTTGGCCGGCCAAGAGGTAGAGGTGGAGGGGGTGAGGTAGAGGGGTGAGGTGGAGGAGAGGGTTCTAGTAGAAATCCATTTATTAAACTCTTATGTAAATCTAATTAATCCTAAACCCTAGGTTTAAGCCTCCAAACAAATCCTAGCCATCCGATTTTGATTAATCATGAAAAATTAAGATATTTTTGTCCAAAACACATACTACATGATTTGTACAAACGTACGAAATCGATACAATATGCGTATATATATATATATATATATATATATATATATATATATATATATATATATATATATATATATATATATACACCGATTATTTCCATTTGTTAAACCGCATAATCCGTATAAAAATAAATTAATTCTGAAAATAATAACAAAATAAATTTTATTATCAGCTCGGAAGATTACAGTACCAATTTGATACAATACAGATGTATACAGACTGATATATACACACAGATATTGTTTATTAACAAAACCGGGTGATATCCACCAAAAATATTTCAATTCTGAAAATAAAAATAAAAAATAAAAATAAAAAAGTAATGAAATAATAATCTTTTAATATATTTTCGGGATTTTCCAGACATTTTCTCAAAAACACATTTTACTGGATTTTGTATAAGTGCACAAAACCGATACAACACATATATATATTTACTAGTATATATTCACAGGTAAGTTTTTATTTAATAAAACCAAGAAATTTCCATAAAAATATTTTAATTTAAAAATAATAATTATTATAAATATAATATCCGACCAGGATATTACATGATGTTTACTCACATGTATGTCTTATCGCTACAATAATGATTCTTCTAGTCATAACATCCATTGAAAAGTATGTTATTCATTAAATGGGTGTTAACTCGGCTTTCCTAAATGGTGATATCAGTGAAGAAATCTATATGCACCAACCTAAAGGTTTTGTTTTTAAAGGTTCAGAACATGAAGTTTGCAAATTTTTAAAATCCTTGTATATATTAAAACAAGCACCTAAACTATGGAACGAAAAATTTGATAAAGCAATAAGGAGCTTAGGATTTGAATCTTGTAATTGTGACAAATGTCTTTATTATCGTGATGAATCGAATAAAATTATCATTATTTGCTCATATGTTGATGATATGCTTGTTGTTGGAAGTGACCTCTCTATTATAATAGAAATTAAAATTATGCTATCCAAACAATTCAATATGAAATACCTAGGTGCTGTGGACATCATATTAGGCATAACAGTGAGTTTTGTAAGGCAATGAATAATCCTTAGTCAATCCCACTACAATAAAATGTGTTGCGATATTGTGGATACAGTGATTGCAAAAGGTTTAATATGCCTTGTGATAGTATTAAAAAGTTGACACCTAACGATGGTGCAACAATGAGACACAGTTAGACTACTCTAAACTCATTGGAAGTTCTCGTGTATGCAATGACATGTACTAGACCTGACATAGCCATTGTAGTGGGTATGCTTAGCAGGTTCACTAGTAATCATAGTAAATCACACTGAAATGTCCTTAAGAGGATGATGAGATATGTAAACAATACTTAAGAGTTTTCTTTGTGCTACTATGATTATACTTCAGTATTAGAGGGATATTTTAATGCATCTTGGTGCTCAGCAAATGGTGAAAGTCAATCCAATAGTGGTTATGTGTTTACACAAGGAGGAACAATTGTGTCATGGAAATCTAAAAGACAAGCATGTCATGTTTTGTCACGCCCCGCTTCCCAAAAGAAAATACGGAATACGGATACGTGACTAAGCCCAGTGAATGATTTTTATCATCCATAAGCTATCAGGATCTTTACAATATTTCACAAGAAAAATTAGAGTCAGAAGCAAGAAAAGTCAACCAAGCATGCATATATGAATCAAAATACCAACAAGATTACTTGAAATAAAATATATTAATCTCAAATAAACCAGATCTGAATAAGTCAATAATCCTGTGTCACATTGCCCTAATATAAAATAATCCAAGTAATCAAGTAAAATTATTCAAAATAAGCAACAAGAAATAATAATAGCAAAATCTAGCAGTTAGTATCTCATATCACCAACTCCAACTGGCAGTTGATCTCCAAAATCTGCAATTCAATAAATTGCAGGAAGAGAAAAAAGAAAACAAACTCCCGTCAATGCAAGTTACGGGCTACTTGTAGTGCAGGATACAAGTACATGGAAAAAGATAAACAAATAGCATGGAATAGGCATGGTAACAAAATAGAACAACTAGCATGAATCATGAACAGAATCAAATAACATAATATAGTAACAGGGTAGGGTAACATGTATCAAGTGTCAAGCAAGCAAGTAAACAGGTAACAGGTGTCAAGTGATCATGTTCAAGTGTTGTAGTTTTTACTATCGAGGTAGTACTTCATGCGCCCCAGATTTTTATCACATGGTTGCTACATTTAAACAAGTTGCGTTTAGATTTTGTAGGGAATTCTATAGGTCATGTACTCGGGTATTCACAGGATTACAAAACTTGGTCGGTTCACAGGATCACAAAACTTGGTCAGCAAACTTGACTGGTAACAGAAAATTAACTTGTCGGTAAACTTGATCGGTAAACTTGATCGGTAATAGGAAATTAACTTGATCGGTAATTTGATCGGTAACTTGGTCGGTAAACTTTATCGGTAACAGAAATTAACTTGGTCGGTAACTTGATCAGTAACTTGGTCGGTAAACTCGATCGGTAACGTAAATTAACTTGGTCGGTAAACTTGATCGGTAAACTTGTCACACGGGTAACATGAGTCCTCTTCCAAGTACAGGCTCCTATATTGTCCACTACTGGATCTTTCCCTTAACCCCAGCTTGATTATTTGTTATTATTATCAAACATGCATATATGTGCACAAAATAAAGCAAGAATAACATGGCATGAACAAGTAACGGGATCAGGTTGCAAGATAAACATATACAGACCAAATATAACACATAAAAGAATAGTACAACAAAAATTCTAGTTCAGGACAACAAGACAGTACTGCACTAAATCTGGAATTTCCGTTGCTAAAAACATGCTAACCTGGATCCGTCAAAGAATCTGGAAAATAGACTCCCGGCCGAATCCAGCAAGTATATATAAGTCATATGGTTTTTCACAAAAACAAGGCTCAAAACTGATTTGAATCCAGAAAACACGTTTAGCCAGAAATCAGAAGTTTGTATTCAAAGTCAGGAAAACAACATGAAATTTTATTAATTAAATCTACAAAAAGTCTGGGGTATTCTTTAGTATGTTTAGTAACAGAATATAAAGTTTCATAATTTTTCAATATAAATAGTTTAGTAAAAAAAAAATCAGAAAACATCAAGATGTAGTAGTTTTGTAAATCTAGAATCATAAACACTGCAGTACCAAAATAGCAATATCTCACAAACCATAATTTGAAAGCCAAATTTGCCAAAAGGGTGATAAAATAGACACAGTAGGCTAACTTTCATATTCACAAATATTTTACAAACAGCAAGTAGAATCAGGTCGAAAATCAGGTTCTTTACTGGACAGTATGAAAATTCTGCATGTATAGTAATTGTTTGGAAACATAGAACGGTTTGTAAAACTCATCAAATAAATCCAAAAAAATTCAGGGTTTATCCCAATTATGTCTAGTTATACTATGCAAAATATTGGATCAAAATAATACTTTTAACATCACGATAAAAATAGATTACTCTTCAGAATTCATAAAAAACAAAATATGAAAATCTTTCTACACCTTTGTAGTAAAATAGACATAACTCACAATCCATAAATTGAAACTGAGATCTGTCAGAAGGATTGGAAAATAGACAGAATTCTTTACAATTCATGTTCACAAAATATTTTCAAATACTGACCTTAATAGTGTCTAAAATACCGATCAAAACGGGAAAACCGACAAAACTGAAAATATCCTTCAAGCACAAGATTAACTAACTCATATGAAACTCATCCAAAATATAACCAAACATGAAATAGACTGCACTAGATGTCCAAACAATATGGTATAGGGTATATCACAAGTCCACAAAAAGTCTACCATGAATAACACGAACGAGCACATGATATCATATGAACAATACGCATATATACAACAAGAAGTGGTCAACCCTAGGTTATTTCATGTCATGTATGTCGTGAGGCAACTATGGTCGAATCAACACAATACAGACAATATACAACAGAGGATTCACACACGAATTGTCTTTAGAATCCAACTATACTACAGGCGGTATTTAGTACTTGTATTACACAAAGAAAAGAATATAAGTTACTTGCCTGAGAGACGACGACAAAAACATAACTAAAGCAAGAATAACGGAAACGAATTCCCGGGTACGAACATGATACCAACGATCACAAGCGAGATGATCACGAACAAGGTGAACAACCGATCGCGAACAAGATGAAGACGATCGAGATCACGAACACAATCAGACGGCTGAGATCGAAGATCAAGATCAAGATGATCGGATCAGATCGGACGGCTAGATCTCCCTGATGATGAAGATGATGATGATTGTAACCCCTGTTTCCCCGAAAATGTATTTTCAGTGTATTTCCTGTATTTAAAATTTTTGTAAATTAGTTTTCCGATTTCAAATCTATTTTCAACCGATAATTTTATTTGCAAATGTTATTATTGATATTATTACTTTGATTTCTATTATTGTTACTATTACTGTTATTATTGTTATTATTATTGTTAATTTTGGCCGGTTATTGATGATCCATTTTTATGTGCTAATTGTATTTATATCTATTTTTGTAATGAAAATTACATTTTATTATCAACAATATTTTATTTTTTATTGTATTGAATTTAAAACCCTATTTTTTTTATTTAAATCCTAATACCCATTCAATTTCTTAAACCCATTAACTTTAAATCCAGTTAACCAAACCAATTATAAAACCCAACCCAAATACCCATTTAATACCCATTATCCGGTTTTAAGTAACCCCTACCCTATGAAACCCTATTAGCATCCAAAACCATCAGCTACCCCTAACCCTATTTCTCCATCCTATAAAACCCATATATACTCTGCATTAAACCACCCCAGCCGCCTTCTCATCTTCCACCTTCGTCCCTGTCCCTTTGCACCCGGCTCTTCACCTCCCGCAGCCCTGTCTCCCCTTTCCTTTCCCCCCGTCGCCCTGGGTTCTCTCCTCCGGCGCTCGACAGCATAGCGCGCCACCTTGCGACGCAACCTCCAATGCAGCGTCCCCCTTGTTGTCCAGTCGCGCCTCAACAGCCGACGATAGCAACCCCTATCGCAGCGCGCCGCCCTGCTCCCCTGCGACAGCCCTCCCGGCTCTCTTCAGCGCGCGTGGCCGCCAGCTGCAGGAAGACCTCTCTGGTGCTGCACTGCCTCTAGCCCTTGCCTCCATCGTGACTCCGCAGCGACAGGCCGGCTCCCCTTCGATGCAGCATCAGCAGTAGCGACAACAACAGCGGGACCCACTGTCGCTGTCGTGTGCCTCGACGTCGATCAGTTCCCTTTGCCATTGTGGTGCGTTGTGTGTTTGGGTTCGAGTTGTTTGTTCAGCTTCGTCCTTCGTGATTCGGGCGTGGGTCCGTGGTGGTTGTTGCTCGTGGATTGTGTGTTGGATCTCGGGTGATTGTGGGGTGTGTTCTCATTGGTTTGTTTGAGTTCGTTTGCTTGCTTCGGTTCGTGTGATTCGTTTGGTTCGTGATTCTTGTTCGTGATCCATCCGTGTGTTTCGTTCATGCCCCGGGAACCTGTTCCCGTTATTCTTGCTTAGAGTCGTTTCCATCGTCGTCCCTCAGGCAAGTAACTTGTACTCCAATTCCTTTGTTTGATACAAGTCAAAAATACCACCTATAGTGTAGTTGGGTTCTAGAGACAACTCGGATGTGTGTTATCTTTGCTGGGTTTTGTCTCTATTGTGAAAACTTCACCATAGTTGCCTTATGACACAATCTTGACATGAATAAACTTACGTTTTGCCCGCTCTTGATTTGATCATGTATGTGGGATTTTTGTGAGAGTTTGGGTATTTGTTGGGATCCATGTGATAGACTTGCTTTAGATATGTTAATTAACCTATTTCATATTGTTTGGACACTTGGTAGACTAGATTTCATGTTTGGATGTGTTTGGATCAAGTTTCGTTTGAATGATGTTGATTTTGGTTTTAGAGGAAAATCTGTATTTTGTCGATGTTCTGTTTTGAATTGTATTTTAGACCATATTAAAGTCAGAATCTTAATTTCAGTATAAAACTTGAATTGTAGAGAAATTCTTCTTCTTTCCAACCCCTCTGACCTTGCTCGATTTTGTTTTCGTATGAGTGACTTATGACTGTTTTACTACAGAGGTGTATTATATTTCCAGATTTTGTTTCTCGACAATTTTGTTGATTAAATTATCTTGTTACTTGTGCTACACATATTATTTTGATCTGAAACTTTGCAAAGTATTTTTATACCTATCTAGGGATTACCCAGAATTTTGGCAGATTTTATTAAGGAGTTTTATATGTCGTTTCATGCATGTTTACAAAGTCATACTTGCTGTATTTTGCTCGCTGTCCTGTAAAGAATTGTGTTTTCACCCTGATTCCTTTTACTGTATGGAAAATGTTTGTGAAATATGAAAGTTAGTTTATTTTATCTATTTTCATCTCCCTTTGATGGATTTGGATTTTGTTTCACGGCTTGCGAGATATTTTAGTTTTCGTACAGCAGTGTTGGAAATTCCAGATTGGCCAAAGTATCGTTTCTTGATGTTTTCTTACTTTTGATGGCTGAGCTAATTTTACTGGAAATTATGAAACTTTATATTTTGATTATAGACATATAGGGGAATATCCCAGATTTTTTTTGGATTTATTTGAGGGGTTTTAATACTGTTTTTCTGACTGAGAATTCATTTTACTGATTTCTGACTGAACGTGTTTTCTGAATTCAAATCAGTTTTGAGTTATGATTTTGTGAAATACGATATGACTTATTTATATTTGCTGGATTCGTGTAAAATTCTATTTTCCATATTCTTCGACGGATCAAGATTTGCATTTCTGTAGCGACGAGATTCAATGTTTTAGTACTGTACTGTCTTGCTGTCCTGAATATGAATATACACTGTTTTGCTCGTTTATGTGACTGTATATTATCTATGCATGTTTATTTGTTCTCCTGAACGTAATACTGATTATAAAATTTTAGTTTGACACTATTCCGTATACATTCATGCCTGTTTGATGATCATAATAAAAGTAACCAAGCCGGGGTTTAAGGGAAAGATCTAGTAGTGGCAAAACATAGAAATGTGTACTTAGAAGGGGGCCCGTGTTTCCTATCTGATTATCTGTTATCTCTTATAAGATCATGCAAGATTTTGATTATCTGATTCCTGACTACATACTTCTTTATGAGAGGGTGTACTCAGAAGGGGGTCTGTGATCCCATCTGTTACCCAACTACATACTTCCTATGAGAGGGTGTACTTGGAGGGGACTTAGTCCTATCTGTTGCATGATCGTCTGTTATCTGTCTGTCTGGTCTGTTATCTGTTATCTGTCTGAACCCTGAGTATACGGCCCTATATGATCCTCTACGAAATCTACAAGCGTAACTATTTTGAATGTAGCAACCATATGATAAAAGGACGGCACATGAAGTGCTACCTAGTTAGTAATTAATACAAGACTTATAAAAATCTGAATCTGTATCTGAAATCTGAATATGAATCTGTTATAAGTATCTGGCTATCTGTTATCTGATCATCTGATTACTTGTTATCTGTCTGATATTATCACTTGACACTATTACTTGACACTATTTGTATATTTGTCTACATGCCTTTTGACTTTGACACTTGACACATGTTTGTATACCATGTTAGGTCTATTTCTGCTATTAATTAGATTTGTTTAGTTTCCCCATGTACTTGTATCCTACATTATAAGTGGCCCGTAACTTGCAATTGACGGGTACTTGTTTTCTCTTTCCTTCTCCTAAAATTGTTAATTGCAGATTTTGGTGATCAGCTGCCCGATGGAGTATGTGATCTAAAGTTCTAGTTGACAGGAGCTTTTGTTATCTTCATTTATTTCCTGTTGCTCATTTTTTTACAATGTATCTGTTATTTAGATTTATTCTTGTATTTAGGCAATGCGACCCAGGATATTTGTGTTATTCAGATCATGACTATTAGAGATTTATATATTTGATTTCAAATATTCTTGTTGGTATTTTGGTTCATATGTGCATGGTGGTTGATTCTCTTGCTTCCGACTCTGATTATTATGTGAGATGTTGTAAAGATTCCTGAATAGCTTATGGATGATGAAAATCATTCGCTGGGCCAATGTTTCATGCTTGTATTCCGTATTTTTGGAAAGCGGGGCGTGACAATGATGATCAAGATCGATCGATCGAACGGATGCGACCAAAGAAAGTTGATGATGATCATGATCGTGATGATCAAGAGGAGATCGGACGGCCCACATCCAGTCAAGCATGATGATGATGATCAAGATGATCGACGACCCAAAATTAACATGATCAAAAACCCAAACAAACAGCCAAAAGCTTGGCTGTTGCTCGGCTCGACTGCGACGGACGGGAGCGGCTAGCGGCTGCAGGCGACAGATGGCGGTGAAGCTGACAGCGGTCGGCACAGGCACAAGGCGACAACTGAGTAACTGCGACTACTGTTGTGCATCTGAGGGACAGCACACCGGGAGGCACTAACGCTGTTGTCGTTGAGAGCGGGAGGTCATCTATAGGAGGAGGACGGGAGAGAAGTAGGGGATGATCGGGAGTGGCCTATAGTCGTGCGATGCAGGAGGGAGAGGGAAGGAGCACCGGGATGGGTTTCGGAGAGGAGCATAGGGACGAGGAAGGAGGGAGAGGGGGAGCAAGACAACGGGGGTGAGTTGGCGGCTAAAAGGGTAGAAGGTGAATAGGCTCTAGGTGTGGGGGTAAATATATATACAGGGTTGGTTTAGGGTTAGGTTTTAGGGTATTAATAGGTAACGGGTTTCGGGTCCAAGGGGTTTTGGGCCGAAAACATGCAGGGGTATAAATATGGGTATGGGAAATGGTTTAGTTATAATGGGTTTGGATTTTAAATAGGGTATGAAAATCCAATAGAAAAATAATTATAAAAATATTAGATAAAAATATGATCTATAATAAAATGTAATTTGCATTACACTATAGAAATTATTTGAAATAAATACTACAATTAGCACATAGAAATGGATTTTTAATAACCAGTCAAAATTAATAATAATAATAACAATAATAACAATAATAATAATAATAATAATAAATAAATAAAAATAACAGTAATAATAATAATATTGATCAATAATAATAACAACAACATTAATAGTGTTTGTATAATATAAAAATCGTTTGAAAATAACAATAAATACAATTAATGAAAAGAGATTGATTTTAACAGGAGATACAAAATATTTTTGAAATAAAATGAATTTAGGAAAATGATTTTTTTTATAAGAACCCAAACCCAGATAATACACGGAAAAAGAAAATACACCCAAAATACAGAAAACGAAAAACAGGGGTTACATGTTTTCTCATCCATGGAGTCAGAACTCTTTGTTCTATCTTGTGCTGGTGAAAAAGCGAAATGGATGAAAGATCTATTGCTAGATATTCCTTTGAGAATGTTTAAAGTAACTACTCTTAGTTTTTTCTGCCAAGATGCAAATACGATAGCAAACAATACTCTTTACAATGGTAAAAGACGTGTTGTAGGCCTTAAACATGCAAGGTTGAACTATCTCATTAAACAAGGAATTATTGTTATTATTGATGTGCGATCAAAACATAATGTGGCGGATGCTCTTACAAATGGAATAAGTAGATGTCTAATTATCAAAACCGTGGAGGAAATGAGGTTAAAAACTTTTGAGCCAAAGTTGTAACACCCTTTAGATAATTTAGAATACAAGCTAGAGCGATAGAGTAGTTCAAACTTTAAGCATCAATCTTTAGACAGTTGGCTTGCTTTAGATAATTTGAAAAGTTCTATGTATTCATTATTGATATATAACTTCATTCCAAATCTAATGATGCTATATATTTTCATTACTTAGAATCATCTTTATTCCATAAGATAGCGTGAAATTTATCGATGTGCTTCCGATGTTTAGAATTGTTGTTATATCATTTCAATTTTGATGATATATCTCTTTTATTGATTCATGTTTCATTCCAATTTTGTGATTAAGAATTTAACCATAAATGATTTGATAGTTCTATCATTCAAAAATAAAACATAGTATAGTTCTTGTATAGAAACTATAATTGTTGTTGTACTTTATTTTGATAAAGATACTTGATTGTGATGCTTGTGTTGTATCTTTGCAAATCTAAATTGTACTAAGTTAAAGTTCGTTTGTTCGAACTAGATACTTTTATACATTTCATTTGAATTCTAAGATAAGTGGCTCATGAAATTCTTTTTAGAAACAAATTCTAGCAAAGGCAAATGAGATAAATCTATCAACCTTGATTTTGAAAACTGTGATTTGCTCGACATGGAGGAGTAGACATAAAGGAACTTGTAAGAATAGTTTGGCAATTGCTTGAAGGAACTTTTGATTAAGTTTAAGACTCTATGCATTGACTGAGCTTAAAACTTTTTGTTTATTTGAATATTAATTGTTTTGGTTGATCAGAGACTAATATTTATTTTAGCTGGTTTAGTCTTTGTGAACTATTCCGTTTTGATATGATCTTGAAACTATTTGTCAATTTTGGTTTAGTCTTATTTGAACTATTCAAGTTATAATTTATTTAGTTTATGAACTATATTCTCTTGTAATTCAATGTTTATTTGAAATTATTGTGATCCAGTCCATAATATGTGGAACTGATGAGATGACCAAGTATGGCCTAATATATTAAGTATATAGGAGGAGATTATTGGACATATAGGTATATTCTCAATAAAAATAGAATATTACTGTGTGTAATATTGTATGAGGACAACACATATTTATACGTGTTATCTGTCAGTTATTAGACCGGGTTCAGTTAACATAAAGCCCAATACCCAAAATTCAGTCTTATCTCATATATACTGATCTTGAGGTCGTACATGCGATTATTCCAATTCTGATAATCAGGGTATAATATATCAAACAGTAGGGATAGTAAATCCTAACACTAATTTCTTTTTTTTCTTATTCTCATAATTACTTCTTTCTTTTTAAAAACTTTCATCCTAAAAAAATCATCATCTGATTACTCCCCAAAAAAAAGGCAGTAACACTCTCATTATGTGACTACAAGGCATATATAAGTATAAGATGTATTGAGTCCTAATTAATTAATTTATCTAATCTAATATTATAATGGGAGAGTTGGGGTTGTCAATGGTCAACATACAAACCCATGCGTTGCACATGCAATTCCAACTCTCCCATTAATTACAACAAAAACAAACAAATAAAAAAAACATGCAATGCATGTGCAAAACAATTTTATATTATTTTTTTTAATACTAAACATACACATATGTTGCATGTACAACTCAAATTCTACTTATAAACACGTACATTGCACGTACAAATTGCAGCTTTTTCTTCAAAATATTTTCCCAATTACGTGCACGCACGTCCAACTCCAAAACCATTTCTTAAAACGTATATCACACGTGAAAATCCTCAAACTCTTATCAAAACGTGCATCGCACGTGAAAAATACTAGTTACCTTTAAAGAAAAAGTGATCACTGCAGTTAACGAGATGGAAAAAATGCATGTGGTATAATCACATATTTCTCACATGTCTATATTGACTATTGTAATTCAAGCAATAGTGAGACCGATGTACGTACCATAAAAATAATTAATGAATATGTAGCTAGTTATCCATCAAAAAAAAAAAAAAGATATCCAGAGTTTCTCTCTTTAGAAAATTCTAGAGAGAAAAACTAGATCTGAAAAAAGAGCCCAAAAAAACTCTAGATTTGGTTTAGTCTTATTTGAACTATTCAAGTTATAATTGATTTAGTTTATGAACTATATTCTCCTGTAATTCAATGTTTATTTGAAATTAATGTGATCCAGTCCATAATATGTGGAACTGATGAGATGACCAAGTATTGCCTAATATATTAAGTATATAGGAGGAGATTATTGGACATATAGGTATATTCTCAATAAAAATAGAATATTACTGTGTGTAATATTGAATGAGGACAACACATATTTATACGTGTTATCTGTTAGTTATTAGATCGGGTTGAGTTAACATAAAGCCCAATACCCAAAATTCAGTCTTATCTCATATATACTGATCTTGAGGTCGTACATGAGATTATTCCAAGTTTGATAATCAGGGTATAATATATCAAACAGTAGGGATAGTAAATCCTAACACTAATTTCTTTTTTGTTCTTATTCTCATAATTACTTCTTTCTTTTTAAAAACATTCATCCTAAAAAATCATCATCTGATTGCTCCAAAAAAAAAAGCAGTAACACTCTCATTATGTGACTACAAGGCATATATAAGATGTATTGAGTCCTAATTAATTTTTTAAAAAAACAATTAATGAATATGTAGCTACTTATCCATATAAAAAAAAAAGATATCAAGAGTTTCTCTCTTTAGAAAATTCTAGAGAGAAAAACTAGATCTGAAAAAAGAGCCCAAAAAAACTCTAGATTCGAACAACATAGGGGCGGCGGCGGCTAGCCCCCCCCCCCCCCCCCCCCGGTCCCCTCCTCCACGGCGACCCCCCCCCCCCGGTCCCCTCCTCCACGGCGACGCTGCGATGCTCCATCGCAGAGCTCCTCGAAGGGCGATGCTCCACGACGACGCAATCGAAGCACCACCGCTTCGGTGCTCCTCGAAGGGTGATGCTCCACGATGACGCAATCATAGCCCCGCCCATTCCGACGTCGCGACGGCTCTCGACGATGGCCCAGATCGCGGTCGTCTTTCGCGCGAGGAAGGGAGCCTAAGCGTCAACACCTCAAAGAAGGTGCCCACATCGACCTCTCCGCCAGCGAATGGAGAGGTGCCACGTCCACCAACCCAGTCTGACTACGTGAAAGAAACGAGGAGTCTTCTGAAGCGCCGAGATGGTCGCGAAGGATCGGTGGAGCCCAAAGTTGGGGTCTTAGTTTCAGAGGCAGATGAAGACTTTGTTGGGCCCAATGAGGGTCATGACCGATGGAGATGCGCCGCCCCCTTGCGACGGCGATGGGGCCAGGCAGTTGTGTGCCCCCCTCCCCCCCCCCCCCCAAATGCTGACCCAGATCTGATTTGCCCACCGGGTGTGGTTGGGCATGGGGGCAGTGTTTGCTGTGGTTGGGGGTGTGTAGCAAGTAGGTTTGTACGATTGTGGGGTTGGACTCGAGATGGGGTCCCTCCATGATTTTCTAGATGTGTGCCCAGATATTCTGCGCGCTTGCCACCATGTCCACACTCTCAGGGCCATTCATGGCAATCTGCGAGGGTTGGTAGTGCATGTGAAGATGTCGGGAGTTAGGTTGTCTTGCACGTTTGTGGAGCTTGGGCCCAAAGATGGGGTCCCTCCGTGATGTGCGCTCACTTGTCTCAACTTCTGGGGTGCTTTTCTCAACTGCCATGGAGCGACTATGTCACGTCAAAGCATCCTCTCGCGCCTGTTGTCACGAACACCATGGATTTGGGGTTCAAGTGTGTGAGGTCGGTGTTTCGATTTGGGGCCCGTGGGGCCAGGCTGATAGTTGGTTGGTGTTGGGGGTGAGGGGGTGTGGGGTTGGGGTATGGTTGGTCTGGAGTGTCCTACGATGTCGCCGGTGCAGTCTTCATAACGCCTACTATCTGGCTATTGAGCTTCCTCCAGCTTAGGCCATCGGCTCGTGACAGCGTCGCCTCTTCCCTCGGATTAAGAGTTTGAGTCGAGATAAGTCTGTGTGGTGAGAAATCGCCGAAGAGAGCTTGAGCGTGAGAGAGTTGAAGGTATCCTCTCCACGGTTCTCTCCTGGAGCGTGGTGTTTGGTGGGGTGAGTGAGATAGTTGTTTGGTGAGAAATCGCCTGAGAAAGCGCTATCGTGTGAGAGGTGAAGGTATCCTCTTCACGGCTATCTCTTTGGTAGTGGCTGTGGGAGCGGCTGACACGTTTGTAGGATGAGTGATGGAGATGGTGGGAGGGTGCGATCGCTGAGCATGTGTCGTGGGCTCAGTTTTCGATCTGCGGGGCTTGGGCCCAAAGATGGGGTCCCCCCAGCGAGGTGAAGGCAGGAATCGGCGGGTGATAAAACCCTGCCAGACTTGTTTCAGGTGGGTGTGCATGTGTCGTGGAGGCACTGTACGAAGCTAAACAGATGTACTTACAATTTTTTTGGACCGAGCTGGTTTGTCGGCCCACCCTCCAGGGTTGTTGGAAGGATTTGTTGTTTGTACACGTCATGTTGCTTCATGTATATTTTATTTTCTGTCTGTAGTTTGTACTTGGGCCCAGTACTCTGGGTTTGTTTCATTACTCTTATTAATGAAACAGGGTGGCCAGATTTCACCTTTTCCCAAAAAAAAAAAAAAAAAAAAAAAAAAAAACAAAAAAAAACATGTATCGAGGATGAATAATGACCTTAATTTCAGTTGAAGTTTTCTTTTCAAAATCTATACGACACATGGAGCATATGTTATCATACAACATGGAATTAGGAACACGGGATATCCTCATTAGTGAAGATCATATAATTAGGTTCACCCTTTCCTTAATCCAATTACTAATTTAACCATTTTCATTCATAAACAAATGACCCCCACCAAATTTTATATAATAGTGCCTTGATGAAATACTTTATTATAGCCTCACATTCCTTATTTCTGTATGATCAACTAGGAGAGTTATTTTCATATACCTCACTCGCAAATATGCTAATTACATATAACTCACTCTCAAATTGCATTCATAGAATCCACTTATAATACATAACTCATTCTAAAAGTCTACTACTTGGCATCCATTAAAAATTATACAAATTTCATTGGATTTAATGGATACAAAGTAAAATGACATTTCTATCTCTCCATCATTTTGATTTTGATTGTTCGATTTAACAGATTCAAAATAAAATGACATTTCTACCTCTATTATTTTGATTGTTCATCTTTCCATAATGTGGCAGTAATTTTAACTAGGGATCAAATAGTAATTTTTTAAACACAAGATAATCTGATAATGGTTGACCTGAGCTGAAGTGATTGAAAATAAGAAAAATTGTTGCTTGGAATGACCCTCATATTATGAGTGAGTTATGCAAAAATAACAATTTATAAGTGAGCTGTGTAGAATTGGCACATTTGTGAGAGGGTTAATACGGAAATAACCCTATATAGAAAAGAGTAGGGGTGGCAAAGGGGCTAACCGAGCTGGGTCGGACCCAAGCCCGGCAAGCTAGCGTTGACTGCTGGCGGGATCAGGCCGTTTTGGCATCGACGGTGGGCTGGACTTGAATGTGGGAAACCCCGGCCCAGACATGGATCACCGGCCTGGTTGTTATGGAACAGGGCGAGCCGTTTTTTTTTAATTTAAATTTTAATGTAAAGCAAAAAAAGAAGGAAAATATAGAACAAAATTGAAAGAAAATATAGAATTATGGGCAAAAATCATATATTATTTGTTGTCAATGAATTACAAAGTTACAAATTGAATCAAATAAACTTGTAATAATTCATACAAAGTAACATAATTTAAATTACAAGTTAACGGGATGTTTAGAGTTCGCGATGGCCTAGGGCTAGATTGTAGTGAATGCATTGGACTATTGTCGTGCACTTCTACTTGACCTAAACCTAGAATCTCATCGCCCTGAATTCCCGCATTATTTTCACTAGTTGAGTCTTCTTTAAAGTAGGTCTTCAATCTTCATTCGTCACTACTTGCTCCATTTTGGTCTGTTTTGAGTAAATCTTGAGTTTTATTCCTCCACTTTCATCTAATCTATAGCACATACGAGTATCACCAAATTCTTTGATGCCCAGCAATTTCTATTTGACTCATACTCCTCCCACCAAACGAGAAAGTACTTTCCGATGCAACGGTTGACACTAGGGGGGTTAGCAAATCTCGTCCGTTTAAAATGGGGGTTTACAGCGGTTTGGTTAAAAAACTCTATGTTTCAACTTTCGGCATACGAATATGGTAACTCATCCTTAATAACTAGTCTAGCCATTTTCCAACGAACGATTTCATGATCATAACTATAGCTATCTATGAGACCGGACATAGGAATGATCTTTTGTTGGGTTAGAGTGTCTTGTGATAGCTCCGGGTGTGCTCTATCCAAATGCCGCTTAAGTGTACTCGTCCCGACACCCATTTTTCACTTGTAAGCAGTTTGACACTTAATACATTTCTTGTGTCCTTGTCACGCCCT
Source organism: Hemerocallis citrina (assembly GCA_017893485.1). NCBI lineage: Eukaryota > Viridiplantae > Streptophyta > Magnoliopsida > Asparagales > Asphodelaceae > Hemerocallis > Hemerocallis citrina. The sequence continues at coordinate 20,999,859 of CM030366.1, forward strand.
ACTTCCCACTATACGGAAATATAGGCACGCAACTGAGGCCCAGCGAATGATATACATCATTCATAAGTTGTACAATTATAAGCTCAACAAGATCTTTATAACACATTCACGCAGGCAAATATAATAATCACATGAGCTGAAAATAGAATAACCATCATTTGGATAATATATCAACATCGGGTCAAGATGTCCGGGAGTACAAGGTGCCAGAATTAAAATAGTACAATATGATAAGCAGTTCGCTATAATAACTAGATAAAATAGCGACTGAAAGAAAAACAACAAGAAGTAGTAAGGAAGCAGCAACGATCGTCTAGAGAGTCTGCTCGTCGGGTCCATCAGTACCTGTATAATTATTAACTCAAAGAAAAATAGAAAAGTTCCCGTTAGAGCAAGTTTCGGGCAGCAAGTAGCAACAAGCAGTAAAGGGGGTAATATAACAAGATATAACATGGAAGAAACAAGAAGTAGAAGTACAAATACAATATGGAAGTAAGCAAGGAACTGGGACAATATGATCATATAAGTAATAACTGTAACTAGTGTATTCTAGACTTCAAGATATAAGCAATTGATAACCTAGGCTCAGTTAATCGATAATCATGTAATCAATGATCGAGAGTCATGTAATCAAGAGTCATGTAATCAAGAATCATGTAATCAAGAATCATGCTTAGTGAAAATCTCGAATTTATCTGTTTTATTAACTTATCTAATGTACACAATCATATCTCCCAACTACAAGTTCGGTGCATATCAATCATGTGACGTTTAAACTTAAGTAGTGAATTCTATAGGATTATATACTCGGGTCTTCCAGTGATAGTATCAAGATATATAATCTTGAATCATGTAATCGAGAATTATGTAATCAAGAATTGTGTAATCAAGAATCAAGAATCAAGAATCACTATTTCGGAAAACACGAGCCCCCTTCCGAGTATACTCTCCTATATTGTCCACTATTAAGTCGTACCCTTATAACCCCGGCTTGTTATTATTTTATAATTAATTATGAACATACAGTTGGTACGACTAGTGGAACGGTGTAATCAAATAGTTTTAGTCAAGGAAAATATCAAGTGCAGTAATCATGGACATGAGACGTAAAACGAGTACATGTATCGAGAGTAGTTATTATAGAATTATCGACTGGTATAAAATGCATTCTATCAACCTATTATATCTATGCAAATTATTATTACAAGAAATAATTCACTCAGTTCATTAAATATGAAAAGTAATGGGTTTATATGCAAAAACGTAGAGATGAATTTTTAGACAACTTGACATATCAGCATTCAAATTCACTTTTTCGTTGTTACAGAAAAGCAAATCCAATTCCATCAGAGATTCTAGAAAGCAGACTCTTTTCCGGTTCCAACGCATATTCACACGATACATTCTGGAGACAGTAGCTATGCGTACAAATTCATTCTTCACTGGTTTCGATGTTTCGCGCGCATTCTGGAAATTCAGAGACACAATACTAAAATTGCGATATCTCACAATCTATACATCGGATTGAGAAACCGTAATATGTTTCGGATATCTAGACTCGAAGGGCTACGATTTTCATGTAAAAAGTTTTTCGATCCAGTATCGAGAACATGGTCGAATTCTCAGTACAAGATACCGGTTAGTAATCCCGTGCAGGTTCAGAAATTCACGATATGCCAGTACTAAAATCGCGATATCTCACAATCTGTACATCCGATTGAGAAACCATAATATGTTTCAGATATCTAGATTCAAAGGGCTACGATTTTCATGTATAAAGTTTTTTGATCCAGTATCGGGAACATCGTCGAATTCTCAGTACAAGATACCGGTTAGTAATCCCGTGCAGGTTCAGAAATTCACGATATACCAGTACTAAAATCGCGATATCTCACAATCTATACATCCGATTGAGAAACCATAATATGTTTTAGATATCTAGACTCGAAGGGCTACGATTTTCATGTAGAAAGTTTTTCGATCCAGTATCGGGAACATGGTCGAATTCTTAGTGCAAGGTCAAGAAATTTAGAGATAACAAGGTTGAATATTTGATATTCGATAACACGATTCGAAGTGTGTTAACGGTTCACTCTTGAGTTGATATAGCATGAAACCAGTGACTCGAACGGAGTTTGACAATAAAACATGATGATAACTAGACTACTTGCCACGAGTCCAAGAAAAATGCTTGTACGAGAACAAAACGAGTGTACAAATTACTTGCCTTATAACGTGACGATTTCGGTGGTGGTGTTAACCACGGAAAGAAGAAGCGACGTCGGCAACGGACGGCGGCACAACGGCGGTAAGAATGGCGGCAAGACGGCAACGAGTGAACAACGGTAGCAACGGTGAGTCGTAACAACAACAAGGTGGCACGGCGTCGGATTGTTTTTTGGGGTTCACGGGATCGTAGAAGCGGATTCGTTGGCTCGAAGGTGGAAGGTAAAGTGGAACTCGGGTGTTGGTTGAGCTCTCGGGTGTGAAGAAGGCAGAGGAAGAATGGAGGGAAAATGAATAATGAGACGTAGAGGTGAGAGTGAGGTGTGATATGTGTGTGTGTATATATATAGAAAGAAGAATGGAGTGAATGCATGCATGAATGCATGCATGTGTATTATATATAATAATATATAAGGAGATAAAGAGATGGGATGTTATCTGATGTGTGTGTGTGTATAAAATTAGGGGAGAAAGAGATGGGGGTGTTGAAAAATGCTAACAGGGGTGTGGAAAAATGAGAACAAGGAGGAGAAGTCATGGAGTTAGGCGTATAATTAGGCAGTAGGAGAAAAATGGGAGGGAGAGATTGGCGTATGCAGAAGTGGAGAAGTAGGGAGGGAGAAAATAAGGTGTAGGGAGGAAGAAAATAAGGTGTAGGAGTTAGGTTAGCTGTTGGATTAAGAATTAGGTTTAGGATTAGGATTAGTATTAATCAAGGTTAAAGTTTGTATTTAAACTCTGATCGAAAAAATCACAAAATTATAGAATTGATCAGAAAAATATTCTGGCTTTAGATAAAGAGTCCAAAGAGAAAATAAAATTGATCTAAAGATTGAAGTACAAAACTTCACGTAATAAAATACGTACAAATGGAACAGGGAGTTACAATCCTACCCACTATACCAAAAAAAAATTCATCCTCGAAATTTATTCAGGCGAGATATAGGATAGAAAAGCATGACACCTACTCGAAGATATGGGGGTACTTCTTCTGGATTTCTTCCTCGAGCTCCCATGTCGACTCTCCTGGCGAGTGAGGATTCCAAGATAGAAATTGGTTGAGCTTCACATGATAAGTCTGGACGTACAGATAACTCTAAGTAGTCGACGATATGGTCGACATCTCTGATGTACTTCCTGAGTTGGAAGACATGGAATACATCATGAACTCCTGATAACACCGATGGTAGCGCGAGCCTGTAAGCGACCTTGCCCAGTTGTTCCACAATATCGAATGGACCGATGAATCGGGGACTACGCTAGCCTCCGCCTCCGAAACGGATGATGCCCCTTGATGGTGATACTTTGAGGAACACATGATCACCTGCCTCAAACTCCAAGGTTCTGCGGTGAGTGTCCGCCCATTTCCTTTGCCTATTTTGAGCTGCCCTCAGGTGTTTCCTGATCTGAGACACTGCGTCCACTAACTTCGTAATCAACTCTAGTCCCGAAAGTTTTCTCTCGCCGATGTCATCCCAACAGACTGGTGATCTACACTTACAACCGTAGAGTACCTCGAATGGTGCCGCCTTGAGGCTTTCCTGATAACTGTTATTGTACGAGAATTCAACCAAGTGCAGATGATCTTCCCAAGAACCTCCAAATTGAAGAACACAAGACCTCAACATGTCTTCCAGAGTCTGAATCGTCCTTTCAGACTGTCCATCCGTCTAAGGGTGGAATGCTGTACTATAATTCAACATGCTTCCCAGACTTATCTGAAGGCTCTCCCAGAATTGGGACCTGAACCTGGTATCTCTATCCGACATAATACTGACGGGAATTCCATGCAACCGTACAATCTCCTGTATGTACTTCTCGGCCAGACTTTCTATGGACTGACCCACTCTGAAAGGTATGAAGTGGGCGATCTTTGTCAAACGATCTACGATCACCCAAATGACATTATGACCCTTGGGACTCCTCGGAAGTGTCGTCACGAAGTCCATGGTGATGTTCTCCCATTTTCACTCCGGAATTGGAAGAGGCTGCAACAGTCCAGCGGTCCTTTGATGCTCTACTTTCACTTGTTGGCAAATCAGACACTGTGATACAAACTTCGCCACTGCTCTCTTCATGCCGTGTCACCAAAAATGTTGCCTCAGATCTCTATACATCTTTGTGCCTCCAGGATGAATGGAATAGGGTGAACGGTGGGCTTCTTCGAGCAATTCTTGTCTGACTTCTCCCTTAGGTACACACAATCGTGCTCCGAAGCGAAGCGATCCATCTGCATGAATAATCAAGTCGGTTCTCAAGCCTGCCTCTACTTGACTTCTGAACTTCTGTAACTGCTCATCACTTGCCTGGGCTTCTTTGATCTGCTCCACCAACGAAGACTGCAACTGTAACATCATAAATTTTTGTGTTGAACCTGGCAAAATTACTTCCAAGTTCATTCTCCTCATTTCTTCCAATAATATCTTCTGCTCAGTGAGAAACATAGCTGCTGGTCTCCTACTCAGGGCGTCTGGTACCGTGTTCACTTTACCCAGGTGATACTATAGGTTGATGTCATAGTCTACCATGAATTTCAGCCATCTCCTCTGCCTCATGTTTAACTCCTTCTGCATGAATACATACTTGAGGCTCTTATGGGCAGTGAAGATTTCAACTCTATCGCCGAGCAAGTAGTGCCTCCATAGCTTCAAAGCAAAAATCACAGATGCGAGCTCTAGATCATGAGTAGGGTAGTTCTGCTCGTGAGGCCTCAATTATCTGGATGCGTAAGCAACAACTTTGCCTTGCTACATCAGTATCGCTCCCAAGCCTTTACCAGATGCAACACAATAAATCACGAATCCTCCTGAACCATCTGGTACAGTTAACACAGGTGCTGATGTCAGTCGATCTTTCAACTCCTCGAAGGCCTGACCACATGCATCATCCCATACGAACTTCTGATCCTTCCTCGTCAGTTTTTTCAGTGCTCCAGCAATTCTTGAGAAGTCCTGAACACACTTCCGATAATAGCCTGCTAGTCCGAGTAAACTACGAACTTCTGACACTGACTTGGGTACTAGCCAATCCTTGACAATAGCAACTTTCTCTGGGTCTACTGAAACTCCAGCTCCTGAGATGATGTGGCCCAAAAATGCAACACGATCCAGCCAGAAATCGCATTTACTTAGCTTCCCAAAAAGGCGATTCTCCCTCAATGTCTGTAGAGTGATCCTTAGATGCTTAGCGTGCTCCTCCTTGTTCCAAGAATACACCAGGATGTCATCGATGAATACTACTACGAACTTGTCCAAAAATGGTGAAAACACCATGTTCATCAGACCCATGAAAATAGCTGGTGCATTGGTAACTCCGAATGACATTACAAGGAATTCATAATGACCATATCGGGTTCGAAACGCGGTCTTCTCAATATCCTCGGTCTTCACCCTAACTTGATGGTATCCCAAACGAAGATCCAACTTTGAGAAAATAAAAGCACCTCCAAGTTGATCAAATAGGTCGTCAATCCTTGGTAGTGGGTACCGGTTCTTCACAGTCACGTTGTTTAGTTCCCGATAATCGATGCAGAGCCTACGACTTCCATCCTTCTTCTTAACAAACAATACAGGAGTTCTCCAAGGAGAAACACTCGGCCTGACAAATCCCTTATCTAGTAATTCTTGAACTTGCACCTTCAGTTCGGCCAATTCCACGGGTGCCATCCTGTAGGGACTTTTCGATATTGGCATTGTACCCAGTTGGATTTCGATACTAAACTCCACATCGCGGTCTGGTGGCAACCCAGGTAATTCATCAGGAAAGACATCTAGAAAATCCTGTACGATCAAAGGTGCCACTTCGCCATCAGTGCACATTGATTTCAGCATTCCAGCCTCCTTGACATGCCCAAAAGGGTGTATCGCCAGCATGGAACTCGAATTCCTGGCGACCTGGAATTCGGAATACTACCTTCTTCTTTCGGCAGTCAATCACGGCATGAGTAGCTCCCAACTAATCCATTCCAAGTATGACATCAAACCCTGAGTTGTTGATGACGATAAGGTTTGCCTTAAAATCCATGCTACGGATCAGTAAGGGACTCTGCTTGCATTCTTTAGAACAAACAACGACACCTGCTCCCGTAGTGATATTCCAAGCAACTGGCATATCATCACAGGGCAAATGATGCCGATCGACGAATCGAGCAGAAATAAAAGAATGGGTAGCACCAGAATCAAAGAGAACATGGGTAGGAAAGGAGTGAACTAGGATGATACCTAATAATGAGATAAAGAATAAAGAAGAATACAAAATGAAAGGAAATGCAAGAACTGAATATGACTCAAATGCAAGAATACCTGCAACTACTCCTTCGGCAATCTCTGCCTCTTCTACCGTCAGATTGTAGGCCTGACCACGTCCTTCAGTCTGGCCTCCCCTAGGAGCTATGTTTCTCTGATCATAAACTTGCCTCTGTGGTGGAAGCGGTGGCCTGCCCAGACTACGAGCTGGTGGTCCCTGTTGTGTGGATCCTCCAGCTGGTGCACCATACCTGTTCCTCGGGCAATCTCGGAGCATGTGGTCGCTTGCTCTGCATGCAAGGCACAGACGGTTAGCAGCCCTACATTCCCTTCGTACATGGCCAATCTTGTGGCAGTAGTCACACACCAGGTTCTTCTTCATAGCGACTGGTGAGTAGGGTAGTGTTCTAATCGTTGGGGTTTGCACTGGCCTTCGTATCGTACCTCCCGATGGCCTCATGACGGTGGCAGGTTGTACTGCCCGCTGAGCGGCGTTCCTCCTCCGGTGGGTTTGTTCCTGAATCCTTGCTGCATCAAGCACGGCAGCGTAGGTACGGTGCTGGTGGGCAGCTAGACGATCCTGAATATCATAGTCCAAGCCCAACAAGAATCGTCGGGCCTTATCCTCATCATTTGCTACCATGGCTGATGCAAAACGACTCAGCCGAGTGAACTCCGAGGCATATTCATCAACTGACCGTTTTCCTTGAGTTAGAGAAATGAACTGACGCTCCATCTCTACTTTAGTAACGCTAGGGAAGAACTTAGTTAAAAAGCTTTCGGCGAAGGTGGCCCAAGTGATAGGCTTCTCTAATCTTTCGGTCTCCGCCTTCCACCAGATGTGGGCAATGTCTACCAGCTGAATGGTGACAACATCCACACGGTCCACATCAGAGATTCGTGCAGCCTGTAGCAACTGCTCAAACCTAATTAGCCACTGCTCAGCTTCCAGTGGTAACTCAGTTCCTGCAAACTTCTCCGAATGTAGTCTCATGAAATCTGACACGGTGCCAAGCCTTGGCGGTAAAGCTCCCAGGATTGGTCCAGCTCGGTTGGCAGCTTCTTGGGCTATTTCCAAACTGCCTCTCATCAGCTGGTTTTGTTCCTGTTATAGCTCCATCATTCGCTGCATTGCTCGGAGAACTGCGGCGTTCTTCGACGGTGCATCTCAGGGTCGTGAAGCTGAAGATCCTCCGCGAACCATATTCTGCAAAATCGAGTAAGGTCATTATCTGGGTTATTTAAATGTTCATGTGATCAATGCGGTGTGCATACTTTTTGAGCTTAACATGGTTCGAACCTAGGCTCTGATACCACTAAAAACCTGTCACGCCCCGCGTCCCTCTATACGGAAATACAGGCACGCAACTGAGGCCCAGCGAATGATATACATCATCCATAAGCTGTACAATTATAAGCTCAACAAGATCTTTAAAACACATTCACGCAGGCAAATATAATAATCACATGAGCTGAAAATAGAATAACCATCATTTGGATAATATATCAACATCGGGTCAAGATGCCCGGGAGTACAAGGTGCCAGAATTAAAATAGTACAATATGATAAGCAGTTCGCTATAACAACTAGATAAAATAGCGACTGAAAGAAAAATAACAAGAAGTAGTAAGGAAGCAGCAACGATCGTCTAGAGAGTCTGCTCGTCGGGTCCATCAGTACCTGTATAATTATTAACTCAAAGAAAAATAGAAAAGTTCCCGTTAGAGCAAGTTTCGGGCAGCAAGTAGCAACAAGCAGTAAAAGGGGTAATATAACAAGATATAATATGGAAGAAACAAGAAGTAGAAGTACAAATACAATATGGAAGTAAGCAAGGAATTGGGACAATATGATCATGTAAGTAATAACTGTAACTAGTGTATTCTAGACTTCAAGATATAAGCAATTGATAACGTAGGCTCAGTTAATCGATAATCATGTAATCAATGATCGAGAGTCATGTAATCCAGAGTCATATAATCAAGAATCATGTAATCAAGAATCAAGAGTCATGTAATGAAGAGTCATGTAATCAAGAGTCATGTAATCAAGAATCATGTAATCAAGAATCATACTTAGTGAAAATCTCGGATTTATCTGTTTTATTAACTTATCTAATGCACACAATTCTGTGTCCTATACCACAAGTTCGGTGCATATCAATCATGTGACGTTTAGACTTAAGTAGTGAATTCTATAGGATTATTTACTCGGGTCTTCCAGTGATAGTATCAAGACATGTAATCATGAATCATGTAATCGAAAATTATATAATCAAGAATTGTGTAATCAAGAATCAAGAATCAAGAATCACTATTTCGGGAAACACGGGCCCCCTTCCGAGTATACTTCCCTATATTGTCCACTATTAAGCCGTACCCTTATAACCCCGGCTTGTTATTATTTTATAATTAATTATGAACATACATTTGGTACGACTAGTGGAACGGTGTAATTAAATGGTTTTAGTCAAGGAAAATATCAAGTGTAGTAATCATGGATATGAGACGTAAAACGAGTACATGTATCGAGACTAGTTATTATAGAATTATCGAGTGGTATAAAATGAATTCTATCAACCTATTATATCTATGCAAATTATTATTACAAGAACAATAATACACTCAGTTCATTAAATATGAAAAGTAATGGGTTTATATGCAAAAACGTAGAGATGAATTTTTAGACAACTTGATATATCTGCATTCAAATTCACATTCCTGTTGTTACAGAAAAGCAAATCCAATTCCGTCAGAAATTCTAGAAAGTAGACTCTCTTCCGGTTCCAACGCATATTCACACGATACATTCTGGAGACAGTAGCTATGCGTACAAATTCATTCTTCGCTGGTTTCGATGTTTCGCGCGCATTCTAGAAATTCAGAGTCACAATACTAAAATTGCGATATCTCACAATCTATACATCAGATTGAGAAACTGTAATATGTTTCAGATATCTAGACTCGAAGGGCTACTATTTTCATGTAAAAAGTTTTTCGATCCAGTATTGGGAACATGGTCGAATTCTCCGTACAAGATACCGGTTAGTAATCCCGTGCAGGTTCAGAAATTCACGATATGTCAGTACTAAAATTGCGATAACTCACAATCTATACATCCGATTGAGAAACCATAATATGTTTCGGATATCTAGGCTCAAAGGGCTACGATTTTTATGTAGAAAGTTTTTCGATCCAGTATCGGGAACATCATCGAATTCTCAGTACAAGATACTGGTTAGTAATCCCGTGCAGGTTCAGAAATTCACGATATGCCAGTACTAAAATCACGATATCTCACAATCTATACATCCGATTGAGAAACCGTAATATGTTTCGGATATCTAGACTCGAAGGGCTACGATTTTTATGTAGAAAATTTTTCGATCCAGTATCGGGAACATGGTCGAATTCTTAGTGCAAGGTCAAGAAATTTAGAGATAACAAGGTTGAATATTCGATATTCGATAACACGATTCGAAGTGTGTTAACGGTTCACTCTTGAGTTGATATAGCATGAAACCAGTGACTCGAACGGAGTTTGACAATAAAACATGATGATAACTAAACTACTTGCCACGAGTCCAAGGAAAATGCTTGTACGAGAACAAAAAGAGTGTACAAGTTACTTGCCTTATAACGTGACGATTTCGGTGGTGGTGTTAACCACGGAAAGAAGAAGCGACGTCGGCAACGGACGGCAGTAAGAATGGAGGCAAGACAGCAACGAGTGAACAACGGTAGCAACGATGAGTGACAACAACAACAAGGTGGCGCGGTGTCGGGTTATTTTTCGGGGTTCACGGGATCGTAGAAGCGGAGTCGTTGGCTCGAAGGTGGAAGGTAAAGTAGAGCTCGGGCGTTGCTTGAGCTCTCAGGTGTGAAGAAGGCAGAGGAAGAATGGAGGAAAAATGAAGAATGAGACATAGAGGTGAGAGTGAGGTGTGATATGTGTGTGTGTGTATATATAGAAAGAAGAATGGAGTGAATGCATGCATGTGTATTATATATAATAATATATAAGGAGATAAAGAGATGGGATGTTATCTGATGTGTGTGTGTGTATAAAATTAGGGGAGAAAGAGATGGGGGTGTTGAAAAATGCTAGCAGAGGTGTGGAAAAATGAGAACAAGGAGGAGAAGTCGTGGAGTTAGGCGTATAATTAGGCAGTAGGAGAAAAATGGGAGGGAGAGATTGGCGTATGCAGAAGTGGAGAAGTAGGGAGGGAGAAAATAAGGTGTAGGGAGGAAGAAAATAAGGTGTAGGAGTTAGGTTAGCTATTAGATTAAGAATTAGGTTTAGGATTAGGAATAGTATTAATCAGGGTTAAAGTTTGTATTTAAACTCCGATAGAAAAAATCACAAAATTACAGAATTGATCAGAAAAATATTATGGCTTTAGATAAAGAGTCCAAAGAGAAAATAAAATTGATCTAATGATTGAAGTACAAAAATTCACGTAATAAAATACATACAATTGGAACAGGGAGTTAGAGTCCTTCTCTCGGATTGGATTGAGATGAGATAAAAGTAAAATGTTTACCAGTAGAAGAAGAGAGATTTTCGGTGTTTTGTGTGTGTGTGTCTTCTATTACAATTTCATCTATGTGTGTGTCGGGAATACTATAAATATCGGAAATACTATCAAAATTTCTAAAACTATCTTCGCTCTCTAATTGTGGTGGAATATAAGGAGTGCGATGAGATGTGGTGGATTCTTGTCTACTTTGGCTACAGCTACTACTGCGTGATAGTGATGATGTCATTATATTGGACTAGTGTATGTAAATAAAAAAATGAAAGAGAAGAAAGAGTTCAAAAAATATCCATTTGAAACAGTAGAAATAGTTCAAACAAAACAATTGAAAGATAATAAATAGAAGAATGAAAATACATTAATTGAACTAATAAAATGATACCGTAAAAATTACAAGAGAAGAATGAGACTTGAAAGTTGAATATTGAGAGAGTTGATCTCTTCCACAACTTATAAGAGAAGAGCACTAGTTTGAGAGAGTTGATCACTTTCACAACTTGCAAAGAGCACTAGCTTGAGAGAGTTGAGTATTAATTTGGAATGAATATTGATTGTATTGTAAGTTTTGATGTAAGAAAAATGAATGGAATTGGGTGGGTATTTATAGATTTTGTCATGCCCCCACTTCCCAAAAGGAATACAGAATACGGTACGCGACAAAGTCCAGTGAATGGTTTTCACCATCCATAAGCTGTAAAGATCTACTCGACTCAACACAACAGTAAATATAGCAATATACTCAACCACGCATGCATGAACAATTATTAACCAACATCATTTATTTGCAACAAAATAAAATTCCCAAACAAATACAAAATCTTAATCAAAACAACTTCGGGACTACAAGCCCGTTACAAGTCTCAAAGAAGCAACATGAATGAAATAATTCAAAAACAAATCACTAAGCAGAATTTTCCAAAGTGGGGCCTAAAACTTTTGCTTACCAACTCCCTCCGGTAGTTGATCACCAAAACCTACTCATATAGCAATTGCAAGAAAATAGGGAGACAGGAAAACATTACGCCCGTTAGTTGCAAGTTCCGGGCCGCAAGTAATACAAGCAGGAAAAGTGGAAACGGAAAAATATGAAATAAAATAAGAAGTACCAACAGAGAGGAAAACAACAGTAGATGACAGTTACAAATATGACAGGAAACAGTAACAGGTAAATAGTCAAGGATAACAGTAACAGTAGAGGATAACAGTAACAGTAACAGTAGAGGATAACGGTAACAGTAATAGTGAAGATGACAATAACGGTACCATGGTGTGTCAGTGAAATAGTTATTCTTAGTCTATTGTTCATTAGTATCTAGGTAGCACTTCATGCGTCCCAATTTTTTACAACATGGTTGCTACATTCAAATAGTTTCGTTTAGATTTCGTAGTGGAATTTATAAGGCCGTGTACTCAGGCAAACAGTAACAGTAATAGTAAACAGTAACGGTGTCAAGGATCATGTAGTCATGTATCCAGAGATAAACATTCAAGACCTATGGGTCCCCTTCCGAGTACACCTTCCTATAGGGATGTTACACCCCCCACAAAATTGAGTAATGACAATATTGCCTCTCGTGTGTAACGCACGTATATTTGTACCGTTACGGGTAACATCCGTAGCATATTTTAATTTAAATATCATACATATTTTGTATTTTGACTATTTATATATTTTCGCCTTCTCATAACTCAATTTTCATTCTACTTTAAGCCTACATATACATTTATTTTAATCTCTGTGTTTTACGTACATTACACGTGTTTTTAATACACGTGTCAATTACGTATATTTTCTGTTACGTGAAATATCCGTAATATTATTGTCCTACGTATTATGTATTTTCAGCGTTTTTCTCTCAAATTAATTTTTAATATTTTCACACGTGCATTGCACGTGCAAATTTTTCTAAGCAATTTAATCCAAAAAGAATTTCCTAAAAATGATATTTATTCTCATTTTTATCTAAGTTATTATTTTTATTTTTAATCCATAGGCCTAAAGTCTTTTTTCAAGCCCACTAGAAATTCATTAAAAAGAAGAAGTCCATTAATTTATTCTACTTTAAATAAACACTTTTAAATCCTGCACTTGTCATGTAACAAGTATATACATTTAGGCTATAAACAAATAATTAAACAAAAGAATGAGAAGTGTGCACATGTGGAAAATTCAAGGGTTGGCCAATTCATGAAGGAAGAAGAAGAGTTGGGAGTTTGTGGTAGTAAGGGTGAGTGAGTGATTAATTTTGTTAATGGCTATTTATTTTTGGGTAATGGGTGTCTCTTCATTCACCCTTTAACCCTAATATCACCCCCCCTTTTCTTCATAATCTAGCACCAAAGATCAAAAGAAACAAAAGATAAGAAAGAGAGGAACAGAAAAAGAGAGTTGTTTGAGTTCTTGCATGGAGGAAGGAGAGCTTGCTAGGAGGAGAAAAGAGTCCCATTCTTGGAGCTAGGAGAAACTTCTAAGAGTTCTGTTTTACATTAGAATCTTCATTAAGGTGGGTGTCTTCTTGAACTTTCTAAAATTTTAGTATCATGCATATGTAGGAAAATTGATATTTAAAATTGTTTATAAATATGAGTAGTGGTTAATTTGTGATGATGATATTTAAATGATATGCATGCTAATTGAAAGATTGTTATGTAGATAAGTGATATATTGTTTTTTGGGTGCATGGTAATATATTATATGAATTGGATATAAATTTGTACACAAAGTTGCTAAATCATATAAAGAAAGTTACTGTTTTGTGTTTGTTTGCACTTCAAAAAATTATTTTAATAAAATAGTTGAAATATAGAACTAAAATTTTTATGGGAGCATCTTGTATATGTCAGCAACCTCCCTTTAAAATTTCATAAGATTTGGAGGTTGTTTACTATTTTAATAAAATCTAAACTCAGAACTGATTAGTAGTTAACTGGTTGCTGAAAATCTGTACACATTTCGGTTTTTGATCAATTCAGCACTGTAAATGAAATAATTTGAGAAAGTTCAGAACTAAGAAGTTGTAGTAGACTTGTTAAAATTTCTGAAAAGTCTAAGAAATCAAATTTTCATAAAGAATTGAATTTTATATGAATTTTACTAGACTGTACAGTGGTAGTATTTCAGTATTTCAACCCTTCTGTATATTTCGAAGAATTCAGAGTTATAGATACAGTATTTTGAGGAAACTTATAACTAAGAAATTGTAGTAGACTTGTACACCTTTATTTTGATATAAATAACGCAAAGTTTCATGAAGTATATGATTTTCTATAATTTTTACAAATAGCATGAAATGCAGTTTCTGACCTTGAATTTACTGTTTTCAAATGATACTTAAACGAGGTGATTGAAAATATATTCTCGCTGTTTTAAGTTATATTTTGGGTAAATAATGATCATATTCATGCTTAGATGAGATGTGAACTCAAGATAGACATAGATATATATATATATATATATATATATATATATATATATATATGGTTAATGATGTTAGAAATTGCTATAAAATAAATCAAAGGAAAATGATGAGATGAGTTCTCAATGATGAATTTTATGAGATTATGTTTTAATCTTCATTAAATTGTATTGAGAAGGTTTTGATGTATATGAAAAGTGTATTGTGAAAATGAATAAGGTGAGATTGCACTTGTTGATGAATAAATAAGAATGAATGAAGGAATTTGAATGAATTATGAATACATGAACATGAATTATAAGGGTATGAGTACCCTAAGTTGTTGAATATGAAAAGATGTTGATTCTAGAGGTTTAATGAGACCCAGGTACCGGCAAGTATTGAAAATGAATAATTAATTTGAGAAGTAGCCAATATGGGCTGTCATTCTCGGTATATTTTTGTGTAAGACCGGTAGGAGGGTAAGCTAGCTCTAGTAGTATAATTTATTCATGTTCAAACTTAAGAATTAGGCACTAAGTGAAGATGTAGTAAACTTGGGCAAACGTGGGTGGAGGACCTCTATATAGTCGGGCGGTAGATTCCGGGACTATAGACCCAGTCGGGGGATGGATTCCGGGACTGTGGTTGCTTGAGATGGAGGCGAGCCTTAATTAAATCTGGAATTATGATTGATCGGGCGGTGGATTCCGGGATCATGATTAGTCGGGCTGTTGTGCAATCTAGACTATCTAAATAAACAGATAAACTAGACACAAATTAAAACCTCGCAAGTGTACGAATCGTTTATAAAAGCGTAGTGAAAAGCAAGGGTCGATCCCACAGAGATTGTAGAAATTAACTTACTAACCAATAAAAAGAAATAAGAATATTGAAATGTTGTTCTAAAAGAAAAGGAGAAATTTAAAACTATATCAAGTAGTTCTGAATCACAAATATCTATTAAGTAGTTAGGTTTTTGATCTCCACCTATAGTCAATAATGCTAAGTCACCTTCTGATCCACTCTAATTACTCATGTTTGTTCCTTTAAGGGTATGGTATCTACTCCTTAAAGTTATTGTTTCCCTAAGCCAAGAATTAGGCATGGTATCTACTCTAATTCGTTTCTTTTCTTAAGTATTTAGCATGGTATCTACTAAGTTGCACTTAAAGAAAACATAAGAATAATGGAAACGAACAAACATTCGAAGTTCTAGAAATTGGTATCAGATCTAGATCCTTCAAGTTGATTAAACCAAGAACCCCTAAAGATTCCTGTGTTACAAGTTATGAGCACGAGATACGGGTCGTCTCTATACTCATATAACAGATTCAGATTTATAACATGCAAACTTGATAATCTCAGGTTCTGTATGGCAGTCGACTTGCTGTCACTCTCAGTCGACTACCCTTAGAACTTCTGAGCAAATTTGTATATTATAAATCTATACCAATACTCTCAGGTTTAATCAATAAGTAACAGAATAGCATTCAGAAGAATATAAGTATTACATAACTACGGTTTCAATCTACCCAACTATGAAATTAGTTCCACATAATAAAACTTTTATTGACTAACAGCTTCGAATACATGATTAACATAACAGAACTAGAAAGAGAAGAAATAAACTGATGATGTTTGGCCAGATAGGTCGGCTGGTTGTCATACAGTCGACCGGCTCGTTGCTTCAATGAACTCGATCTCCTTCTTCTTCTTCGATGCTGATAGAATAATCTTCTTGGTTGATGACTTGATGATTTAGAAGTTCCGTCTGTCTTCGATCCCCCAGAATAACGCCTCTTGGTTGATATTTATAGAACACGGGAAGAGAATTAGGGTTTGCATTTTTTTCCAGAAAAGTCCTCTTCTTTCGTTTATTTCTTTCCTTATTTGATCTGCATTTTATTTCTTTCTCTTTTCTTCTTTTCTTCCTTTTCTGCTAACCACGTGCTCTTGCCAATCCCCGGTCTCTAGCTTTGATTTGTTGGAGAAGTTGTTATTCGCATATAACCTGGGTTTGGATAACTAAATCTTGCTTCATATTTGGAAGAGGATGAATCTTCGCTGTTCTTATCTTTTGACTCCGTCGAGTACCAGTCGACTGGTGTTGGATGTAAGTCGACTGTGCCGAGACATCTGTGGCTTCATGATTCATCAGTCAAGTCGACTGATGTTGGAGAAGTCGACTGTGCCGAGCCCCATCAATCTCTCTGTCCAGTCGCCTATTTGAAGAACCAGTCGACTGATGCTCTGCAACTTCTGTGTGTCCTCCTCTAAATCCTGAATCTGCTTCGTTTTGCTGTTTTAGGCTATTTCCTGTGGAAAAGAGAAAATAAGAATAAAATACCACATATAAAGCATTTAAATGTCCAATTGCAATAAGATTATTGCTCCTAAATGTGAATATTATTGAGTTCATCAAATACCCCCAAACTTAGCTTTTGCTTGTCCTCAAGCAAAAAAAAATAAAATTATGAACAAGGGAAAAATACTAGTCTCAACCCATCACACCAAGAAAATGTCTCATTACGGAAGCATCAAAATTTTGCAATCAAAAATATAAACAATTTGCAAATAAAGTAAAAACAAGCATACCCACTTTCTCCAGTGCAATTGTCTATTCATAGCTCCAAACCCAATCATATTTGTTATGCAATTAATTATAGTTATAGTATGTAACTACCCAATCTGTGATTATCCCTTTTCTCTACTACAAACCGAGTAGCAAACTAGAGTTTTTTTTTTTTACTTTAGCCTCTTCTCTAAGTTGTCACTTGCCTTTTGACGCGAGTCCAAGACATTTGTGATGAATCCACCCGGTTACTCAACAAGTCACAAACTTTAAGTGCTTTGCATACTCATATTTCAAGTTGTCGTTTGACGTAAAAGTAAACATTGGTAATGAATACCCCTAGTTACTAAGAAACTCAAAACATTGGAGTAGATTGACTTTATTCATATATATATATATTCTTTTTGTTTTTACTCTATTTACTTAAACTCTGTTTAGGACTAAATCAAAGGGGATAATCACAAGAGAAAGCATCACATTTATATTTTAAGTATAATCGCATGACTCGTACAATTTTGTAACGAATTATGAAACTCAACAATCCTAAAGTAAATAAGTATCCTTACTCTTACTTTATAAGAAATTGTTTATCCCAAAAAAAATCAAAAGACTCCAAATAACTACCCCCAAACTTAGATGGAACATTGTCCTCAATGTTCGCACAAAAACTGAAAATATGCATGTGTTACCAAATAGTTTGAAGGAAATAAAATAAAGAAATGATTAAAGAAATAAATAAATAGAGAGTGTAAGTACTCCCCTGAAAAATTGGGTTGCCTCCCAATAAGCGCTGTGTTTCTTGTCTTCAGCTAGACTTGATGAGTTCATGCAATGTATTGAATGGTTTGAAGATTCACATCTTCCTCGTGCGGCTCTAAACTCATCTCAATGTACGGCTTCGCCCTATACCCGTTCACCTTGAATATTTGATTTTTCTCTTTGCTATGAACCTCCAATGCTCCATATGGAAAGACTTTTGTAACAATGTATGGGCCATACCATCGTGACATAAGCTTGCCTAGAAAGAGTCTTAATCTTGAGTTTTATATTAATACCTTCTGTCCTTCATAAAACTCCTTCCTTGATAGCTGTTTATCATGGTACATCTTGGTCCTTTCCTTGTACAACTTTGCATTTTCATATGCGTCGTGCCTCAACTCTTCAAGCTCGTTCAGTTGCAATCTTCTTTTGTCGCCTGCTTGTTTCATATCAAAATTGAACCTTTTGATGGCCCAATAGGCTTTGTGTTCCAACTCCAATGGCAGATGACAGGCTTTTCCAAAAACCAAACGGTATGGTGACATGCCGATGGGTGTCTTATATGCCGTTCGGTAGGCCCATAATGCATCATTCAAGCGTAGCGACCAATCCTTTCTCCTTGTATTTACTGTCTTTTCCAAAATGCTCTTAATCTCTCTGTTGCTAATCTCCACCTGCCCACTGGTTTGAGGACGATATGGAGTACCCACTCTATGTGTAATCCCATATTTCTTCATCAAAGAAGCAAATGGAAAGTTATTGAAGTGGCTCCCTCCATCACTAATTATTGCTCGTGGTGTACCAAACCTAGTGAAGATGTTCTCCTGCAAAAACTTGACAACAACTTTGTGATCATTAGTTTTTGAGGGGACAGCCTCGACCCATTTAGACACATAATCCACACCCACAAGAATATATAAATAACCAAATGAGTTAGGAAAGGGACCCATGAAGTCGATTCCCCAAACATCAAAAAGCTCGATTACTTGGATGTTTTGCAGTGGCATTTGATTTCTAGAAGAGATGTTGCCCGTCCTTTGGCATTTTTCACAAGTCCTGCAAAAAGAAAAGGCATCTTTGAATACATTAGGCCAATAAAAACCAGATTGTAATACCTTGAGTGCTGTTCATTTTGGTCCAAAATGTCCTCCACATGCATATTGGTGGCAATGTTGTAGAATACTCATTTGCTCTTCTTCTGCCACACATCTTCTTATAATTTGATCAGGGCAGAATTTGAACAAATAAGGATCATCCCAATAATAGTGCTTGCACATGGCCACCAGTCTCTTTCTTTCCTGAATTGTCATACCTGGAGGGAAAACATGAGCAGTGAGATAATTTACAATATCTGCAAACCATGGAAGTTGTATATTTATTTCAAATAAATTTTCATCTGGGAAATTTTCATTAAGTGGGGGCACAATTCTTTCTTCCTCATGCAGTAGTCTGGACATGTGATCTGCCACAATATTGTCACTTCCTTTCTTGTCTCTAATCTCAAGGTCGAATTCTTGAAGCAACAGCACCCATCTGATCAACCTAGGCTTAGCATCCTTTTTAGCAAACAAACATCTCAAAGCAGCATGGTCAGTGAAAACAATGACTTTAGAACCAATCAAATATGATCTAAACTTCTCTACAGCAAAAATGACAGCTAACATTTCTTTTTCAGTAGTGGAATAATTTAGCTGTGCATCATTTAAAGTTCGATAAGCATAGTAAATAACATGGGGTACCTTATTGATTCTCTGACCTAAAACAGCTCCCAAAGCATAATCACTTGCATCACACATAAGCTCGAAAGGATGGTTACAATCTGGTGCCATGACAATAGGTGCAGAAATGAGAAGATTCTTCAATGTAATAAAAGCATTTGTGCACTCTTCTGTCCATGCAAACTCAACGTCCTTAGCCAACAATTCACAAAGGGGTCTGGAGATTTTTGAGAAATCTTTTATAAATCTTCTATAGAACCCTGCATGTCCAAGAAAACTCCTAACACCCTTGACTGTAGTAGGATGGGGTAGCTTTGATATGATGTCAATTTTTGCCTTGTCCACCTCTATGCCCCTTTTTGACACCACATGTCCCAAGACAATACCTTGTTGTACCATAAAATGGCACTTTTCCCAATTCAGCACTAAATTGCATTTTTCACATCTCTTAAGTACAAGCTGCAAATGGTTAAGGCATTCATCAAAACAAGATCCAAAAACACTAAAATCATCCATAAATACCTCGATGAACTTTCCACCATGTCTGAAAATATACTCATCATGCATCTCTGAAATGTAGCTGGTGCGTTACACAATCCAAAGGGCATCCTCCTGTAAGCAAAAGTACCAAAAGGACATGTAAAAGTGGTTTTTTCTTGATCTTCTGGAGCAATAGCAATTTGATTATAGCCACTATAACCATCTAAAAAACAATATGACTATATCCTGCTAATCTTTCTAACATTTGATCAATAAAAGGAAGAGGGAAGTGATCTTTCCTGGTTTCGTTGTTCAGCTTCCTGTAGTCAATGCATACCCTCCATCCTGTGGTCACTCTAGTAGGGATAAGCTCATTCTCTTCATTCTTCACCACTGTGACTCCACTTTTCTTAGGCACCACATGTATAGGACTCACCCATTTGCTATCTGAGATAGGGTAGATGATGCCAACATCCAATAGCTTCAAGACCTCTGTTCTTACCACTTCTTTCATGTGTGGATTAAGCCTTCTCTGTGCTTCCCTGCTAGGTTTTGCATTGTCTTCAAGAAGTATTTTATGCATGCATTTGGATGGACTTATTCCCTTGATGTCTGCAATGGTCCATCCTATTGCACCTTTGTGTTCTCGCAGTACCCTCAGCAGCTTATCTTCTTCTTGTGCACTCAAATTTGCTGCAACTATCACTAGTAGTGTCTGGTTCTCACCCAAATATGCGTGCTTCAGATGTTCAGGCAGCGGCTTAAGCTCCACGTCTGGTGTCCTGGTAGCAGTCGACTTGCTCCATGCACCAGTCGACTGGTCTGAGGAAACACAAGTGTTGTCAGATACAAAATTTTCAAATGCAGGTGCAAGCTTACCTGAATATGACTTTGGAGTTTCAAGGTGATGTACTGTTTCTGCTATCCTCCAGTCATCGCATTCCTGTTCAACATGAGATAATGTTAGAGATTGTGTAATTGCGGCTTGTAGTGGTTCAATGCTATGTACCTGAAATGTTTGATCAACAATCTCCTGTACCACATCAATATTATAGCATTCATGATCATCATGTGGTAATTTTAGTGTATCAAACATTTTAAATTCAACCTTTTCTCCGTTTATCTTCATACTTATAGTATCTTTTTTAACACAAATTTTTATATTAGCCGTACTCATAAAGGGCCTACCTAGGATGATTGGTAAAGAAGATGGCATTGAAGAGTCCTCCATATCCAACACAACAAAATCTGCAGGCAAAATGAAATCTGTTGTGTAATCCAGCTACCTAAATAAATAGATAAACTAGACACAAATTAAAACCTCGCAAGTGTACGAATCGTTTATAGAAGCGTAGCAATAGCAAGGGTCGATCCCACAGAGATTGTAGAAGTTAACTTACTAATCAATAAAAAGAGTGAGAATGATAAAGAGTTGTTCTAAAAGTTTAAAAGAAATGAAAAGATTAAAACTAAATTAAGAATTGCTGAATCACAAATATTTATTAAGTAGTTGGGTTTAGATCTCCACCAATAGTCAATAATGCTAAGTCACCTTCTGAACTCCTTCTTATTACTCATGTTTGTTCTCTTTAAGGGCATGGTATCTACTCCTTAAAGTAATGTTTTCCTAAGCCAAGAATTAGGCATGGTATCTACTCTAATTCGTTTCTTTCATTAAGTATTTAGCATGGTATCTACTAAGTTGCACTTAAAGAAAACATAAGAACAGTGGAAACGAACAAACACTCAAGGTTCTAGAAATTGGTATCAGATCTAGATCCCTTAAGTTGATTAAACCAAGAACCCCTAAGGACTCCTGTGTTACTAGTTATGAGCACGAGATACGGGTCGTCTCAATATGCTCATATAACAGCTGCAGATCTACACTGCACAACTTGATAATCCTAAGTTCTGTATGTCAGTCGACTGGCTGTCACTTCAGTCGACTGCCCTTAGAACATCTGAACAAGTTTGATTCATGTAAATTGTTATTCTTTCAATCAGGTTTAATCAATAAGTAAAAGAGTAACATTCAGAAGAACTTAGCATTACATAACTACGGCTACAATCTACCCAACTATGAAATTAGTTCCACATAATAAGACTTTTATTGATCAACAAGTTCGAATACATGATTAACATAAAAGAATTAGAAAGAGAAGGAATAAACTGATGTAGTTCGGATAGATGAGTCGGCTGGCTGTCACACAGTCGACCGGCCGTTCTCTTCTTAGTACTTGATCTCCTTTCTCCTTCTTCTATGCCGATAAGGTATTGCTCTTGGTTGATATGTTGATGATTCTGGAACTCTTGTGATCCGGTAGATGGTGTGTGCAGAGTAGCGTAAGAGATGTAGAGAGATCGAGAGAGAGCCCAGAGCCGTAGATATCGCTGAATAATACTTCTTGGTTGGTATTTATAGATCACGGCTAGAGAATTAGGGTTTGCACTCTTCTTTTTATAGAAAAGTCCTTTTCTTTTATTTATTTCCTCCCTTGTTACTCTGCGTATTATTTCTTTCTCTTTTCTTCTATTCTTCCTTTTCTGTTCTGATTTGGATTAGATTTGGACGAATCTTCGAATCTCTTATCTTTTAACTCTGCCGCCTACCAGTCGACTTGTCAGCGAACCAGTCGACTGTGCCGAGACTTCTGAAGATTTCATAATTGATCATACAAGTCGACTGCGCTTTGGAGTGAGTCGACTACACCGAGCGGCTGTTGAAACTCAACTTCTCTGTCCAGTCGCCTGCTGTGGAGAACCAGTCGACCGATGATCTGCAGTTCTCTGTGTATCATCCTTAAAATCCTGAATCTGCTTCGTTTCTCTGCTTTAGGCTGTTTCCTATGGAAAAGAGAAAATAAGAGTTAAATACCACATATAGAGCTTTTAAATGTCTAATTGCATTAAGATTATTGCTCCTAAATGTGAATAATATTGTGTTCATCAAATACCCCCAAACTTAGCTTTTGCTTGTCCTCAAGCAAAAAGTGAATTTATGAACAGGGGAATAGTAATGATAGTCTCAGCAAAGAATTCTTATTTATGTGAGCATCAACATATAAAAACATAAACAATTTCAGATAAAGTAAAACTAAACATACCCACTTTCTCTAGTGCAATTGTTTATTCATAACTCCAAACTCAACCACACTTGTCATGCAATTAATTATAGTTATAGTATGTAACTGCTCAATCTGTGATTATCCCTTTTCTCTACTACAAACCGAGTAGCAAACTAGAGTATTTTTTTTTTTTTTTTTTCTCTTCTCTAAAGTTGTCACTTGCCTTTTTACGCGAATGCAAAACATTTGTGATGAATCCACCCGGTTACTCAGCAAATCACAAACTTTAAAGTGCTTTGCATACTCATATTTCAAGTTGCCGTTTGACGTAAAGGTAAACATTGGTGATGAATACCCCTAGTTACTAAGCACCCAAAACATTGGAGTAGATTGACTTTATTCAACTATATATATATATACCTTATCACTCTATTTACTTAAACTCAATTTAGGACTAGATCTAAAGGGAATAATCACCAGAAAAAGCATCACATTTGTTTATTATGTATAATCGCATGACTCATATAATTTTGTAAGGAATTATGAAACTCAACAATCTTAAAGTAAATAAGTATTCTTATTCTTACTTTATAAGAAATTGTTTATCCTAAAAAAAAAATTCAAAAGACTCTAAATATAAATAACTACCCCCAAACTTAGATGGAACATTGTCCTCAATGTTCGCACAAAGCTTAAAATATAGGCATGTGTTACCATCTAGTAAGAAGGAGAGACTAAAAATTAAAAATGAATAACGAAAAGAAAACGAAGGGAAAGTGTAAATACGCCCCTGAAAATTGGGTTGCCTCCCAATAAGCGCTGTGTTTTCTGTCTTCAGCTAGACTTGATGAGGTCATGCAATGTATTGAATGGTTTGAAGATTCGCATCCTCCTCTTGCGGTTCTATGCTCATCTCTACGTATGGCTTCGCTCTATGCCCATTCACCTCAAATGTTTGATTCTTCTCTTTGCTATGAACCTCCAATGCCCCATGTGGAAAGACTTTTGTAATAATGTATGGGCCATACCATCGTGACATAAGCTTGCCTGGAAAAAGTCTTAATCTTGAGTTGTATATCAATACCTTCTGTCCTTCATAAAACTCCTTCCTTGCTAGCTGTTTGTCATGGTACAACTTGGTTCTTTCCTTGTACAATTTTGCATTTTCATATGCGTCGTGCCTCAACTCTTCAAGCTCATTTAGTTGCAACCGCCTTTTGTCGCCTGCTTGTTTCATATCGAAATTGAACCTTTTGATGGCCCAATAGGCTTTGTGTTCCAACTCCACTGGTAGATGACAGGCTTTTCCAAAAACCAAACGGTATGGTGACATGCCGATGGGTGTCTTGTATGCGGTTCTGTAGGCCCATAATGCATCATTCAAGCGCAGCGACCAATCCTTTCTCCTTGTATTGACTGTCTTTTCCAAAATGCTTTTGATTTCTCTATTGCTAATCTCCACCTGCCCACTAGTTTGAGGATGATATGGGGTGCCCACTCTATGTGTGATACCATATTTCTTCATCAAAGAAGCAAATGGAAAGTTATTGAAGTGGCTCCCTCCATCACTAATTATTACCCGTGGTGTACCAAACCTAGTGAAAATGTTCTCCTGCAAAAACTTGACAACAACCTTGTGATCATTAGTTTTTGAGGGGACAGCCTCGACCCATTTAGACACATAATCCACACCCACAAGAATATATAAATAACCAAATGAGTTAGGAAAGGGACCCATGAAGTCGATTCCCCACACGTCAAACAGCTCGATTACTTGGATGTTTTGCAGTGGCATCTGATTTCTAGAAGAGATGTTGCCTGTCCTTTGGCATTTGTCACAAGTCCTGCAAAAAGAAAACGCATCTTTGAATACACTAGGCCAATAAAATCCAGATTGTAATACCTTGAGTGCTGTTCTTTTTGGTCCAAAATGTCCTCCACATGCATACTGGTGGCAATGTTGTAGAATACTCATTTGCTCTTCTTCTGCCACACATCTTCTTATAATTTGGTCTGGGCAAAATTTGAACAAATAAGGATCATCCCAATAATAGTGCCTGCACATAGCCACCAGTCTCTTTCTGTCCTGACTTGTCATACCTGGAGGGAAAACATGAGCACTGAGATAATTTACAATGTCTGCAAACCATGGAAAATATGAGCAGGGAGATACCAGTCGACTGGTTCCGTTACCAGTCGACTGTCCCGGTGATATGTTTATTTCAAATAGATGTTCATCTGGGAAATTTTCATTAAGTGGGAGAGTTCTTTCTTCCTCATGCAGTAGTCTGGACATGTGATCTGCCACAACATTGTCACTTCCTTTCTTGTCTCTAATCTCAAGATCGAATTCTTGAAGCAACAGCACCTATCTGATCAACATAGGCTTAGCATCCTTTTTAGCAAACAAATATCTCAAAGCAGCATGGTCAGTGAAAACAATAACTTTAGAACCAATTAAATATGATCTAAACTTCTCTACAGCAAAAACTACAGCTAGCATTTCTTTTTCAGTAGTGGAATAATTTAGCTGTGCATCGTTTAGAGTTCGAGAAGCATAGTAAATAACATGGGGTATCTTATTGATTCTTTGACCTAGAACAGCCCCTAAAGCATAATTACTTGCATCACACATGAGCTCGAAAAGATGGCTCCAATCTGGTGCCATGACAATAGGTGCAGAAATGAGAAGATTTTTTAATGTAATAAAAGCATTTGTGCACTCTTCTGTCCATACAAACTCAACATCCTTAGCCAAAAAATCACAAAGGGGTTTGGAGATTTTTGAGAAATCTTTTATAAATCTTCTATAGAACCCTGCATGTCCAAGAAAACTCCTAACACCCTTGACTGTAGTGGGAGGGGGTAGTTTTGATATTATATCGATTTTCGTCCTTGTCTACCTCTATGCCTCTTTTTGACACCGCATGTCCCAACACAATACCTTGTTGTACCAAAAAATGGCACTTTTCCCAATTCAACACTAAATTGCATTCTTCACATCTTTGAAGCACAAGCTGCAAATGGTTAAGGCATTCATCAAAACAAGATCCAAAAACACTAAAATCATCCATAAATACCTCGATGAACCTTTCCACCATGTCTGAAAATATACTCATCATGCATCTCTGAAATGTAGCTGGTGCATTGCACAATCCAAAGGGCATCCTCCTGTATGCAAAAGTACCAAAAGGACATGTAAAAGTGGTTTTTTCTTGATCTTCCGGAGCAATAGCAATTTGATTATAGCCACTATAACCATCTAAAAAACAATAATGACTATATCCTGCTAATCTTTCTAACATTTGATCAATAAAAGGAAGAGAAAAGTGATCTTTCCTGGTTTCGTTATTCAGTTTCCTGTA
Organism: Hemerocallis citrina; assembly: GCA_017893485.1. Classification (NCBI taxonomy): domain Eukaryota; kingdom Viridiplantae; phylum Streptophyta; class Magnoliopsida; order Asparagales; family Asphodelaceae; genus Hemerocallis; species Hemerocallis citrina. Next base: position 21,026,224 of record CM030366.1, read on the forward strand.
ATCAATGCATACCCTCCATCCTGTGGTCACTCTCGTAAGGATAAGCTCATTCTCTTCATTCTTTACCACTGTGACTCCACTTTTCTTAGGCACTACATGTATAGGACTTACCCACTTGCTATCTGAGATCGGGTAAATGATGCCAACATCTAGTAGCTTCAAAATCTCTGCTCTTATCACTTCTTTCATGTGTGGGTTAAGCCTTCTCTGTGCTTCCCTGCTTGGTTTTGCATTGTCTTCAAGAAGTATTTTATGCATGCATTTGGATGGACTTATTCCCTTGATATCTGCAATGGTCCATCCTATGGCACCTTTGTGTTCTCGTAGTACCCTCAGCAACTTCTCTTCTTCCTGTACACTCAAGTTTGCAGCAATTATCACTGGTAGCGTCTGGTTCTCGCCCAAATATGCATGCTTCAAATGGTCGGGCAACTGCTTAAGCTCTATGTCTGGAAGTTTCGGTACAGTCGACTGGTTCCTGGTTGGGGTCGGGTCAGTCGACTTATCCTGAGCACCAGTCGACTGATCCGAGGAAATACAAATTTCATCAGTCACAATATTTTCAAATGCTAGTGCGAGTTTACCTGAATATGACTTTGGAGTTTCAAGGTGATGTACTGTTTCTGCTATCCTCCAGTCATCGTGTTCCTGTTCAACATTAGACAATGTTAGAGACTGTGTAATTGTAGCTTGTAGTGGTTCTATGCTATGTACCTGAAATGTTTGATCAACAATCTCCTCCTCCACATCAACATTATAACATTCATGATCATCATGTGGTAATTTTAGTGTATCAAACATTTTAAATTCAACCTTCTCTCCATTTATTTTCATGCTTATAGTACCCTTTTTAACACAAATTTTTATATCAGCCGTACTCATAAAGGGCCTACCTAAAATGATTGGTAGAGAAGATGGCATTGAAGAGTCCTCCATGTCTAACACAACAAAATCAGCAGGCAAAATGAAATCGTTTACCTGAACTAAGACATCTTTCAAAATACCTCTAGGTCTTTTGATGCTGCGATCCGCCAACTGCAACGTGATGGATGTTGGTTGGAGTTCCCCCAATCCTAGCTTTTCATAAATAGTGTATGGGAGGAGGTTGATGCTTGCCCCCAAGTCTAGTAGTGCTTTCTCAAAGAAGTGCTCACCAATCCTGCAAGGAATGGTAAAGCTACCTGGGTCCTTTAATTTGGGAGGTAATTTCCTTAATAAAATAGCGCTCACTTCTTCTGTCAAGGCCACATCCTCCCTAACCTGAAATGTTCTTTTGTGAGTACAACACGCTTTCAAAAATTTAGCATAAGAAGGAATTTGTTTTATAGCATCAAGTAGGGGAATATTAATTTCTACCTTTCTGAGAGTTTCAAAGATGTCAAATAAATGTTGTTCTTTCTTTTGCTTGACTAACCTTTGAGGGAATGGTGGCAAAACTGTTCTTTCTTTTTCACTTACCTTGTTGGATCCCAAAACTTTTGGTGGTTGTGTTTCTATTTCTTCGGTGTGTGTACCAACCTTATTTTCAATTGTCTTACCACTTCTCAGAGTTGTTACTGATTTGAGCTGTTCTTGGCCTCTAGGATTTGGTATGGTTTGTGAAGGAAGTTCTCCTGCCTTTCTCTCACTCAACTCCTTTGCGATTTGCCCGATTTGAGTTTCCAATTTCTGAATTGCTTGCCCTTGTTGGTTGCTTGTTTGATGTTGTTGTTGGAGCAATTGAAGAACGGTGGATTCAAAATTCAACTTCTTCTGTTCTTGAACTGGCCTATCAAACCCACTTCCCATTTGAAAGTTCCGTGCATGTCCTTGTGAAGATTGGGTTCCTTGATTGTTGCTCCATGAGAAATTTGGATGGTTCCTCCACCCTGGGTTGTATGTGCTCGAGAATGGGTTGTTCTTTGGTGGGAACACTCCTTGCCCCACATAGTTTGCATGCTCCTGATCTGTGAACGAAGACATGGGACATGTATCAGTTGTATGATCACAATGAGAGCAAATTGCACAAATTTCTTTTGTTAGATTTTTCGCATTGCCCATTGTTGTCATTGCATTAACAAGCATATCAATTTTTTTATTCATGTTTGCCATTTCCACTTGTATATTATTACTACCAGAAATTTCATAAACTCCCTGTTTTTTAGGAATGCCTCTTCCCCTTGTTGAGAATTGCTGTGAGTTCTCGCTAAGTTCTTCAAATAATTCGATGGCCTCCTCACCACTTTTCCTCATCAAGATTCCGTTGCAAGCTGAATACACAATTGCCTTGTTAGTATCATTTAAACCTTCATAAAAAGCTTGTACCTGATCATCCTTAGGCATGTTGTGTGTAGGGCACTTGAGAAGCTTGTTCTTGAAATCCTTCCATGCTTCGAAGAATAAATCTCCATCCTTTTGTTGGAAGAGTTGAATCTCCCTTTTTAGCTGTTTGGTCTTTTGTGCTGGAAAGAATTCTTTCAAAAATTTTGTTGCCAATTGCTCCCATGAGTTTATTGATCCTGGTTCCAAAGAATTATACCATAGTTTAGCATTAAGTTTTAAGGAAAAAGGAAACAAGATTAACCTGATTTGTTCAGGGGTAAGCCCTTGGACGCTTTGTGTCCTGCAAAGATCAAAAAAGTCTTGCAGATGGAGATGAGGCTCTTCATCTGGTTTGCCACTAAAATGGGGAACCATGCTAAGTAACTGAGGCGATAGATGCATGTTTCCTGTGACATTAGGCTGATACGCAATGCAGGAAGGTTGCTCGATATTCTTAGGTGTGAACTTGTCCTGCATTGGCACTCGATTTGGCATTTCCTCACCCATTGCTGTATGTGAACTGGATCTCGGTACAGCCGACTGGTTTGTAGAGACAGTCGACTGGTTTGCTGCAAACAGCTTACCTAGTCTGTGCAAAGTGCGTTCTGTTTTTGCGTCAATAGGTAGTAGCTCTGGACGAAGTGATCTCCTTCCGTGCATCCACCAAAAATCCTGTAACCTAAAAGAAAAATACTTATTAATCAAATTAAAAGAAAGAAAATAAAAGCTTTCTACTGATCTGTAAGTTAAAATACTAGACAATCCCCGGCAACGGCGCCAAAAACTTGTTGTGTAATCCAGCTACCTAAATAAATAGATAAACTAGACACAAATTAAAACCTCGCAAGTGTACGAATCGTTTATAGAAGCGTAGCAATAGCAAGGGTCGATCCCACAGAGATTATAGAAGTTAACTTACTAATCAATAAAAAGAGTGAGAATGATAAAGAGTTGTTCTAAAAGTTTAAAAGAAATGAAAAGATTAAAACTAAATTAAGAATTGCTGAATCACAAATATTTATTAAGTAGTTGGGTTTAGATCTCCACCAATAGTCAATAATGCTAAGTCACCTTCTGAACTCCTTATTATTACTCATGTTTGTTCTCTTTAAGGGCATGGTATCTACTCCTTAAAGTAATGTTTCCCTAAGCCAAGAATTAGGCATGGTATCTACTCTAATTTGTTTCTTTCATTAAGTATTTAGCAGGGTATCTACTAAGTTGCACTTAAAGAAAACATAAGAACAGTGGAAACGAACAAACACTCAAGGTTCTAGAAATTGGTATCAGATCTAGATCCCTTAAGTTGATTAAACCAAGAACCCCTAAGGACTCCTGTGTTACTAGTTATGAGCACGAGATACGGGTCGTCTCAATATGCTCATATAACAGCTGCAGATCTACACTGCACAACTTGATAATCCTAAGTTCTGTATGTCAGTCGACTGGCTGTCACTTCAGTCGACTGCCCTTGGAACATCTGAACAAGTTTGATTCATGTAAATTGTTATTCTTTCAATCAGGTTTAATCAATAAGTAAAAGAGTAACATTCAGAAGAACTTAGCATTACATAACTACGGCTTTAATCTACCCAACTATGAAATTAGTTCCACATAATAAGACTTTTATTGATCAACAAGTTCGAATACATGATTAACATAAAAGAATTAGAAAGAGAAGGAATAAACTGATGTAGTTCGGCTAGATGAGTCGGCTGGCTGTCACACAGTCGACCGACCGTTCTCTTCTTAGTACTTGATCTCCTTTCTCCTTCTTCTATGCCGATAAGGTATTGCTCTTGGTTGATATGTTGATGATTCTGGAACTCTTGTGATCCGGTAGATGGTGTGTGCGGAGTAGCGTGAGAGATGTAGAGAGATCGAGAGAGAGCCCAGAGCCGTAGATATCGCCGAATAATACTTCTTGGTTGGTATTTATAGATCACGGCTAGAGAATTAGGGTTTGCACTCTTCTTTTTATAGAAAAGTCCTTTTCTTTTATTTATTTCCTCCCTTGTTACTCTGCGTATTATTTCTTTCTCTTTTCTTCTATTCTTCCTTTTCTGTTCTGATTTGGATTAGATTTGGACGAATCTTCGAATCTCTTATCTTTTAACTCTGCCGCCTACCAGTCGACTTGTCAGCGAACCAGTCGACTGTGCCGAGACTTCTGAAGATTTCATAATTGATCATACAAGTCGACTACGCTTTGGAGTGAGTCGACTGCACCGAACGGTTGTTGAAACTCAACTTCTCTGTCCAGTCGCCTGCTGTGGAGAACCAGTCGACCGATGATCTGCAGTTCTCTGTGTATCATCCTTAAAATCCTGAATCTGCTTCGTTTCTCTGCTTTAGGCTATTTCCTATGGAAAAGAGAAAATAAGAGTTAAATACCACATATAGAGCTTTTAAATGTCTAATTGCATTAAGATTATTGTTCCTAAATGTGAATAATATTGTGTTCATCAAAATCGTTTACCTGAACTAGGACATCTTCCAAAATACCTCTAGGTCTCTTGATGCTGCGATCAGCCAACTGCAAAGTGATGGATGTTGGTTTGAGTTCCCCCAATCCTAGCTTTTCGTAAACAGTGTATGGAAGAAGATTTATGCTTGCCCCCAAGTCTAGTAGTGCTTTTTCAAAGAAGTGCTCACCAACCCTGCAAGGAATGGTAAAACTACCTGGGTCCTTCAGTTTTGGAGGTAATTTCCATAACAAAACAGCGCTCACTTCCTCTGTCAAAGCCACATCCTCCTTAACCTGAAATGTTCTTTTGTGAGTACAACATTCTTTCAAAAATTTGGCATAAGAAGGAATTTGTTTAATAGCATCAAGTAGGGGGATATTAATTTCTACCTTTCTGAGAGTTTCAAAGATATCAAATAAATGTTGTACTTTCTTTTGCTTGACTAAGCTTTGAGGGAATGGTGGCAAAACTGTCCTTTCTTTTTCACTTACCTTGTTGGAACCCAAAACTTTTGATAGTTGTGTATCTGCTTCGTCTGCGTGTGTTCCAACCTTGTTGTCAATTGTCTTACCACTTCTCAGAGTTGTTACTGATTTAAGCTGTTCTTGGCCTCTAGGGTTTGGTATGGTTTGTGAAGGGAGTTCTCCTGCCTTTCTTTCACTCAACTCCTTTGCGATTTGCCCGATTTGAGTTTCCAATTTCTAAATTGCCTGCCCTTGTTGGTTGCTTGTTTGATGTTGTTGTTGGAGCAATTGAAGAACGGTGGATTCAAAATCCAACTTCTTCTATTCTTGAACTGGCCGATCAAACCCACTTCCCATCTGGAAGCTCCGTGCATGTCCTTGCGAAGATTGAGTGCCTTGATTGTTGCTCCATGAGAAATTTGGTTGGTTTCTCCACCCTGGGTTGTATGTGTTTGAGAATGGGTTGTTCTTTGGTGAAAACACTCCTTGTCCCACATAGTTTGCATGCTCCTGATCTGTGAAAGAAGACATGGGACATGTATCAGTTGTATGATCACAATGAGAACAAATTGCACAAATTTCTTTTGTTAGATTTTTTACACTGCCCATTGTTGTCATTGCATTAACAAGCATATCAATTTTTTTGTTCATGTTTACCATTTCTAATTGTATGTTATTACTACCAGAAATTTCGTAAACTCCCTGTTTTTTAGAAATGCCTCTTCCACTTGTTGAGAATTGCTGTGAGTTCTCGCTGAGTTCTTCAAATAATTCAATGGCCTCCTCACCACTTTTTCTCATCAAGATCCTGTTACAAGCTGAATCCACAATTGCCTTGTTAGTATCATTTAAGCCCTCATAAAATGCTTGTACCTGATTGTCTTTAGGCATGTTGTGCGTAGGACACTTGAGAAGCTTGTTCTTGAAGTCCTTCCATGCTTCGAAGAATAAATCTCCATCTTTTTGTTGGAAGAGTTGAATCTCCCTTTTCAGTTGTTTGGTCTTCTGGGCTGGAAAGAATTCTTTCAAGAATTTTGTTGCCAATTGCTCCCATGAATTAATTGATCCTGGTTCCAAAGAATTATACCACAATTTAGCATTAAGTTTTAAGGAGAATGGAAACAAGATTAACCTGATTTGTTCAGGGGTAATCCCTTGGACGCTTTGTGTTCTGCAAAGATCAAAGAAGTCTTGCTGATGGAGGTGAGGCTCCTCGTCTGGTTTGCCACTAAAGTGGGGAACCATGCTGAGTAATTGGGGAGATAAATGCATATTCCCTGTGACATTAGGTTGATAAGCAATGTAGGAAGGTTGCTTAATATTCTTAGGCGTGAATTTGTCCTGCATTGGTACTCGATTTGGTATCTCCTCAGCCATTGTTGCTCGTGAATTGGGTCTCTGTGCAGTCGCCTGGTCCCTTGTAGCAGTCGACTGGTTGGTTGCAGACAGCCGACCTAGTCTGTGCAGAGTACGTTCTGTTTTCGCGTCAATAGGTAGTAGCTCTGGACGAAGTGATCGCCTTCCGTGCATCCACCAAAATCCTGTAACCTAAAAGAGAAAATATTTATTAATAAAAGAAAAGAAAATAAAAGAAAAGATTTACTAATTTGTAAGTTAAAATGCTAACAATCCCCGGCAGCGGCGCCAAAAACTTGTTGTGCAATCTAGACTATCTAAATAAATAGATAAACTAGACACAAATTAAAACCTCGCAAGTGTACGAATCGTTTATAAAAGCGTAGTGAAAAGCACGGGTCGATCCCACAGAGATTGTAGAAATTAACTTACTAACCAATAAAAAGAAATAAGAATCTTGAAATGTTGTTCTAAAAGAAAAGGAGAAATTTAAAACTATATCAAATAGTTCTGAATCACAAATATCTATTAAGTAGTTGGGTTTTTGATCTCCACCTATAGTCAATAATGCTAAGTCACCTTCTGATCCACTCTAATTACTCATGTTTGTTCCTTTAAGGGTATGGTATCTACTCCTTAAAGTTATTGTTTCCCTAAGCCAAGAATTAGGCATGGTATCTACTCTAATTCGTTTCTTTCCTTAAGTATTTAGCATGGTATCTACTAAGTTGCACTTAAAGAAAACATAAGAACAATGGAAATAAACAAACACTCGAAGTTCTAGAAATTGGTATCAGATCTAGATCCTTCAAGTTGATTAAACCAAGAACCCCTAAAGATTCCTGTGTTACAAGTTATGAGCACGAGATACGGGTCGTCTCTATACTCATATAACAGATTCAGATTTATAACATGCAAACTTGATAATCTCAGGTTCTGTATGGCAGTCGACTTGCTGTCACTCTCAGTAGACTGCTCTTAGAACTTCTGAGCAAATTTGTATATTATAAATCTATACCAATACTCTCAGGTTTAATCAATAAGTAACAGAATAGCATTCAGAAGAATATAAGCATTACATAACTACGGTTTCAATCTACCCAACTATGAAATTAGTTCCACATAATAAAACTTTTATTGACTAACAGCTTCGAATACATGATTAACATAACAGAACTAGAAAGAGAAGAAATAAATTGATGATGTTCGGCCAGATAGGTCGGCTGGCTGTCACACAGTCGACCAGCTCGTTGCTTCAGTGAACTCGATCTCCTTCTTCTTCTTCGATGCTGATAGAATAATCTTCTTGGTTGATGACTTGATGATTCAGAAGTTCCGTCTGTCTTTGATCCCCCAGAATAACGCCTCTTGGTTGATATTTATAGAACACGGGAAGAGAATTAGGGTTTGCATTTTTTTCCAGAGAAGTCCTCTTCTTTCGTTTATTTCTTTCCTTATTTGATCTACGTTTTATTTCTTTCTCTTTTCGTCTTTTCTTCCTTTTCTGCTAACCACGTGCTCTTGCCAATCCCCGGTCTCTAGCTTTGATTTATTGGAGAAGTTGGTATTCGCATATAACCTGGGTTTGGATAATTAAATCTTGCTTCGTATTTGGATGAGGATGAATCTTCGCTGTTCTTATCTTTTGAATCCGCCGAGTACCAGTCGACTGTGCCGAGACATCTGTGGCTTCATGATTCATCAGTCAAGTCGACTGATGTTGGAGAAGTCGACTGTGCCGAGCCCCATCAATCTCTCTGTCCAGTCGCCTATTTGAAGAACCATTCGACTGATGCTCTGCAACTTCTGTGTGTCCTCCTCTAAATCCTGAATCTGCTTCGTTTTGCTGTTTTAGGCTGTTTCCTGTGGAAAAGAGAAAATAAGAGTAAAATACCACATATAAAGCATTTAAATGTCAAATTGCAATAAGATTATTGCTCCTAAATGTGAATATTATTGAGTTCATCACGGGCCGGTAGTCGTTCGTACTCCAGTGTATATGCGTATACCGGGGCTAGAGGGACACTTGCGGGATATTCGGACGATGAGGAATCTGTATAGTCAGGCGGTGGATCTCCGGGACTGGAATCCGTACTCGTGGAATGTCTAAACTTTTTTTATTACTGGGTAGTTATCATGGCGAGGTATAACACCCTTTAATGTGAAGTACGTAGTTGCTTGCCCTCGGACTTATGTAGTATGAAATGCATAGAATCCGAATAAATATGCATTAGTGTCATTGTAGTATAACAATTGCATTAGGCATTAAATCATATAATACACTGACATGTTTAGGATATTCACTCTTTACACTTTTATATGCATTCAAGTTTGTGATTGTTAAGTAAGAGATTTCGTTATACTACAGCATAGAAGGGATCGCTGTTTATAACATTGCGTTGGTTGTAAGACTCTGACGTGCCCACGGGTTTTCAGTAAAGGACTTGATTGGATTGGCAAGGACGTAAAGACGGTTGAAGATAAAGAATATATTTAAGCTGCTGATATTAGAGTTGTATTTCTTGTTGTATTTTATTTTGCTGTGTAACTCTGTAATTAACATTGTTGTGTAATAAAAGAAAAGCTTTAATTTCCTTGTAAAATTGTACGAATGAAGAAAAATATCATGTTGTACTACGAATTACATGTAAATGAAATTCGGGGTGTTACAAGGAAAGTATGTAATCAGGTAAAAAGTAAACAGTGTCATGGATCATTGAATCATGCATCTAGAGAATAACAGTTGAGATCTATGAGTCTCCTTGCGGTACACATTTCTATATTGTCCACTACTAGATCTTTCCCTTAAACCCCAGCTTGATTAGTTTTCATTATTATTAAACAGGTTTGAACGAACACAAATAGGGAAAAAATACATGGCAAGAACAAGGACAAGTCTAAGTCGAATAGGAAACACAAACAGGTGACAAAACAACCTATAACAGTTAGAACAACGAAACTTCCAGTTCTGGACAGCAAGACGTTACTGCACCGAAACTGAGATTCCCGTTGCCTCACGAATGAAAATCTAGATCCGTCAAAATAATCTAGAAACTAGACTCTTTTCCGAATCCAGCGCATATACACAAGTCATACATTAGCTATAGTAACAGGGTCCAAAACAGTGTTTTATACAGAGTTTATGTTCAGCCAGAATATGCAAAGTATTGTTTGTAAGCATGAAAAGGGTCTAAAAACATTATAATTAAATCTGAAAAAAATCTGGAAGGTTCCCTAGAATGTTTAGTCTCAACATATAAAATTTCATGAAGTTCCATTACAGATAGTATAGTCAATGTAATTCGGAAAACAGAATGACGCAGTAAAATTGTAAATCTAAAAGTTCAGACACAGCAGTACCAAACAGTGATAATTCGCAAAATACAATTCGAAATCCCAATCCATAAAAAGGTTAGTAAAATAGACAAATCCAGCTACAATTCATATTCATAAAGTTTTCATCAAAAATGACTAGAATCAGGTTGAAAACAGGATTCTTTACTGAACAGCATGCAGTTTGGGAATATCTTGATTGGTTTCACAAGCATGAAATAAGTCATAAAAACCATTAAATAATTCTACAAAAATTAGGGGTTCATCCCAGTCATGTCTAAACACACTCAGGAAAATATCAAGTCCAAAATTTTCTCTCAACATCAGTTTTAAAATATTAATTCATATAGAAATCTTAAAAATCAGAATGTCGAAATTTCGATACAACTGCAGTAAAACAGCGATAAGTCGCACACAAAAATCGGAATTTAGATCCGTCGAAAGTTCTGAAAACTGAAAAACAAGGCCTACAAATCATGTTCACAAATTAATTTATTTTAATGACTCAAACAGGGTCTAAATTGCTGTATCAAATCAGGTCATCAATCAAAAGAAATTTCTTTTATGCATTTCATCAAACAACTCAAATACAATCGGTCCAATTAGGATGTAATACAAAGCATGGTATATTGGTCAATCAAATCAACATGGCATGTGTATTAAAAAGTCTACAAGGAGAAAGTATATCTAATAAAGCATTCATGTAACAGTCATCTACAACATACGGTATGTCACAAACAAGCATATACACATCAAGATGTCCATTTAATCCAATTTATTTTCGTGTAATGTGTGACAACTATTGTGAGATACTCATGATCAAGAGATGAAGGAATGGATCCACGAACAAGATTATGATCATCATGAAGGTACAAAACAAAGATGCATGCAAGACTACTTATGGTATTTAATTTGTATGAAGAGCAAATAACATACAAGCTACTTGCCTTAGAGACGACGAAGACGATGAAATAGAATAACGGGAACGGATCTCGGCATACGAACATGAGACACGTGCACAAGAGACATCACGTACAACAGCAAGTGGCCAACACCAATACACATGCACTGCACGTGTTCTCCATAACACGCAGTGACGACAGTGACAGCAAGTGCGGCGGTAGCAGAGGCTCGACTTTGGCTACGATAGTGAGGGGTGTCGGGGCGACGGCAGGTAAATGACGAGGCAGCAAAGCAACGGAGCATCGAGGAAAGGGAGGATGGGTCGGTGGTTCAACGACATCGACGGAAATGAGGGAGAGGGAGACGGGGACAGCGGTGAGGCGGCAGCATCGAGGGAAGCTCGACGCAGGGAGGAAGACGATGGGGTCGCTCGGTTGACGGCGGCTTAACGGATGCATAGGTGGTGCTGGGGATCGGGGACAGGGCGAGGGCTCGGCTACTAAGGTGCGGCGGAGGACCAAGGCGACGAGGAGAGGAGCGGGGGGGTTGCCGGCGAGGGGGGGTTGAGGCGGTGGGAGACAGGAGAGAGGGAGACGGGAGGTAGGGGATGAAGTGTGATGGCTGAAGTAGAGGAGTAGGGATTAGGTTCTAGATAATTAGGGTTAGGGTGAGATTAGATAGGTTATATAGAGTTAAAGCAGGTTGGGGTTATTGGGTAGTATCTAATAGGAAGGGAAAAAGTCAAATGTTAATTAAATAGGTCATGAATTAGGTTTAGACAAAACTCATGAAGAAGAACAAATATTGAATCAATCAGATTGAGAAATAAAGGCCGAATCAAAGCAACGATGGATTTAATAAGAGAGGAACAGTTAATACAGTTCAAAAGGGACAAAAGAATACAATCAGGAATAAAATACCTAGGAAAATAATTAAATACATACAAAATAAAATAATGATCCACAGGGGTTAAAAATCCTACCCACCTAACAAGAAGAATTTCGACCTCGAAATTCAAACATGAAGTACATAGGGTAACCCCGAAAAGAGAAAGAAAAACAACAACGACAAGAAACAAGAACTACACAACAAATGAGGGAACTTCTGCTGGATATCCTCCTCCAACTCCCAAGTCGACTCACCTGGCAAGTGAGGATTCCAAGAAACCCGAACTAGCTTGACCACCTTGTTTTTCAACACCTTCTACTGCCGATCCAAGATGGCAACTGGCGGGATTTCACAAGACAGTTTCGGCCTCACGGATAACTCTGAGTAGTCAATCACGTGGCTTTCATCACGGATATACTTCCTGATTTGCGAGACATGGAAGACATCGTGCACCCCAGATAAAGCCTGTGGCAATGTGTAATCTCCCGGTCGGATATCATATTTGTATAATTATTATTTTTAAAGTTAAAATATTTTTATAAAAATTACTTGGTTTTTCTAATAAAAAGTTATCTGGATATATATACTAGTAAGTATATATATGTATTGTATCAGTTTTGTGCACTTGCACAAAATTCTGAAAAATGCATTTTTGAGAAAATATCTGGAAATTCCCGGGCAGACATTAAAAATTATTATTTTATTATTATTTTATTATTATTTTCAGAATCGAAATATTTTTGGTGGATATCACCCAGTTTTGTTAATATACATTATATATGTATATATACTAGTCGGTATACGACTGTTTTGTATCAAATTGATACTGGAATCTTCCAAGCCGGTAATAAAATTATTTTATTTTTATTTTTGGAATTAAATGATTTTTGTTCAGATTATTCGTTTTAACTAATAAAAATTTTCTGTATAGAAAGATATATGTACGTATGTGTACAGTATCGATTTCGTACGTTTGTACGAAATCATGTAGTATGTGATTTGGGAAAAATATCTTTTATTTTTTATCCATCATGATGAAATGGAGGGTAGGATTTGGATTATGGGGTGATTGCAATTTAAATGGGGTTTGATCATAACATAAAATTACAATTTGAACATCAAATTGATGAGCTACAAGAAAATTGGACACATGGCTTCATTCTCCACCACAAACCCAACCCCCTCCCCCAAAAAATACCTCCCCCACACCCCCCCTCTTCCCATTTCCGGCCTCAACACAAAGAGGGCAAAAAGCCCTCTTCCATTTTGTGTTTCTTCATCTCTTCTCCATCTCTTTCTCATTTCATCTCATATCTTCAATCTTCTACTTCTTCTACTAATTCTTATATAGAAAAGATTTTGAAAGAAAAGAAAGAGAGATCAATCAAAAGAAAGAGAGTTAGGGTTTTCATGGGTTTGATTTCATGGTGTTCTTGAAGAGGATCAAGAACAAGGAGCAAGGAGGAGGCATGGCAAGTTCTTCCTACAAACTCTAATGGTGGGGGTTTCTCATTCTCATGGTTGTTTTACTTATTATTAGGGTTATTATTTTTGTATGTTGTTGTATTGAGTTAATTTTATGTGCATATGAAGGTTGAAGTGGTAGAACACAAAATAGAACCCTAAAGATTCAATTTTTGTCATTTTAGGGTTAGATTTGTTTAACTATGTAAACGGTGGAATTTTGACCCGAAATTAATTTTAGTGGTTCTTATATGTGTTAGCATGCTCGAATTTTATTGGAATTTTCAGAGTTTTTTTGATGGGTGAAACGACCGTTTCCCCCAAAACAGCGAGCGCGGGCAAAAGACGTCACTTGCTGTTTTGGGGGTGAACAACGATCTAGGTTCGAGGGGCTGGAACTCGGTGTTCCTTACGGAATTTGGAAAAGTGGCCAACTAGGAAGTTATAGTAGACATTCTCACCTTTCCAAAATGCCCGATTTGGTTAGATTCCGATAAGAGGCGCAAAAGTTATGGCTATTACAAATCAGTGCAGTCAGCTTTGGCTGAAGCGCTCACTGTTTTGTTTCCTTGTTATTTTTGAGTGCCTTACTTGCGGAATCAGAGGAAGTGACTAACTAGAGAGTTTTAGTAAACATTCTCACCTTTCCAATTTGACCTATTTGGTTAGATTCCGATAAGAGTAGGAGTTGTGCTTTTTACAAAACACAGTAGCCAGATTGTACTGGAAACTTGCTGTTTTACTTAATTGATGTTTTAGAGTGTCTTACTAGATGAATCTGTGGTGAAGGCCAACTAGGAAGTTGTAGTAGATGTTCTCACCTTTCGGAATTGACCTCTTGGGTTAAATTCCGATAAGCGAAAGAGGAGTTATGGTCTTTGAAAAATACAACAACTAGCTGTTTGACAGGATGCTTGATGTTTTGATCCTTTGTCATTTTCGAGGGTTTTACTGGTTGAATCTGAGGAGCCGACCAACTAGAGAGTTGTAGTAGACATTCTCCCCTTTCCAAATTGGCCTCTCAAGTTAGATTCCGGTAAGGGACGCAAAAGTTATGGCCATTATAAAATGTCAGCAGCTGGCGTTTGCCGGAAGCTTGCTGTTTTGCTTCTTTGTAGTTTTTGAGTAGCTTACTTGTTGAATCCCAGGAGGAGACCAACTAGGAAGTTTTAGTAAAGATTCTCAACATTCCTAATTGCTTTATTTGGTTAGATTCTGATAAGCGAAGTATGAGTTATGGCCTTTACAAAGGCACATCAGCCAGGTTGGGCTGAGAGTGCTCACTGTTTTGATTGTCTGTTGTTTTTGAGTCTTTTACTTTATGAATTTGGGAAAGTGTTCAACCAGAGAGTTGTAGTAGAGTCTCTTACCATTCCAAATTGTCCTATTCGGTTAAATTTCGATAAGCGGAGTAGAAGTTATGTGCTTTCAAAGTTCAGTTTTGTTAAGGGAACCTGCTGTTTTCGTTAACGTTTGCATGTGTTCAAGAGACGATAGATTGATTTCCATAGGGAATCTGAAAAAGTCATCAACTAGGGAGTTGTAGTAGATGTTCCCACCTTTCCAAATTTTCTAGTTTCGTTAGATTCCGACAAGTAGAGCAAAAGTTAAAAGCTCTAAAAGTTTCAGCTTTGTTGTAGCCTTGGCTATCTTTGTTAGCATTTGCGTGTGTTCGAGGTCAGGAATTTAGAATTCCTTACGGAATCTGAGGAAGTGGTTAACTAGAGAGTTGTAGTAGATGTTCCCACCTTTCCAAATTTTCCAGTTTCATTAGATTCTGATAAGTAGAGCAAACGTTACAAGCTGTAGAAGTTTCAGCTTTTTGTTGGAAATCTGCAGTTTGGTTAAAACTGGTTGCGTGTGTTCGATGGACATGATTTTGGATTCCTTATGGAATATTAAAAGTGTTCAACTAGAGAGTTACAAGAGATGTTCTCACCTTTCTAAGAAGTATAAATTTGTCAAATTCCAATAAGCATAGCACTGGTTGCTTCTAGGCTGTCGAAAGGGTTTTTATGTCGTTTTCGGGTTTTTATGTCGTTTTCGGGTTTTTCGTTGGTAGTATGTCTATTTTAGACTGTTAGTAGATTCTTCTGTTGCTTCTAATTATAGAAGAGTTTTTCTAGTAAGCACGTTTGGTTACTTCTAGATTGTTAAAATACCTCTATGGTTGTTTATATATATGGTTTTGCTCATACGCGGCTCGCTTGGCTCGTATGTAGCTGTGATCTCATACGTAGATTATTTGGCTCGTATGTATGTTGTTGTCTCATACGTGGCTTTCTTGGCCCGTATGGCTGTTGGTCTCATACGTAGCTTATTTGGCTCGTATATAGTTGTCGGTTTCATACGTAGCTTGTTTAGCTCGTATGTGTTTGGTTACTCGTATGTGGCTTATTAGCTAGTACACAGTTTGTCGTGCTCGTCTAGGGTGATGTCACTGCCCTATGGGCTATCGACCATCAAGACGTGTGTTTACCTTACTCCTAAGGGACTGTGGAGGAGTCATTTCGCGTGTACCGTCAGATCTTAACCGAGTTGGTTGATCGTGGACCGGAGTGTTGACGAAATCCAAGTTCAGGGTAGTAGCATGCGAATACGTTCTTATTGCCGAGGTCTTGGATCGATAGGCCATGAACCAGATCCTTAGTAGTTCTGGTAAGTCTAGGTTGAGTAGCCTAGTAGAGTTATCTTGCGAAGTCTAACTTAAGACCTAGCATGTTGTGTTAGTACTGTTGTCATCCTTGAGTTTGTTTAGGGTTAGTGACATTGTTAAGGTAGTAACTTAGGGCTATTACTACTTAACCTATACTTATTATCATTTTCGCCGAAGGGAAGGAGTTGGTGTTAAGGGTGATACTTTATGATCCGACCTGTCCTATAGGCCGACACTAGGCGGTGTTATTGGGTTGTACCCTTCTTGTCAAAGGGATACGGTCTGTGCCTTCTCACGAGTTGGGAGCACGGGATCCATATCTCGTCTGTTAATTTCAGAAGTGCCTTGATAAGCGGGAGCGATTCCTGTCGAAGTTTGGGGGGATGAACCCCCTGGAACTCCATCTTGTCTTATATATAAGGGCGAGGAGCCATAGACTACGGTCTGGCTAGGGGGCGGCAGGGGATGCTTTAAGCTAACCCGTGACCGTGCAAACTCCAAAGATTCATAAGATATTTGAGTGAGGTCCGGTGCGCCTGGAGGGATTAGACCGTTTTAGGGCAACCTCATCAGTCATGTCTAATGCTCAGAAACAAGTCGAGTATAAGAGTAGAATTCATGGCGAGGGTTCAAATCCTTATATATGAAGAAACAGCTTGATATGGGGCATATGTAGTATAGGCTGCATACTGTTCCAATGTCTTGCTTGCATTAGAATAAGAGCATCCTTGTATTAATAAGTCTTGCATTAGAGTCTAAGTCATAGCATACACTGACACATCAACTATATATACACGTTTCTCTTTTCATCAATTTGTTTGCTATAGTTGAGATTCGCTGCTAGTCATCAGCCTTAAAGTGTCAGTATATATACTGACGTCCCCACTTCTATAGGTACTAGATTACAAGATTACAAGTACTGGATTGCAGAAGTACAGGTACAGGATTCAGGGACTCAAGGCAAGAGAAGCAAGGAATCGATTTCATTTCAGTTTTTCGCTGTAATATATGTTGTAATTTCATTTGTAACAATTATTGTAATTTATTCATTGTTGTAATTTATTTGTTATTGGGAAGCATCCAAGTGAAATACAAAGTGTTGTTCTTTATTCATTGTACTCTGATGCAAATTGTTGAAAGTTGTAACACTTGAGATTGTAAAGGTATTATTGTAACACTGTTGTAATGTATTGCAATTTTATAACATTCGAACTTGTAATACATTTGTGTTGAATAAAAAGTTTTTAAATTTTTTCATTTTTCTGTGTATTGTGGCTAATTGAAGAAAATATTCTGTCTTATGTCACGGTTTTCCAGTGTATGGAAATCAGGGCGTTACACAATGCAAGACGATAGGCCACCTTGCCTACTCATTCCACGATGTCAAACGGCCCAATGAACCTAGGGCTCAGCTTGCTTCCACCAACAAACTGGATGACACTTCTCCACGACGATACCTTAAGGAAAACATGATCTCCCACCTCAAACTCCAAGGCTTTCCTATGGATATCTGCCCAACTCTTCTGTCTGCCTTGCGTTGCCTAAAGATGCTTCCTAATCTGAGTCACGGCATCAACAGTCCTGGTGATCAACTCCGGACCCAACAACTTTCTCTCACCAATGTCATCCCAGCACACTGGCAACCTGCACTTCCGACCATAGAGTGCCTTGTACGGAGCAACTTTAAGACTGGCCTGATAGCTGTTATTGTACGAGAACTCTAAAAGATGCAAGTGGTCCTCCCAAGAACCTCCGAATTGCTGCACCCATGACCTCAACATGTCCTCTAGAGTCTGGATGGTCCTCTCTGACTATCCGTCGGTCCAAGGGTGAAAAGTTGTGATGTACTTCAACTTACTCCCCAGACTACTATGAAGAATCTCCCAAAACTGAGACCTGAACCGTGTATCCATGTCAGATACAATACTGATTGGAACCCCATGAAGTCTGACGATCTCTTGCTTGTAATTCTCTGCTAGGCTCTCAGTCCACTGTCCAACTCTGAAGGGAACGAAGTGAGAACTCTTCGTTACTCTGTCACAATCACCCAAATGGCATTGTGACCCTTGGGACCCCTCGATAAAGCGGTCACCAAATCCATCGTGATGTGCTCCCACTTCCACTCCAGAATGGGAAGAGGCTGAAGAAGTCCGGCGGTTCTCTGATGCTCTGCCTTCACCTGCTGGCAGATCAAGCACTGAGACACAAATCTTGCTATGGCCCTCTTCATACCATGCCACCAAAAGTGAAGCTTCAAGTCCCTTACATCTTAGTACCACCGGGATGAATAGAGTACGACGACTGGTGTGATTCCTCAAGCAACTTCTGACAAACCTCACCCTTCGGAACACACGGTCTGGACCCAAAACGTAGCAATCCATCTGAGTGAATAATCATATCGGTCCTCGTACCTGCTTCAACTTCGACTCTGAACCCTTGCAATTGCACATCACCTGCATGAGCGTCTTTAATCTGCTCTACAAGAGACGAATGTAACTGAAGCATCATGTAACTCTGATCAGAACTCGGCAAGATCACATTTAGTTCCAACCTCCTTATCTACTTAATAAGCTCTCTCTGCTAAGTCAGGAACATGGTGACTGGTCTCCTACTCAAAGCATCTAGCACCAAGTTCACTTTACCAGGGTGGTACTATAAACTGATGTCATAGCCAGCCATTAACTCCAACCAGCACCTCTGCCTCATGTTCAGTTCCTTTTGAGTGAAAACATACTTGAGAAATTTGTGGTCAGTAAAGATTTTCACTCGGTCTCCAAGCAAATAGTGTCTCCACAGCTTCAGAGAAAAGATACTGCAACCAACTCCAAATCATGGGTAGGGTAGTTCTTCTCGTGTGGCCTCAACTGTCTGGATGCATAAGCAACAACTTGACCCTTCTGCATCAACACTGCACCTAGGCCCTTGCCAGAAGTGTCATAGTGAACCACAAATCTACCTGAACCATCCGGAATAGTCAACACTAGCGTTGATGTCAACCGGTTCTTTAACTCTGCAAAGGCTTCGCTGCATGGCCCATCCCAGAAGAATTTCTGATCCTTCCCTGTCAGCTTAGTCAACGGCCCAACTATCTTCGAAAAGTCTTGGACAAACTTTCGATAATACCCGACCAAACCAAGGAAACTTCTCACCTCTGAAACTGACTTAGGGACTGGCCAATCTTTCACCGTAGCAATCTTAGAAGGATTAACTGAGATTCCCTCGCCTGAGATAATGTGTCCCAAGAAGGTAACTTGGTCGAGCCATAACTCACACTTTCTGAGTTTCCCATAAAGCTGATTCTCCCACAGAGTTTGCAGAACCAACCTCAGATGCTCAGTATGCTCCTTCCGGTTCTGAGAATACACCAAAATATCATCTATGAAGACCACCACGAATATGTCCAGAAATGGAGAGAATAATCTATTCATCAGACTCATGAACACTGCTGACGCATTTGTGACTCCGAAAGGCATCACTAGGAACTCGTAGTGCCCGTACTTGGTCTTGAACGCAGTCATCTGAACATCTGTGGCCTTCACCTTCACCTGATGTGTAACACCCTAGATTTTTAAATAATTTTTTTGAGATTAATAAATTAATTAAAATGATTTTTGGTGATTTAATAAATATTTTTGTAAAATTTATCTTTTTACACGTGCAAAATACGTACAAATATTTTCTTGGGAAGATCAAAGTCAAAAATTATTTTGGGAAAATCTATTATTTAGTAGTAGGTATTATTTTTGAATTTTCTGGATTTTTTTGATATTTATTTGGCTTATTTGCAAATATTACAAAAAGATGGGCTTTTGTGCAAAATTACCACTTGGAGTAAAAACTCTAGATTTTTGGATTTTTGGGATGAGCATGATTGATAATCAACTTAGAGTTAAAAAGTTTATTTTTTAAAAAAATAGATTTAGTTTATTTCGCAAATTTCTTAAAGAAGGGTCTTTTTGTAAAATTACCCCTTAGAGGCAAAAATTATAAATTTCATTTTTCTGGGTTTACAAACAATGCCAGCCAAGATTTGATCAATTATTTTGATTTTAAATTTGAATTGAGTTGGTTAATCTAATTTCCTAGTATAAAGATTTCTATATGTAAAGATATATTCAAAAGAGATATTTTGCAAAATCTACTCAAAACCCTAATAACTTGATTTCCGGTCTAATATAAAGAGAGTGTAGCCGTCTCTTTACTGCATTACACAAAGGGTTTTCTTTATTTTTGATTTCTTAGAGTTTCGAATCGAGGATCTTGGTTTTCTTGCGAAAGGAATGACTTTTCTTATTCTTTTTATTATTTCGATTGATTCTTCAATAAGGTCAGTGACATATGTTTGATTTCTTGATGTTGTATGCATGTTTTATGTGATGATTTTTCTATTAGAAAGCATGTTAGAGGATTGTATGATGATATAATGAGTTTATTAAAATATGTATGCATAAAGATTGAATCTTTCATGAAAACTATGCTATTAATGATTAAAATTTCATATAGATGACTTGAGATTGTTAAAGAACCTAATAGAAACCATGAGTAGGTTGTTTTGTTTCATATTCTTGCTGTTTTGATTGTTCATATTGAGTTGTATGATGATTATTGCAAAAAGTGAATAAAAACCTAGTCTTTACTTCATATGAATATACTTGATCTGTTCTTGATGTTTTGGTGGATGAAACTTGATTATTTACTTGTTATAATTGCATATATTCATGGGTAAAATACTGTAAGTAGTTGTATGTGTGGTTAGTGAATTGCAAGAGGACTTATTAGATTAAAAGATCAAGTTTTGAAGTTGGAATTGAGTAGTTGGTTTTTCGGGTCTGATGCTTCAGCCGAAATTGTTTTTTTTTTTTTGGTGATTTCGTGATGTTTTCTTGTTGGATTGAGTTGTTTTAATACTGAGATGGTTTTGAACAATATATTATCTATATACGATGTTTTCTTGATGCTCTATTGATGCTTAACACACCTACACACACACACACACACACACACACACACACACACACACACACATATATATATATATATATTCATCTACTGTTTTGAAGGATTTTGTCAAAAATTGCTATTTTATGATTTTAATGAAGTTTTGATGTGTTTTATAAACTCCTATATTGTATATGATCATCTCAGGAATTTCTTTTTGCAAATTTATGATTGTATAAAGATTTAACGAAGTATCAGTAAAAAAGTGCACGAAATTCAAAGCTGTCAATTTTCGAATATGATAGTCGACCGCTTCGTTTTTGAACTAAAAATGACAGTCGACTATCAATTCCTATTTTTTTTGGATTTTCACTTGATATTTGACCGTCACGTTTTGAACTAGGTTTGACAGTCGACCGTCAGTGTATTGGTTGATTGGTTTTGATGAGTTTCTTCGTTTTTCTTCAACGGTTGTTTCTTCGATATTACGGATTATTGATCTACTATTTTAGATGATGTTGTTGTTACAGATTACAGTATCTTATAGAGGGTTACATTTTGATTATAATAGATTTTAAATTTTGCTCTATGACTTTATTAAATGAAATATATATGGTTTTCGAAGAAAATGATGTTCTGTGATATTCTACGACTGCAAAATATTATTTTCAGTTATTTATTAGATTTAATATCTTATTTCAATTCTAGAATTTGTGAGTATTATAAATGAATTTGGATTTGTTGATTTTAAGAAGTTTTTGTGTTGACGGCTGAGTTGTGAGTCTCTAGAGGGTGAATGGGATCCTAGTACACCGGCAGTTGAGATTTTGTGGTTTGGCTAGTTGTGGCATGGTTGTTGATCAGTTGAGTTAAGTCCGGTAGAGTACACAAACTCTAGGAGATTTGTAATTAATTAACTTAATAAGATAAGGATCGACACTAGATGGTGATATGATGAAATGAGTGCAAATATGGGTTATGGACCTCAGTATGATCTGCGGTGTGAGATAATCCCTGAAATTATTGAGGTGTAAGTGAAATAGTCTTCGGAATTACCTGCAGTGTGAGATTGATCTTGGGAATTATTGGGGGCGAGGCGACGCTCATGGGGTATTCGTGTGATGAGGCGCCATAGCTTGCGGTATGGGGTATTCTCGAAAATTCCCAGGTGTGAGTGAGATAGTCTCTGGAATTATCTGTGGTTAGAGATTGACCTCCAGAATGTAGCGCCCCGAATTTTCAATATAATATCTTAGAAATACGTGGCACAATTCCCAGTATCAACCTCAATGTAATAGTAAACATAGCCAAAACACAGATAATTTTTTCAACTTTTATTACATCAATTCTTTACAAAGCACAGCGGAAAATTAAACACCTTGAATTACACTTCTTTCTTTTGCAACACATTCTTTTACAATTTACATAAGACACATTATCATTCTACCACATGCATTCAAATCCCAATGCTATAGGTACCTATCTGTAAAACATGAGGCTAGAGATAACCCTAATCCCCAAAACTACAGGGGTCAACCATAATGGTGTAAGTGACATCAAAAGAAATACAATGTAAATAAAATATGAAGAATAAAGTTATGAACAACACATACCAACAGTAGTGACAGATGGAATATGAAATGATAGTAAATAAAACATGAAAACATCAAGTGAAACTAAGCTAAGTGTCAAGTGTAGGAAAACAGAAAACAAACATGCATAAAACCAAGTCAAGTAAACAAAATTGCATTATGATGACTCTCTAATGCATACTTGTCGGATTTTATGCATTCCATACTACATAGGTCCGGTGCAAGCCCTTATCATTTTCCACTTTATAGGGTTAGATCTCTCGTTATGCAACTAATGCTACTACGGTGATGGAAACAAGATACAAAATACTCTGCGAATAGGCATCACAACCCTCGACACGCAAGCATCATGTAAGAATAGCTCAAAAAAACCGAAGAATCACCTCCCTGTCGTACCCCACCGGTGCCCCTCGACGTGCAAGTACACATGCACATCCCATGAATAGCCCCTCGGCCCTCGACACGTGAATGTACCTGTATGTTCCGTGAATAGGCACTGCAGACCCTCGACACGCGAACATACTAATACTCCTCTCAAGACAGAACACACAAGTCCTGGAACGCATCCGTTGGACTGGACCCCAAGAGCATACACTTACGTTTCCCAAGTTCCATCACATCTCCACTAGTGCATGTCCTTAAGTTGGTTATTATTAATAAAACACAAATTCCCCCTCTCTAGAGTTAGTGTATCCTGCCAGACTTAATTCCACAAACAACAAACCCAAGACCCAACTGGTCCAAATCCACAAAATCTCATCTGCTGGTTCACAGGTCTCCCACTCAACTCTTAGAGATTCACAAAATGAATATCAACACTAAAACTTTCAATAAAACTCCTTATTCCATCATCAAAACGTTTATATCAAGAAAAAACTTCTTAAATCAACAAAACCAAATTCATTCAGTATACTTACAAATTTCCAAAATTGAAATAAAGTTTTAAAGCCATTAAATAACTGAGAATTGTATTTTTAAGTCGTAGAAAGTTACAAAACATCAATTTCTTCAAAAACCACATATATTTCACTTTATAAGGTTATAGAAATACAATTTAAATTCTATTATAATCAA
This sequence comes from Hemerocallis citrina, assembly GCA_017893485.1. Taxonomy (NCBI): domain Eukaryota; kingdom Viridiplantae; phylum Streptophyta; class Magnoliopsida; order Asparagales; family Asphodelaceae; genus Hemerocallis; species Hemerocallis citrina. The sequence goes on from CM030366.1 coordinate 21,049,661, forward strand.
AAAATAACTCACGGTAAAATACTGTAATCTGCAGCAAAAATATCATCTAAAACAGTCAATCAATAATCCATAAGTGCAAGGAAATAATCGTTCGAGAAATCAACAGAAAACTCAACCAAAACAATCAGCCAATCAGCTGACAGTCGACCGTCAAAATTAGTTCAAAAGTGGCCGGTCGACCGACATGCAAAAACCCCAAAATCACATAATTGACAGTCGACTGTCATTTCATGTGTAAATCTTGACAGTTGACCGACAATTCAAAATTTTGGCAGCTTTAATATTCGTGCACATTACTGATACCTCGTTTAATCTTTGTAAAACCATAAATTTGTATATATAAAAAATCCTGAGACGATCAAATACAACTTGTATAACATGCAAGAGTTTATAAAACTAATCAAAATCTCATCAAGATCATAAAAGAATAATTTTTTATCAAAATCTTCAAAATAGTGAACATAGATACATATATGTGTATATGTGTGTGTTTTGCATCAGTTAAAGCACCAAAATTTCATCAATTAGAAGTGGTATAATGTTCAAATCAAACTCAGTACAATCAAAAATCCAATCGAAAACTTCATGAAACTCAAAAAATCACACTTCGGTTGTTCATCGACAGACCCAAAGCAAAACCCCCCTTTTAATTATTCAAAACTTGATCTTTTAATCCATAAAATCCCGTTGCAATTCATTAAACGCAGATGGAACTACCCACATCAGTATACCCATGAATAAAAACAATTTTTGACATGTATTAATCAAGTTATACTCATCAAAACTTGAAGAATAGATCATATACATATATACATACACTAAAGATCAAGTTTTGTTCACTTTTTGCAATAACATCATACAAATTCATTAGTGTATGTACAAAACAGCAAGATTATGAAAGAAAACAACATACCCATTATTTCTATTAGGTTCTTAACAATCTCAAGTCATCTATATGAAATTTCAATCATCAATAGCATAGTTTTCATGAAAGATTCAATCTTTATTCAACTATCCATTAATAAACTCATTATATCATCATAAAATCTCCTAACATGCTTTCTAATAGACAAATCATCACATACAACATGCTTAGAATAATAAGAAATCAAACATATATCACTCACATTTTTGAAGAATCAACCGAAGTAATAAAAAGAATGAGAAAAATCATTCCTTTCGCAAGAAAATAAAGATCCTCGCTTTGAAACTCCAAGAAATCAATAATAAAAAAAACCATTTGTGTAGTACAGCAAAGAGACGATTGCACCTCTTTTATATAAGGCCGGAAATTAGGGTAATTAGGGGTTTGAATAGGTTTTGTAAAATATCACGTTTGAATATATCTTTACATAAATAAATACTTATACTTGGAAATTAGATAAACCAATTAAATTTAGATTTAAAAACAAAAACAAACAATCCAATCTGGCCGGCACTGTTTTCAAAACCCAGAAAACATTTTTTGTAATTTTTGCCTATAAGTGGCAATTTTGCAAAAAAGACAATTCTTTAAAAAAATTGCAAAATAAACCAAATCTATTAAAACAAAAAATAAAATTTTTACCTCTGAGTTGTCTAGGCATCATGCTCAGCCCAAATTCCGAAAATCTGGAGTTTTCACTCCAAGTGGTATTTTTTGCACAAAAGCCCATCTTTTTGTAATATTTGCAATTAAGTCAAATAAATATCAGAAAAATACAAAAAATTCATAAATAATACCTACTAATAAATAATAGGTTTCCCCAAAATAATTTCTGACTTTGGACTTCCCAAAAAAATATTTGCACGTGTTTTGCACATGAAAAAAGATAAATTTCAGAAAAATATTTATTAAATCACCAAAAATCATTTTAATTCATTTATTAATCCCAAAAACATCATTTAAAAATTTAGGGTGTTACACGGAATTATCGGGGCATGGGCTAGATACAAACAGTTTATCTAAATCTCGTAGTAGTCATCGTAGTAGGATTAGTTGCGTAACGATGGATTTAACCCTATAAAGTGGAGAACGATAAGGGCCTGCATTGGACCTATGTAGTATGGAATGCATAGAATCCGACAAGTATGCATTAGAGAATCATCATACTGCATTTGTGTTTTCTTGACTTGGTTTTATGCATGATGTTTTCTTTTTTCCTACACTTGACACTTAGTCTAGTTTCACTCGATATTTTCATGTCTTATTTATTGCTATTTCATATTCCATTTTTTATTACTGTTGATGTTTTCATGTCTTATTTGTTTATGACTTTAATCTTTATGTTTTATTCATATTGTATTTCTTTTGATGTCACTCAATCCGTTATGGCTGACCCCGTAGTTTTGGGGGTTAGGGATATCTCTATCCTCATATTTTTCAGGTAGGTACCTATAGATTGGGATTTGTATGCATGTGGTAGAATGATAATGTGGCTTACGTAAATTGTAAAAGAATGTGTTGTAAAATAAGAAATTGTAATTCAAGGTGTTTAATTTTTTGTTGTGTTTTATAATGGATTGATGTAATAAAAGTTGAAAAATGTATCTGTGTTTTGGCTATGTTTACGTAACATTGAGGTAGATGCTGAGAATTATACCACGTATTTCTGAGATATCGTATTGGAAATACGGGGTGCTACATGATGATGCCCCGAGCGAAGGTCCAACTTCGAAAAGACTGTCGCTCCGCCCAACTGATCAAACAAATCATCAATTTTGGACAACGGATATCGGTTCTTCACTGTAACATTGTTCCGCTCACGGTAATCCATGCACAGTCGATGGCTCCCGTCATTCTTACTGACAAACAAGGCTGGAGCTTTCCACGGTTAAACATTGGGCCTAATGAAACACAAATCCGGTAATCCTTGAATCTGCACCTTCAACTCTGCTAGCTCAGCTGGTGCCATCTGGTAGGGACTCTTCGATATCGGCACAGTACCTGGCTGAACCTCAATACCGAATTCCACTTCCCTATCAGGGGGTAGTCCAGGCAACTCCTCTTGAAACACATCCGGAAATTCCCGCACTACTAGAGGTGCAGTCTCACAGCCTGTGTGCAACTCCATTGCACAATCTGCATCGTCAACCACTTCCTTACCACGCCCAAGGGGTGTCTCCCTAGCATGGAACTCGAACTCTACATGGCCTGGCATCTTGAATACAATCGTCTTCGCTTGGCAATTAATAATAGCGTGGGACTCTCCCAACCAATCCATGCCGAGAAACACATCAAACCTTGAACTTCTGATCACAATCAGGTTTGCCCTGAAATCTGCACCTCCAATAACCACGGGACTCTACTTACACTTCCAGGAACAGACGACAACACCGCCACTTGTGGTGATGTTCCAAGCTGCCGGCATATCACTGCATTCCAATTGATGCTGATCCACAAAGCGGGAGGAGACGAAGGAATGGGTTGCCCCGGAATCAAATAGGACACTGGCAGGAAAGGAATGGACAAGAATGACACCTAAGGTAGAGTCAAAACATGGGAAAAAGATGAACAATGAAAGATAACTAAGGAATATGAAAAATGGTGCATGAAAGACAACATGAATGAATGATGTAAGAAAAATAAATAAAACAAGGAACAAATAAAAGAACAACAAAAGAAAACACAAAAGAATAACTGCAATGACCTCATCTGCGGTTTCGGCTTCCTTCGCTGTCAAGTTGAAGGTCTGACCTCTCCCTGGAGCAGCGGTGTAACATCCCATATTTTTATTTTAACTAAAAAATGCATTTTTCAATTTTTGCACGTATGATGCACGTGCTAATTTTTCATCTCTATTTTCTTACTCTCATTTACTATTTTAGCATGCATAGCCTTTTTATTTTAGCCTTTTATTAAATCCATGGACCTAAAGATAGATTCTAGCCCATTAGATTAATTAAAAGGCAAGCCCACTAGACTAACTAATTAAATTGATTAAAAAAAGCCCATGAGACAAGCTATTAATTAAATCCTATTTTTAAGTTGTGCATGGACTCATATATGACATGTAACAACTTTTAATACACATTTTGGAACTATAAGAATTGTATTTATTTTTGTATATGTGTGTGCACTAGTGCACAACACATGCACGTGTTTCCTAAGAGATGGGAGGCCGGTTTTGAACATGAAGAGATGGGAGTTAGGTTTTTGAAGAGGTGGAGTAGTGAAGAGTTGGGAGTTATGGGAGTTAGGGTAATGAAGAGATGGAGAATTAAGTTGAGTAATTTATTAGGTGGAGAAATTTGCAATTTTAACTCTCACCTTATCCTATAAATACCCTAGTTATTTTTTTCTCATTTCACACCTAAAATAACAAAATTTAAGAGAGAAAAAAAGAAAGAGAGAAAGAGAGTACCATTGTGCATTGGAGAGCTTTTGCTAGAAGGAGAAGGAGAAGGACAATGAGTTGCTTGTTGGAGCTAGGAGCTAGAAGTTGTCTCTCCATTCTTGGTTGTTAATTCTTCATAAGAGGTGACTGATCTCTTTCTTTCTAAAAGTAGAGAATGCATACTAAAATTTATAAATGAGTAGTATAGATTGAATTTGATGTGATGTATGTAGACATAATCCATGTTAATGTAGTATGCCATGAATGAAAGAAACTTTGTTATGATTAAGTAACTAATTGCCATCATGATAATTGGAAAGAAAAATAATTAACAAAAGAATTAATGTCATGAATCATACTAGTATGCTTGTTAATTTGTATATGTCGAAATATATAACTTATATGTTGAGACTTCTCTTATAGTTGAAACAAATTGTAGTGAAGTTTATTTGAGTACAAATAAAATCTTATAAAGTGATTAAAAAGAAACATATTGCTACTTTTGATTAAATTGGAATAATGCAATTCATGATCATTAATGAAAGAATTTTTTTTCTTTTTTGAAATTGATTTGAAATTGATACAAGGTCTAAGATATCAATTAAAAATTCGTAACTTACTGTTTTTAAAAAACTCAGTATGAATGAGAGAATTATAATCAATTAGAAAGATTAGATCAAATGAACAATCGAGTTCGTGAAAATAATTGAATAACAGTACGGTTGAACAAAAGCCTATTAGTATAACTTCACATTAGAAATTGCACTTGGACTTACTGGTTAGTCGGTGCACCATAAGTCATTACTATGCTTATAATAGATATTGGGTTCAAAACTTGTTGTACACATTTTATTTTTGTTTCATTAAATAAAATCCGAACCTGAAGATGGATATTTGGGAATTTTGTTTCGGTTTTATGACGCCAAGTCCATATGGGCTTATTGGCTAGCAGGTTTGGGCCTTGGGCGTTTTACTGTGCTGGCAGGGGAGTTGGGTTCGAAACCTGATATCCTCAACATTTTTTTGGGTTTTTGTTTAATAAGAAAGAGTATTTTATACCATTAAAAAAATTTGGGAAAAAAATCTAGAATTCCTATAAAATAAACTAGAAATTATAAAAAATGATTTTAGAATTTTTCATGTATATTTGGGACATTAAAAATGGAATTGAGATAGAAAAATAAATTATTGAATTCGAAATTTATTATTTGAGAATATGACTCTCATTTTGTGAAGAAGAGTAAAATATTATTGTGTGAAGTGATTTCTCTTGAAGAGATTATACTCTTATTTGGTTGAAGAAATATTTTGATGTGAGTTGAGATATTTTATGAGCTTAAATTTTCTAATAAGATTTCATGTGATGAATTTATGTTCATATTGCTTCTAAAGATTATGAATGAATAAATAGATCATGAATAGTGTCAAGATAAGACATTGATCACATTGTTAATAAGTTGAAGATAAGAATATTTAAGTTTAATACATGATTATTGAAGGGTATGAGTACCCATGGATTCTTGTACATGAAAGGTTGTGATTTAGAGTTAGTAAGACCTCGGGTACCGGCATTGTTGAAATAAAAAGAATTGATTTATATTTTGAGATTTGCCATGGAACTATCTCGGTATTTGTGATTAAGTCCGGTAGGGGGTAAAACTAACTCTAGGTATGATAAATTATTCATGTCTTGAACTTAAGAACTATGCACTAAGTGAAGATGTAGTAAAACCTAGGCAAACGTAAGTGGGGCACTCTATATAGTCGGGCGGTGGATTTACTGCAGTGGTTCTCCGGGACTATAGACCCAGTCGGGCGGTAGATTCCGGGACTGTGGTTGCCTCGTGGGAGACGAGCTTTTATTTTAAATCCGGGACTATGCATAGTCGGGCGTATAGTTTGCCGTACTCCAATGTATATACGTATACCGGGACTAGAGGGGCACTTGGGGAAGGTTCGCACGACGAGGAGTCTGTATAACAGTCGGGCGGTGGATTTACTGCGGTGGTTCTCCGGGACTGAGATCCATACTCGTGGAACGTCTCAACTTTATTTTATTGTCACGCCCTGCTTCCCAAAAAGAATACGGAATACGGATACGTAACAAAAGCCCAGCGAATGATTTTCATCATTCATAAGCTGTTCAAGAATCTTTGCATTATCTCATACAAATAATTAGAGTCGGAAACAAAAGTATCAACCAACATGCATAATTGAAACAGATTACCAACAGAAATTTACTTGAAACCAAATTCAATATTCTCAAATAAATTAGAGTCTGGACAAAAACAAATATCCTGGGTCACATCGCCCAAATACAATAAATATCCAATAAACCAAATACACTTTATGCAGTGTTCAAGCAACAATAAAAATAATAATAATAAAGCAGAATCTCCAGCACTAATACATCATCTTGCCAATACCATCTGGAAGTCGTCCATCCTGATCTGCAATTAGTAAATTTGCAGGAGAATGAGAAAAGAAGAAAACAAGTACCCGTCAATTGCAAGTCGCGGGTCACAAATAATGTAGGATACAAGCACATGGGGAAAACTAACTAATAGCATGGCAGTCAACTAGCATGGTATCCTATCAATACATTTTTTTTATGTCAAAGCAATGTCACATGGCAACTAAAAGTCTCTAGTAACAATAAACTCAGTATATCAGTGAATCAGGATAACAGTATAACAGTATCAGTCCAACAGTCTCAGTATAACAGTCTTAGTCTAACAGTATCAGTCAACAGTATTAGTCTAACAGTCTCAGTTTTATGTTCTTATAGTGTTGTGTGTATTACTAACTTGGTAGCACTTCATGCGCCCCAAAAATATAACACATGATTGCTACAACAAGCAGTTTCGCTTTTAGATTTCGTAATGGACCATGATGGGGTAGTGTACTCAGGTATCAGTAACAGTAACAGTAGCAGTAACAGTAACAGTAACAGTAGCAGAAAAGTAACAGTAACAGTAACAGTAACAGTATGGAACACTAGTTCCCTTCCAAGTACATGTTTCTATATTTTCCACTACTCGATCTTCCTTTAAGAAACCCCAGCTTGGTTATTTTTATTATGGTCATCAAACATGCATAATGTGTACAAAATAGTGTCAAACTAACATGGTATAATCAGCATTAGGTTCAGGGAAACAAATAACCAATCATAGATGAGATACAGTCACACAAACGAGCAAAACAGTGTATGTTCATATTCAGGACAGCATGACAGTACAGTACTAAAACAGTGATTCTTGTTGCTACATAAATGCAAATCTGGATCCGTCGAAGGATCTGGAAAATAGACATCCACACGAATCGAATGAGTACAAATAAGTCATATAGTACTTCACAACATCATAACTCAGAACAGGTTCGAAAATAGAAAACATGTTCAGTCAGAAATCAGGAAAACGAATTCTCAGTCAGAAAAACAGCAATAAAACTCATCAAATAAATCCACGAAAAATCTGGGGTATTCCCCTATATGTCTAAAATCAAAATATAAAGTTTCATAATATTCCAATAAGAATAGATCAGTCATCAAAAATACGAAAGCATCAAGAAAACATAGTTTAGCGAATCTGGAAATCTCAACACTGCTGTACGAAAACTAAGATATCTCGCAACCAATGAAACAAAATACAATTCCGCCAAAGGTATATTAAAATAGATAGAATTTGATAATTTAAAATATGATTCTTTATAGAACAACGAGCAAAATACAGCATGTATAAATTTTAGAAACGAGCATGAAACATCACATAAAACTTATCAATAAAATTCACCAAAATTCTGGGCAATCCCTAACTTAATAAAGAAACACTAACCAAAGTTTCAAATCAAAATAATATGTATAGCATAGTTCTTGAAAATAGTTTGTTATCAAAATTACCCAAAAACAGAATCTGGAAAAGATCGACACCTCTGTACTAAAACAACCATAACTCAGTCATACGAAATCAAAATCAAGCAAGGTTAGAGGGGTTTGAAAATAGACGAAATTATCTAAAACTTATATTTTATACCGAAATCAAGGAACTGACTGTAGCATAGACGAAAACAGCAAACAAAACAGAACAGTGCCAAAATACAGATTTCACCCTTCAAAACAAAAACGACATAGCTTCAAGAATATTGATCCAAACATATCCAAACTTGAAATAAAGCCTACCAAGTGTCTAAACATCATATGTTATGGTTATTAACATGTCCACACCAAATATATCATATGGGTCTCAATCAAAACACAAATTTCACACAAATCTTCACATACACGATTAGAAATTAAGAACGGGCGAATCCTAGGTTATTTCATATCCAAATTGTGTCGTGAGTCAATCTATGGCCAAAATATCACAATAAAGATAAAACCCATCAAGGAAAACACAATCTAGGGTTGTCTCTAGACCCAACTACACTGTAGGTGAACTTTTTGACTTGTATCAAACAAATGAATTGGAGTACAAATTACTTGCCTTAATTTGGGGATGAAGAACGATGCAATCAATCCTAGAAGCAAAACCCACGAACGAAATTCGCTACAAGCAACGAATCCAAGCACAATGAACAAAATCTCCTCACGAACGATCTCCTTGAAGCAACGACGATCAAAGTGGCAAGCACCCACTTTGAGAACACCACGAAGAGATGTAGGGATTGATGCAAGATGTGTTTGTTGATAGTGGTGGTGATCGGCAAAGCAAGGGGATGTAGGGGCTCGGTTTTGTAGGTGTCGGAGATGAGATGGCCGGAGGTTAGGGTGTAGAGGTGGCCGGCTATGGGGCTCGGCCTGGGAGGGATGGTGGCTGGTTGGTGTGGGATGGTGTCAGGTTTGGGACAAGTGTAGGCCGGGAAGTACAAAGAGGATGGGGCCGGGATTAGGAGAGGGAGAGAGAGTATTAGGGTTAGGGTTAGGGTTTAAGGATTAGGGGGTACATATATAGGGGTTTAAATGTGGGTTAATGGGTTGTGGGTATTAGTATCTAGTAATAGGTATACAAATGGGTTTTGGATTTTGGGTCAAATAACAATAGGAATGCAAACAGGATTGAGATTTTTGGCTTGGAAAATCTTATTAGGAGATAAAATAATGGGAAAAGGAAAATACAACCAAAACACCACCATAACACCAAAAAAAGATAAAATAAAGAGAACGAGACCAAAAATGAGGAAAAGATCAAAATGATGAAAAACGAGACAAAAGAGACATCCATTCATTGGATTGAGATCCATTCATTGAGATCCACGCATCGCTGCACTTGTGTCCTGACTTGGCAACACGCGGACATTGTTAACCGGCACATCAACATTGACATCAACAACTGGAGCTTCAACGGCAACCTCCTACTCATCATCTTTGAGACCGCGTTCCTCATCTTCTTCCTCTTCGACCAAATCGTTATTTACAACGGCATTGTCAAAGTCTTCCATTGCCATGCTGGCTAACAAAATATTTTGTGACAATAACGGCGGATGTACGTGCTCGTATTCGGAGGAAACAGGTTCCGTTAGAGTTGTGCTAGTATCTTCGTCTGTATTTGAAATTCTAGCATGTGACTCTGCAGATGGTTTCAAAGTACGTGTGGGCCTTGGACTTTCAATAACAACTCGTGTAGTATTTGGAAGCCTCGTTTGATCGATATATAACACAACTGCATTCCAACTATAACTTGGATCAAGTGTCCTAAGCATCATAGACCTCAGAGAATTGTCATTGTCTACGGGTACCAACATGAAATATTGCACATCCCCTTTACCAGTAGCATAACGGGCTCTGATTTTCAGACACATTTCACTTCTATCCCAATTGGTGACTTCATATATCTTACCTATTAATTCAGAGTATGTAAAGTTGCGGGAAGCCCAAATAATTACCGGTTCAACATCACTATAAGAATATCCAATATTGGGATCCTTAATTACTTCACCCCCAAAATATAACCAAATAGGGATATCAAATTCCATACCTAAGCATAAATATTCAAACATATTCAAGTCATTCACTACTCACAATAAGCATAACATGGGAATACATATCAAACATATGGTTAAGATAATAATACCTTCAAACTAAACCGTACCGCCACTGGCTTCAAAATTTGTTGTGGATGAAGAATGAAATGAGAGTGGGAGTAAGGAGGTAGGATGTATGAAATTTTAGAGAACTCCAATGGTTGGAACTTTTTGATTTAGGGATTTAGGGTTTGTGGGTTACAGGAGTGAAGAGAGAGAGAGAAGAATACGAATGACAAGGGGTAGGAGAAAGGTTTAGGGGTTATTGATTATAGGTAACTGTGCAAAACGAATATAACTGATGCTGTTATTCAAAATAACGGCATCAATATAATCGTTTCCGTTCTCTCAGAGAACGGCATTGGTTATTTTAATTTTGCAATTCTTTCTCAGCTCACAATTGAGACTGTTAGATCTTTACACAAAAAGTAACAGATGTCGTTATTCCAAATAACGACATGAAACTTTTTTTCCAAACAGATGTCGTTATTGGGAAGAACGACATCGTAATAACCTATGCCGTTTTTCCCCATAACGTTTGTTGCTGACGTGTCCTAAACAAGGGCATATCGCTAATTGTTTTCGGAAGTGGGGCAAGTCGCCAAATATTTTCAAAAAGTGGGGCAGTACGGCAAAATTTCAAAAAAAAAATAAAATAAAGAGAACGAGACCAAAAATGATGAAAAGATCAAAATGATAAAAAACGAGACAAAAGAGACAATCAATCGAACACAAGGAGCTCAAATGAAAAAAAATGAATATATATTAAAAACAAATCCAATATACGGTTCAGAAAAAATACAAGAGAGATAAATACACAAAAATGAAAAATACACTCCAAAATACATAAAATGAAAAACAGGGGTTACATTTATTACTGGGTAGTTTGTCATGGTGAGGGATCAAACCCTTTATTGTGGAGTACGTAGGTTCTTGCCCTCAGACCTATGTAGTATGAGTGCATATAATTCGAAAAAGTATGCATTAGTTTCATCTTAGTATAAAATATCTGCATTAGGCATTAAGGCATCGCATATACTTGCATATTTAGTGTAGTCACATTTAACAATTTATTTGCATTCAAATTTGTGGTTTGTTAAAGTACTGAGATCGTTATATTTCCGGCATAGAGAGGATGGCCGTGTATAACATTTTTTGTCGGTTGTAATCAACTGACGTGCCCACAGTCTTATATGCAGGAGTTGGATCTTCAAGAAGGAATAAAGTTGATTTTGATGCTGTTGATTAATTATATCTTAAAGATGTGCAAGTTGTATATTATTTTTATTATTGTAATTCATCTTTATCTTCCGCTATGTAAACAATGTAAAGAACTCTGTGTATGATGAAAAGTTTAAATTTTCTTATAAAATTGTACGAAGTGAAGTGTAAAGATCCTGTGGAATCTCGAATTCGGTCTTATTTGGAATTCTGGGCATTACAAGCGGTCCTCTGACCAACAATCTGGCGCTGAGGGGGAAGTGGTGGCCTGACCTGACCACGGACTGGCGCGGCTGCGGCCTGGTCGTACCTCCTCCGAGGACAATCCCGGTCCAAGTAATCGGTAGTACCACAACCGAGACACCGGTGGTTGGCCCTCCAGCAGTCCTTGCACAATTGTCTAGGGGTTTGGCAGAAGTCGCAAACAACATCCCTCCGCGGAGGAGCAGGACGGTAGGGACATGTCCTGACGGCATGGACCAGAATTGGCCTCCTGATCGAACCTCTAGTGGGCCTGGCAGCAACAGCAGCGGGGTACGACACAACCCACTGAGAAGGGGTCTCCCAAGCTTGAGTCTGCTCTGTTGCTCGAGCTGCCTCCAAGGCATCCACATAAGTACAGAGACGGTGGGCATTTCGGTGCACCTGAATCCCTTAGTCAAGACCCAAAAGAAACCTGTGCATGATCCTCCTCATTCGCAACCAAGGTGGTAGCGAAGCGACTCAGCCTGGTGAACTCCGCGGCGTACTCGTCCACGGATCTAGAGCCCTGTTCCAAGAAAATTTGGTGTTACAATACTAACTATATAATATGTAACAAAATATCAAACACGGCACTAACCAACCAAACAGCCAACCTGCTTCAGGGCAAGAAACTGATGCTCCATTTCTACCCGGGTTATGCAGGGGAAGAATTTCTCCAGAAAGCTCTGAGCGAAAGTGGCCCAAGTAATAGGCCACTCTAGCCTCTCGGACACTGCCCTCCACCAGATGTGGGCCAAGTCCACCAACTAGATGCACACCACATCCACACGGTCGGCATCAGCGACCCTAGCTGCCTGTAACAGACTCTCCGTCCGGATCAACTATTGCTCAGCCTCAAGTGGCGTCTCAGTACCAGCAAACTTATCAGGGTGCAGCCTCATGAAGTCTGCAATGGTACCCGGACGAGGGGACAAAGCTACCTGGGCAGGAACAACGGGGGTCAGAATAGCAGCGTTCTGGTTAGCAACCTCCAGTGCTGCCTTTACCAGTTCGGTGTGCTCCTGCTGCATCTGAGCAATCTGCTGCAGCACCTAAGTAATAGCTGCCAACTCAGGATGGTCATCCTGCGAGCGAGAAGATGAAGCATTCCCACGAGCCATAGTCTGCACAAAACCCAAAACAATTAACATCCAGATCAAGTTGATTATCAATTTTTCGTGCAGTGCATGGCCTATTAGTAGTTGAGTAAATTCTGACTGAGTCAAGCATGTCTAACGCACTAGTCAAACTAACACATTAGTTAAACCTGGCTCTGATACGACCGAAAACCATGTCATGCCCTACTTCCCAAAAGGAATACGGAATACGGTACGCGACAAAGTCCAGCGAATGGTTTTCACCATCCATAAGCTGTAAAGATCTATTCAACTCAGCACAACAGTAAATATAGCAATATACTCAACCACGCATGCATGAATAATTATTAACCAATAACATTTATTTGCAACAATATAAAATTCCCAAACAAATATAAGATCCGAATCAAAACAACTTCGGGACTATACGTCCGTTACAAGTCTCAAAGAAGCAATATGAATGAAATAATTCAAAAACAAATCATTAAGAAAGATTTTCCAAAGCGGGGCCTAAAACCTTTGCTCATCAACTCCCTTGGGTAGTTGATTACCAAAACCTGCTCATATAGCAATTGCAAGAAAATAGGGAGAAATGAAAATATTATGCCCGTTAGTTGCAAGTTCTAGGCCGCAAGTAATACAAGCAGGAAAAGTGGAAATGGAAAAATATGAAACAAAACAGGAAGTACCAACAAGGAGGAAAACAACAGTAGATGACTTTTTACAAATATGAAAGGAAACAGTAACAGGTAAACAGTCAAGGATAACAGTAACAGTAACAGTAATGATAACGGTAAAAGTAATAGTAGAGGATAACGGTAACAATAACAGTAGAGGATAACGGTCACAGTAATAGTGAAGATGACAATAATAGTAACACGGTGTGTCAGTGAAATAGTTAATCTTAGTCTATTGTTCATTACTATCTAGGTAGCACTTCATGCGCTCCAAATTTTTACTACAAGGTTGCTACATTCAAACAGTTTTGTTTAGATTTCGTAGTGGAATCTATAGAACCGTGTACTCAGGCAAACAGTAATAGTAATAGTAAACAGTAATGGTGTCATGGATCATGTAATCATGTATCCAGAGATAAACAGTCGAGACCTATGGGTTCCCTTCTGAGTATACCTTCCTATAGGGAACTATGTAGTTAGGTAAACAATAAACAGTGTCATGGATCATGTAATCATACATCCAGAGAATAACAGCTGAGACCTATGAGTCTCATTCTGGTATACATTTCTATATTGTCTACTACTTGATCTTTCTCTTAAACCCCGACTTGATTAGTTTTCATTATTATTAAACAGGTGTGAACGAACACAAATAGGTCAAAAAAACATGGCAAGAACAAGGACAAGTCTAAGCCGAATAGAAAACACAAACGGGTGACAAAACAACCTATAATAGTTAGAACAACGAAACTTCCAGTTCTGGACAGCAAGACGTTACTGCACCGAAACTGAGATTCCCGTTGCCTCAAGAATGCAAATCTAAATCCGTCAGAAAATCTAGAAACTATACTCTTTACTGAATCTAGCGCATATACACAAGTCATACATCAGCTACAGTAACAGGGTCCAAAACAGTGTTTTATACAGAGTTTATGTTTAGCCAGAATACGCAAAGTATTGTTTATAAGCATGAAAAGGGTCTAAAAACATCATAATTAAATCTAAGAAAAATCTGGAAGGTTCCCTAGAATGTCTAGTCTCAGCATATAAAATTTCATGAAGTTCCATTACATATAGTATAGTCAATATAATTCAGAAAACAGAATGACGCAGCAAAATTATAAATCTGAAAGTTCAGACACAACAGTACCAAAATAGTGATAATCACAAAATACAATTCGGAATCCCAATCCGTCAAAAGGGTAGTAAAATAGACAAATCAGGCTATAGTTCATATTCACAAAGTTTTCAACAAAAATGACTATAACCGGGTTGAAAACAGGATTTTTTACTGAACAGCATGCAGTTTGGGAATATATTGATTGGTTTCACAAGCATGAAATAAGTCATAAAAACCATTAAATAACTCTACAAAAATTAGGGGTTCATCCCAGTCATGTCTAAACACACTCAGAAAAATATCAAGTCCAAATTTTGCTCTTAACGTCAGTTTTAAAATATTAATTCGTACAAAAATCTTAAAAACCAGAATCTGGAAATTTCGATACAACTGCAATAAAACAGCGATAAATCGCACATCAAAAAACCAGAATTCAGATCCGTCGAAAGTTCTGAAAACTAGAAAACATTGCCTACAAATCATGTTCACAACTTAATTTATTTTACTGACTCAAACAGGGTCTAAATTGTTGTATCAAATCAGGTCAGCAATAAAAAGAAACTTCTTGTATGCATTTCATCAAACAACTCAAATACAATCGGTCCAATTTAAGATGTAATAAAAAGCATGGTATATTGGTCACTCAAATCAACATGGCATGTGTATTAAAAAGTCTACAACAAGAAAGTACATCTAATAAAGCATACATGTAAGAATCATCAAAAACATATTGTATGTCACAAACAAGCATATACACATCAAGATGTCCATCTAATCCCATTTATTTTCGTGTAATGTGTGACAACTATTGTGAGATACTCATGATCAAGAGATGAAGGAACGGATCAACGAACAAGATTATGATCATCATGAGGGTACAAAACAAAGATGAATGCAAGACTACTTACGGTATTTAACTTGTATGAAGAACAAATAACATACAAGTTACTTGTCTTAGATACTACGAAGACGATGAAATAGAATAACGGGAATAGATCCAGACACACGAACACGAGACACGTGCACAAGAGAAAGCACATACAACATCAAGCGGCCAACACCAATACACGTGCACTGCACGTGTTCTCCATAACACGCATTGACGACAATGACAGCAAGTGCGGCGGCGAAGGAGGCTCTGCTTCGGCTACGACAGCGAGGGGTGTCGAGGCGACAGTAGGAAAATTACGACGGCTGCGGAGCAACAGAGCGTCGAGGAAAGGGAGGATGTGTCGGTGGTTCAATGGTGTCGACAACAAAGAGGGAGAGGGGGACGGCGACAGCGGTGAGGCGGCACCGTCGAGAGAAGCTCGACGCAGGGAGGAAGACGACGGGGGCACTCGGTTGATGGCGGCTCGATGGATGCATAGGTGGTGCGGCGGATCAGGGACATGGCGAGGGCTCGGCTGCTGAGGTGCGGCGGAGGACCAAGGCGACGAAGACAGGAGCGGGGGGTTGTCGGCGAGGGGGGGTGAGGCGGTGGGAGATAGGAAAGAGGGAGATAGGAGGTTGGGGATGATGGGTGACGGCTGAAGTAGAGGAGAAGGAATTATGATTTAGATAATTAGGATTAGGGTGAGATTATATAGGTTATGTAGAATCAAAGCGGGTTTGGGTTATTGGGTAGTATCTAATAGGAAGGGAAAAAGTCAAATGTTAATTAAATAGGTCATGAATTAGGTTTAGACAAAACTCAAGAAGAAGAACAAATATTGAATCAATCAGACTGAGAAATAAAGGCTCAATCAAAGCAACAATGAATTTATTAAGAGAGGAAAAATTAATACATTTGAAAAGGGACAAAAGAATACAATCATGAATAAAATACCCAGAAAAATTATTAAATACATACAAAAATACAATAATGAGTCACAGGGGTTACAAATTTTCTTAATTTTTGGATTTCCAATTTTATCCCCGAAAACTAATAAGTATATAGTTGTATTGGGGGTAAAATAGGAGGTCCCAAAATTTTAATGGCTGGCCCGCAACGGGTTGGTTCGATTTTGAATCGTCAGTAGGTCAGGATCAACAGTAGGCCAGGCCTCACCAGGCTCGAAATGGACCAGTTATGCGTCGACAGGCTACGCTCGGCCTGGTCCGGTTGCTTGCGGTCCGAGTCGCGCCAGTTCCACGCGGGTTGCGGGCCAGCTCGACCCACTTGTCACCCTTAGAAAAGAGAATAGTAGACAAACAGAAACTGAATGAATTGTACTAAAATAATAGCTCCATTTGCATTCATTATAGAAGGAATAGTAGACAAATTGAATAAATTATATTGAAAGAATATCTTTAAATGTATGTTAAAATAGCTACATGTAGAAATGAGTTCGCACAATTTGTCATTAATATTATGAGGATTATTTAGTTAGTAGCTTTTACATGAAATAGAAGATGTTAATAATATTTATGAGCCGAATTAACAATTAATTTGGGTGGAGGGTATTACAACAATCACACATATAAAGTTCTAAACTATATCAATTGTCTACTTATATTTGACCATCTACCTAAAATCTCAACCACACATTAAAGTCTAAAATCTATATTAATTAATCACAACCACATACTTCAAACTCCAAACTATATTCATCCATCTGTTCAAATTTGAAGATTGAAAAGAGACAACCTCTCATGTATATTGCATGTGCTAACTAACCCAGATGGCTAAGTATATAACCTGAACAAAATCATGATGTAAAGATTTCAGTACCACGAGGTCCTTATGTAACACCCCGTAATTTCTAAAAGATATATAAGTGTGTGTATATATATATATATATATATATATATATATATATATATATATATATATATATATATATATAGGGAAAAAGGGGTATGAGCAACTTGCTCATTTAGTAAATAAGCAATTGATGATGTGGCATACATATGATTGGACAATCTTTAAAAGGGTTAGTTGTCCAATGTATCACATGCATGCCACTTAATCAATTGCTCATTTGCTAAATGAGCAAGTTGCTCATATCTCTTTTACCCATATATATATATATATATATATATATATATATATATATATATATATATATATATATATATATATATATATATATATATATATATATATATATATATGATAGAGTAATGGCATGAAGTCTAAATTATTTGGAAAAGGAGGGTGGCCCACGGTGTGAAGACAACAACATACTTGCTGTTGTGTATTGGTGATGTCATGATGACATCACCTAAGGGGCCACCCGGGTGAATTGAAAATAGTATGCTATCTTTGAATACATGATGACGTGGCTTCTTCGGCTGTACTTCATCAAAGAGGAAAAGAGAGTATAAAATAGTCACATATCGGAAGTATACTATAATAAAATAATATTAAAATAATAATGCCTATGAACAAGAGTCACCAATCCAGTTAACCACCTTTTGAGAGGCAGCCTGTGGTGAGCAGTTGTACTATTATACCATAAATAATTTGTCTGATAAATTGTATAAATTGTCTGAGCTAGGGACAGGGGCATTACAAATGGGAACATCCTGTAATTTCTAAAAAGAGATATAAGTATATATATATATATATATATTAAATAAAGTGTATGGCATTATGGTAAATAATGTTATAAGGAATTAAAATGGTGAAAGGGGGCCCCCGGTATTTGAGACAGCAGATGAGCTGCTGGCTGTACATAGTGGAGCTGCTGCTGTGTGTCTCTTTGGTTCCGTAGGGTGACGTAGGCGTGCCCGAGCGGGGGTTTCTGTGGTGCTGACATCACTTGAAAGAGAAAGAGATGTATTAGATTAGTCCCATATCGAGTTTTGACAATAGAATAAATATTAATAAATATAATAGCCTATGATCACGAGTCACCAATCCGGTTAACCAACTTTTGGGAGGCAGCCTGTGGTGAGCAGTTGTACTATATATAAATAGTTTATCTGATAAATTGTATAAAATTGTCTGAGCTAGGGGCAGGGGCGTTACACGACGTTGACTAGACTTGTAGTTGAATAATATTTTGCTTTAACCTCCCTTTGGCTCTGTTTGGTTCAAAGGAGGAAGGGGAGGGGAGGGATTTCATGGAGGGGAGGGGAGGGAAAGGGATGGGCGGGATTTTAATGAAGACTCTGTTTGGTTCAAAGGAGGGGAGGGGAGAGAAATTAATTATCTTCTTGTTTGGTTCAGAAGGGGAGGGAAGAGATTTTATAATAAAATTACTTTTATACCCTTTTACATTTGAGTTTAGAACAAAGACATGTCTTACAAGAGTAAGAGCTGTTCCTCGGTACAATCTCACCTTCAACACCCTTGAGGCCCTTAATTCATTACATCCTACAATTGGAATTCTGCCTTCTGGACTTCCATGGTTGGACCCCAGTTTTGATAGTACTTCTACAGAGCAGAATTTCTATTCGGTTCGATATTCTGACCATTCGTGCTTCAAAGAAATACAGAAATTCATTGATATTGTTAATACGTATACTGAGAAAGAATTCATGCATAGAAGCAGAATATGTATACTGAGAAAGAATGCATAAATGCCACGCCACGGCTGCCCCCCAATCATGGCCAACTATAAACACCTTCTCGAAATAAAAGCAAATGATAATATTGACATTTATGAATTTCAATGTTATCGAACAAAACAGTCTATATAGAATGGTAGACCACTTATGAAATTCTTCTGCACATTTCATGACAAAAAAAAACAATTTCATCTAATAATTTAACTCCAAAAGGGTTTGTTGAAGGTCTTTGCATGACTGACATAGTAAATCCATACTTAATATTAAATTTCAATTGGTGAATAATCAATTTAAACCAACCATGATTTACAAATAATGATCAGTCGTACTTCACAACATACGAATTTCACATGTGGACTTTCTAGTTCAGCAAGAGCTACCGATAAACGGCCAGGTCCAAAAACAACCTACCTTAGTTATACGATAACTGCACTATAACTACAACAATCAATTTTAATTAGGATTTAGATTTAAAAGGCGATGGACGAAGACGAGAAGGCGACGAGGAGAGGGAGAAAGAGAGAGCGTGAGTGGGAGAGAGATAGTCGGGAGAGAGATTAGGTTTTTTATTAGGATTTAGATTTAAAAGGGCAATTTAGTCCAATCACTTTGAAAAATTAGACCTAATTTCTATCTCTTCTAAATCCCCCAATATTGGAGGGAAACCAAAATTGGCTCAGGAGGGGTTTTGCACCCCCCAGTTCCCTCCCCTCCCCTCCTAAAAAATGAACCAAACATGAAAAGTTTTAAAAAAATCCCTCCCCTCCCCTCCGTTCCCCTCCAACCAAACACTTCCTTAAAGAAAAAAAGGTACAAAAATTTAGTGAGCAACTATTGTTTTATTTAGAAAAAAGTATCTTACTTACCTTTTTCGGATAATTTCCTGATCTCTTACTTTCTCGTAACTGCTTAACCTCTTAGTTAGAGGGAAAAAGGCTGACTACTAGACTCGTACAACCCTTACCATATGACTGAAATTATGACGATGAGTTATGTAGCACTTGAAATGCACATGAAAAGTTGGTTTTTGACTCGATGATTATGGTTTGAAATTTTAACTCTGGGTTGTCAACTTGTGTATGTAAACTGCCAACTGGTATAGATCACAAGTCATTTCCTAAATCCCGATAAAAAAAGAGAAGAAAAAACCAAAATCCATGTTTCTGTCAAAACACAAAATCCATATTCCCAAAACCAAAATCCTATCATCCCCGAAAGACGATGGCTTTCGTCGTAGGTTGAGCATTGTTCCCGCAGATGGGTAGGGTAGAGGATGTTATGTTTTGTGAGAAATTAACAATTGGGAATTAGGGTTTATCTCTAGATCGAAGTTGCTTGAGATATTCACCCTAGGTATCAAGATTGGAATACCCAGACTGCTATCACAAGCTAGTATTTATTTCTAGATACTGGTTTGGGTACCGGGTTCTCAACCCACTCAACCCGCGTTCCGATATCCATACAATTAGTACATTCAATACATGTGTTACTCATATGCACATGCAATATTTATATAGAGAGAATATACCAATATATCTAACAATCTCCTCCTATATTCTCAATATATAAAGTACAGGATTATCTCATCAGTTCAGTATAAAACTGACTGGCTGATAGCAGTCCGTAAAAAGAAAAGCATCATAAAGGTATAGTTTCATAAGAACCGATACTATTATAAATCTGAATAGTTCAATCAAGACTAAACCAATATAATTAAATAGTTCCAAACCATATCCAATTCAGAATAGTTCACATAGACTAAACCAACTGGAATAATCTGTCATAGTTTCAAAATCAAACAAAGCAAATATACTTCAAGAACAAAATATGAGTTTTAAGCTCATGAATACAGGAGTCTTAAACTCAACAGAAGTTTTACCAAGCAAGTGACTAATTTATTCTCGAAAAAAATAAACTGACACTCTATCCTTACACACTGCTTTATGTTTACTCCTCCATTTGAGCAAATCATTATTTTTGAAATCTATGTTGACAGATTCAACTCCTCCATCTTTTGCTAGCTTATAGAAAACAAGAATATCAAGAGACACATCTCTAAGAATTCCAACGAATTTCACAAAGTATCTAGTTCCACAAAAGAACTTAGTACAATTCATAATTATCTTAGCAAAAATATAACACAAGCATCACAATCAAGTATCTTTAATAAATAAAGTACATGAACTTTTATAGTTTCTACACAAGAACCATACTATGTTTCATATTGGAATGAAAAGACTACCGTTTCAATCATGGTTTAACATTGAATCAACAAAATTGGAATGAAACATGTATCTATAAAATACATATCATCAAAATGGGAATGATATTTCGGACAATTTAATCATCGGAAACACATCGACAAGTTTTCATATTTTGTATTGGAATAATATGATTATTCTAAGTAAATTTCCTAGATATATAATACCATCAAAATTGGAATGACATTATATATTTGTGGAATTTATGTTGAATCATCAAAATTATCTAAAATATGTCAACTGCCTAAAATTGATGTTTAAGTTTGAACTTCTTTATGACTCCAATTGGATTCTCAATTTCAAAACAATTATGATGTTAAAGCTTTGACTCAATAGCTTTTAACTACATTTTCCCCACAGTTTTGATAATTGGATCACTTTCAAGTCTCTTAGCAAGAGCATTAGCCATATTTTATTTCAATTGCACTTATTTATGAGAAAGTTCAACTAGGCTTCTTTCAGCCTTAATATACTCCTCTAACTATTATAGAGTGAGTTATGAGCTACAATGCATTGTAGTTTGATAGTCGCATAACAGAATTAGAGAGTTACTTAAACATCTAAATGGATAGCTAGCAACAATTTCTTCAATCCACTCAGCCTTTTCTCCTACAGAGGATAACACATAGAGGTCTGATTTCATGGATGATAGCACAGTGACTGTTTGCCTTTTATTTCCAAAAAATTTCTGTTCCTTCTAGTGTAAACACATATCTACTAGTTATCGACTTTCACTAAATTCCGAGCATCATAATGCATCAGATCAGCCACTCATTCGAAGAATGACTAGAGTAGTACAAAGCAAACTCTTGAATGCCACTCAGGTATCTCATTAGCCTCTTAAAGGCACTCAAATGTGTATGAGATTATTAGTGAATCTGCAGATCATACATACCTTAAAGGCTATATCTATTCTAGTGCAGATCTTTGTATACATGAGACTGTCAATTTCTTTAGAATGATCTACCTGTCTCATAGTTGCACCATCATTAGGTGTCAACCTTTTATCATAATCATAAGGTGTTTCAGAACACACTTTTAATCACTATATCCCCACTTTTGACACACATTTTGATTTGATGAGTTTGACTAAGAGTTATCCCTTGCCAACTGAAAACTCACCCTTATACCTATGATGTCCACAGTACCTAGGTTTTCATGTTGAATTCTTTGGATAGCACAATTTTAACTTCATTTGTAATAGAGAGTTCACTTCCAAGAACATGCAAGTCAACAGAACGTATAAATAATAGCCACTATATTTGACACACCACAAAGTTGAAGGCACTGACCTGAATTACTTGATTCATATACTAGGCTCTTTCAAAAATTTGTCAAATTATTTATTCGTCGGCTATACATGTTTTAAGAACATACAATGATTTTACTAAATTGTAAATCTTGTTCACTAAACATATTCGTTCAAAACTTTCCAGTACAAAATTGTTCAGTACAAAACATCAAGTACAAAATTTTTTAAATATCCTTTATGAATGACAAAATTTTCAATAGAGGTAAGGGTAAGAAGAATACTTATTGTAGCAATATGACAAACATGTGAGTAGACATCAAATAAATCTACCCCATTTTACCCAGTCAATCTGTTAGCTACTAAAAAGTATTAAAATTGCTACTGAACAATCAAAATTAAGTTTCTTCTACAAAACCCCACTTGCTTACTATAGTTTTAGCCCCTTTCGGCAGATCAACTAAATTAAAGTATTATTGTATGACACAAAATCATTTCATTTTCTACTAAAGACTGTTCTTAGCTCATTTTTCATTCAAGTTTAAGTGTCAGTATGACTAGTTCTAGATTCCAACAGTGAATCATTGACCGTGTCTGTAGGACTCGATCATTTCATATATTTATTTTTGATGAACACATCCTCAAATAACTTTGCAAGTCTAGATTCTTCTAACACTAATTAGATAGATCTAAATTCTGTCCACAGAACTACATTTTGCACTTTCTAAAGACAAATATTTGTTGTAGGTCCTACTTTAGGCCTTCTAGGGTCGTGTACTCTAACAAATATATCACAACACAAATTTTCACTTTAACAAAATTATTTGTGTTTTCATGCCATGATCTACAAGGTGTATTCAATTTAGAGTGTAGTAACACATTAGGGATATGATTAAGAACACAACATCACTCATAATTACACAAGACAAACAACAGTCAATAATATAGAATTCAACATTTCACTAAGTGTTTGATTCTAACTTTTTATCAATATCGTTTAACTGTTGTAAGTAGAGTGCAGTAGAGATTATGCCCAATGCAAACTTCTCTAAAGTTGTTAAAACATTCACCACCTCTATCACATCTGAACCCTTGATTTTTAGCATTTAACTATAATTTTTAATTCATTAAGAATGACAAGTACTTCATTCTTCATGTATATGACAGACTTATATTAATCATCTACAAAAGCGATTAAATACTTCTGACCAGCAATCGTCTCATCTACACACAAAGCTACTGAGATCACAAATATTAGAATGTATTGACTCAAGAAGTTGTGTGCTCCTAGAGACCATACTAAATGATTTTCTAGTAATCATAATCTGAGCACAGCTTTCATATTTGTCATATTTAATGAAGTGTCATTTAGCAGAGTTATGAGTTTTAACAAGAACAGACAATTTAATATATAGTTCATAGTGATTCTAAATTTCAAAACAACTTGGATGTTAAAGCTTTTTACTCAATAGCTTTTAACTCCATTTCCCCCACAGTTTTGATAATTAGATCACATTTCCTTACAAACAATTGAATATATAGATCTCAAATTCTGGCCAATTATGCTATGTTCAAGAACACAATTAGAACTATAATTATTAATTGTCTCATTTGTTAAACTCAACTTATACATGCGATTGACAATATATGCACTTTATAAGAGTTAATACAAAATTACTCTATCACATTTTACAAAATTATTTGCTTTCTCTAATGGTCCTAACAATGTCCACTTGCTCAAACACAGTAAGCAAAATTTTCTTTATTCATTCTTCATCATCTTTGAAACGCTAAACGAGATAATGACTAACATGTTATAATTCAACTTTGCACACATAGTACAATGAACGAGAAAGAATAAAACGTAACTAACGGAGTCATATCGTACATTAAGAGATGCTCCCTCCTAAGTTACAGACATTTGTTATACATCTTATACATCAAAAAAATTTATTTTATTTTATTAGAGAAGCAAATATATGATATCACGCAAACTGCAAACAATGGATTTGTTAAAATATCTATACACATAGTATGATAAAGCACTTAACAACCCTAAACATGCTAATTTTTAAAACGAGAATAACCATGATCTAAAACTCTCAATCATGTGATCAAACGCACAAAACGTTAACACATTCATCACATGAAAATACTAAGAGGTTAAAGTAGATCATACCGACACTTCAAGTTAGAAGTATTTTTCCAAATTCGATGGAGAAGCCTGCGTGGTGCAGACTTATTCAACCGTGATGCGTATCCATCATCTCCAACATACATAATTTGTAGGTAACATTAAAGTTCCTACATTCATCAAATTGTTAAAGATTAGCCAATTAAATAAATTATTAGCACTATCTAATTCTAGCAACAATTTAATTGGAGATCTGAATTTTATAGTCAACTTACAGTTCAACTTATTTAAAATAGATATTTGGTTTTAGCACATAGCCAAAACAACTGTTCAACTTGTATTTAATTAAACAATTGATTAATACAGTTTTGAACTTAACCACTTAGCATCACAGTAATTCTATAATTCAAAACATAAACTTAAAACGAATGTTTTTGAACTTCTAGCACATAGCAAAATATTTAACAAAAATTAAATATGAGAAAAGTAAAGAACTTATCTTTCACCGTCTTTTCCCCTGCAATTGATTAGAGTCAAGTCTGTTTGGGAACAAATCTGATCCATTCCGTATTGCACCCAAAACACCACACACCAATAGATAGACTCAATCTGAGGTCGGGATCTGATCAATCCCAAACACAAAACTCCCAAACACATAAGAGCAGGTCCTTAACCACGGGACTCTTTTCTTGGTCATTTCTGAGTCAAAAGAACGCATACAGGATCCCTTCCTTGACCCCGAACACCAAACACCATGATGAACCAATCAACAAATCAAATCAAAACAGATCTGATCTCTCCTTCTTCCCTTCACTGTCTTCTTCAAACTAGGGTTCCACACACACAGACCTAATCTGCCAAGATGAAAAAGAGAGAAGATGATCGGAGTCGGTGCCTGAGGGGGAGGTTGTCGTCGACTGCAATCGGAGAAGAGAGGAGGCAAGAGCGGCCCCGGCGAGTCGAGTCCCGTTGGGTTCGTGAGTCGAGTGCCTTGACTCAGGGTCGACTCCTCGCGACGTGATCGACAGGGTAGGAGGCGAGAGGCGGAGAGAGAGACTCCGACGGTGGGTTATCCATGATCAGCGATGGCGGCTACTAGGGTTTCGACTTGATTCGATGGCTCCAACAAGATCCGACGAGATCCAACAAAACTCCGTTATCCCTCTTAATTAATCTCACAAATTGATATATCTCAAGATTGTTAAGTTTTGTGAGAAATTAACAATTGGGAATTAGGGTTTATCTCTATATCTAAGTTGCTTGAGATATTCACCCTAGGTATCAAGATTGGAATACCTAGACTGCTATCACAAGCCTGTATTTATTTCTAAATACTGGTTTGGGTACTGGGTTCTCAACCCACTCAACCCGCGTTCCGATATCCATACAATTAGTATATTCAATACACGTGTTACTCATATGCACATGCAATATTTATATAGAGAGAATATACCAATATATCCAACAGAGGAGGAGGTAGCTCTTGGTTAGCAAAAGGAACTTGGTGAGGTAAAGGGTCAGGTGATGTAGGTATGGATCAACGAGGTCCCAATGGCTCTTCAGGAGCTGCGCAACTAAGAGGAATCAGTGGTCGTAGTGTGTCTCAGCATGGAACTAATTGTGTAGCTGGAGTAGTGGATCAAAGAAGAACTGGAGTCATGGGGAGAGAGCAACCCAAAAATGATTTGAGGGGAGGATTAGAACCAAAATATGGGTGGAGGAGGGCTTAAAAGGAGATTGTTGTATGTGAAGGTGGGTGATGAGAGATATTCCTTAGGTCTTTTTAGGTGTGGGGGAGTTTCGTAGGGGTAACACTGGGAGATGCTTCAACCCAAGAAGGAATCAGCATAAATAAAAAATTGGATTGGGCTAGTTTGAGATGAGGAGGAGGAGGAGGGATTAGCCGTCAATCTCCAACAACATGTTGAATCTTAAAATGTGTTTAAAAATACTAATAAGTTTGGTGTGCACAAAATGTGTCTATAAATACTAATAAGTTTAAGTTGAGTTCTTCAGATTTTTAGGATCAAATAATATCAATAAGAGATTCAAAAGAGATTCAAGAATATGCAAAGAAGGAAAGTAATGAAGAAGGATTGCAAAATCAAGCAAAAGAAGAAGTTATTCAAAAAGAGCACATGTTGATTAGTGCCCAAGAAAGCTATCAAGACATGTTGTTGTTATTCCATATTTGTAAGATTTTATCTGTATTTGATTGATTGCTGATTGATTAGTATATGGTAAGAATATAAAGTGGATTCGTCATGAACAGCACCATTGCGGTCGACCACACCACAGTCGACTGCACATTATAGCAATATAATGAAACAGTCGACCATTCATCTTTCGACATTTCGTTTAAAGATGAACGGTCGACTGTCCCTTAATTACGGTTGACCGTAACTTGTGCTGTTCACTTTTTTGGAATGTATCGTTTCTATTTTTGATAGATACACTTCCCCGTCTATATATTTGGACGAACCCATTGTGTATTCCTCACCTATTACTTTGAGAAAAATCTTCTGAACTAATCAATTCAATAATCAATCCGAGTGTGTGTGATAATTATTTACTTTCTTCAGTCATGATCATTAAAGATCTTGAGTTTTTCTTTTCTTCCACTTCGGTGAGATTGACGGAACTTGTGTTAGAAGTCCTGTGGGTGTAATAGGTCTCTCGGCTTGAATCTGGGAATCACTGTACAAGGATTTGAGTACAGTGGAACGCTTGTGGCGGAGAATTGCTACAAGTAGGTGGTGTAGACGTAGACCTGGGGTCGAACCACGTTATATCGTTGCATCACTTGTGCTTGTTGTGTTTGCATTTCTCATCTCTTCTCATTTACTTTGCAACTCAATTTTAATTTTTCTTTAATTTTTAATTCTGCACAATCACCCTATTCATCCCCCTTAGGGCGATTTACAGTGGTATCAGAGCGAGGCGCTTATCAAAACCTTAAAAGCTTAAGCAAAAGGTCTAATGGCCGAAATCCCTCTTCCCAAAAACTTGTACTCATCGGAGCCATTCGTCTCCAATGGGACAAGTCTTACACGGTCACCATATTTTAATGGAAAATGCTATGATGTTTGGAAAGTTCGTATATCTCATTTTTTGCAGATGCTCGGTGAAGAAGTTTGGAACATGTGCATAAACAAAACTGAGATTCCTGTCAGCGATGGAAAGAGGACCTTCACAAAAGTTGAACTAGTACTGAAAACTGCAAATTCCATGGCTATGACAGCACTCTATGCAAGTTTGAATAATGAAGAGTTGACGCGATGTGGGCAAAACTGCAAAATGGCCTATGAAATTTGGAACAACATGCTAAAACGGCATGAAGGAACAACATCTGAGGTAAAGGCAAAAGTTAATTTATATTTTTATATGTTTGATATTTTTCGTATGTTACCAGGAGAAGACATAGATGAGATGCTTGCCCGCTTCGATATTATCGCACATGAGCTTGAAAGCTTAGGTAAGGGGTTAGATGATGACCGAAAGGTCAGAAAACTCATAAGCTGTCTCACGTCTGAATGAGACGTTAAATTTGCAGCAATGAGGGAGACACTGGAAGAAAAAAGGATTCGACGACTACACTTTTCAAGGAAAATTGAAGACGTATGAGATGAAGATGGCCGAAACAAAAAGGTACCGGCAGAACATTGGGATTGAACCCAAAACTGAAGAAAAGATCATAGCATTAAAAGCAGAAACTTCACGACCATCAAAATCAGAACAAGACCATGAAGAATTAGACAAAGATTTTATACAGCTAACTAAACAATTCCGTAAGCATCTCAAAAGCAAAAGTACAGCAGGCCACAAAGAGAAAGAGACAGACAAAAATGATGTGTGCTACAAATGCAATAAGCCAGGACATATCCGCCCAAACTGTCCCCTATCGCTAGGTAAGAACAAAGATTATCATCACTCCAATTCAGGATTGAGAAAGAAGGCATTGAAGGCAACATGGCTAGACTTAGACTCAAGTAAGGATGAGCAAGGTCACAACAATGTTGGCTTCATGGCTCTTGGGAATGGTGAAGTGCAATCACCATCTCAAGAAGAGGTAATCAAAGAACCCACTTATGATGAGTTAGTAGATATGTGTAATGGATTAAAAGATTATGCTAAGAAATTGAGTCGTGAACTAAGACAATATAAATAAATTCTAAATGAATCTCATGACTCTTGCATCGCTAAAAATTAAAAACTGAAAAATAAAAATTCTTTGGTCATGGAAAAATTCGAGTCATTTAGAAAAGATCATGATGTATTTGCTAGAGGAAACTGAACTCTTAAAACAACAAACTCAAGAATCCTTAGCAACACATGATGAACACTTAAGAGAAATTCATGAGAAATATGTTTATATTGCTAAGCTCACTGATGATTTAAAACAATGTAAAAGAAAATTTGATGAGTTAGTGGAAGGTTGTAACGAAGCTCGTGAGCAAAATAGAATACTTGATGCTACACTAGATACTCTGCGTTGGAATACAAAAGATGATGGGATGACTAGGAAAAGACTTTGTAAAAGAGTAATTGGTCTCAAAAAAATTTTTGAAAAATATAAAGGGCCCAGTTACCTTATTACAAAGAATCCAAGATCTTATCATGATAATCGAGGGCTTGGTTACAATGAGCCAATACAACATCAAAAATCTAAGTTTTCTTGTCATACACATATGCATAGCCACCAAAATAGTTACAAACCAACACACAATTATGCATAAGTGCATGATCCAAAGTATAATCGCATTACTTGTCACTATTGTTGTAGATTAGGACATATTTCTTATAATTGTGCTTTAAAAAGGAATACTAACTTCGTTTGGATAAAGAAGAATACAAGTGCAGGAACAGTACCTACTTGAATACATACTAATCATAATGTAGGTACATCAATGTACTTCACCTAAAGATCGGTAGCACCTTGATGGTGGATGTCTAAAGCTCATGAAGGATGAAAACAACACTTTTGCATCAGTATCAAGAAAAGAAAAGGAAAGATCATATTTTCTCAAGGTAAAACAATTTTAGTTTAGTTCTTTGTCTGGTAAGCAAATTTAAACTCATTTTTCCCAACTTGCTGATACCTTTACTAAGCCTCTAGATGAAAAAAACAATTTTATTTTTTTTAAAGGGAGAAATTTTTTTGATATTTCTGCTTAAACTTGGTTTTTCGGTCGATTGGACGGTCGACTATACGACTGTGAAGGTGTACAGTCGACCGGCGTGCTCTCGGTCTTTGATTTGTTTTCTGCGAGTTTTTCAAAAATTGGACTTCACCGATTTACTCCCTGTCTCTTGTTTATCAACAAAGCTGTGCTCACAGGGTGTACGGTCGACCGGTTCGCTCTCGGGTTGGTTCTTTGTTTTATAAGCTGAATTGATTTTTGCGGTCGACCAGCTTCTTCCCTGGTTGCTCGTTTTTAATATTTGTTATATGCTATTAGTTTGGTTTCTTGAAATTTACTCTTTTTCTTTTGCTCTTTGCCACGTGTTTGTATTGGAAAAATCTCAAATCTATGATATCATGAAGAGCTCTCACTGTATATCAAAGAGTCTCGCGATCAACCGTATCATGTAAGAAGATTTTCCTTACATTCTTTACAAAATATTCTATTCCCCAAATTGATCTTCTGTTTTGCTTACTGTATGGTACTTTATTTTACAATGGATTTAGGGGGAGTATGTTATACATTTAATTTATGCTATTTTTTTGCCCCCTCTTGGTGTGTTCCGAAAAAAGGAGAGAAATTTTTATGAATGTTTTTAACTAAAAGTTACTGAAAATAAATGTTTCTTCTTAAAAATTTGTCACGCCCTGCTTCCCAAAAGTACGGAATACGAGTACATGACATTGGCTCAGCGTATGACTAATGTCACCCATAAGCTGTTTATCCGATTAACTCAACAATATAATCAATACAGAACAATTGCCCAGGCAATAATAATAATCTCATGAACAATAATACTTGAAATGAAGCAATATATAATATCCAAGTACAATAATCCAACGTCTGGAAGCAAAAATAACAATATTCGGGTCAATAGCCCACAATACAATGAAATAACAATAGTTCAATAATTAAGTCTTCATGACAAAGCAATAATTTATTAAGCGGTGATGCAATCAATTTCCTTCACCAACGTTGTTCTCCCAATCCATGAGGCAATTCTCCATCAACACCTGCAAACACTTCATCTAAAAAGAGAAGAAAAATTTTTCTTAGAGCAATTCATGGACAGCAAGTAGAGAAAGCAAAGAACAATGGAATAACGGTATAACAATGAGTTCAATAGATCAATAGGAATCAAACATGGCACGATAATTAATAATCAATATCACGGTAATCGATACAATGGCTATAAACAATGATTCTATATTCGATAACAATAATCAATGATCAATATCAATAACACTTACACAATAATCGATATCAATAGGAACAATGATGAACAATATGCAATGTTGATGTGGTGTCAATCCTCAAGTCTATTAAGCGTTTTAATCCTAACTAATGTAGCACTTCATGCGTCTTATTTATTTACCACATGGTTGCTACATATAAACAAGTTACGTTCAGACTTAGTGGTGGATATTATAGTTCATGTACTTAGCAACGATATACAATAATGACCGATGACCGAATCAATCGAGATATTGTAGTCAGTAATCTACAATTAATCGATGACCGATACGACCGATATGACCGATAGACCAATAGACCGATAAACCGATAGACCGATAAATAGGAAAACATGGGCCCCTCCTCCGAGTAAAGTCCTTATTGTCCATTACTAAAGTCAATCAACCCTTAAACCCCGGCTTGTTAATTATTTTATCAATGCAACAATACAATATGCAATCAATGGACATTTCGATGAACGATAGTATCAATAGGAGAATAATAAGACAATAACTTAGATAGGATGATTAGAATGGTGACAATAACCCCTTGGGATCATGCAATGCAACATAAATGATTTAATTCATGTAATACTACGATATAGGATTAATTAATCTATAAAAATTTGGACTATATAATTCTGGACAACAAGAGTAGTCTGTACAAAAATGTAGTTTCCCGCTGTTTCAGAAATCAAAAGCTGAATCCGTCAAAAGTTCTAGAAACTAGACTTCCACACGGTTCCAACGCATATTTAAAGTTCAAAATCCGACAACAGTAGCTACGTCAATCACATTGTTCTTTACAGATTTCATGTTCAGGCAGAATTTCGACATCATGTTATTTTATTTTTAGAATCAGCAAAAACTCGAAATAAAATTCATTAAAAATATTTTCTTGGCTTATAAACATGATTACTAACAATATGGAAATTATCAGAGCAAAGTTTTATCATTTGATCATCTTTTTTACTGTTTAAACATGAAGCGTACAAGAAATTGAAAATCTGAAAGTAAAAAACACAGCTGTAGTAAAACGGGCATAAGTTTTGCTACGCAACTCGGAATTAAGAAATTCAAGATGTTATGGAAACTAGAAAGATAAATCTACCATTCTTATTCAGAAAGTAATTCATTTTAAGATCATTTACGAGTTCAAAAATAGTAGTCAACATACTGGCTAGTAAGCAACATACAGGGTTTTGGGTAGTTTTCATGAAATAAGTTAATTAAACATGATGGGCATCAATTCTACTAGTCGATAAACTTCTCAATCAGCATGAAGGTTATAAAAACATGATAAATAAGATTAAGAACACATACATACACTAATTTATCATCAATCAACCATCAATTGATCAAACAACATTCAATCTAGCAATCATTTCTACAATAGATTAATTGTGCGGTGATCATATGCATAACCCTATTAACGATACTATATGAGTGCATGAGAGATTCATTCTTTAGAGTCAAAAGTGGCACGATGTCAAGAAAATTAGGGTTAGCACGTGTAAACCCTCAATAGACCCAATGAAGATGAACAATACAACGATATGATAACGAATAGGATCTGCAAGAATTTCAATAAAGCTTGAATTTTATACAATGTACAATTCAAGAGAACATTGACTTGCCTATTAGATGGTTAATTCGGATATGCAAGAATAACGGGATGAGAATCCCAGACGACGAACCACAAATACGAGAACTTGGAATCACGCAACTACGTGCAACTGCAACACACACACACAGCAACTTCACACCGCAAATCCACAACAGCACACAACCAAAACAGCCAACCCAAAGCCTTCCCCTTCACAAAACAACAAACACGGGAACGAGATTCCCTCTACTACCAAACACCAAACAGTAGTGGATCCCTACTCCTCCGTACCGAACAGCACGCCGGTAGAGAAAGAGAAAAATGGCAAGAGGGGTCAACGGCAGCTCGAATGGTGATTGCGGTGGCCAACGGCAAGGGCAACTGACAGCAGGGGGTGGCGCTGGCAGTCGAGGAGCGACGAAAGCGACGAGGAAGGTCGGGGCTCGATCGGGGATCGATGCTGGGTTTCTCAATGAAACAGAGAAGGAGACGGCGAGGGGTTCCCGGGGCTCTAGACGATGACGAGGACGAAGAGGGGGATCTTTGGTGGTTGCGGGGTGATCGGAGACGGAAGAGGGTGACGAAAGAGCAGCGAGGGTGGTCGGGATGGCGGAGCACATGGACGTGGATGGGTTCGAAGTGAAAATGAATCAGAGATAGGGAGAGGGTGAGCAGCGGAGGAAAGAGCACAGGGCGGTTGCTCGCGATGAGGATGGCGAACAGGGGTTTCGGAGGGAGGCAGGATGGGTCCATCAAAAGTAGGGGAATGGAAAAGCGAGAGAGAGAGAGAACGGGAGGGGGTTTCGGAGGTAGGGGATGAGTAGGGTAGGGTAGGTCTGGCGGCTATACAGTAAAGGGGTTTAGTAGGATATTGGGTTAATGGGTAATCGGGTTGATATCCAATAAGAGAAATGGGTCGGGTGGGTTTAAATCCAATAAGAAAATAGTGTATAAGGTTTTTAAAAAATATATACATATAAACATACATTAAATCAAATAATAAAATATGAATAAATAAGTACATTCGGGCTTTACTATAATAATAATAATAATAATAATAATAATAATAATGACAATAAGAACAATAATTCTACTAATTACAATAATAATAGTAACAAAAATATTAATATTAATAACAACAATAATAATAATAACAATAATGAAGATAATAACCGCAATTTAAGTAATAACAATAATAATAAGATTAAAATGATCCAATAATAAATATATATATGCTTTAGACTCAAATAATAAGAAATATGAAGTAAGATCAAAACACATCATTATTCGAAATAAATAAAAATTTTGTTTAGAAAATACTTTAATAAAAGATCCGAACAGAATTTACTACAAAATAAATTTATATAAATCAAATTATCGAAAACACATGGAAAATACTTATTGGCGGAAATGGGGGTTACAAAGTTTCTCTTACTATATATCTTCTATGAAACTCAGTATACCAAGAAGTATGGAATTAAGGGGGAGTATGTACAAATCTCTCTTAAATGCTCTTTATCTATGAAAATCTGTGTTACAAGAAGTATTAAATTAAGGTTGAGTATTTTTACGCTTTATTCTTTATTTTTATTTTCCACATTCAAATGCATGTTCTGTTCACACCAAAAGGGGGAGATTTTTGACTCTTAGTTTGGTGTGCACAAAACGTGTCTATAAATACTAATAAGTTTAAGATGAGTTGTTCAGATTTTCAGGATCAAATAATATGAATAAGAGATTCAAGATAGATTCAAGAATAGGCAAAGAAGAAAAGTAATGAAGAAAGATTGTAAAATCAAACAAAAGAAGAAGTTATTCAAAAAGAGCACATTAGTGCCCAAGAAAGCTATCAAGACCAGTTGTTGTTATTCCATATTTATGAGATTTTATCTGTATTTGATTGATTGATGATTGATTAGTATATGGTAAGAATATAAAGTGGATTCGTCATGAACAGCACGATTGCGGTCGACCGCACTTCATGTCGGTCGACCGCACCACAGTGAACTGCTGCACATTATAGCAATATAATGAAACATTCGATCATTCATCTTTCGACTTTTCGTTTAAAGATGAACGGTCGACTGTCCCTTAATTGCGGTCGACCGTAACTTGCTGTCACGCCCCGCTTTCCAAAAATATGGAATACGAGCACGTGACGAAGCCCAGCAGATGATTTTAACATCATCCATAAGCTGTAGGATCGACTCAGCATCACAACAAGAATATAACAACATATATATACAACCAAGCATGCATGAATAATTCATTAAGCAACAGGAAACAATTTAAACATTAATAATATCCAAAATGTTTTCAATGTCTGGAACAAAAGTAAACTCGGGAATGTAAGCCCGTTACAAGTCTTCTACGGCAGGAGAAATAAATACCTTAAGGAAAGAAATTATTTAAACAAGTCCTTGCTCCAAGCGAAGCTTAAAATGTCTGCTCGCCAATTCCAGCAGGCAACTCGTCTCCAAATTCTGCTTAATAAATAAAGAAAGGGAAAAATAGGAGAAAAACAATAGAGAATGCCCTTAGTGCAAGCTATGGTCGCAAATAGTAAAAACGAGTACAAATAATGGGAAACAAGAATTAGAATCAAGAATATAATAGGGTTTACAACAAGTAATGGAGGTTCAAGAACTAACTAGCAAGTGGGACATCTTAGTAAACGAACTGGATAACAATTGCTAATGGCAAAACATATGACAAGTGAATCTGTAGGGGTATCTAATATCAAGTGACAAGTCTCAAGTCTAGTATCATGTAACAAGTGCTAAGTCTAGTGTCAAAATTTTATTGTAAGTGTCAAGTCTCAAGTAACAAGTTGTCGAGTATCAGGTAACAAGTTGTCAAGTTCAAATTTCATGTTTCAAGTCTCATATATCATGTTTCATGTATCATATCATCAAGTATCAAGTAACAGGTGTCATGTTCAAGTTTCATGTTGAAGTCTTGTAGTTATTACTATCTAGGTAGCACTTCATGCATCCATCTTTTTACTACATGGTTGCTACAAACAATACAATTTCGTTTAGACCTAGTAATAGAGTCTATAGGACGGCGTACTCAGGTATCAAGTATCAAGCAAGTGATCAACCATGGACTCTAGAGGTGGCCCCCGTAGGCTCTAGTGGTGGCCCCCGTCACCCATGACGTGGCACTTAGTTCTACGTGGCACTTAGTTCCATGTGATCTCAAGTATACATCATGTAATCATATAATGGGCTCTAGAGGTGGCCCCCGTCACCCATGACGTGGCACTTAGTTCTACGTGGCACTTAGTTCCATTTAACATACAACTTTGGGAAACACGGGCCCCCTTCCGAGTACACTTACCTATGTTGTCCACTCTATAGTCCTTCCCTCAAACCCCGGCTTGTTAAATTTGTTCAGGCAGAATTGTGTATTGGAGTTTATACATGAGAAATAGTGTTGAAATAATGTTAATTAATTCTGGAAAAAATTGGGGATGTCCTATAGGGTGTCCAGAAACCGCATATAAAATTTCAAGTCCAACGTTTGCTGTTTACATAGCTAAATTAATTCTCAAAGTAAAGGTGTGCAGCAGTTTTGCGAATCTGCGCCTACTGACACAGCTGCAGTAAAGCTGCAACAACTCCTAGACCGTAGCTCCAAATTCAAAAATTTCGGATTCTAACGACATCTAGACATCCAGGGCTACATTTTCTATTTAAGTCTCGGGTTCAGATTCTAATGTTAAATGGGTCAAAACAGCAAAACAAGACTCAGGACAGCAACATGTGGGAATAACTTACTAGTATAGATTTCATGGAAATTTGTTATTAAGCGTCTAAGTTATTATGTGATATAAATACATGATATTGGTG
The DNA here is from genome assembly GCA_017893485.1 of Hemerocallis citrina. Classification (NCBI taxonomy): domain Eukaryota; kingdom Viridiplantae; phylum Streptophyta; class Magnoliopsida; order Asparagales; family Asphodelaceae; genus Hemerocallis; species Hemerocallis citrina. The sequence goes on from CM030366.1 coordinate 21,086,369, forward strand.
GTCCAAACAGCAAGTAATAATTATTTTCCAAGTCAAATGGTTGCAAGTTCATCAAATACAGATTATACCATGTGTCTACAAATTTAGGGCTCCTTAATCTCATGTGTTCATGTGTTCAAGGGGTAAAAGAGTCCAAGTAATTATAATTTAATATAATGAAATTTTTGTGACTCTTAGAATTATAAATTTTGGAGGTTCAATATTGATCAACAACGATATTCAAGGAGGAGTCACAATTCTAACTATTTGTAGTATTTTTCAAGGGGTGCTTGTACTAGAACAAATAAATTGTACAAGGATACTTGCCTTAATTTGATGACGATTAGATCCACTTGTTGTAGGAAATTGGGTTGAAAAATCCCGGAAGAAGTCTCCCAAAAGCACGTGCGAAGATCAACCATAGATTGAGTTTTCCCCCACACCAGATCGCTCCAAAACAGCAAACACGCTTCTGGGATCTGGCACGGCAAAACAGCGAAGCAGAAAACTCAGCGAATCAAAACGCCCCAAAGCAGCGGATCTGGCCAGAACACGGTACAGCGGATCTGGGATTCACTGTGGGCGAACACCGAACAGCGATCAGATCTGGCTCGATCGCACGGATCTTGATGCGATCCGATGGTCGAGATTCAAACTTGCCCAAACCAGCTACTTCTTCTTCTTTGTTCTTTTGATCGGCGGAGAGCGAGGGAGCGGCAGCGACGCTGGCGATAGCTTCGACGGGGAGGCGGCGTGACTGCGACACTGGTGGCGGCACGAGTGTGACGGGAGGCGACGATGGTGGGTGCTCCTCCGTTCGTGGGTTCGAGAGCAGGGGAGTGCGGAGGATGGTGGCGATGTTGGCGACGGTGTGGATGGGCGAGGCGAGGTGAGGCGATGAGGATGAGAGGGTGAGGGGATGGTGGAGGTCGAGAGCGATGGTGAGGGAGATGTTGAGTTTGGGTGAAGGCGAGTTTGGATTGGTTTCGGAGGTTGGGGACGACGGCGGTGGGGTTCTGTGGTGGTGGTGGCGAACTGGTGTTGCGGTAGTGTTGACGAGGAGCGGGAGTCGACAATGGTGGTGGGTGTTGGAGGCGAAGGCGATAGGGAAATGGGTTGTGCGTGCTCGCGAAAAGAGCGGGCGAAGAAGAAGGGGAGAGCGGCGGTTTAGTTAGGGTATGCACAGTAGTTTAGGGTTAGGGGTTAGGGTAGGTTAGGGTTAAATAGTGTGGGTTTCGGGTTTGTGGGTTTTAGGGTATCCGCTTCAAATAGAATCCAACATGAGAATTGGTCAACATGTATCAAAATGGAGATTAAAGATATAAATGAGAAGAAATGGTCAATTCTTCATGAATAACAACACAAATAGCACACAAATGAATTCGATAAAAGGACCAAAAATTGAGTCGAGACAAAAATAACGATTTTATTCAATCTAAAACAAATTACAGGGTCTCAAATAGACGAGAGAGTACAATGAGGCAAAATACAGTATAAAAATACAAATACGGGGAAACAGGAGTTACACTTGCGCTGTTCACTTTTTTGAAATGTATCATTTCTATTTTTGATGGATACGTACACTTCCCCGTCTATATATTTGACGAACCCACTTTGTTTTCCTCACCTATTACTTTGAGAAAAATCTTCTGAACTAATCAATTCAACAATCAATCCGAGTGTGTGTGATAATTATTTGTTTTCTTCAGTCAGGATCATTAAAGATCTTGAGTTTTTCTTTTCTTCCACTTCGGTGAGATTGAAGGGACTTGTGTTAGAAGTCCTTTGGGTGTAATAGGTCTCTCGGCCTGAATTCGAGAATCACTGTATAAGGGTTTGAGTATAGTGGAACGCTTGTGGCAGAGAATTGCTACAAGTAGGTGGTGTGGACGAAGACCTGGGGTCGAACCACGTTATATTGCTGCGTCACTTGTGCTTGCTGTGTTTGCATTTCTTATCTCTTCTCATTTATTTTGCAACTCAGTTTTAATTTTTTCTTTAATTTTTAATTCCGCACAATCACCCTATTCACCCCCACCTATAGTGATTTACACAACATACAAAATACACGAGAGTTCAGGAGAGAGTTTAGGAAGACAGATGGAGAAGGTTATGAGCCGTAATGCCACATGTGCTTCGAGTGAGATCATACCTAATTTGATTGCACCAATCCTTACTATTGCCTTAAACGTGATGAATGGGAGCACATTTCTAGGCATTGTGTGGTCGGTGAGGAAGAAGGGTATATGTTGAGGACGAAGTCAATGTTTACTTTGATCAAGGCCACTTCTGTTGAGTCTAATGCGAAATAGCTCAATCTGATATGTAAACAAAAAAAACTAATCAAAGAAACGAGAACAAACAAAGCCAACCAAGCACATAAGAGCACACAAGAGATGTTATCGAGGTTCACCCAATACAATGAATACTTCTCCGCGCAGAAGCACTCATGCGATCTCCACTATAAATAATGAAGAGAAACATGGTACAATTACTCAAGAATTCACAATTGAGGTATATGTATATAAAGATTAGATCTCAAATGTAGATGATCAGTGCGTTGCGGTCGTCTATAGAGAAGAGAGTTTGAGCAGTTGAATAACAAAGAGTATGAGAAGTCGACTGCCCTCCTTACAGTCGACTGCTCTTTCTCTCTAGATGTTGGCTGCAGCATTGACAGTCTACTGTCAAATCATTACAGCTGCAGTGGCTGCTACTTGCTGTTGCCAATGCTGCTGTGGCTGGTCTCACTGTTCAGCTTCTGGCTTCTGGTTGCTGCCACTTATACGCTCTTCTTGATATCTTTCTTCAACCCATTCTCATGTATTGGATCCACCAATCCCAACAACTTCAGCTATTAAGGAAGCAGAAAAGAGGATGCAAATTGCAGTGACGGTTGAGGTTACTATTGGAAATCCTTTAGAATATGAGATTATAGACGAGATTTCAAAGAGATGCCACTCTGTCATTTTGGAGGTGGTCCATCAAGAGGTTAAGAGTCAAGAAGGTTCATCTTCCTTGTGGTATAGAAAAATCACACTGGGGCCTTGTTGAGTAGGGGAACTATTCTCTTTTACTATACTGATTGGGAAATGGATTAAGGACCATGGGAAGTAGGACAAAGTCATTTTGATTTCAATATAGGTGGTGTTGAAGAACTTTCTGGTTGTCAATTGGAATGTGAAGGGATTGCAAGATCTATTTGAAACTTCAGATGGGTGGAGGAATTATAATTCCAAAAATGCGAAGTTCTTCTTCAACTCCTTAAAGAGCAGAAAATATATGAATGATCACTCACTTCTAGTTGACTTTACAGGTAACCCATCAACAAACATCGAATTGAAGAAGCAGGCTCTGAATTTTATAACCTACTCTTTAACCAAAATCAGTACTGGACACTATTCCCAAATTTGGTGGTAAACAAAATATTGACAACTGAAGCTGCTACTTGGTTAGTTAGAGAAGTGACAGAAATTGAGATACTTCAAGCTCTTAAGGCTATGCACACCTCTAGAGCTCTTGGTCTGGATGGATATAAGACTTTTTTTGTTTCAGGAAAATTGGCCGGTGGTGGGAGAGTTAGTGATTTCGGCAATCAAGAATTTCTTCACCTCTGGTAAGCTATTGAAAGAACTTAACCACACCTTTGTCACTTTAGTGCCTAAAGTTTCGAATGCCAACAATCTTGGTGATCTCAGGCCTATCTCATGTTGTAATGTGTATATAAGCTTATTACTAAGATCATCAGCATTAGGCTTCAATCAGTTATCACATAATTTGTTTCGGCTAATCAAAATGCTTTTATCAAAGGGAGACATATAGGTGACTGCACCCTCCTAGCACATGAGCTGGTGAAGGACTTCAAGAGTAAGCATGGTAAAAAGTTTTGCATAAAAATTGATCTGAAGAAAGCATTTGATTGTCTGAACAGAGAATTCCTCTATTTCATAATGCATCGAATGGGATTTCCCGTTCAATGGATTGCCTGGATCAAAGAATTCATCTCCTCTCCAACCTTTTCCATTATGATAAATGGCTCTCCTCCCGGTTTTTTTGGTAGTTCAAGGGGTGTGAGACAGGGAGACCCTCTATCACCTTATCTCTTTGTACTCCCTATGGAGTTCCTCTGGATTCAACTTGATATGTCTCTTGCAAAAGGTTTGATAGACCCTATTACTAAGAGAGGCGAGTTGTGTATGACACCTTTTGTTTGCAGACGACCTTCTCTTTGTACTCCCTATGGAGTTCCTCTGGATTCAACTTGATATGTCTCTTGCAAAAGGTTTGATAGACCCTATTACTAAGAAGGCGAGTTGTGTATGACACACCTTTTGTTTGCAGACGACCTTCTTCTTTTTGGCAAGGCCAGTGTAGAAACACTCAAGGAAATTGACAATATTTTAGATCTTCTATCTCTAAATTTAGGGCTCGTCATAAATAAGGATAAAAGCAGGATTTTTTTTCTAGTAAAGGGTGTGTCAATACTCAGTCCATGGTGGATATCATAGGCATTCCCATGGGTGCTCTCCCGATTAAGTACCTTGGCCTCCGCCTCTCTATCCATTATTTGAAAGCATCTCATTATTCAGCTTTGATTGACAAGTGCTGAGGAAAGCTTGACGGCTGGAAGAAAAAATCTCTTACATTCTCAGGCAAAGTGCAACTGATAAATTCAATAATCGTGGGTATGTTAACCTATTGGTTTCAGAGCTTTTGTTTCCTTAAGTCAGTAAGTCAGGAAATTGAGAGGATGTGTTCAAATTTTCTTTGGGGGAAAAATGCATTGTTTGAGTTGGAAATTTATTTGCAAACCAAAAGAGGTAGGTTGTTTGGGCATTAGAAGATTAGTTGACTTATGTGAAGCAGATATTATCAAGCAAGTATGGAGACTATTACAAGGGAATTCTCTTTGGGCTGATTTCATGAACTCCAGATACCTAAATGGGAAAAGCTTCTGGTGCGTGCCACGCTTACAGATCTAACTCACTTGTGTGGTCGAAGTTTCTTGAGCAGAGGGAATTGGTATCACAAAATGTAAGAAGGATAATTGGTGATGGAACAAAAAACTCTCTATGGTACGATCCATGGTTACCACAAGGATGCATAATCAAGCAAACTGGCGATGATTTTCTATCTATAAATGTACGTGAAGATTGGAAAGTTAATAGACTTATCAGAGAGAGGGAAGATAGTATATAAGTACAAGCTGCTTGCAAGCCAGTAATGACGAAATCTCACCACCCCTCTCTTGGCTCTTGATTCCACTGATTACTGAATATGGACAAGGTCCAAATCTCTAATCTCTAATCTCTAATCGCTAATATTATAATGGAAGAAGGCCTTAGTATCATTTGTAAATCTACTAACTAACGCGTGCAATGCACGTGCATAACTAATATGAAGAAGGTCCTAGGTTCGAGTCCTCACTACGTCAAATTTTTTACTTTAATTTTTTAATATATTAAATGTGCATCACACATGTAAATTATTATCTATCTATCTATCTATCTATCTATAATATAATGTAGAATTTTTAACATGTGTATTCCTAACAAATAAACTAATATCATATATACCTCTCACAAATCAATATTATCACATTTGTCACTAACAATATAAACAGTGGCGGAGCCGGACAAATCAAAATGGGGGTCCCAATTTTTTTTCTTCTCCCGGCATCGACATAATTGTTGCCGAAAATCTCTTACTTTACTTTTGTTTTAAAGAATTAAAGTAATTGGATCAAAATAAAATTATAATCAAAGTAAATATTCGAATTTATATTTTTAGTATTATGTATTTTTTCGCACTTGTACAGTTGTACTCTAAATTTAGTAAAAGTAATACTAATCAATAATCATACTACATTATTTGTTCTGTTATAATACTAGAGGCTAAGAGATACGACTCAAATGAATAAATATACTTGTAACTTGTGTACACACTAGTTTCTTCTTCAAAATTTTATCCAATGATTACACAGATCAAATCATAAGTATCACTGTTAATTTTTAGCCCAAGGCTCATACCACTATTTTGAGCCTTTAATAAGAGGTGGATTAGACTTGGGGGTCTCAAATTTTTTTTAACTGGGGGGCCAAATAAAAATTTTGGTCTATATTAGGGGGTTTTACAAAATTTTTGGGGTCCCAAATGTCCTCCCTACTCTCTTCCTCCCTCCGCCACTGAATATAAATCTTAATCATATATATCCTTTAGGTTACAAAAAATCTAAAAGGGAAGGAATATTCTGTTTTTCTTAACGGAATTAATGGAAAATGACTAAAATACCTTTCTATCATTTTCCCTTCAATTTCTCCCTCTTTGTATTCCCACCCGAATCCATCACTTCATTCAAAACCCATAAGCTTTCTTTCATTGTTTCTTCCTTAAGATAGTAATTTATTCTCAAATTATCTTTAGATTTTACACTACAAATCCATACAATCAATCCTCCAATTATTAGATAATCTCCAATTATTAGATAACCTTGGCCTTCCCCTCCTTGAGGCACTTTAGAAACCGCGCCTTGTCGTGTTTCTTGAAAATCTTGCTATAGTTGTTCATAGCAATAGAAGAGAGAGCATCGTAAGGAAGTTCCTCCCAATTTTGAGCACTCATGTAGACTTCAGCCAGTTCTAGAAAATTCCGAATCGGCACCAGAATCTCCCGTATGAGACGATCACGAACTCCATACGCATAATGTGCATCTTCGATGTTCTCAAACTCGGCATCCAACGACTCCTTGGGCCAAATCCGGCACGCAATGCTTTCGCAGATGAGAGTCAAATGATCATAGGACGAGTCCAAAGAAGGGCACCACTTCGCGGCGAGGCTGACATTGTGTAGATTCCTCCTCTTCAACTCCTTGAGATCAGACTTCAAATTGCGCGCAAAAAACTCGGCTACCTGATCGTAGAGAAACCTATACTGCTCATCACCTATGTACAATCTGAGCACGCGAATTGCAAGATTCTTCTTCTTCTCAACCTTCGCATTCTTCTTGTTGTTCGAGTTCGACAACAGGTTCAGCTTCTTCAACTCCGCCATGATGCGGTCGTTGATCGTGTCCTCCGATGCTCGTCTCTTTTGATTGGCTTCTTCTCCTTCTTCTTCTTGACGGGTTTTTTTCGGGAGTCGGAGCCATTGATGAGGAGGAAGAGGATTTCGAGGAGGTCTTTGAGGTAGCCGGAGGCGGCGAAGGAGAGGAGGTTGAGGGCCAGGGTTTTGTGGTGGTGGTGGTGGAGCCAGATGGCGGCGGTGTAGAACGACTTCTTGTCGGATTTGCCCGTGCTGTGCACGGAGTGGAGGTGGGAGACGAGTTTTAACGCGGTGAGGGGGTGGTGGGCCCAGGCAGCAGAGAGGACGGAGGTGAGTGTGGAGGGCAGGGTGGTGGGGACCACCTGGAAGAATAGGTCGAGGCACGGGTTTGAAGATGGCGATGGCGAGGGGGGTGAGGGGAGGATGACGTCATCGACAGGCTTACTTAGCGGGAGCATAGTGGGTAAATACCCCACTTTTCAAAAATATTTAGCCAAATACCCTTCTTCCAAAAATATTTAGCCAACTATCCCTTTTAATTAAATAACCAAAAAGCAAAATTTTATATATAACCCCACTCTAGAAAATATATACTATAATACACCTTAACCTTAAAAAAGCTGGATAATTCACAGAAAATAGAGAAACTAAAATTAAAAAATCTTTCAAAATTCAAGATTAGATACGTTGACAAAAGATTAGTAGAAAGCAAGCATATTGCCAGTAAAGAAATATCAGAATACCTATTATTAACAACAAAAGTAACTAATCAACTACCTAAAGAAATACAAAAACAAATAGCATACAAAGTATTAGATTACAGAAACGAAGAAGCAAGTTGGTATTACCAACACCTACTAGCAGACAAAATAGTAGGATATGGAGCCAAAAATTTATTTAAACATACAAGACTTGGAAGAAGTTTACACCGGTCCTGAAATGTTCATTGATATAAGAAAAGATTTAAGAATCATAAATAAAAATATAAAAGAATTAGGAAGATATATGACAGAATACCCAGAAGATCCACTGTATTTATCCATCTCGAGAATGTGAAGAACTTAGTCAGTTGCCAAAGGAAGTATATAAAGCTGCTAGAAGCTATTTTGGTCTTACGAAGGCATCCAAGATATATGTTCGAATATTTTCAGCAATTCCAGAATTCCTTGAAGATAATGAAGAACTACCAGCTGAACATATTATAAAAATAGGGATGACAACTCAAATCTTGTTTGGAGCAACCGGTATAATACCATATAAAGCCGAAGAATTTGAAAAACTGATTCCCGAAAGAAGAGCTACGGGATTTAGAACAATGTATTGTGAACTAAAGGACATACAAAGCAGAGAAGGTAACATATGGATCTATGACAGCCCTGACACACTTTGATCTTTTTTTCGACCATTTAGACTTTACTCTTTAGACTTTCAAAAGTTTTTGATACTCTCCTCCTCTTAATTTTCAGGTTTCCAGGAGTCTACGCGCCACTCACAACTACTAATTAAGAGATCTCACGCACCCACCAAAGTGGTATCAAAGCCAGTACAAAGTAAGTAAATTTAATTTAATTTTAAGAATTTTCAGTCTATTTATTAATAATTTATAAGGTAGAAAGCAGAAAAACTAAAATCTAAGAATAAAAATAAAAATTATCTTAAAACCCAAAAACTTTTAGTTTTTGTAGAAAGGTCACACATCCTATAAAAATTATTATAGGAAGAATACTATAGAAATCTAATCAAGAACTAGGGTATTTCACTAATTATTTTCAAAACAAGGGCATTTGACTAAATAATTTCAAAAAGAAGGTTACCAAGCCAAATATCTCACTTAGCGGCCAAAAAGTTCCACATATTGATTTATTTTTGGGTTTTTCTGGACTATTAGATGAGAACGAGGGTTAAGTGGGTTAACGGGTATAGTTCATTACATTATGTAATAAGGATAAGATAGTCATTTTAAAAGTGAGGTAAGGCTTGAACTATGGTTAAGTTGCAGAATTCTAACGGAGTGGTAACTTAAGGCGGATCTCAGATTGTTAGTGACAAATATGATAATACTGAATTGTGAAGGGCATATATGATATTAGCTTATTTGTTAGGGGTACACATGTTTAAAACCCGATAATATATAATAACTATTATAATGGAAGAGTTGGAGTTCTAAATTTACCTACTTCCGTGCAATGCATGTGCAACTCCAACTCTCTCACTATAGTCCTCACATTTACTTTAAAAAATATATAATTCTATTTATTAAGACATGCATCGCACGTGTAAATCAGGGTTTTTACTTTAAATTTTTATTAAAAAAATTATACGTGCATCGCGCATGTATATTACTAGTCAGGGTTATTCTCTTTCAAGTTAGCATGGGAAGTAGCCAGAAACCCATCGCCAAAGGTAAACTGGTATAATAAAGTATGGTTTCCGTCACTCTCCTAAGATGGCTTGTTGTGTAGTGCATGCTATTCATGATCGGTGCTTGATATGACTAAAAATAGGATTAAATCCTAACCGTTCAAATCGGACACGAATCTTAAAGTTCAGGGGTAAAATAGTAATTTCACCTATAAACGAGTCTGAAATAGGAGCTGGGTCTTTCTTCAAAAGCCCAATAACCTATAAACGGATCTGTCTTACTGGGTACGGGTTCCAACCCGTAAGAAACTCAGCCTGACTGGATAGGAGAGGATTCAGATTTATGATTATCCTTAAACAGCGGTCTTAACCACTTATATCCATTTACATCGGGAAGGAGGGATTTGATCTTATCCTGAAACTGATTCCTAAGGCGGCTATAAATACTCCTCTCCCCCCACTGTTACCAGGTAATCAATCTTTTGCCAATTAAAGCTCTTTCTTAGTCATTCAGATTACTGACAAGAGCGTCGGAGGGTGCGTCGCTGGAATCAACCCCGGTGTCTCACACTTTTTGCAGGTTAACGACGAAAGGATCTCGGTCAAACTCCGGTGAAGTCATTCAGGTTTGACTATTCACATTCCCTCGAATCCACAAATCTATCTGTTTGCCCCCATACCGATTTCAGCAGCAATAGATTGGCGCCGACTGTGGGAACATCGAATAGCAGTCCAACCTCTTCCATCGGTCAAGACCACCTCCAGCCATGCCTCCAAGGAAAGTAAGATCTACAGCCTCCAACCGTAGACCCACTCTCATTCCTCCTCAACCGCAATCGGAGGCTCCCTTCCAACCCGTCCAGCAACAGGGACAGCTCCCCCCTCAACCTGATCCGCCGCTACAGCAGGGGCAGCCTCATCTTCAAAATCGTCAACCCCAGCAGGCTCAACTCGGGCCGCGGAACGCTGGTATAGGGATCTCTCGTCCAAATCCTCAGAAGCAACCTCTGCACCGCGATCATATCTCGGTACATAACCCTTCCACCGGCTCCATGGCATCCCATAACCCTTGGCCTTCAGAAGATCTCCGCAACATCATAATCAATCAGCAGAAGAAGGAAGACCTTCACCGCCATTTGGATGAGAGGCGGGCCCGAGAGGGAGCCTCCCACTCAGAACATCCAAATGCGCGATCTCCTTGCCGCCGCGACCGCAGGAGGTCCCTTCCTCCTAGGAGGCGGAGGGAGTCCCCCGAGTACCGTCGAAGGGGGAACCGTTCTCCCGCTGGTCGATAGGCCCAGAGGAACCAGAACGGACCCATCACCAGAGCAGAATTCCAAGACTTTGAGGCAGCAGTCTTGCGGGCCCTCAATGCCCGATAACACCCCGCAAAATTGGAAATGATATTTTGCCCTCGTGTGTTACGTACATGTATTTTGTAACGTGTTTTCACCACGTATCTTGATTTCCGACTGTTTATGCATCTTCCGTATCGATTTTATCCTATTTGAGTCAACTAAAATATAATATTTCAATCTTTGTATTCTACGTGCTTTTTACGTGTTTTCAATGCACGTATTAATTACATATTTTCCGCCGCCACGGGTGATAATTTTTGGGTTTCAATTATTTATTTTAAGTTTTCAAATCTATTTTTACAAAACGAAAATTTATTTTCCCTATTTTTGATTAAGATAATTTTGTACGTACAATGCACGTGTTTTCTACGTGAAGTGATTTCATCATGAAATTCATAAAATTAGTAAATATATTTTTCTTATATTGTTTTCGATTATATTTAATAATTTTCCATCGATAAAGTCGATTTTTGCATTTTTAATATTTTGCGTGCAATGCACGTGTTTTCGGCGAACATATTTGAGTGTGTTTATTTTCAAAATAAATTTCGGAGTGTGTGTAACACCCCATAATTTTTTAAAGAAGAATATACTATATAGTATAATAGTATATATTGAAAATGGTATATATTATATAGTTGGAAATGTATAAGTACTAGATTTGCCCGTGGGCACGTGCCTATGGCACGTCTTCGGAATGATACAAAACACGAAAAACCATGTAACAATAAAACAACAATTATGTAGCTCAAGTTTGAATAGTATGACAATAATTAGTTGTAAATAAAAGTCCATGTTTCCATTAGTATATGTTGAAAAATAATTATAAATGGGAGTGTAAAATATAAAGTCTTAGAACTTTAAGTGTGGAAAATGATGAAATTTAACTGTTGAAGAGATATTTGCTATTTTCAATATAACATGTGCAGTAAAAAAAACATAAAAATTCTGAAAATTTTACAAACCTGAAATCTTAAAATCTAAATTTCCATGTAAATAAAGAAAGAATGGGAGAGATAGAAGGAGAGAGAGAAAGAGAAAATTATGAAAAAGTGAAGAGAAAAGAGAGAGATAGTAATAAAGTATTGAATTTTTTAGTTTTGGCGCCGGGGGGGGGGGGGGGGGATTTAATTTTGGGGTTTGAAATTTTTGGCGCAGAAATATGTTTTGTGAGAATCAATCTAGACCATTGGTTTTAGGGAGGATTGAATGAGAGCCACTTGATAGATTTCTTTGTAATTTATTATATAGATACTTGGTTGTTGATTGTAAAATTGTTTGGAAATGGATGGTATAATGTGTATGAATGGGGGGCCACGAGCTATATTAACAGCAAAAGGGGTGATGTTGTTGACTTATTCTCTGGGTGACATGGAGTAGGCTTGGGGCCCACCCAGAGTGAGAGAGGGTTTCGGCTGTCACATGGAGAGGGGGTTTTTAACGGTTTTGAGTAGTGGAGGAGAGAGAGAGAGAGATGGGAGTTAGAAAATTAGAGGGGTTGAGAAAATGAAAGGTTGAGAGTTTTGAGAGTTATGAAATGTGAAGAGGTGAGAATTAAAAAGAGAAGTTATTAGGTTGTGAAGTTTTGCAATTTAGACCCTAGTCTAGACCTATAAATAGCACCCAATCTCTTCTCATTCTTCACACCAAAACAAAAAGAAATCAAGAGAGAAAAGAGTTTTTGGAGACTTTTGTTAGGAGGAGAGGAACTAGGAGTCTTGGAGCTAGGAGAGGTGTTCATTCTTTCATTTGATCAAAGCTTCTATAAGGTGGGTGTTTTCCTACTTTCTAATTCTTAGAATATGCATGCTAATGAAAGTAAATGAGTAGTTTTGAGGTGATAAAATAGAATAACTATACTATGAATGTGGTGAGATTAATAGTGAATTATGCTATGTTGGAAAATAGATTAATATCATGTTAGTGGGTGATTCTATACTTTCTAATTGTAGGGATTGCATGCCTAAAGAGTAGTATAATTTTGATATGAAAATTTGAAGATAAATTCATGTTTTCATATATGTTCAATGATAGAAATGTTAACATTGTTTAAAGAGCAAAGTATTTGTCTTGTTGCTTGCAAATGAGAAGAGAAATTGTAGTTTGCATGTTAATGTACCAATATAGAAATTAGTAATTTTAGAGATGTTTTGAAGAGATTTTCTTTATAACTGAAAAGAAGTGTTTGTAAAATAAAATGAGCATGCATAGCTTATAAATAAATTGTTGTAAGAGAACACAAATTTTCTAATTGATTAAAATGAATGATTGAAATTCTTATAATCAAAGAGAAGAAATGGATTTGAAATTAGATCTATTATCACATATGAAATTTTATAATCTATAAGTTTCTGTTGGTAATAAATTTCAGTTTAAAATAATCAATTGTAGACTAATGAAAGATTTGATTAAAAGAGAAAACTAAGTTTTATGAAAATTAATGAAATAATACGAAATTGGAACAAAACCCTTCGGGTTGCCTGTGAGTCGTTGGGCGCAGGTGGCCTAGTGGTCTGACTTTGCGCTGGCTCTCTGGTTGGCTCGGGTTCGAAACTTGATCACCCCAAACTTTTTGTTTTTTTAAAAAAAAAACTACTTTTTCAAATCCGAGAAGGCTTAAAGGGGTTTTCGGTTTGGTAATTAGACACCTAGCCTACTTGGGCTAGTAGCTTGCGGTTAATGCTTTAGGCTTTGCCTGGGTGTGTACGGGTTCGAAGCCCATGATGGGGTTTTAGTTTATTTTTTAGGAGTTTGAATGAGATACAAGGCCTTTAAAAATTTGGGAAAAATTCCTAGTGTTATAAAATGTGATAAAGAATTTATTTAAAATAATTTATAGATTTTTCACATATACTTGAGTACTAAAAAGCGACATTTTAAAAATAGAATGAAATATGTTCTTAAGTCAATTATTGTAAGATCCTGATTTTTCTATCTTTAAAAGAAGAGTAAAGTTTTGGTGAGAAAATTTGCTCTCTTGTTGAGATTTTGTAATTTTGTTAAATGTGAAACTCTAGATTTCGATACGTACTAAATTGTTGATGAGTTTAAATTAGATAAATATATGAGAAAAGGTCTTGATCGAAAAGAACTAAGAGTGGGAAAATAGATCATTGAATCGTGCTAAAATGCGGCATCATATGAGTTTGAAATTGTGAATGAATTATTATTTACTATGAATAACTAGATCATGATTAGTGGCAAGACTAAGAAATGATTACTTTGTAGATATGTGTTAAGACAAGACTGTGATCATTTGTGAATGAATTGAAAGATGAAATTATTTAGGTTTAAGACATGATTATTAAAGGGTATGGATACCCATATTTCTTGTACATCAAAGTTTATGATTAAGAATTAGTAAGACCTCGGTTACCGGTAATAATGAAAGAAAGATTTTGAGATTTGATTTCGAGATATTGCCGTCGGGCGATCTCGTATTTGTTTTGTGAACAAATCCGATAGGAGGTAAAAATAATTCTAAAATTGATAACACATTCATATCTTGAACTAAAATAATTAGGCACTTAAGTGAAGATGTAGTAAACCTGGGCAAACGTAAGTGGGGTGCTCTATATAGTCGGCGGTGGACTTCGAGGCTATAAACCCAGTTGGTGGGCTGAGGTTGCTCCGTGGGAGACGAGCTTTTTATTTAAATCCGGGACTATGAGGACGGGTCAGCGGTGGACTCCGGGATCTTGAGTAGTCGGACGGATAGTTTTGTTTGTCGTCTCCAATGTATATACGTATACCGGGCTAGAGGGTCACTTGCGGGATGATTCGCACGATGTGGGATCTGTTATAACAGTCAGTGGTGGACTCCGAGGCTGGAATTCAAATTCGTGAAATGATTTGAACCTTATTTTATTACCGGGTAGTTATCATGGCGAGGGATCGAGCCCTTTATTGTAGAGTACATAGGCGCTTGCTCTTGCACTTATGTAGTATGGGATGCATAGAATCCGAACAAGTGTGCATTAGTGTCATCCTAGTATAAAATTGTGTGCATTAGGCATTAAGGCATGACATACACTTACATGTTTAGCGTAGTCACATTAACACTTTATTATTCATTCAATTGTTGTTTTTTCATTAAAGTATGGAGATCGTTATACTATTCTCGGCATAGAGAGAATAGCCATGTATAACATTTCGTCGGTTGTAATCAACTGACGTGCCCACAGTTTATTATGCAGGAAATGGACATATTCAAGAAGGAGTAAAGTTGATTTCGATGTTGTTGAATTATTATTTGTTAAAGATGTATAAATTGTATATCATTCTCATTGTTGTATCTCATTGTACTCTTCCGCTGTGTAAACAAATGTAACAGCTTTGATGTATTGTTGTTGAAAAAGTTTTAAATTTCCTTGTAAAATTGTGCGAAGTGAAGTAAAGATCCTGTGAAATCTCGAATTCAGCCTTATTTGGAATTCGGGGTGTTACAGCCCCGCCAAACAACAACAATAATATTCAGAGGGTCCCCACTCCTGAGCCGCTTCGAAGCCATCGCCATCGATCCCAAAGTCCTCCACAAACTCCGAGCCACCGCCCTCACATCAGAGTTGTTACATTTGTCGGGGTGCTCTATATAGTCGGCGGTGGACTCCGAGGCTATAGACCCAGTTGGTGGGCTGAGGTTGCTCCGTGGGAGACGAGCTTTTTATTTAAATCCGGGACAATGAGGACGGGTCAGCGGTGGACTCCGAGATCTTGAGTAGTCGGACAGATAGTTTTGTTTATCTTCTCCAATGTATATACGTATACCGGGCTAGAGAGTCACTTGCGGGATGATTCGCACGATGTGGGATCTGTTATAACAGTCAGCAGTGGACTCCGAGGCTGGGATTCAAATTCGTGAAATGATCTGAACCTTGTTTTATTACCGGGTAGTTATCATGGCGAGGGATCGAGCCCTTTATTGTGGAGTACGTAGGCGCTTGCCCTCGGACTTATGTAGTATGGGATGCATAGAATCCGAATAAGTGTGCATTAGTGTCATCCTAGTATAAAATTGTGTGCATTAGGCATTAAGGCATGACATACACTTACATGTTTAGCGTAGTCACATTAACACTTTATTATTCATTCAATTGTTGTGTTTTCATTAAAGTATGGAGATCGTTATACTATTCCTGGCATAGAGAGGATAGCCGTATATAACATTTCGTCGGTTGTAATCAACTGACGTGCCCACAGTTTATTATGCAGGAAATGAACATATTCAAGAAGGAGTAAAGTTGATTTCGATGCTGTTGAATTATTATTTGTTAAAGATGTATAAATTGTATATCATTCTCATTGTTGTATCTCATTGTATTCTTCCGCTGTGTAAGCAAATGTAACAACTCTGATGTATTGTTGTTGAAAAAGTTTTAAATTTCCTTGTAAAATTGTGCGAAATGAAGTAAAGATCCTGTGAAATCTCGAATTCAGTCTTATTTGGAATTCGGGGTGTTACAGCCTCGCCAAACAACAACAATAATATTCAGAAGGTCCCCACTCCTGAGCCGCTTCGAATCCCTCGCCATCGATCCCAAAGTCCTCCACAAGCTCCGAGCCACCGCTCTCACATCCCCAGTCCTCACCAATCTCCGAGCTACCGTCGTCGTAGCCCACGTTCCTCTTCGTACAAAGACGAGTCCAGAGGCTCACCAGGATACCGTCGAAGGGAGGATGCTGTCTACCGTCATCTCTACGAGATGGAGAGGCGCCTCGGTCAACTCGATAGGGACGAGGAACTAAGAGGGAAGACCCTTCGTCCAAGCAGACCTCCATTCTCTCGTACTATCTTGGAGGCCCCCGTTCCGGCAATTTTCAAACCTCTGTAGTTCAAGACATACACAGGAGAATCAGACTCTATGGATCACATCGAGAGATTCAAACTCTCATGATGATCCATCAGGCCTCCGATGCCCTCCTATGCAAGACCTTTCCGGCCACTCTCAAAGGCCCGGCTCGAGAATGGTATTCTCGCCTCGCCCCGTCCTCCATCTTCTCTTTCACCAGTTCGAGACCCTTTTCATAACCCATTCGTGAGCAGCCGCTGCTCCGAAAAGACGAGTATTTCATTACTCTTCCTTAGTCAGAAGAAGGGCGAGAAACTGAGGGACTATGTCAAGCGGTTTACCGCGGAGGCCAGGTCCATTGCCTCCCTCGATCAGTCGGTCGCCGCGGCCGCCTTTCAATCCAATGTCCTCAACTCTGACCTCCGGTCCTCTCTAGCCAAAAAGCCCCCGCGAGATTTCTCCGACCTTCTTCTCAGAAGCGAGAAGTACATCCGGGCGGAGGAAGCTGCGCACCGCCCCACATTCGAGGGATCCTCTTCTGGAAGTAAAAGGAAGGCCGCTGAAAATGAGGGAGCTAAAAAGCTCCAAAAAGACAACGGGGGTCAGCGTCGTCCACCTCCCAGATTTGAGAAATTCACCCCTCTCAACGCCAATGTGTTGGCCATTTTGATGGAGGTTGAGAAAGAAAGAATTCTACCTCCTGCCCCAAAGATGAACACTCCTGAGAAGAAGAAGGATAAGGAGAAGTGGTACCGCTACCATCGAGACCACGGCCACGACACCAATGACTGTCGGGCTCTGAAAAACGAGATCGAAGCCCTCATTCAGAGAGGGCAGCTCGCCAAATTTGTAAAGAAAGACCGAGCCAATCTTCCTCCACCCCCCAAGGGGGCTAACAAGCGGCCCGAGAGGCACGAGGAGACTCCCGACTTCGAGGAAGAGCACATCTTGCACCTCATCCACGGAGGTCCGATGGGAGGAATCTCTAACTCCTCCCGAAAAGCCTTTGTCAGGGAAGTCAATTCGGTGCATAGCCTCCCCCCTCCCAAAGGTCTTGGAGTCCCGGTTACTTTCTCGAATGATGATCTAGAGGGTGTCCGAACCTCCCACTGTGATGCACTGGTGATCAACCTTCACATGGCCAACTTCAAGGTAGAAAGGATTCTAGTGGATAATGGCAGTTCTGTTGACATCCTCTTTTTAGAGGCCTTCCGAGGGCTCCAATTATCGAGGGACAGGCTCAAGCTCGTCGGTTACACTCTCCATGGGTTCACGGGAGTGCCAGTGACGATTGAGGGTGTTATAACCCTCGACGTGACCGTTGGCAAAGCTCCTACTACCCGAACGGAGCCAATGAACTTTATGGTTGTCGACGTCCCAGCCGCCTATAATGTGATCCTAGGTCGACCAGGCCTAGCTGCTTTAGAAGTCGTCCCATCAGCTTACCATCTAAAGATGAAGTTTCCTACCAAGGTGGGTATGGGAGAAGTAAGGGGAAGTCAGGAAATGACCCACAAATGCTATATGACCTCGACTTGAGTACCCGTCCTATCACTCGAGGCCCTTGAAATTCCCCAAGGGAACACCCAGCCTATGTCGGAACCGGTAGACGAGCTGGAGGAAGTGCTATTCTCGGAGGAAAACCCGACCCACAAATTCTTAATCAGCAAAACCCTCCCTCCTGTTCTCTACTCCGACATGGTCTAGTGCATAAAGAGAAATTGCTTTGCATGGACAGCAGTCGACATACCGGGGATTTCCCGAAGAGCTTCTCTTCCACTATCTAAGTGTCACTCCGGGGGCCGGACCGGTGTAGCAAAAAAGGCGTAAGTTTGCCCCCGAGCGCCAGCAGGCCATAAAGGAGGAGGTGGAAAAGCTCCTCAAAGCTCGGTTCATACAGGAGGTCAACTATCCAGAGTGGCTCTCCAACGTTGTGATGGTCAAAAAGGCCAATGGAAGTTTGAGGATCTGTATCGACTTCACAGATTTAAACAAGGCATGCCCCAAGGATCCCTTCCCACTCCCTAGCATCGACACCTTGATCGACGCCACTTCGGGCCATAAGCTGCTGTGCTTCGTGGACGCATTCTCCGGATATAACCAAATCCGAATGTTCCCCCCAGATATCCCGAAGACGTCCTTCGTCACAGATCAAGGCCTCTACTGCTATAGAGTGATGTCCTTCGGGCTTAAAAATACTGGTGCTACCTACCAACGTCTCGTCAATAAGGTCTTCAAAAATCAGATCGGGCGAAACATGGAGGTTTACGTCGACGATATGTTGGTAAAAAGCATCAATGGGTCTGACCATGTCGCCGACCTCTAAGAGGCCTTTGACGTGCTAAGAAGACATAACATGAGACTAAACCCGAATAAATGTGCATTCGGGGTCTCATCGGGTAAATTCTTTGACTTTTTGGTCAGCCAGAGGGGAATTGAGGCCAACCCTAAGAAGATAAAAGTCATACTTAATATGGCTCCCCCCTAAAATGTGAAAGAAGTGCAAAAGCTCATCGGGCGCCTCGCAGCTATAGGGCGCTTCCTCTCCAAGTCCGGAGAAAAGTGTCTCCCCTTTTTCAAAGCCCTCAGGGGGGCTAAGGGCTTCGAGTGGGGCCAACAGCAGCAAGAGTCGTTCGACCAACTCAAAACCTACTTGGTCATCCCCCCACTCCTCAGCAAGCCAGCACCTGGGGAAACCCTTTACCACTACCTCGCCGCCTTCGAACAGACCCTCAGTGTTGTCCTAGTGAGGGAAGAAGACAAGGCACAGAAACCTATCTACTACGTGAGCAAGGTCCTTAGAGATACCGAGCTCCGTTATCCGAGGTTGGAGAAGATAGCCTACGCCCTGGTTATGGCAGCTCAAAAGCTTCGTCCCTATTTCCAATCCCATTCGGTGGTCGTTCTTATTGACCAGCCGCTCAAGCAGGTCCTATATATGCCCGAGACCTCCGGACGTCTAATGAAGTGGTTAATTGAGCTGAGTCAACACGACATATCCTATCAACCTTGGACCGCTATCAAAGCTCAAGCACTAGCCGAGTTCATAGTGGAAAGCACGATCCCGAAGGTCAGTCAAGCGGCAAATGGGCCACCCATCTGGACGGTGTATGTGGATGGGCCTTCTTGCGCTGAAGGGAGCGGAGCCGGAGTTATCCTAGCAGGCCCAGATGACGTCATCCTCCAATACTCCCTCCGCATCAATTTCAATGCTTCAAACAACGAGGCCGAGTAAGAAGCCCTGATAGCGGGCCTGGGCATGGCTCGCAAGGCAGGGGCGAAGCGTGTTCGAATATTCAGCGACTCTCAACTCGTGGTGAATCAGGTCTTGGAAGAATACGAGGCACGAGACGATCGTATAGCCAAGTACCTAACCAAGGTCAAAAGTCTCTTGGCTTCATTCGAGGAAGCGCAACTCCAGCGTATCCCCAGGAGGAGAATGCCCAGGCAGATGCCCTCTCGAAACTAGCCTCCTCCTCCCTCCAAGGCCTCAAACAGACTGTCTTGATCAAAGTTCTACTAAGGCCAAGCATCGAAGAAGAAGCCCCTGACTCAATGGGGTCGCTACCGGTCCAACTCGAAGATAACTGGATGAGGCCTTTAGTTGAGTTCCTCAGAGACGTGAACCTTCCCCAAGATCCCAAAGAAGCTCGCCGAATCCGAACAAGAGCGGAGCGGTACACCCTCATTGAGGGATTCTTGTACAAATGCTCCTACACCCAAGTAGACGGCCGACCCTACTTGAGATGTCTCTCTCTAGAAGAAGCCCTGTATGCTCTGAAAGAACTCCATGAAGGGATAGGCAGAGCCCATTCGGGATTAATGTCCCTCGCCCATAAAGTCTTGAATTATGGGTACTTCTGGCCTACCCTCCTTCGGGACGCCGAGCAACATGTTCGACAATCTGGCCCCTGTCAACAATTCTCCACTATCCTTCGCCTACCGCAAGCTCAACTCTCTTCCCTCTCAAGTCCAACCCCCTTCGCAATGTGGGGAATGGACCTGCTAGGTCCGTTCCCATCGGCTCCAGGCCAGTTTAAGTTCCTAGTCGTGTCGATCAACTACTTCTCCAAGTGGATTGAGGACAAACCAGTAGCAACTATTACTGAGAACAGGGTGCAATAGTTCTTCTGGAAGAACGTGATCTGCAGGTTCGGCATACCTCGAGTCTTGGTGACAGACAATGGAACACAATTCGCGGAGGCAACATTCCGCTCCTTTTGTGAAGACTTCGGCATTCAGCAGCGGTTCTCCTCCATCTCGCACAACCAATCCAATGGCCAAGTAGAGAACGCCAACAGGCAAATCCTCTCGGGCATCAAGAAGAGACTAAATAAGTCGGCTAAAGGATTGTGGGCAGAGCAGCTTCCTAACGTACTGTGGAACTACCGCACTACAAAGAGAACCCCCACAGGAGAATCGCCCTTCAACCTCACCTACGGTTCCGAGGCCATAATCCCCTTAGAGGTCGGTTTGCCATCCCCCCGCCTAATTGCATATAATGAAGAGCAGAACGCAAGGGAGCTCCGAGGCAATTTGGACCTTATCGATGAACTCCGCGAGAGAGCCTTAATTTGCCAAAAGAATTATCGAAGAAGGATCGAGCAATCCTACAACAGAAGAGTCCGTCCCTCAGATCTTAAGGAGGGGGACTTAGTCCTCAAGAAGCTAGTCATCTCGTTCCCCAGCCAAAGGACCAAGCTGGCCCCAAATTGGGAAGGACCATACAAGGTCTCCAGGGTAGTTCGCCCCGGAGCGTACCAACTTGAAGACCTCGAAGGCAGGAAGATACCAAGAACATGGAATGCCGATCATTTACTGATGTACCAAGAGGGTGTTTGAACACCTTTCCAAGCTCCATCAGTTTTTAGGCTATTCTATTTGTTTTTCCACTGTAATAACAGCTTGCAACATAGAAGCGACCGATTAGCAATAATTAATAAAGAGTTTCTTTTGAATAATAATTCTCTTGTGATCAGTTTATCTCTGTTTAATACCCCAATTGTATTGTCCCAAATGACGAGTTCGGAGTCTAACACTTGGCTCGATTCCGCTTTGCAAACTTGCTCGTAAGCGAGTTAGAAGTGGTTCGCCGTTCGGAACTGCTCCCACAACCGTTGAATCTCTGTCAAATGATGAGTTCGGAGTCCAACACTTGGCTCGATTCCGCTTTGCAAACTTGCTCTTAAGCGAGTTAGAAGTGGTTCGCCATTCGGAACTGCTCCCACAACCGTTGAATCTCTCTCAAACGACGAGTTCGGAGTCCAACACTTGGCTCGATTCCGCTTCGCAAACTTGCTCTTAAGCGAGATAGAAGTGGTTCGCCATTCGGAACTGCTCCCACAACCTTTGAATCTCTCTCAAACGACGAGTTCGGAGTCCAACACTTGCTCGATTCTGCTTCGCAAACTTTGCTCATAAGCAAGTTAGAAGCGGTTCGCCATTCGGAACTGCTCCCACAACTGTTGAATCTCTCTTAAATGACGAGTTCAGAGTCCAATACTTGGCTCGATTCCGCTTTGCAAACTTGCTCATAAGCGAGTTAGAAGTGGTTCGCCATTCGGAACTGCTCCCACAACCATTGAATCTCTCTTAAAAGAAAAGTTCGGAACCCAACACTTGGCTCGACTCCGCTTCTACTACTCGCTCACAAGCGAGTAACAAGTGGTTCGCCATTCAGGGGTGCTCTTAAAATTATCTACAACCATAGGTGCTAACAAAACACACAAGTGCGGAAAACAAATATCATTTCTGAAAAGTTTGAGGAACAAATCAAGTTACAAAGCCAACTACTCATCTTTACGGCGAACTACAAAGCTTAAAGAACAAAAAGTACAAAGAGCTACTTCAACGCCTCTTAGGGGCGGGGATACTTCGGTTTAGAGACACTCGGGGACGACGAACGCTGTACTGCCGACGTCTCACCTCGGCGCTCGTCTCTAGGCCGGCAAGCTGAGACGCATCTTTTGCACCACTTCTAACGGTAGCCCCAACAGACGGTCCGCTCGACGAAGCAGCCACCCCACTTTGTTCGTCACCAGGGCTCCGACGAATAACCGGCGAGCAAGTCGCAAGCTCGTAAAAGAAATTCCTCTATCGCTCTCTTCTCGCGTGCAAGAGGTGCTCATAACGTTGACGCGCTTGGGTTGGGGCTTGAGACGAGCGACCTCCTCCTCAAGTTCAACTCTTCAAACGAGGCAGCCATGCCGAGCCCACACCACCAGAGTTGTCAGTGACGATCCAACGAAGATGAGTGAACTCAATACTCTTGTCGACAGTCACCCTCTTCAGTTCGTCTCTCTCCACCATCAGCTTGTCCATCGCCGCTATCAACACATCTCTCTCTGTCGTAAGATTGTTCCTCGCGGCGTCAGTTCGTCTCTCTCAGCTGCCAGTTCATCTCTCTCTGCCGTCATCCTAGTCAGAGAATGACGGAGTCGCCTAAGCCTCAGGCCTTGGTTAACGACTGTCGACGAACCATAATCATCACCTTCGGGGGTCGTCTCCCTGAGCCTCTCTTCTAACCGCCGAATCTCGAGGTCTCGACGGCCTAAGACTAGCCGCAGATGATTCCGCTCACGTTCGGCCCTGCGAAGATTCCACTCAACTTCGTAAAGCCGCTCTTGGCTCCTAGCGAGGCACAACTTCATCGCCCCTAGCCCGGCCTCGGGACGAGTCACCTCGGTCACATAAGGCACTTCGGCAAGCTGCGTCACTTCGCCGATCTGAAAATTTCAAAATGAAACCGCAGTGAACACTTAGCCAAAACTTCAAGCCAAGACGAACTCAACACTTAGCCAAATTTCGAAAGTTTCGCAAACACATAGCCAAAATTTCGAGGCTCAAGGTTAGATAACCAAGGAATACAGAATGTCCCCAACACTTAGTCAAAATAAGAAGTTTTCATTCATACAAAAAGCGGTGGCCAGTCCGCTATAAGGCAGTACAAGAAAAAAGAAAAAAAAATACAAGACGACTAAAGTCAAGGGGCCACCTTGGGTGGTAGCTCGATGACAGGCTCCTTGGTGGTCGCCTCCCTTTCCTCCGCCGCTCCGGCTTGGGGGTCGGCCACAGCCTCATCACCCCCTCTCTCCACCACCACGGCATCAGGATCAGCCACAGCATCGTCCCCAGCTTGCTCCTCCCCCACCTTGTCCTCAGCCTCTTGATCGGCTTCGGGGTCCTCCTCGTCAGCCAGACCCCACAGCCCGTATCCCGACCTGTCGAAGCTGGGGACTCGAGCCTCGACATGCTCGAGCGCAGTTGCGTAGGACTGCTCCATATTGGCCATCATATGCTTCTTCGCTTTGGCCTCTATCTCCGCCCTCGCCGCCTCCACTGCCTCGTCCTTCTTCCGCATCACCTCCTCCAGGGCCTCCCTCGCCTTTGCCCTCTCCTCGTCCGCCCTAGCCGCCTCCGAGGCAACCTTCTCGTTCGCATGCGATAGGACCGCCTCCATGTCGGCGACTTGTGCTGCCAAAGAGTCCGAGCGGCGCTGCTCCGCCTCGTACAGCTTCGTGACCCTCGCCCTCTCCGCTCGGTCGCTGTCGCATATGAGCTTCAGCTCCTCCTGCTCGGAATATTGCTCGAAGAGGTGGCTGAAGTGGTATGTGATCTAAACAAAAGAGGAAAAGAAGCGATGAAAACCGAGCAAAAGACTTAGAAAATTTTTGAGTTATCAAAATCGACTAAGAGACTTACCGACATGGTCGCCCGAGCTATCTCGAGAGCGTCGTCGCCCGTCGTCCCCACCTTCATCGCTGCTCGGTCCTTCGCGGTCGAGAGATGGTGCAAGGCCTGCATGCTCATGGCCGAGTCCCCCAAGAAGCCGTTGTGGTTCATCACCCGCCAGTCGGGGACGAAGAGCTTCTTGTGCCCCTCGGTCAGAATTGCCTCGGCCTGTTCGGTGAGGGGCGGGGCCTCGAGCGCCAACGCTGCCGAGACGGAGAAGCCTTCGGCTGAAGGATCAGATGGGGTCGGCTGAGGAAGAGCAACAGTCGAGGCCGATCGCTGAGGAGACGCCAGGTCGACGGTCTCGACCGCGACGGAGGACATTTTGGCAGGTCAGCCAGACGAAGGTCCCGCGCTCGTCCTCTTCCTCTTCTTGGCGTCGGAAGCCTTGTTTTGCTCAGCCATGATCACCCTAAAGTCCATGTTCATAGCCTCTGCCAAATAAAGAAAACAAAGTTAAGACAAAAATACACAAGGAATAGAAATTAAACAGAAGAACAAGATGTCCGCAGCGTACTCGGGTCGATCGGACTGAGGCCCGACCCATGGAGCACCTCCTCGGTCATATCCCTCCAGCTCAGGGTCGGGAGGTCGACTAGCTTCGCCACAATTTCTGCCTCGGCCGGAGTTAACACCGGCTCGGCCTTCGCCCACTTCGGCACGTCATCCTTCCACCTGGTCGGAAAGTCCCATGCCGAGGGGGCTCGGATCAGAAAAAACTTGCCCTTCCACAACTTGATAGAGTCTGGATTCTCTATCAATTTGATGTCGTTCCATGGCGACAAGTAGTATCGGTGTTCGGTCTTACTCATCCTGTTGATCCGATACAGGCTTCGGAGAATGACGAGCTGAGGCTCCACCTTCGCTGTTCGACGCTGGAGCAGAAACCTGAGCACGTGTCGCCACATGCTCGGCATGAACTGGATCTGGCTCATTCCATACCATCGAAGCACATCAGTCACGAAGGGGTGAAGGGGAAGGGGCAGACCTGCATTTAGCGCGTCATAGGCGAAGACGCACGTGTCGGGGTGAACGCCGTGCATGCTCGCACCCCGGGTCCGGGGAGGATTAGAGTGTACTCTGGGGGAATCACGAAGCTCTTCCGTATCCGAAGCAGGTCCCTCTCCATTAGGACCGAGACGATGTCGTCGACCTCAGTAACCTCCCTCGGCTCGTTCTCTTCGTACGTGTCCGATCGCCCATAGACGGCCTTTGTCAACAGGTCACCGGTATTCCCCCATGGCCGGATATCTCCATCGACAGCCGAGCCATTTCTCCTCCCCGTCTGACGGACTCTACCACTGTCTCGACAATCATGGATCGAGCTGCCTCCTTCCCCTTCTCCTTGACGATCGAAGGGACCGGCTCGACCACAGACAACCCTATTATCTCCTTCCCCCTCTTTCGGCTCAGCACTTCTGCCTCCTCCTCTTGAATGGTCGGAGCTACTAACCACTGCTCACTCTGCCCTCCCGAGGAAGAAGCTTTGCTACCCGAGGACGCTCTAGACATCTCGAAAAGTATATATATATATATATATATATATATATATATATATATATATATATATATATATATAATTGAAAATATATATATTTACCTTGATGTGACGTTCTCGGTCGGAATAGTTCGCCGAAAATCGCCTTGCCACGTCGCGACAGCTACCACAACCACCTGAGAGTGAAAATCACCGCTAGCGGAGCGAATCGAGAGCAAAAAATTTCTGAGAGTGAAAAGTGAAAGAGTGGGAGAAATGGGGAAGGGGGGGAAATTATAGTAAAAATAGGGCCACTCTTGGGCTTCTAACGTATTGGGCCCCACTCAAGCCCGCAAAGAAGGCTAAACGACAGAATGAAGAAGGCTGGGAACACCCCAGGAACCGACCACATAGCTCGGCAGCCATAGAAGCGTCGAGCTACCGAGGAAGAGCTACCAAGCCACTCTGCCCTACCGAGCCACTCTGCCGAGCTACCGGGGCACCGACCTCCACATTTGGAGAAAAATGCCACCGAACTCCTTGGGCCGTTAGATTGTCCCAAAATTCGCCCCAAAAGTTGATGAGCGGCTCAGATTTTGCCACGTCCACAAAACGACAAAAACACATTTTCTCATGATCTGAGCCTCGTGCATCGTGATTCGCGCCGTGATGGATGCTTCAGATTTAGCCACGTGGCTCAGCAGCCCACAAAGCGCCGAGCCACCGAGGCACTCTACTGAGCTACTAGGGCACCGACCTCCACATTTGGAGAAAAATGCCGCCGAACTCCTTGGGCCGTTAGATTGTCCCAAGATTCGCGCCAAAAGCTGATGAGCGGCTCAGATTTCGTCACGTCCACAAAACGACAAAAACACATTTTATCGTGATCTGAGCCTCGTGCATCGTGATTCGCACCGTGATGGACACTCAAGATTTAGCCACGTAGCTCGGCAGCCCACGAAGCGCCGAGCTACCAAGGCACTCTACCGAGCTACCGGGGCACCGACCTCCACATTTGGAGAAAAATGCCGCCGAACTCCTTGGGCCGTTAGATTGTCCCAAGATTCGCGCCAAAAGCTGATGAGCAACTCAGATTTCGTCACGTCCACAAAACGACAAAAACACGTTTTCTCGTGATCTGAGCCTTGTGCATCGTGATTCGCGCTGTGATGGACACTCCAGATTTAGTCACTTAGCTCGGCAGCCCACGAAGCGCTGAGCTACCGGGGCACCGACCTCCACATTTGGAGAAAAATGCCGTTGAACTCCTTGGGCCGTTAGATTGTCCCAAGATTCGTGCCAAAAGCTGATGAGCGGCTCAGATTTCGTCACGTCCACAAAACGACAAAAACATGTTTTCTCGTGATCTGAGCCTCGTGCATCGTGATTCGCGTCGTGATGGACACTCAAGATTTAGCCAAGTGGCTCGGCAGCCCACAAAGTGCCGAGCCACCGAGGCACTCTACTGAGCTACCGGGGCACCGACCTCCACATTTGGAGAAAAATGCCGCCGAACTCCTTGAGCCGTTAGATTGTCCCAAGATTCGTGCCAAAAGCTGATGAGCGGTTCAGATTTTGCCACGTTCACAAAACGACAAAAGCACATTTTCTCATGATCTGAGCCTCGTGCATCGTGATTCGCGCCATGATGGACGCTCCAGATTTAGCCACGTGGCTCTGCAGCCCACAAAGCGCCGAGCCACCGAGGCACTCTACTGAGCTACCGAGGCACCGACCTCCACATTTGGAGAAAAATGCAGCCGAACTCCTTGGACCGTTAGATTGTCCCAAGATTCGCGCCAAGAGTTGATGAGCGGGTCGGATTTCGCCACGTCCACAAAATGATAAAAACACGTTTTCTCGTGATCTGAGCCTCGTGCGTCGTGATTCGCGCCGTGATGGACTCTCCAGATTTAGCCACGTAGCTCGGCAACCCACGAAGCGCTGAGCTACTGAGGCACTCTGTCAAGCTACTGGGGCACCGACCTCCACATACGGAGAAAAGCGCTGCCGAGCTACTCGAACCGTCAGATCGCTCAGATATTCGTGCCCCTAGCTGATGGATGGTCCAGATCTTGCCACATCATAAATGGGTATAAAAATCTATTTTTTATTTATTAAATTCGTATTATTTATTTAAAAAATGCGAAAAAATGATTTAAAATTCCGAAAAATTAATTAAAAATTCTAAAAAATAATTATAAATTCGGGAAATTTTTTTTGAGCCCCTGAAAAAATAATTATTGCTTAGAATAATTAATTAATGCCCTTGAAAAATAAATCAGCGCTTTGCAAAATTAAATAAATGATCCAAAAAATAATTAAAAAATCAAGAAAAATTACCAAAAATCCAGAAGAGCTCAAGAACAATCTTGAGTACGCTACCAACTCAAAAAAATATCATCATGCCTCGAAGCCCCTCATTTGGGCTCCAAGACAACCCCGCAAGCCATTAAATCAGTAAAACTACTCCTCAAAGACTGATCAAATTCAGTCTTCGGGAGTGGGGGGCTCGTGATATGGCTAAAAATAGGGTTAAATAGGAACCGTTCAAATCGGGCACGAATCTTAAAGTTCAAGGGTAAAATGGTAATTTCACATATAAACGGGTCTGAAATGGGACTGGGTCTTTCTTCAAAAGCCTAATAATCTATAAACGGATCCGTCTTACTGGGTACGGGTTCCAACCCGTAAGAAACCTAGCTTAACTGGATAGGAGAGGATTCAGATTTATGATTATCCTTAAACAGCGGTCTTAACCACTTCTATCCATTTACATCGGGAAGTAGGGATTTGATCTTATCCTGAAACTAATTCCTAAGGCGGCTATAAATACCCCTCTCCCCCACTGTTATCAGGTAATCAATCTTTTGCCAATTAAAGCTCTTTCTAAGTCATTCAGATTACTGACAAGAGCGTCGGAGGGTGCGTCGCCGGAATCAACCCCGGTGTCTCACACTTTTTATAGGTTAACGGCGAAAGGATCTCGGTCAAACTCCGATGAAGTCGTTCAGGTTTGACTATTCACATTCCCTCGAATCCACAAATCGATCTGTTTGCCCCCACACCGATTTCAGCGGCAACAGTGCCTACAGCCAGTAGACTAGCCTCTCTAAATATATTACATGAAACTACATGTGTCCTATGCTGAGAGAAGGATGAAAAAATTGATCACTTATTTTTTGAGTGTTCCTACTCCAAATATATTTGGTCTCTCTATAGGTTAAAGTTGGGCATTGTTCACAATGCGGGTTATTTTTCTTTACTACAAGAAGTGGACATGGTTAAGCATAATTTCAGTGGGAAGAGCAAGATGGCGTGCTTGGCTAGGCTAACCCTCTCTGCCGCTATTAAATTGCTTCATTTGGAAAGAAAGCAATGGAAGAATATTTAGGAGCGAGGTCACTGACAAGCTCGTGCTGTTCAAGAACATGAACAATGACATCAAAATTATGTTGCAAGAGTGCAAGTGGAGAGTGAGAAGAAAGGACACAGTGGTGCTTGAGAATTTGCATATTTAATATTCCTAAACTTGTATTATAGTTACACTATTTGTATATGGCTTATATGCTTCCCTATAGATTAGTTATGGGTTCTTCCATACTAGTAAGTAGTAGGCATAGATAGCTATAAGGAGTTTTTTTTTCTCGATTAATGCTATTTGAAATTTACTATTCAAAATAATAATAATAATAATAATACAATACGGGACTTCAAAACAAATATGAGTTCATCCCGAGTGAGAGTTAAGTGTTTTGATGAAAACCACATCCCTAAAATTGCATGCACATACTGTGAGGGACTGCAATATAAGGTGACAGTCTTGTAGGAGAGGGCCGGGGAGAAATATAGAGCGGCTCCGATGGGTGGCAGAAAACCAAGTTTGAACATTGGTAGAAAGGAGAGGTGGGGAAGATGAAGTTAGCTTTGATTGAGTTTCAAGATAAAAATTGATGGAGATTGATAAAATGGGCATAGGGAAAGCGAAAGCAATGATGAAATTGTTAAGAATTTCTACCGAAAACCTCTCTTAGGATCTTGTTGAGTTATTCGATGCAATCAATACAAACTACCAAGCACATATGAGATCATACCAAACACACCAAAGCACACAAAAATTTGTCCTGGTCGGGGCTTTCGCCTTAATCCGGGGGAGAAGAATTGGGTTATTCAACTAGAGAAGATACAAGAATATTACAATTCTCACCACGACCCTCTCTCAAGCCTCATCAGCAAGTACTAGTTGTTTACAATTAAAGAATCGCTCAATCTCTCCTTCGATGAAGTACTCTCTTTCTCTTAGCTCTCAATGGAGGCCAATAACAACAGTATATAGAGATATAGAGAAACCCTAGTTTGATATCTTGATACAATAGCCTTTAGATATTCCTGAAAAGATAACCCTCTGATAAGAGCAGTAAGATCTGACTTGAAGAGCAAGTTGGGCTTCTCACGAATCACCAAGACCCGACCCAAATTATCCATCAGCACCGCGCGCGGTCGACCACACCTCAAGGTCGGTCGACCGTCCTCCTCTCAGAAACTTCTGCAGAGTTGGGCGGTCGACCGCACCCCAAGTACGGTCGACCGTAACTCCGTCTGCTGCTACAGTTGCTGACTATTTTTCTTGCTTCCACTACGTCTCCGATCGTCTCAATTCATCCATCGTTTCATCATCTTCTTATCCAACATAGTATGCAAGACATAAACCCAACAATCTCCACCTTGGATTGCATACCTATGAATCCACACCCGTGTGATTTAAAACCTTCTACTCTTTTCTTTCTCTTCTTGCAAACAACTCGTTTCAATGACTTCCTCTGCTAGTTGAATCTATCTCCACCTATTTTTCTCCCGCTGTATGCCTCCCTCAAGGGCACACCCTAGTAAATGTAATCATGGAGGTGCCACCCTCCATATGAACTCCACCTACCTTAAGGCTCTCTCCACCTCCCAACGATATTCGAACGTCGCAGTCTCGCTCGGATGATTCTAGTGACGGCATACTAGATGGTGCTTTAGGAATAATGGGCTTCAAACCACTTGGCCAAGGTTTCATGTTCCTCCAAAGCTGGTAGAGGTTGTGCTGACCCTGCTCAATCCCCCTCTCACCCTTCATCACCTTGCGATAACTTTTCCAAACTGAACGAACTCCACCTAAATCTGTGTACCTGCATTCCCGAGCTTCTAGAGTTCTCATGGAAATAAGGCTCTGCTTCATGAAAGAAATATACATGCCCTCCTTTAGTGTGTGTCCCCTTCCGTTTATCATCTTCGACTCATTAGTTTTTTCACCCCTTACTTCACAAGTCTTGTCAATCTTCGTTCCCACACAACGACATGAGGCAAACTTGTAAGTAGAAACTATTACTTCAGAAATCTTATCAACCTTCGTTCCCACACAACGATATGATGCAAATTTCTAAGTAAAAACCATCTCACTCTCGGAGCAAACTTGAGAAGAACTAACCGAATCAAAAGAACAACCTGAATTCACATCTAAAGAACTTGAAACAAAAGCACTGTTTAAGCCATCACCTGATTCAGTGGCACTGTATTTGGTGCCCCTCTGACTCAACCTTTTGCAACAGTCTCTCATGTAATGCTCATTCCCTTTGCACTGGTGGCTACGGACCTTACCCCTACATACACTTTCCCTTCCAATCAAAGTACAATCCACCTCCAAGCAACTCACAGAAGTTGACGCCGATTTCTAACTCTCCTTCCTAAGTGTATCCTCCTCCAAACCCTTGATCATACCTGCTATGAAAAACTTCTCCTTGGTAGACTTCTCATCTAGCACGGTTATCATGTTGGATGGATTTGGTGATGAATATATCGAGTTGGAAATCCTTAGATCATCTGCGTTGAATGCCCTCAGTTCAGATAACTCCATATTGAACTTCACTTCATGATCTAGAAGAGCGGTACTTTCCTTCATTGAGAAACCCCATAACTTTCTTTGCTGGTACATCCGACCCTGTGATGACAATCCCGAGTAGTCAGTTCTGAATCTTGCCCAAAGACTCGTCGTACTTCTCTTATACCTGACTTCGCTCTTCGATGACAGCCGGATTAAACCCAAGGCTTCTGAACATATCTCCTTCCACTTCTCCTACTTCGTGCCAATTGGTCTCTCGTTATCTCGTTTTAGGACTAGATCCATGTCCTGTTGAACCGATGCTTCATGTATGTCCACCTTCAAGAGATCAAAGTTGAACTTGCCTTTGAACCGCTTGATCTTCGTGATCTGATCTGCCATCTTCTTCAAGGAACTCGAACAAACCCTTGAACCCGAAGCTCGGATACCAATTGTTAGGAATTTCTACCGAAAACCCCTCTTAGGATCTTGTTGAGTTATTCGATGCAATCAACACAAACTACCAAGCATATAAGAGATCATACCAAACACACCAAAACACATACAAATTTGTTCCGGTTGGGGCTTTCACCTCAATCCGGGGGAGAAGAAACCTAATGTGTTATTCAACTAGAGAAGATACAAGAATATTACAATTCTCACTATGACCCTCTCTCAAGCCTCACCAGCAAGTACTAGTTGTTTACAATTAGAGAATCACTCAATCTCTCCTTCAATGAAGTACTCTCTCTCTTGGCTCTCAATGGAGGCCAAGAACAACAATATATAGAGATCTAGAGAAACCCTAGTTTGATATCTTGATACAATAGCCTTTGGATATTCCTGAAGAGATAACCCTACGATAAGACTGCACCTCAAGGTCGGTCGATCGTCCCCCTCTCCGGAACTTTTGCAGAGTTGGGCGGTCGACCGCACCCCAAGTACAGACGACCGCAACTCCATCTGCTCCTACAGTTGCTGACTGTTTTCCTTACTTCCACTCCGTCTCCGATCGTCTCGATTCCTCCATCGTCTCATCGTCTTCTTATCCAACATAGTATGCAAGACATAAACCCAACAAAAATGGGTTGTCATTGATGTCATATGAGTCAGAAAAGAATTGAGATGGGAAAAAATCGGGGTTAGTGGGCCGTAGACCAAGATTGAGGTGGAGAGCCCAAAAGAAATTCACAGTGATTTTTCAAGCATGAAATGAGGGAATGTGAGGGGATGATGTCCACGTATTTCATAAAAGAGGGTGAGAAATTGTTGAAAAGATCAACAAACACTTCATTGCTTTGCAGCTCAAGTTTAGGGCTAAACCTTTGGCAGAATTCCCTAATAAATGCATTAAGAACTATGATGGCTTTATCTACATCAGTGACATCTTGGAAGGGCAAAAGAGGCTGGTGGTGTTGCTTGGGTCGAAAGAGAAGGCATGTAGAGAGCTACTCCTGCTGATTGATAATCTTTATTACTTCAGTTCTTCCTCCACAAAGGTCTGCAGTACTCTTGAGATACATGAAATCGGATAGATAACCATCTTTCAACCAAAAAAGCTAAAAAAATTCAGGTTTGTCTATAAAGAAAGAGTGAGTGCGTTTGGTTTGTTGTTTTGAAAACAGTTTTCTGAAAATGTTTTGTGAAAATTGTTTTGTGAAAACTGTTTTCTGAAAATGAGAGTGTAAAAGCTATCTGGAATAGTTTTCTGAAAACTGTTTTCTGAAAATGAGATTGTAAAACCTGTTTGAGTAAAAAAAATAGTCTGAATGCTGTTTTCTTAAAACTAGACGGTAAAATGCTGTTTGGTAATAATATATTTCGAAATCCCTTTTTTTCTTCCGTTTTTTTTCCAGTTTGGCAACAATTTTTTTTTTTTCAGTTTTCTTGAAAATGAGCTTATGCAGGGTGTATGTTTAATGAATTTGCATTAGTTTTTTTATGATTTTTTTAAATTTTTTTGCAGATACAGACCCAAGTTCTACCAATATACGAACAAGCAACGTGCTACAATATGGAAGTTTCTTTCGCTAGAAATTTTTTTTGGTTTCTTCTTTGTATCTTCCCATCATTGGCAAGCCTTCGACTCTGTAATATTTTATTTGAATTGTGTAAGAGTCGGCTAATACAGAAATTGGACACAATATGCAAATTTTCAATAAATGTACAAAATATCCATTACAAATTTGTGTTTTGTTACATTTATTTCACAATCTGGAATAGCCATCTAATGTTAATTCTAAACTTAAACCTCTTACAAAGCAAAAAAATAATAATAATAATTCCAATCCATTAGTGTCCATCATATGCCTTTAGCAGCATCAGAACTCATCATAGGAAGGTAATTGTACACTCTATCGACAGAGTACAAATTGAAACTGACAAAAAAATTACAAAGAAGCCCAAAGCAGCCATTACATAAGTCCATCAGCAGCCATCAAATCCTTCACAAGTATAAGAAGCCAACACAAGTATCAGAATCCATCAATACCAGCATGCAGCCAGAAGCAGTCATCACAAACAGCCAGAAGCAACCAGCTACCATCAGCAGCATCAAAACTATCAGTATGTGATAATCTCCCACCATGCTGGGCATCAATACTCATCACAGCATTGTATTAGTTTGTGTACAGTATAAACCATCCGAATGTAATAATCTCCCACCATGTTCTTAATAATATATAAACCATCAGTAGGTCATAATCTCCCACCATGATGGGCACCCATACTCAGCACAGCATTGTATTAGATTGTGTACATTATAAACCATCAGTATGTGATAATCTCCCACCATGTTGTTACTAATATATAAACCATCAGTAGGTGATAAGCTCCCACCATGATGGGCACCAATTCTCAACACAACACTGTATTAGATTGTGTACATTATAAACCATCAGTATGTGATAATCTCCCACCATGATGGGCACCAATATATAAACCATCAGTAGGTGCTAAGCTCCCACCATGATGGGCACCCAATACTCAGCACAGCACTGTATTAGATTGTGTACATTATAAACCATCAGTATGTGATAATCTCCCACCATGATTGTTACTAATATATAAACCATCAGTAGGTGATAATCCCCCACCATGACGGGCACCAATACTCAGCACAGCACTGTATTAGATTGTGTACATTATAAACCATCAGTATGTGATAATCTCCCACCATGATTGTTACTAATATATAAACCATCAGTAGGTGATAATCCCCCACCATGATGGGCACCAATACTCAGCACAGCACTGTATTAGATTGTGTACATTATAAACCATCAGTATGTGATAATCTCCAACCATGTTGTTACTAATATATAAACCATCAGTAGGTGATAATCTCCAACCATGATGGGCACCAATACTCAGCACAGCATTGTATTAGTTTGTGTACAGTATGAAAATTAAACCCAGTTAAACTCACGCTGCTTTCTCATATCACAGAAGAAGTCATCACAAATTAATGGAAAAGGAATCTATTGGAATGGAAGAAATGCAGGCCTTACTTTCGTTTAAAGCAAACAACAATAATTACTCCAAAGAGTATTAAAGGATCAGAATAAAGCATCATCACTTCCAAATGTTGAAAGTGGGTAGTATCCATTACAAAATTCATCATATCCATTGTTTGCCTTATTTGTCAAATTCCAACATATTCTGATGGCTTCCTCAAATCTGTGATGAGTTCTTCTGGTTTTGAGGAAGGTATCAGTTTAACTGGGTTTAATTTTCATTAGTGTACACAAACCAGTACAATGTTGTGATGAGTATTGCTGCCCATCATGGTGGGAGATTATTACCTACTGATGGTTTATATATTAGTAACAATCATGGTGGGAGATTATCACATACTGATGGTTTATAATGTACACAATCTAATGCAGTGCTGTGCTGAGTATTGGGTGCCCATCATGGTGGGAGCTTAGCACCTACTGATGGTTTATATATAAGTAACAACATGGTGATGTTGAAAGTTGTCAGATACTCCAAATATAAGATAACAAATGTAGGTTTAGAACAACGAATCAACAAGGTTGTCATTATCCCAAATAAGAACTGCAGGATCAGAATATAATATCGTCATATCCATATTTTGAATTCTAGTAATCAATTACAAAAGCCTCACAAATAATGTTATATAGGATCAGAATATATCTTCATCATATCCATATTTTGAATTCTAGTAATCAATGACAAAAGCCTTAAAAATAATGTTATATAGGATCAGAATATATCTTCATCATATCCATATTTTGAATTCTAGTAATCAATCAGAAAGGTCTCACAAATTATATTATATAGGATCAGAATATAACAACATCATATTCATGTTTTGAATACTAGTAATCAATCACAAAAGTCTCACAAATAATGTTATATAGGATCAGAATATATCATCATCACATCCCTAATTGGCCGTATCCTGAAAACATATTGTCATAGAATAATTGTTCAACCAAATCATCATGATTAGTGTAGAGCTGCAATTTTTAAAATTGTCACGCCAGCTACTACTAATGTCTTGTGCCCACCCCATCCATCACCCATAGTTGAATACATCATTCATTGAGTCAGTATAATGGGAATATAAGATCATTAGATTGTTGTCTTCTAACGTAAAAAATTAAAATAAATTCTGGATCAGAATATACCATATCCATCATTTCTAGAAACTCAGTGACACATGATGGTCCCCCAACCTGCATGCATACAAATATTTCATCATATATCGCCTGCTTAATACATTAATATACGTGATCATCAAATAGATGGGCTACAAATGAAAGGAAAGAACTTACAACCATATATTACAAGTACAGAAAGTAACCATGAACAAGTACATGCTAATGCTTACATCAATGTCTAGCATTCCACATTGCCATAGCTATTTGATCTCTTTTATTATTCATGCGATTCAACTGAGAAGATGACATATCCAAAGGCTGAGATGTGGAAGCATTCTCTTGATTGAGTAGGTGATTATTTTGTTCTTCTTCTATGTCTGAAAACAATGAATCATCGGCAGAATACCTACGTATAAAATTATGAACTGCACAACATGTTGGTACCATCATAACTTGTCTTGTGTAGAAGTAATTGGGCATATACTTGAATATGGCAAATCTTTTTTTGAATACACCAAAGGTTCGTTCTATTACATTTCGTAGCCTAGCATGCTGTTTGTTGAAAAGTTGCTTATATTGGGTGGGTGCATGGTTAGGACCTTGAAAATCCTGCAAATGATATGGCTCCCCGTGGTAGGGAGCTAAAAACCCTGGCATGTTTGTGTACCCACAATCTACTAAGTAGTACTTATCTTCGGGCGGGATTGGCAACAATCTTTTTGTTAATGCACTATGTATTACGCGGGAGTCATTAGCGCTTCCTTCCCAACCCGCATAAACAAAATTGAACATCATGTCAAAATCACAAATTGCCAGCACATTTTGACATATATCACCTTTTCGACCACAACAACTGTTTTGTCGGCTAGCGGGTACGGTAGCAGGTATTAAGGTACCATCGGCAGCACCAATAGCTCCCTACATTATTGAGGAAGAAAGCTACTACTTTATTGAACACATTTGAATCATTAAAATAAACGGTTTTAAACATGAAATGCACAAAATACCTTAAACCATGGATAGGAATCTGGGGAACCCCTGATCTTATCATGTACATGTTCCGGGTCTGGGTGTTTAATAAGAACTGTTGATGCTCTTACCAAACCTTTCAACACCTCAGTGAAATGTCTTTGAATTGTTTCCAACGAATGATCAAACCGACCACTGGCAAGCCTCATTCTATTACTATGAGCGACAATGAACAAAAAAATGGCAACACTTTCATGATGAGATATACGCCTTTTTTGTATTTGCTCGGGCATTTCCTGAAGGTAGTTTCCATTTATTATAAATTGACACAAAGCCAAAAAACATTCCTTATTCATGCGAAACACCCAAAAGAATTTGGCATCTGGACCGTCTAAGACTTCTTGTAGGTATTCACGACCTGATAGTTTGGACGTGGAATTGGGACTTTTATTATTATAAAACTGTTCCATCTTTTGAAGAAAGAACAAGTCTTCAAGATCGGATTCATCAGAACTTGACGACGTGTTACTTGAAGAGTCCATCAGTATGGTAGCAAGTGCAATAGTACAGAACACTGTAACAATTAGAATACATTTGCATAAAGAATACTTCTAATTTTAAATACTCT
Organism: Hemerocallis citrina; assembly: GCA_017893485.1. Taxonomy (NCBI): domain Eukaryota; kingdom Viridiplantae; phylum Streptophyta; class Magnoliopsida; order Asparagales; family Asphodelaceae; genus Hemerocallis; species Hemerocallis citrina. The sequence goes on from CM030366.1 coordinate 21,124,190, forward strand.
ACGAATACAATGGATGTCATATAAATAATAACAGCAACCCATAGAATTGAAACATAAGCAGTCATCACAAACAGCAAGAATGTAGGAAAACGAGTGCAGCTGAAATTAAAACCGATATATTAGCAAAGCGAACTCATTGTGCCATTACATATAATCACCCAACTACTAATACAGAAATATGTCAATAAACTGCTACATTTAAATAATACATAATGAATTTTTATCGAATTTAATAAATTAGAATTATTTTTTCGCAAGTCTGCGTAACCACCCTACTCTCCACTCCGGATTCATTAGAACAAAGGTTCTACGCCAATTTGGGTCATGAATTATGTTCTCCAGTGCCACATCGATCATATCTTCATCAAGCCCATCCAAACCATTTAGTATTAACATGGCATTGTCAATGGACGACTGATCGTCTGGGACGGAGCGATCAAGATTGGTGGCCTTCTTCTTATAATATTCTGCTTTAGCAATGGACTTTTCAGCATTGGCCTCAACAGCAACATCCATTCTTGAGCTTTTTGTTGCTCGACCACTAGACCCACTAGAGCGTCTCTTATGAGACCCCGATCCCGTAAACATTGGTTCGTAGTCATCATCATCATCCAAATTTACATGTGGTGCATTGGGGGGAGTGGGGTGGGCGAACTCAAAGTTGACCCTTTGTTCCTCATCGAGGTCATACACCCTTTGAGATGAAGCCCTAGAAAGTAAATCCTCGGCAGTAGAATCAGCAAAAATTTTGGTCAACACATCATAGTTGGCCAAAACCTTCATTTTGAATTTGGAAGCTTTAGGGTGTGCCTATTTATAAATTATTGTGTTGTTAGTTTACAACTATAAAAGTCAATAATAAGTATATTACGATTATAATACCACAGTAGTATAAAAAAAAATTATATGTGAACCTTGACATATGCCTGCCAAACAATGGGATCGCAAGTAACTGTCTGATTCTCTTCATCCCAACTCATACCACTTTGATTCTTCAAATCGTGAAAAGCTTTCCACTGCATCTTAAGTCGTCCATATTTATCTTTTATTTGTTTAAGCGTGTATGCACGATTACATTGTTGGTTCAAAGAAGCCATCAATTGAGACCATTGTCTTGCATCAAATTTTGCACTTTTCAAACTATTTCGGTCAACCTCGGCCTCCATCATCTCAATAAATGTACGCACATTAATTGCTGGCCAAAGCCCGAGATCACTATCCATCTCAATCTTCTTTCCCTTAACGATCAATATAAAATAACAACCATCAATTGGTAAACATTAACAGTGAACAGTATTAATTTGAGGTCACTATAACAATTGTAGATGATGTGTACTATCCACCTCCACTTCAATCGAAATCAAAGTAAAAAAAATAAACTCCATTTCCAGTTCAGCCACCACCATTAATCCTGTCTACTTGAAATATCCAATTTCAACTACTAACAAAAGCGACGTCGACCGTAGGGTGAAAACACCTCATTCCGAAATCCAATTCAGTACAAAAATAGGTCTCCATTCAGTATAGGCCAAGTATTAAAAGAAAATAATTTTTTTTCCCGGATCTGGAATAAAAAAATCAGTACTCAAGATCTCCAAATCACAGCAAACCCAAAAAAAACAATTTTGGACCCTCAATTTGTCAGTACGTCCATTAAATTAACCCTAAAAAAAGGATTTTTTATGAAGCAAATGTGGAAATATATACCAAATACCATAACAGAATCAAAAAAATTGGGCATAGATTTGAAACATACCCTGGATTGCTGGTTTTCAAACCTGAAGAAGTTGTCTCCGACAGATTCCCTCGACCGGCGTCTGATTCTAGAACTACGATTTCGAAGAGACCTTCTTGCAAAAGCAGATCTGGTCTCACAGACCATGAATCGAGCGTCGTGCGGGGTGAGAAGGGGCCCGAAGAGAGACACGCTATCGTGCGGGGTGAGAAGGGGTGAAAGAGGGCGTTAGGGTTTTCAGATCTGACGAGGGCGTTAGGGATTTCAGATCTAACGTCGCCTGTCAGCGAAGAAAGAGGAAAGGGGAAAACTTCGATAGAGGAAGGGTGGCGAAGAGGGTGAAGAGAGAGGTGACGAGTATGGGTGGCGAGAGAGGAGGAGAAGTGGTGAATAGGGAGACTTGTTTCCACGGTGAGATGGGGATGGAAGAAGGGGAAAAGGCAAAACGGGGAAAACAACTAAAAAGATGTTTTCTCAAAAGATGTACTGTACAAAATATAACCAAACGCATTTTAACAAAAAAATTTCCTGAAAATATTTCCAAAAAAGGTAACCAAACGCACCACTGTTGCCCCCACACCATATTCAGCGATGACAATATATATATATATATATATATATATATATATATATATATATATATATATATATATATATATATATATATATATATATATATATATATATATATACTATTATTATAATATATATTATTATTATTATATATTACTATTATATATTATTGTATAATTTGTTATTATTATAATAAATTATTATTACATATATATTGTTATAATTATTATATGTTATTATATATATGTATATAATTAAATATGTTTATTATAATAAATTATTTTATATTATTATATAATATACAGTTATTATAATATATTATTATTTTATATATACTATTTTATAGATACTATTATTATTATCATATTATTATTATATATATTATTATTTTATGTACACTATTTTATATATACTATTATTATATTATATTATTATTATATATATTGTTATTTTATATATACTATTTTATGTATACTATTATTATATTATATTATTATTATATATATTATTATTATATATATTATTATTATTATGTATTACTATTATATATTATTATATATATTAATATATAATTTATTACTATTATATATTATTATATAATATACTATTATTATAATATATTGTTATATATATATATTTATTATATATTATTGTTACATATATATTATTATTATTATTATATATATATATTATATTATTATTATATATATTATATTTTTATTTTTATTTTTTAATATATATATATACTATTATTATAATATATATTATTTTTTCATATACACTATTTTATATATACTATTATAATAATCTATTATTATGATAATATATATTATTATTATTATTTATTACTATTATATATTGTTATATATATTATTATATAATTTATTATTATTGTAATAAATTGTTTAATATATAATTATAATAGATTATTATTACATATATATTATTATAATTATTATATGTTATTATATATATGTATATAATTAAATATGTTTATTATAATAAATTATTACATATTATTATATAATATACAATTATTATAATATATTATTATTTTATATATACTATTATTATATTATATTATTATTATATATATTATTATTTTATATATACTATAAGATTATTATATTATATTATTATTATATATACTATTATTATATTATATTATTATTATATATATATTATATTATATTATTATTTTATATATACTATTTTATATATACTATTATTTCATATATACTATTATAATAATCTATTATTATTATAATAATAAATTGTTTAATATATAATTTGAATATGTTATTATTACATATATATTATTATAATTATTATATATTTTTATATATATGTATATTATTAAATATTTTTATTATAATAAAATATTTTATATTATTAGATATCAGTATGTATGTATATGTATACAACATGTATGTACCAGAGTATATATACTGTATACAGTATATACATACAACCAAACCTATACATATATTATACTCTAATTTTCAAAAAACTGTTTTTATAAAAAATTATTACCAAATAGCTTTTACACTCTCATTTTCAGAAAACTGTTTTCAGAAAACTGTTTTCAAAACAACAAACCAAACGCAACCTAGGAGTCCGGTACAGGAGGAGCGGAATAAGTTGCTTCAGCTCCGAGAAGACATTCACCAACTGTATAGACTTGAAGAACTCAAATGGCAACAGCGATCTAGAATTTCGTGGCTCAAAGAAGGAGATGCGAATACAGTTTTCTTCCACCGTGTTGCCAGTGCCCGTCGTAGTTCTAATCTCATCCATTCGATCCACTCGGAGTCTGGAGAGATTCAAGGGGATGAGGGTATTAGGGTAGCATTCCAAACCCATTTCAAGCGGCTCTTTGGACAGAAGGCGGATTTGAGAGTTCCTCTTCACCATGAATTCTGGCAAGAGTCCATGAACAACGCTGACCCCATGCTTCGATCCCTTGAAAATCCTTTTACGAAAAAGGAAATTAGGATAGCAGTACAGCAACTCAAAAAGGACAAAGCCCCAGGTCCAGATGGTTTCCCTATCCTTTTCTACTAGGTGTTCTGGGAGGAAATCAAGGACGATCTGTTTAAGTTGTTCGCTGATCTCTATGACCATAAACTTAAATTAGGTAGAATCAATTTTGCTGAGGTAGTGTTGATCCCTAAGAAAGAAGACTACCAGCGGGTGGGAGACTTCCGTCCGATTAGCCTCCTTAACTGCTCAGTTAAGATTATAACCAAGACCCTGGCTAATAGGTTGGGAAAGGTGATGGACGGACTTATAAGTAACGAACAAACAGGGTTCATTAAAGGACGATGTATTCAAGACAGTATGACCACGGTAGAAGAAACTGTCCATCATTTTCACATGTCAAATGCTAAGAGCTATCTCCTGAAATTGGATTTTGAGAAAGCTTACGATTCGGTTGGATGAGATTGTCTCCTGGAGGTGCTGGTTAGAAGAAGATTTGGGGCTAGATGGATCCACATATGCCTTACCACCAACAGAACTGCTATTTTAGTGAACGGGGTCTCGGGTCACCCTTTTTTCGTGTAAACGGGGTCTTAGACAAGGAGATCCTCTCTCCCTCCTCCTCTTCACCATTGTGGCAGACATGTTGCGGTCCATGATGGCTAACTACAGTAGGGCCGGCTGGATATAGCCAGTGGCCAGCGGAGTCAATTGCCAAGATTGCTCCATCCTTCAATATTCAGATGATACTCTCCTATTTGGAAATGGCAATCTTGGGGAAACTACCACTTTCAAAGGAATTCTTTATAGCTTTGAAGCCTGGTCGGGACTTAGGGTCAACTTCCACAAAAGTGCTCCTATCCCCATTGCCCTTAATACAGAGGAGGCACTAAAGCATGCCACAATTCTTAACTGCTCCATCGAGAGTTTCCCATTAAATACTTGGGGTTACCGCTTAGACCGGGAAAACTAAAGAAGGTGGAATGGTTACCGATCATTGACCGGGTGGAAAACCGTCTTGCTGGATGGAAAGATAAAGCCTTATCCTTGGGAGGAAGAGTCACGCTTATCAATGCGGTCCTCTCAAATCTTCCAACCTATTATTTGTCCTTTTTCGAAATGCCATGTTGGGTTATCCAAATAATTGACCGTACCCGTAAACAGTTTCTTTGGAAGGGGCAAGTCCTGATAGAGGAGGATATCACCTAATCATATGTGAAAAAGCTTGCAAGAAAAAGGCACAGGAAGGACTAGGTATTATTGACCTGAGAGATATGAACCTAGCCCTCTTGGGAAATTGGTGGTGGAAAGTCTTCCACCATAATGGGAAAGGATGGCAGGATTTCGTTCAGACATATCTGCATGGAAATAGGACGAGAAACCTGGGATTCAGGGTAGGTCCACGTGTTTTCTGGTTCTGGAGAGGTATCGCAAAGGCATACGATCCCTTAATTAGCTGTGTGACGTCATCTATGGGAACGACAGATAAACCAGATTCTGGTGGAATAAGTGGTGTAGTGAACATACACTTAAAGCCTTGTTCCCTGATTTGTATGACCAAGCATCACAACCACACTGCATGGTAGCCGCAGCGAGGAGAAGAAGGTGCTAGAAACCGACCTTTATACATCCCCTTGACCCAGGGTCCCAACATAGGCTCACGGAACTACAGACCTATATCGCCAATGCCGGTACTATTTGCGCACATGGTCCCGATAGGAAATCTTGGGGTCTGGAAAAGAATGGCACATTTACTGTGCGCTCCCTGTATAACCGCATTCACTATATGGGATGTAGCCCGAGTTGGTCAGGTGTAGTTTGGAAGGAGAAAACCTCGCTGAAAGTTAAAGTATTCATCTGGCTGGTGCTCAAAGACGCAATATTGACTAGAGAGAACCTATCGAAGCGCCAACCGAATTTGGACTCGACCTGTGGGTGTTGCAATGTTGTCCCTGAAACTAGAGACCATCTGTTTCTAGAATGTCCCATGAGCAAAGCAGTCCTTGTGGAGGTACTTAGTGCCCTGGGGACGAATAAATTCCCCAGTAAGTATGAGGATCTGTGGGTAGGTCCAAAGTTCGCTACTGAGATACGAACGATGAGAGAAGCTTGGTTTATCGCTATTGACGCTACGACCTGGGGTCTTTGGCTAAACAAGAATAATTGGTACTTTCATGGAACATGTAATAGTATTTCTAGTAACTTGACTTACATTATGCATCTTATTTCCTTTTGGGCAAATGTTACCGCAGCAGGTCCTAGTGGGAGGATCGCGAACGTCCTCCAGGTGGAGGAGTACGATGACGAGGATATCGAGATTGGGCCGACGCTAGACCGAGGGATGTGCTGCCCTGGCTGTCAGATATATACTGTTGATTGATCCCAACCACCCCAGGGTTTTGTTGGGGGGAGTAGTTGTTTGGATGCACTTTGTTTGCTCGGATGCATGTATGTTTGTACTGTCTTGTGCCCCACCCCCCAGGTTTGGGGTGGATTTATGTACATTTGTGTCGTAGGTTCTTGTACTTGGCTGAGTACTCTGAGTTTGTTTTATTAACTTCTTATTCATGAAACATGGTGGCCATACTCCACCTTTTCCTTAAAATAAAGGGTAGAGATGTCTTTTTCCTCCGTCTTTCCCAGCTCCTCAATACCTTCAAGGAAGGAATCTTTTACACTCCAGATCGTTCCAAACTTGGTCCGGTTCCATTTCCTAAGTTTGGCCCGTAGTCTTCTGATTTTTTCGCACCAGATTGTTGTAGCTTCCGTTCCTCTAGTAAGGATGGCCCAATTCTCGTTAACCATGTAATGGAAGTCTTGAATTTCCAACCACGCTTTCTCAAATCTAAACTTGGGCGATTTCCTGAGCTGCACCTATCCGGACGAGAGGATAATAGGGACATGATCCGAGGTTGGTTTAGGGAGTGATTTGGCCTAAGACAAAGGGAATTTGGCCTCCCACTCTGCAGAGACCAAGAAATTATCAAGCTTAGCTAAAATGGGCACCGCTTGCATGTTTGACCAGGTGAATAGCCTATTAGTGATGGAATGTCAACCACTTCCAGGTCCGCTATAATCTCGTTAAAAGTTTCCCTATCGGCATCACTAGATCCTCTGCCCCTGTGTTCAGAGGCAAACCTGGTGATGTTAAATTCTCCCCCCACAACCCAGGGGTGCGGCCATCAAGCATGAATTGCTCGAAGTTCATTCCAGAATTCCAACCTAGCTGCAGAAGTGTGCGCTCCATAAACTACCGTAATAGACTGGGTCTACAGGTCCTATTTACATTGGAGCAGGATCGACAACGAGAATGGGCCATGAAATTAATCTAGGCATACAAACAACTCGGGATTGAACCTTAAGTCAATAACCCCAAAGGCCCCAAAAGAGGGGCAAATTTTCCATTCTGAAATTCGAGACCCCCCCCCCAGTCTACTTAGTCTACACATATGGGTCAGTTTGGTCTCCTACAAACCAACAATGTTCACTTTCGGCGATGACATCCCTAACCATTTCCTATTTGCCCCGCCTACCCAGGCCCCTAACATTCTAGAAGAGAGCTTCCATTAACTACAATCAGACGTTGGACCATGACTCGCTATGGCAGATGGGTTTGAAATGAGATTAACTCTCTCGCTCTCCCACCCTCTAATTTTGTTTAGTAGGAAAGCGTTCCTATCCATATCGCTCACCGCTAGAGCACAGGTTTTTGCTAGACTAAAAATCTCAGAGTCCGACATGAAATTAAAAATTGATGCAAGGAAGGAACGCATATTCCGTCGCTAGTGTTGACAGATTTAGCGGCTGTAGCAATCTCCAAATAGTAGTCTAAGGACTCCTCAATAACCCTCTTAGCAACTTTCTGGACCCTAAACCCTGTACCGCCATGAGTAGAGACAGGTGCCGACATTTGGGAGGTAGGGAATGTGGAAGGAACAAACTCAGGGGAGATACCAGGTGAATCCTCAGCCAGCCCCTCTGACTCCACAGATTTCCCTTCGGAGTATACATAATCGTCTTCAAGATTTAGCCTATCCTCACATTCTTCTTCATCGGTGTGGGTTGGTGTTCTTGGGCCAAAGCTTTTTGTGCACATTTACCCCGATGGACCTCTCTATAGGCTCATTAGCTTCTATGGAAGTCGTGGGCCCATGTATAGGCCCGTTGAAGCTCACTTCGTGCGACAACAACATAAACCCCCCTTTCCCAGCTTCGCAGTGCAACAGAACTTTGTCCTTGTCAAATTCAGTATTCGATGTGCCGCGTGGCTGAGTTGGAGTGGTTGGCATTGCGGTCGAGGTTAAAGGTGTAGGAAACGAGGTGATGGGGGCAGAGTTCGCTATATTGCCTCCTCTCCCCTTCTTCGTCTTTCCCCAATCTTCATTTCTGTTACTTTCTTCGTCTTCCAAGATTATGCCTTTTTCTCTTTTGGGACCAAAGCTCTTTCTTTGACGTTGTTCTTGCTCGTCTTTCCCCAAAGAATCCCCTTCCAGCAGTGGCACACCTCCCTAGCCTCGCTTGAAACCTGCTCCTTGTTTCGAGTGCACCCCCTTTCGTCTTCTTCCTCAACATAGCCCCCCTCAGTTCAAGATCGTTGCCGAAAGACACCATCTTTACCTCTTTTGGCAAGCTGCTTTGTCCGGAGGACCTGTTGGATGTCTTTCTATTTGCAGCTCTGGGTCTTCCTCCCTCTGGATCCTGCTCCTCTCCTAGCGCCTCATCCCTATCCTCAAGGGGTTTGACTTCCATTTTGAGCTTTCAGATTGACTAGGTTTCCAAGGGAGGGACCTGAGTCTGCGAGACTTGCCATTTGTGGCTCAGGGAGCAGTTCCACCATGTGAATACCTTCTTGACCATTGGGTTTTTTGGTGAAGCCTCGATCTTTGCCGCCGTTGAACGGCGGTGATTTTTGGGGTTCAAAGCTCGTCAATGCCTGGCCTTGGAACATATCCTTTCCCCTTGCAGCTTTGATGAGTTCACGGTGCGCTCGCTCTACTTCGTGGGCCCCATCCAAGGTGAGGTCCCACTCTGGTGCTACCACATGCATGTATGAGCACCCATCTCTGAGAGCGGAGGAAGGGGTGATTGGAGCTCCTTCGTCTTTAGCTCTGCTTGCTTGTCAATGACGAATCTGATGAGGTATGAATCCTCGAACGAGAAACCCTTTACAAAGCGGGGCATAAGGGAGATGTTGGGGCTTCGGATTAGAATCCTAGCGGAGACAATCTCTGACCTTCGAATCGTCTTGTTATCTGTGTCTTCTACGGTACCAAATCCGGATATGATTTCTTGTAAAGCTTATTTCTTCCAAAAGTGCAAAGTCACATTATAAACTCAGATCCAAAAGCGCTTCCCTTGTGGCAGTTCAGCTCCGAACCTTGGCGACCATGGGAAGAACTCCAACTTGAAGGGCCCAAAATCCACTATGCCCATGGTAGACACCTCAATCTTTTTTGCCGGTGATGGGAAAGACACTAAGAATTGAAGGTGACACATCTTTTTTGCCACCCAATCCCTGTGGGCTGCCATTGGCCAAGGTGGTTCTCCGATGGGCCCTGCTCTTACTTTAGCAATGGCACACCATTGACGGAGCCACATCTCCTCGAGCTTGATAGTCTCTAGGTTGTTGGCTAGGCGGATGAGAGTTGGGTTATCTGGCGACCTGCCTCTTCTTACCGGCCGATCATCATCTTTGTTGGATGAAGTAATGTTTGTGCAAACGTACGACATATGCCCCCACTTCATGCATTTGAGGCATCGTACCTTCTTCGTGCAATCCTGTCGAAAGTGGCCCAGGTCGCCGCAGTTGAAATACGGCACTGGTTTGCATTTTCCTTTCCTTTGCTTCTTTCTAAAGTCTGGTTGAGTTGGGGGGGGAGATACTGTGTGTTTTCTTTTTTTCTTTTCTGTGAACCTCAATCCAAGGCTCAGCCTCGATACCTTCCTCAGTTGCCCTAGGTGCACTCTCCCCTTTGGTCTTGTTTTGTGGATCCTCCTCTTGGGTCCACTGAACAGTGGACTTAAGCGTTGGCTGCAGTGGAGGTCACTAAGAGTGGTCGAGTGCGGGGAGTTGTGGGTTGTGGGATGTGGGAGGGGGTTGTTGGGTTTTAGCCTCCCATTTTGGAGGAGGAGGGTGGAGGGTGAACTGATGTGGGCCTTGGGATTTTTGGTTATGTGTGGAGGTCTTGGTTATGGTGGAGATAGGAGTAGGGGGTGGCCATTATGCAATGTCAGGTGATGGGAGGGATGGTAGTCTGATTTATTCTGATGAAAATTAGTGTGCTTTGGAGGTTCATACTGAGCAGCTTGAGGTTGTCTCTTAGGGTGGTCGTGGTGCCGCTGATCCCTCCTTTCTCCGTAGTAGTGGCGATGGTGTCTTGGGGGGTTTCTGTTACGCTCGAAAGAGCTCGTAGGAGGACCCCCTCTGTAGGCCCGTCCTCTAGGGGGGTGGCGATGAGGGGCGATGATGACTATACTTTCTTCCAAGCCGGCGTTGATGCACACTCCTGTGTGCATGCGTAGGGGAACGAGATCATCTGAGCCTCCGAGTAGCTTCATCGATGGGGGTGATCGGCACCAAAGGGAGAGCAGTCGGAGTGGTCAAGTGAGCAGCGACAGTGGTTGGTATTGACACATGGTGAAGGAGCGCCGCTGGAGGTAGAGGGGGTGGAGGGCATAATGAAGATGAGTTGACGGCAAGGGGCGGGGGGAGGGTGGTGGCTGGAAGATGAAGGGTGGTTGACTCAGGAGGCTGGTGGCGGACCCTCTCGTTGGGCCCGCAACCACTCATCTCCAACTCGGAAAACTCTATAGGATCTGTCTCTCAACTTTATGCAAGTTTAGGTAATGAGACAAAACCTAACTCTACATAAGACAAACTGCAGTGAAAATGAAGGGACTTGAAAAAATGACATCTCTACTATTTTAATAGAAGAGTTTGTCACCAAACAAACTCCTTTTATAATCAAGCAAACACATGCATTATAACCCAACAAATATGTGTAATGCACATACATAATTAATATAAAGAAGGTTTTAGGTTCAATGTCAGAGAACGTCGGATTATATATATATATATATATATATATATATATATATATATATATATATATATATATATATATATATATATATATATATATATATATATATATCTCTCTCTCTCTCTCTCTCTCTCTCTCTCTCTATATATATATATATATATATATATATATATATATATATATATATATATATATATATATATATATATATATATATATATATATATATATATATATATAACTCAGAGTCTCAGAGAGAGATATATATAACTCAGAGATATCTCTCTCTCTCTCTCTCTCTCTCTCTCTCTCTCTCTCTATATATATATATATATATATATATATATATATATATATATATATATATAGAGAGAGAGAGAGAGAGAGAGAGAGAGAGAGAGAGAGATATCTCTGAGTTATATATATCTCTCTCTGAGACTCTGAGTTATATATATCTCTCTGAGACTTTGAGATATATATATATATATATATATATATGATATATATATATATATATATATATATATATATATATATATATATATATATATATATATATATATATATATATATATATATATATATATATATATATATATGATATATATATATATCTCTCTCTCTCTCTCTCTCTCTCTCTCTCTCTCTCTCTCTCTCTCTCTCTCTATATATATATATATATATATATATATATATATATATATATATATATATATATAATCCGACGCTCTCTCTCTCTCTCTCTCTCTCTCTCTCTCTCTCTCTCTATATATATATATATATAGTGCATCGCACGTATAAATTACTAGTCTAATTAATGACATACCTACACTCCTTATACCTTAACATGTCACTCACCCAGTGGAGGTGTCTACTATACACTATAGTAGACACCTTCATTAGATGAGTGTCACATTATGGTGTAAGGAGTGAATGTTGTAAAATCAGTAGTAGGTGTAATTGCCCCATAATTATTTATTCACAATATACACCTGGACTGTTAAAGTTCTACTACTCTATAACACACAAGTTTAGTAAATATATTTTTAAAAATTGCTTATATGAAAATTTTCACCATTGTCGGATTTTGTAAGGTAAGAAAATAGATAATATTATATACTATATCTTAAGCTAAAAGGCCTACCCCCTCTGTTTTTCTCCATTTTGAAAAGGAGAAAGTAGAGCAAAAATAGGAACTCCTATTTAAACCAACATGTGCAAACCGCATGTATTTAAACTAAAAGAACAAAACAAACAAAACAAACAAAACACAACCCTACGTCTCTTCATCTCCCAAATCCCCCAATTTCTCCTCGGCCTCCTTCCTCTCCCAAATCAACCCAACTCCTCCCCGGCCTCACTGTCAAACCTCTCCAATTCCTTAGTCGCCTCGCAACCACCGTAGTCGCCGCTTTTCATCTTCTCCCTCTCGAAATCCAAAACCCCAGCAAAGGTGCCTACTCCGTCTTCAAATCCCACACCCACCACCGCAATGGCCTATCCCACCTCCGATCCCTCGATTTTGGAAAAACCGATGGCTACCTCAAAAAACCCTAAATCCTGCATAGCATCTTGGAGGTTACGACACCAAGAGAACAACACAAACTTCATTTCCTGGTAAAGTTTAATCTCGATGATCATCTTCTATTTTGTTTCTTCATATGAACTTTTTTCAATGAATATCTTTTGCTTGCATTAACTATACCCACAATTCACCAATCTCTGTATGATTTTTTGTCGACAAATTTAATAAAATATTTATTATATTAGATTTTAATCTGTTTGTAATAGAACTTAGATGGAGCTGTTAGATGTAAGCGTTAATCATGGTTCTAAGAAATTTTTTATAGAAGAGAAAAATGATGGTTTTGACAAAAAACCATTGATGGAACCAGCGAAAACAAAGAGGTTTGTGTAAAAGATAATATAACGTGTATCTAGGTAAATGTACATGTTCTAAAGAGAACATGCCAAGATTTTTGTGAAAAACTATAAGAACAGATCGAAACCAACAACAAAAACTGATTACAAAGCAATGATGGTTGTAAAAGACCCATACTAGAAAAATTGTTCGCAAGTTCAAATTGTGAAGCTCGAAAACAATCATCCGCTTAATCCAAATTTCGTACGCTTTATGAGAAGTTATCAAGCTTACCAGTTTCAGTTCAGAAACAACTTGAGATCAATGACAAGTCGGGTGTACCTCTCAATAAGTCTATAAATGCTCTTATCACACAAGGAGGCGGCCTTGAGAATTGTTCATCCGCTTAAAAGGATTGCCATAACTACATAGACAAGGTTAGGAGGTTGAGTCTTAAAAAAGGGGATGCAAAGTAGATGTGTTGTATTTTCTTATCTTTGGACATTCAATTGTAACAACTCTTCCAAGTCATTCAGATAGCATCTAATCATAACAATATTAATTGTGGGGGTAATGTATATTTTTCTTTTATAGAATGATTTTCTTCATGAGTACATTATTTATGTTGTGATAGTACACTTATTGGTGTCAGAATGAGATGTTTTAACCTTTCTCAATTTTAAAATGGAGAAAGGAGAGCAAAAGTAGGAACTCCTATTTAAACCAATACTATTATATTGTTTAACACTATTAAATAATTTTATAATATAATTGTAAAATATCTTAAATTCTTCTTAATAGGTACGACGAGATTTGCCGGTTCTATACTTTGTTCTCGACGCCGAATAGGGAGTACGGGCAGGAGGATTACATGCATATGGGAGGGTGGAAGTGGGCGGTGGTGGTGAGGTCCGTGAAGTTTTTGGCGAGGGCAATGCTGTTTAATTTTGGGTCTTATTGGATTATGGAAACGACGAAGGAGCGGCTGGGTTTGAATGAGGTAATTTCAAGTTGGTAGTTGTGTTGGAGGGTTGGTTTGATTTGTAGTTTATTGCTCTATTTGTGGAAGTTTGCTAACGAGCATGTCAATGCTTTGTGCCACTATTGTAGGTTTTTGGTAACATAGTTTGGTTTAGCATGCAATAGTGTTCACCAGTTCATGTTATGTTTAGGAATGAGTTTAGGATAACTGGAGTTTTTGGAATAACTCTACTGTTAGATTAAAGAAAATTGTAGTTAATTTTTGTGTGTGTTTGGCAACGAGAGAGAAAGGGGGAGGGAAGACATAGTTGAGAGGTAAACTCGGTTGAAGTGTAGTTGAGATAACTTTAGTTACTTAAACTTTACTTTTGGGCTATGACAGGTGAAGTTAACTATTAAATTATATTAGATAACTTCAGAACTCAAGAACACTATTGTTGTTCATAACAAGTACCCTTATATTATTTTGGTTTCTTTATTTTTTATTAGCATTATTATGTTTTATTTCTTTAATTTTTGTTTTCTTTTTTTCATTTTTTGGGGATGAGTTTTAGGCTTTTGATGAAACTGAACAACAAGAAAGTCTCGACCAAATTCAAGAATGGCACTGCTGTTCACGGTAGGTACCTCCCTTTTTTCGATTTCTTTATTTTTTATTAGCATTATTATGTTTTATTTCATTTATTTTTGTGTTTTTTTCAGTTTTGGGAATGAATTTTAGGTTTTTGATGAAGCTGAACATGGAGATGGTCTCGATCGAACTCAAGAACGTCACTGCTATTCACAGAAGGTATCTCCATCTTTTCTTTTGATTTCTTAAATATTTATTAGCATTATTATGTTTTATTTCTTTAACTTTCTTTTTTCAATTTTGGGATGAGCTGTAGGTTTTTTATGAAGTTGAATAACGAGACAGTCTCGATCAAACTCAATAACACCACTGTTGTTCACAGTAGATACCTCTCTGTATTCTTTTGATTTTCTTGATTTTTGATTAGCATTATTATGTTTTATTTCTTTAATTTTCGTGTTCTTTTTTCCAGCTTGGGGATGAGTTTTATGTTTTTGATGAAGCTGAACAATAAGACAGTCTCGATCGAGCTCAAGAACACCACTGCTGCTCACAACACCATCATAGGCACCTATCACTTTTTTTTTCACTCTTTCTTTAAGTTAGGGTTTTGTAGTTGTTACCGCTGATTTCGGTGTGGGGGTAAACAGATGACATTTGTGAGTTCGAGAAAACCTGAACAGCAGATCCAAACCATCCAATTCCTGCCGCAACCTGCAAGGAAGTGCGAGACACCGGGGTTGATTCCGGCGACGCACCCTCCGACGCTCTTGTCAGTAACCAGTGGTGATTAAAGAAAGAGCTTAAGGTGAAAAAAGAGTGATTACCTGGTCACAGTGGTAGAGGGGAGGTATTTATAGTCACCAAGGGAGTGATTAGGGACCTGATTCCCTGTGTAACTGCCAGGAGTAAAATCCTCACAGTCTGTTTAGGAAACTAATCCCTGATTCCCGGTGAGAGCAAATCAGGTCCGTTGACTTGGTCAAACCAGTGACCCTGATTTGTCTCCTGTTGGTCTGGGTTCGCTTCGGGTCGGGATCCGTACCCAATTGGAGTGGATCCGTTTGTGGGTCATTGGATCTGTGAGATGGAGATCCAATACCCGCTTTGTATCCATTTGTGTGTGAAATTACTGTTTTACCCCTGGGCTTCAAGATTCGGGCCCAATCTGGACGGTTCCGATTTAACCCCATTTTTAGCCATATCACGAGCCCCCCACTCCTAAAGACTGAGTGTGATCAGCCTTTGAGGAGTAGTTTAACTGTTTTGGTGGCTAGTGGAGTTGTATCAGAGTCCAAATGGAGGAGTTTGAATCTCGAAGGGGGTAGTGAGGTGATTTTTTGATGTCATGTGCCGTTCTCTAGCCATATCGAGTATTTGATGGCTTTTATTTATTTTTTCGGGTTATTTATTTAATTTTGCGATGTGTTTACTAATCATTCGGGGGCCTTAACAGTACATTCTAGACAATAATTGTTCGTTCAGGGGCTCAAAAATATACCCCCGAATTTTTAATTATTTTCTAGAATTTTTAGTAATTTTCCCAAATTTTTAGCAATTTTTTCGCAATTTTTAAATAAATAAAACGATTTAAATAAATAAAAAATGATTTTAAATACCGATTTATGACGTGGCTCGATCTGGGCCGTTGATCATGGATGGGCGCGAATTTTTGATAGATCCATCGGTTGTTATCGCTCGGAAGCTTTTTTCTCCGTTTGCGAGCTCGGGAAGGTGCTTGCTCGGCCGCCGACCGGAGGGATAGTGGGTTCGGCAGGCCGAGCGACGTGGCGCAATCTGAGCTGTCGGATGATGGTGTGAATCCCAAGAAAATGCTATCTTGTCTTTTAGCGCATGTGGCGCAATCTGGACCGTTCATCATTAGAAGCACGAATTTCCGAGAGATCCAACGGTCGTAGTTGCTCGGTGTCTTTTTTCTCCGTTTGCGGGATCGGAAAGGCACTTGCTTGGCAGCCGACCGAAGGCATGGGTCTTCGGCAGTCCAAGCGACGTGGCGCAATCTGAGCCGTTGGATGACGACGCGCATCTCAAGACGGGCACATTTCTCAAGAAAACACTATCTTGTCGTTTAGTGTCCTCTGCGAGATCTGGGCCGTCTGATCGAGATCTGATACGAAAGTTGAGGAGAAAGTGAGTTTTCTCCGTTTGCGGGATTGGAAAGGCACTTGCTCGGCAGCCGACCGAAGGCATGGGGCTTCGGCGGTCCGAGGGACGTGGCGCAATCTGAGCCGTTGGATGACGACGCGCATCTCAAGACGGGCACATTTCTCAAGAAAACACTATCTTGTCGTTTAGTGTTCTCGGTGAGATCTGGGCCGTCTGATCGAGATCTTACACGAAAGTTGAGGAGAAAGTGAGTTTTCTCCGTCTGCAGAATCGGAAAGGCACTTGCTCGGCAGCCGACCGAAGGCATGGGGCTTCGGCGGTCCGAGCGACGTGGCGCAATCTGAGCCGTTGGATGACGACGCGCATCTCAAGACGGGCACATTTCTCAAGAAAACACTATCTTGTCGTTTAGTGTTCTCGGCGAGATCTGGGCCGTCTGATCGAGATCTTACACGAAAGTTGAGGAGAAAGTGAGTTTTCTCCGTCTGCAGGATCGGAAAGGCACTTGCTCGGTAGCCGACCGAAGGATTGGGGCTTCGGCAGTCCGAGCGACGTGGCGCAATGAGTTTCGAGACGATCTTGTTTCCAAGGGTATTAATGGTGCCCTGGGGTTTGTGCGGCGTTCCATCTTTCCGGGGTCATTAAGAATGGTTCCCTCAATTAATGCGTGGCGTTTCAACTTTCGAGGGTCATAATGGCCAGATCTTGGTGGATAGCCTATAAGTATCCCATCCCCTTTGTCATTTCAATCGCAACAATGTTGAGTTTTAGCCCTCGGAGGCATCTGCTTCAGGTGGTTGCTCTTCGGAAGGACGGGTGGTCGTTCTTCCACCATGGTCTTCTCCTGACTCTGACGGCCCCGAAGTGGATGTCAGGGTCGGGGGAGATCATGGTGGAAGAAGTGATGATCAAAGTCCGGATTCGAGGGACCATGTGTTTCGGAAGGACGGGGGGGCCTCTCTTCCGCCAAGATCTTCTCCTGACTCTGACGGCCCGGGTGGAGGTGTCAGGGTCAGGGAAGATATTGGCAGAAGGGTTAACTGCCGAAGTCCAGATCCGAGGGGCGATATGCCTCGGTAGGACGGGTGGTCGTTCTTCCACCATGATCTTCTCCCAATTCTGAGTGCTCCGATGTGGGTGTCAGAGTCGGGGAAGGTCATGGTAGAAGAGGTGATGACCCAAGTCCGGAACCGAGGGACGAGTTTGCTTCGGGAGGACGGGTGGTCGTTCTTCCACCGTGATCTTCTCCTGATTCTGACTGCCCCAATGCGGGTGTTAGGGTCGGGGAAGATCACGGTAGAAGAGGTGATGACCCTGGTCCGGATCCGAGGGACTGCAGTAACTTCGGAATGATGGGTCTCTTCCCATCTCTGTCTTCCTTCTGGGCTGACGGCTTCCGATGGTTGCCAGCCTGAAGGAGTTAGATATGGGGGGTGTGCCGATCTGCTTTTGACCGGGCCCCGTGGGTCGGCAGAATACCGACCGAGACCTGGGGCCTAGGGGCTCGCCGAGGGCGGTGCCTTAAAACTCTGAATCTAAATTTTTTCTGGTTTCTTCAGACGGACTTGGGACGTCGAGGGTACGATTATCCGAGCGACGTGGCGCAATCTGAGTCGTTAGATGTTGTGGAGAATCTCGAGACGGGCTCAGTTCCCAAGAAAATGCTATCTTGTCGTTTAGCGTTGCTGGCGAGATCTGAGCCGTCTGATCGAGATCCTACACGAAAGTTGAGGAGAAAGTGGGTTTTCTCCGTTTGCAGGCTCGGAATGGCACTTGCTCGATCGCCGACCGGGCCCTTTGCCGCTGGGCTCGGATTGCATGTAATTTGGATTTAGATCCTGTTGTGCCGAGCTACTTGACTTGGTGGGAGGACGAAGTCGTGTTGGGCCTTCGCGACGTTTCGAGAGTGGCCCAAAAGTCGCGCCCTTACGTTTGGAAGTCCAAGGGACGTTCCTCTTTTACTATAAATCTTCACCCCCCCCCCTTTAATCCAATTCTCATTATCCACTTTTACTCTCTCTCTCCAGTTTTTACTTTCACCTTCAAAGTTTTCAGCTCCTTGGTGGCGGTGTTAGCTGTCGCGGCAAGGCGTTCTTTGTCTCCGGTGAGCTTTTCCGATCGTAGCTGTCACTTCAAGGTCAGTCTCTTTCCTCTTTCTTTAGAAAATGGTTAAGATTACTTCCTCGGACGAGACCCCCGCCTCGGAGCAAGCCGTAGGCCGAACGGGCAAAGGAAAGGAGGTTGTGGAGCCGACCAATCAGAGCGTTGTTCGGCCGGATAGAGAGGGCGAAGTGGCCGAGCCACCTCAGGAGGTCGCGGCGGCGTCCCAGAAGGGTAAAGCAGTGGTCACGATCGTCGAAACGCCGAAGATGGCGGGAGCGTTCGGTCGGCAGCCCATTGCTCTGTCGAGCGTGGGAGGCGTTCGGGACTATGCCGAGGATATCTTGGAGAAGGTGACCCAAGGCACGGACAAGTCAGTGGAGGAGAATGAACCGAGAGAGTTGTCCGAGGTGGACCATACCATCTCGTCTCTCACGGAGGCCGACCTTCATCTGATCCGAAAGGGGTTCCGGATTCCTGCCGACTACGGGCTACTCCTCCCCGGGCCGGGTTTCCGAGCCAACACGAAGTCTTCGACAGACGTGTGTGTCTTTCCTGTCGACTCCCTGGTCGCCGGACTTCGCTTCCCCCTCCATCCGTTTATAATTGATGTCTTGAATTGGTATGGTTTAAGCCCCGCCCAGCTGATGCCGAACACGTGGAGGCATGTTCTGGTGTTTGTTCTCCGGTGCCAAGAGGTCGGTGCCGTGCCGACCATGTTTCTCTTTCAGAGCCTCTACCGCCCATGCTAGCCAAACCGAAACGAACAGAGGTTCTATCTTTCCCCGCGGACGGGCGTGAAGTTGATCGAGAACCCGGACTCGATCAAACATTGGAAGGAGAAGTATTTCATCATCCGAGCCCCCGCGCCGTGGGCGATACCGATAGTTTGGGCGAAGGATGGCCTTCCCAAGCGAGCCAAGAAAGAGTCGGCGTTGAGTGACGAGGAAGCAGAGGTCCTCAAGAAGCTCCTCGCTCTGCCAGCGCTAAGCTGGAAAGATATTACCGAGGAGGCTCTGTTCCGAGGGGGTCTCAGTCCGATTGACCCTAGTACGCTTCTGGTATTTATACTCTTTGTTTAAAGTTCATGAAAATTTTTCTAAGTTTTTTCATTCGGCTTGTGCAGAGACGATGAAGATGGACTATAGGGCTTTGATGGCGAAGGCCAGGGCGGCGGAGCAGGAGACGAAGAAGAAGAGGCCTTCGGCGGGGCCTCAGGGCGGCCGAGCCCCGAAGATACCTTCGGTCGAGAAGACGAGCGACCCGAAGAAGGCCGTTGCCCCGGTGGCCGGCCCCGAGCAGGAAAAGTCTGCGGCTGCCGACCCTCCAGTTTCCGGTGCACCGGCGCCAACGGTGGAGGGGGCTGCAGCCGGGTCGTCGAGCGGTGCGTTCGGCGTGAAAGAGGTGATGCCTCTCCCAGTTCCGCCCCTTACTGCCGAAGCGGAGAAGATCTTGACCGAGAGGCACAAGCAGATCTTCGTCCCTGACTGGCAGGTGATGAATGTCGACGGCTTCTTGGGCGACGGCAACATCTGCATGGAGGCGGTGAGGCACCTGCCGACCCCGAAGGATCGAGCGGCCCTAAAGGCCGGGCTAGCAGGAGATGCCACGATGCAGATCGCTCGGAACACCATGTCGGTAAGTGAACCGAACTCTTTCTCACTGAAACTTTTTCTGAGATTTTTCCAAGTCCCTGCGTTCGGACTTTGACAGTTTGCTCTCTTTTCAGACCCTCTGTCACTTCAACTACTTGCTCGAGAAGTTTGCGAGCAAGGAGAAGGAGTATGAGCGGGATAGAATGGAGCGCGTCAAAGCCACGAAGTTGCTTGATGCTGAGCAGCTCCTCTCGTCAAAAAGAGCTGTTGAAGCGGCGGGGTTGGAGAAGCAGTTGGCCGACGCCATTCAGCTGTCGAAGGACACGGCAGCCAAGCTCGAGGCCTCGGAGAAGGAGAACGCCGAGCTGAGGGAGGAGCTGGCCAATGCTCGATCGGAGGCAGAGAGGGCTCGGAAGAGGGCCGAGAGGATCATGGCCAAGCACCAGTCCAAGGTGGCAAAGGCGAAGAAGGCTGTCCAGGAGGAGGCCGAGCTCCACATGTACAAGAACATGGAGGACGCCTACGGCCGAGCACTGCTCCACGTCGCTGCTCGGAATCCTGGTTTCGACACGTCTTCTTACCGTTTCTACGACCCCATGGAGGGAGAGGAGGATGTACCCCTGGGGATGCTCGGCCCCGATGGACCGACGGACGGTGTCGAAGGCCCGGGCGAGACCGAGGCCGAGGATGAAGAGGAGGACGACTCTGAGGAGGAGAGCGAGAGCGAGGACGGGGACGAAGACGAAGGCAAGGATGAGGACAAGGCCGGGGGGTCGACGGACCCGAACGACAAAAAGGTCGACCCCTGACTCGGTTGCCTCTTTAGTCTTTTGTTGTTTTGTTTCTTTTTGTAAGCCTAACTGCGGACTGGCCACCGCTCTTGTAAAACTTTCTTCTCGGTTTTGAATGAAAACGGTTTGTTTGGCCAAAATTTTATCCAAGTGTTGAGTCTCGGATTTTGTGTTTGATTCGATGTAGAATTCTCCAAGTGTTGGGTCTCGGATTTATCTCTGATTTACAGGTGAAGTTTGGTCCGATCACGGAGGTCGCACACCTTCGTATGGAGCTGGCCAAAACGAAGGGCGAGCTTTCGAATAGCCGACAGAGGCGGTTTCTCATGTTCCTGAAGCTGGAGGAGACGAAGGCAGCTGTGAGGAGGCATCTTCGCGAGTTGAAGCAACTACGGAAGCAACCCCAAGCCCTTTGTCCCGAAGGTGAGGTCGAGCGGCTTCGTAGAGATCTTACCGTCGCCGAGCGGAAGAATGACGAGCTTCTGGCCTGAGGTCCAACACTTGGAGTTAGCGGAGAAAGAACGCTCGGCGGCGGAAGAGAAGCTAACTTCCGAACTGGAGAAGGCATCGTCCGAGCGCAAGAAGTTGTTGGCCGAGGTCGACAGGCTTAGGAGGATCACAATAGATAGGGGGATCGAGGTCACCCACTTCCGACGGCTCGCAACCGATGGTGCCAACGTCTCGGGCTCGTTAAGGCCTCCTCGCTCGAAGAAGTTGGCGAAGGACGACGCTTTGAGAGACAGAATCATCGAACTGGAGGAAGAGGTCACATCACTCAAGCCCCTGCCGGAGAGGGCCAACGTCCGCAGTACATCGTGCACTCGCGAAGAGAGCGAGAGAGGGATTTCCTTTTATGAACTCGCGACACGTTTGCCTGTGGCTAGGCGGAGCCCTGCCGATGCTCAGAGTAGCGTGGCCGTGTCGTCGAGCGGCGCCTCGGTCGGCGCCACAGTCAGGGTCAGTGGCGAAGGGGGGTCACGCTTCGTTGGTTTGGGATCGAGCTCGGAGGTTAGGCCTCGTCGTCCTCGTGTTTCCTTGAACCGAAGCGTTCCCCTTCCGAAGAGACCCTGATCGTGTCGTTTTGTGTTTCTTCTGATTGTTGCAAAACTTTGTTGTAGAGTCGGTCTTGTTGTATGTGGAGCTATTATATCTGAATACGAATCTGAAAGTTTTATTGGAAAATTCTTCAAGTGTTGCGCTTCGGAAGTGTATTGAAATCTTGCTATTCATTTTCCCTTCTTTTCAGCTCGTGGTGTCAGCCCAATACACTGATCGCAACGGCTCGGACGATGAAGATGAAACCGAGGTAACCTCAGGGGCGACGAAGTCGCACTCGACGAAGTGCCGAGAGCGGCATCGCGGTGTGGAGCTGGAATTACATCGAGCTGAGAGCGAGCGGGCCCACCTTCAGTCTGTCCTCGGCCAACGAGACGTCGAGGTCCAATGTCTGGAGAGTAGGATCATCGAGGCGACCCCCGTAGGGGAGGACGACGACTCTCAGATAGCTTTTAGCAACGCTCTTCGGGTTCAGTGTATTCGGCACAACCAGTCGAAGATATTAGCCGAGCGGGACGATTTGCTCTCCGAGATCCACCACTTACAGACTGTGGAGGTGAAGCTTCGGAAGGAGGCGGAGGAGCTATCAGCCGAGGTGGATGGACTGGCGACCGAACAGATCAGTGAAGACATTTCTGTTTGAGAACCAAGTGTAATGGGTCGGCGCTGTATTTTTTGTTTTCTAATACTTTGAAACCATGGAAAGATTGCTCTGTATTGTGTCCCGATTATTAATAAAATTTCTTTGTTGCTCTGCGTATTTATCTTGCTTGTAAGTGTGTCGGTCGTACCGAGGTTTACGAGCCGAGCGCATAGTGCCGTCGGCAAGAATCTCGAGTCGAACCAGTTCCCATGGGAATGCTATCTTGTCGTTAGCGGTGCTGACAAGATCTGGGCCGTTAGATTTTGGCACGAATCTCAAGACGGCTCCGTTCCCAAGAAAACGCTATCTTGTCGTCTAGCGTCGCTGGCAAGATCCTGGTCGTCTGATCGGGATCCTACGCAAAAGTTGAGGAGAAAGTGAGTTTTCCCCGTTTGCAGGATCGGAATGGCACTTGCTCGACACCCGACCGGAGACAACGTGATCCGACCCTTCTTCTTGGGGCTTCCGTCTCCCTCTTCTGGCGAAGTCGAGGAGTGAATCGAGCTCTTTTCCATGGTGAAGTTCGCCGGTCGTAGCGAATGTTCGACGGTTGTGGGAGTAATTCCGAATGGTGACCTACTCCTAACTCGCCGAGAAGCAAGTTTGGGGGGTGGAATCGAACCAAGTGTTGGACTCCGGGACCATCGGTGTAGCTCAACGGTTGTGGAAGCAATTCCGAACGGCGATCTACCACTGGCTCGTCCGGGGACGAGCCGAGGAGGTAAAGTCGAGCCGAGTGTTGGACTCCGAACCATCGGTGTAGTTCAACGGTTGTGGGAGCAGTTCTGAACGGCGATCTACCTCTGGCTCGTCCGGGGACGAGCCGAGGAGGTAAAGTCGAGCCGAGTGTTGGACTCCGAATCATCGGTGTAGTTCAACGGTTGTGGGAGCAATTCTGAACGGCGATCTACCTCTGGCTCGTCCGGGGGCAAGCCGAGGAGGTAAAGTCAAGCCGAGTGTTGGACTCCGAACCATCGGTGTAGTTCAACGGTTGTGGGAGCAATTCCGAACGGCGATCTACCTCTGGCTCGTCCGGGGGCGAGCCGAGAAGGTAAAGTCGAGCCGAGTGTTGGACTCCGAACCATCGGTGTAGTTCAACGGTTGTGGGAGCAGTTCCGAGCGGCGATCGACCTCTGGCTCGTCCGGGGGCGAGCCGAGGAGGTAGAGTTGAGCCGGACATGGACTCCGAACCATTGGTTGAAATCAAATTTAAAAAACAGATGACAAGGGCGGAGAGAGGCATGCAAATTTATAAGTATGAAAGAGCTTTCTTCATTGATAATCGACGGTGAACCGTTTTACATATTACAGCTTATGAAAATAGATTACAAGTTAGAGGAGAGGAATGGCTCGATATCCTGTGATACTTAGAGTGGCGCCGGGGCGCTTTCTTGGTATTTCAGGAGGTGGTCGGCATTCCAGGTCCTCGGAATCTCTCTGCCCTCTAGATCTTCCAGACGATATGCCCCGGGCCAAACTACCCTTGTAATCTTGTACGGCCCTTCCCAGTTCGGAGCCAGCTTGCTCTTCTGATTGGGGAAGGATATGGCCAGTTTTCTCAAGACTAAATCCCCTTGCTTAAGGTTGGTGGGTCGGACCTTCTTGTTGTATGCCAACTCGACCCTTCTTCGGTAATTCTGCTACCAAACTGACGCTCTTTCCCTCAGCTCATCCACCAGATCTAAGTCTGCCCTCAGGTCCCTGGCGTTCTGTTCCTCGTTGTAGGCTGCGAGGCGGGGGGAAGGTATTCTGACCTCGAGGGGTATCACCGCCTCGGACCCATAGGTGAGGTTGAAAGGGGACTCTCCTGTGGGGGTCCGCTTGCTCGTGCGGTAGTTCCATAGGACGTTGGGGAGTTGGTCGACCCATAAGCCTTTGGAACATTTGTCCAGCCTTTTCTTGATGCCTGCGAGGATCTGCCGATTAGCGTTTTCTGCCTGTCTGTTCGACTGAGGGTGGGAGACAGACGAGAAGCGCTGCTGGATGGCAAGGTCGTCGCACAGAGCTCGGAATGCTGCGCCAGTGAACTGAGTCCCGTTGTCCGTCACGAGAACACGGGGGACGCCGAATCTGCAGATGATGTTCTTCCAGAAAAATTGAACCACCTTGTTCTCGGTTATAGTGGCGAGGGGCTCGGCCTCGACCCACTTCGAGAAGTAGTCGATGGCTACGACCAAGAACTTGAACTGACCCGGAGCCGGAGGGAAAGGCCCTAGTAAATCCATCCCCCACATTGCGAAGGGGATAGGACTTGATAGGGAGGCGAGGTTGGCTTGAGGGAGGCAATGGATGCTGGAGTGTCTCTAGCAAGAGCTATATTGCCGAACGTGTCGCTCGGCGTCTTGAAGAAGGGTCGGCCAGAAGTATCCATAATTCAAAGCTTTCCGGGCCAAGGACCTGGATCCTGAGTGTGCGCCGCCGATGCCCTCGTGGAGCTCTTGTAGGGCATAGTCGGCTTGTTCTGGGGAGAGGCACCTTAGGTATGGTCGGCCGTCAATTTGAGAGAAGGAGCGTTTGTATAAGATACCCTCGATCAAGACATACCGCTCGGCCCGGGTTCTGATTCGGCGTGCTTCTTTGGGATCCTCGGGCAGGAGCCCGTCCCTTAAGAATTCCACCAACGGCTTCATCCAATTATCTTGCAACATGACCGGCAACGACTCCACCGAGCCGGATGTCTCGTCTTCTATGCTCGGCCTAGAGAGGACCTCGATCAGAACGGTCTGTTCAAGACCTTGTAGGGAGGATGAGGCCAACTTGGAGAGGGCATCGGCCTGCGAGTTCTCCTTACGAGGGACCTGTTGGATGAGCGCCTCTTCGAACCGGTTCATGAGGGCCCGGACCTTAGCGAGGTACTTCGCCATCCGCTCGTCTCGGGCCTCGTACTCGCCTAAGACTTAGGTTCACGATAAGCTGGGAGTCACTGTGGATTCGGAGGCACTGCGTCCCAGCACTTCGGGCAAGTCCGAGGCCTGCGATGAGTGCTTCGTACTCCGCCTCATTGTTCGAGGCCTTGAAGTTCATACGGATCGCATACTGGAGGACGAAGTCGTCAGGGCCGTTCAGGATGATACCGGCGCCGCTTCCTTCGTTACAGGAGGAGCCGTCCACGAAGACCGTCCAAATGGGGGGTCCATTCGGGACGTGGCTGACTTCAGGGATGGTGGACTCTACGATGAAGTCCGCGAGGGCCTGTGCTTTAATTGCCGTCCGAGGTTGGTAGGAGATGTCATGTTGGCTCAGCTCTATGGACCATTTCATTAGCCGGCCCGAGGTCTCAGGCTTGTGGAGGATTTGCTTTAGAGGTTGGTCGGTGAGGACAACGACCGAGTGGGATTGAAAATACGGTCGGAGCTTCCTCGCCGCCATGACCAGGGCGTAGGCCATTTTCTCTATCTTCGGATAGCGGAGCTCGACGTCCCGAAGCACCATGCTCACGTAGTAGATGGGCCTTTGGGCCCGGTCCTCCTCTCTCACCAAAACAGCACTTAGGGTCTGCTCGGAAGCAGCCAAGTAGATGAAGAGAGTTTCCCTCGGGACAGGTTTGCTGAGCAGAGGGGGGTTCACCAAGTAGGCCTTCAGTTGGTCGAACGATTCCTGTTGTGGTTGGCCCCATTCAAAACCCTTAGCCCCCCTGAGTGCCTTGAAGAAGGGGAGGCACTTTTCCCCAGACTTCGAGAGGAACCAGCCGATAGCGGCGAGTCGACCCGTTAGCTTCTGTACCTCCTTGACGTTCTGGGGCGGGGCCACGTCCAATATGGCCTTGATCTTTTCGGGATTGGCTTCGATCCCTCGCTGGCTCACCATGAAGCCGAGGAACTTTCCCGAAGAGACCCCGAACGCACACTTGTTCGGGTTCAGTCGCATGTTGTGCCTCCTCAACACGTCGAATGCCTCCTGGAGGTCAGCCACGTGGTCAGTGCCTCGGATGCTCTTGACGAGCATGTCGTCAACGTACACCTCCATGTTGCGACCTATCTGGCTCTGGAAGACCTTGTTGACGAGGCGCTGGTAGGTGGCGCCCGCGTTCTTCAACCCGAACGGCATGACCCGGTAGCAGTAGAGGCCCTGATCGGTGATGAAGGAAGTCTTCGGAATGTCCAGAGGGAACATTCGGATCTGATTATAGCCGGAGAAGGCGTCCATGAAGCTGAGGAGCTCATGGCCCGAGGTGGCATCAATGAGGGTGTCGATGTTCGGAAGAGGGAATGGGTCCTTCGGACACGCCTTATTCAGGTTGGTGAAGTCGATGCATATTCTCCAAGAACCGTTGGGCTTCTTGACCATTACAACATTGGAGAGCCACTCGGGGTAGTTTACCTCTTGTATGAACTTAGCCTTCAAAAGTTTATCCACCTCCTCCTTGATGGCCTGCTGTCGCTCGGAAGCAAATTTTCGTCTCTTCTGCTGAACCGGTTTGCACCCCGGTTCGACACTTAGGCGGTGGACTAGCAACTCCTCGGAGATGCCGGGCATATCCGCGGCTGACCAAGCAAACAGGTCGCGGTTATCCCGGATGCATTTAACCAAGTCAGAGCACAGCGCGGTCGGCAAGGACTTGCTGATGAGGAACTTTCGGCTCGGGTCCTCGTCTGAGAAGAGCACTTCTTCCAACTCGTTCGCCGGCTCGGACGTGGGTCGGACTTTCGGCTTGGGGATTTCTAGTGTCTCGAGGGAGAGCACCGGTCCCCCAGTGGAAGTCATGTAGCACTTCCGAGCCGTCTCTTGGCTTTCCCCTGACTTCCCCTACTCCCGACCGAGTGGGGAACTTCATTTTAAGGTGGTACGCTAAGGGGATAGCTTCCAGGGCAGCTAGGCCGGGTCGGCCTAGAATGACATTATACGCGGCCGGGACGTCGACGACCATGAAGTCCATCGGCTCGGTCCGGGTAGTAGGGGTCTTTCCAGCAGTTACGTCTAGGGTTATCACTCCCTCGACAGTTACTGGAACCCCCGTGAACCCATGGAGTGTGTAACCGGCCGGCTTGAGACGGTCCCGAGACAGCTGCAGCCCTCGGAAGGCCGAGAGGAAGAGGATGTTCACCGAGCTCCCGTTATCTACCAGGACCCTCTGCACCTTGAAGTTTGCCATGCGAAGGTCGATGACGAGGGCATCACAGTGGGGAGTCCGGACCCCCTCGAGGTCTTCATCGGAGAAAGTCACCGGGACTCCGAGGCCTTTGGGAGGAGGGGCGCTGTGCACTGAGTTGACCTCTCGGACGAAGGCCTTCCGAAAGGAGTTGGAGGAGCCCCCCATAGGCCCTCCGTGGATGAGGTGCAGGACCCGTTCTTCCTCAAACTCGGGCGTCTCCTCGCGCCGCTCGGAGCGCTTGTTAGCCCCCCGAGGCGGAGGAGTGGCTGCGATCCGTCCGATCGTTTGCCTTTACAAATTTGGCCAGTTGCCCCCTCTAGATGAGGGCCTCTATTTCATTTTTCAACGCCCGGCAGTCGTTGGTGTCATGGCCGTCGGTCCCGGTGGTAACGGCACCATTTCTCCTTATTCCTCCTCTTAGCCGGCGTGTTCATCCTCGGAGCTGGAGGGATGACCCCCTCTTTCTCCACTTCCATCAGGATGGTGGAGACATTGGTGGTGAGGGGAGTGAACTTCTCGAACCTAGGGGGAGGGCGGCGCTGACCGCCGTTGTCCTTCTGCATCTTCTTCGACCCCTCCTCCTCTGTCGCCTTCCTCTTTGATCCAGAGGCCGATCCTCCGAAGTTCGGGAGGCACTCGGCCTCTTCCGCCCGGATATACTTCTCGCACCTTAGGAGAAGGTCGGCGAAGTTGTGCGGGGGCTTCTTGGCGAGGGACGACCGGAGGTTGGAGTTGAGGACGTTCGACTGGAACGCAACAGTCACCACTGACTGGTCTAAGGAGGCTATAGACCTGACCTCTGCGGTGAATCTCTTCACATAGTCCCTCAGCTTCTCTCCCCTTTCTTGCCGCAGGTTGAGTAAGGGAGAGGCTCGTCTTCTCGGCTCGCCTGCTACTCACAAAGTGATTTATGAACAGCGTTTCGAACTGCTCGAACGAGAAGATGGAAGAGGGGGCGAGCCTAGAGTACCATTCCCGAGCCGACCCCCTGAGGGTGGCGGGGAAGGTCTTGCAGAGCATGGCGTCGGAAGCTTGATGGATCAGCATTAAGGTCTTGAAGCTTTCGACGTGATCAACTGGGGTCGGACTCCCCTGAGTACGTTTCAAACTGCGGAGGTTTGAAACCCCTCGGTATGGGGGCCTCCATGATCGTCCGAGAGAAAGGGGGTCTGCTGGGCCGGACGGTCCCTGCTCTGGACTCCTCCTCTCTGTCCATGCGACCAATGCGCCTCTCCACCTCATGGAGACGGAGGTTGTGGGCATCGTCCCTCCGCTGGTAATCATAGGAAGGGGAGCGGGGACTGCGGCGCCAGTAATCCTGGGATCGGCGGGGACTGTAGTGATGCTGCTGGCGACTGGGAGCCGGGAGAGGACTTCTGGATCGGTGGCGAGGACTGGGAACCCGCGGGGGTGTTGGGACCCTCTGGACATTCTGGTTGTTGGGGCGAAGGTTGAGGGCATGGAGCACGGTTTCCTGAAATTGTAGGAACTCGGCACGAGTGATAGGTGCCTCATTGTTCCTCGGATGATGCCGGTCCGCAGGGGAATGTGGCCTCCTCCTGCGTCGCTCGGGAGATGCCGCTCGGCCCCTTCGGTCCGGAGACCTCCTACCGTCTCGGCGGTGTGGAGATCGCTCACCATGATGCTGGCAGGGAGGCTCCCTCTCCGGCCCGCCTCTCATCTAGGTGGATGCGAAGGTCCTCCTCTTTTTGGCGGTTCAGGACTATGTTGCGGAGGTCGGGGTGATGAGAAGCCATTGAATCCGAGGATTCATTATGAACCGAGACATGGTCTGGGTTGAGGGGCTGCTTCTGCCTCCGACCATTATGGCCGGAAGGGCCATTGGGGGGTTGTTGTTTGGGAAGAGGATGTTGGCCCTGCTGGACCGGGGGAGGAAGTTCAGGCTGTGGAACCGGATTGACAGGGACTTACTCTGTCTGATCGGCGGGATTGGCCCCGCGGTTGGACCCTCTGGATCTGACCTTCTTTGGAGGCATGGCTGAAGTAGGGCTAGACGAAGAAACGAAGGCTGTTCGTGTGGTGTTTCCCACAGACGGTGCCAATCTGTTACCGCTGATTTCGGTGTGGGGGAAAACAGATGAGATTTGTGAGTTCGAGAAAACTTGAACATCAGATCCAAACCATCCAATTCCTGCCGCAACCTGCAAGGAAGTGCGAGACACCGGGATTGATTCCGGCGACGCACCCTCCGACGCTCTTGTCAGTAACCAGTGGTGATTAAAGAAAGAGCTTAAGGTGAAAAAAGAGTGATTACCTGATCACAGTGGTAGAGGGGAGGTATTTATAGTCGCCAGGGGAGTGATTAGGGACCTGATTCCCTGTGTAACTGCCAGGAGTAAAATCCTCACAGTCTGTTTAGGAAACTAATCCCTGATTCCCGGTGAGAGCAAATCAGGTCCGTTGACTTGGTCAAACCAGTGACCCTGATTTGTCTCCTGTTGGTCTGGGTTCGCTTCGGGTCGGGACCCGTACCCAATTGGAGTGGATCCGTTTGTGGGTCATTGGATCTGTGAGATGGAGATCTAATACCCGCTTTGTATCCATTTATGTGTGAAATTACCGTTTTACCCCCGGGCTTCAAGATTCGCGCCCAATCTGGACGGTTCCGATTTAACCCCATTTTTAGCCATATCAGTAGTTAATATTTTTTTGTTAGAATCTGTAGATATCCAGTGACTTATAAGTCTGTCAAACTTATTTTAGTCTGTGCAATTTGAATATGGTAACACTAGTTCTATACTCAACATGCTCTAAAAAAAAGTCTCTATGTTATTATATGCCAAGGAAATAAGAAAAATACAAATTAGGCACAATGGGAGAGAAAAATACAATTTCCACTTTTTTAATAATTTGTTGCTAGTTAAAGAAGCACTGCCAGATGAGAAAATAAGAAATATAGTTTGTTTAGTCGAAGATGTCAACAACTCTTCCTCTGTCTCATCACAATTCTTGTTGCAAATATATATTGCTATCTTTCAGAAAGGATGTATTTGGTTGCGCGTAAAACTATTCAAAAGTTGTAAGATTAATGTAGAGATAAAAAATCTGTGAAAATGAGTTATGAAAAAATGGTTTGGTTGGATGTAGATTTACTATAGCTGGAATAATTTTTCACGAAAGATTATGTTTGTTTGATTTGTAAGAATATTGTAGCGAAAATAATTTGTAATAATTTTTAACTTTTGGTTTTATTTGAAATTAATCTCAATTAATTATGGTTTAAACTAAATTAATTTTAATAAAACTAAATTATAAAAAAAAACCCAAAAGTAGTAGATTTTAGTTATACTTTAAACCCCAAAAATGGGAAAAAACGGGAAAAAAAATCCACAAAAAATGAAAATAAAAAAAACTAAAAAAGAAACCCAAAAAAACCTGAAAAACTATTAAAAAAACCCAAAAAACCTGAAAAACTATTAAAAAAACCCCCCAAAAAACCCAAACAGCCAAGTTGTTGGCTGTGTTTGAGATGTTTAGTCCCACATCGGCCAAGGAGAAGAGGGACTAAGGGTTTAAATAAGATTTGTCATTTAGCTTTCATGACAAGGCCACATGGGAGGAGGAGAGAGAGAAGGTGAGCAAAATAAATAAATATAATAATAGTGAACAGAGTTCCCCTGTGTGTTTTCACAGCAAAAATCACGGGATTGATATCGCACTAAAGAACAAATTTGTGTCGTACTGTAGCTACAGTACGAATCTAAATTCAATCGACTTCAGACCAAACAAACTCCATAAACAGTGCTCTCCATCGAATTTTTTTACCTGCACATAACTAGCCCCAAAGAAGTGCATGTCGAACAAAAACTTAAGTAACTAGAGAGTTGGATTTATCAAATTATAGAGAACCAACTGAATTTTTTAGGTCACAAGTCACATCAAATATCAACCACCCACACCATCTGCTTAAGAATCTCAACCACAGATTTTATAAACAATTTTTAATCATTTATTTTTTATACTCATTGGAGTATTCCGAATGGTGCTCCATCTCCATCCCCATTTTGGGGTTCCCCTTTGGCATATTTTGTGGAATATGTCATTTTGGTTTGGGGTTTCAAATGAGGTGCTCCAACCAATCCTCATTTTGGGGTTCCAAATGATTTGTTTGAATTTTTTTTGGACAAAACAAAATTTTTGAATGCAAAAAGATAATACAAATAATTAAAAAAATATAATACAATTATTTAGAAATAGATAATATACTTACTAAGAAAGAGGTAATACAATTATTGATGACCTTGCTAAAAAATTCATAGGAAAAAGAGTACCACCTTATTCAAATTACAAAAATATTAACAATTAAACACCTGATGTACAAGTACTGTGTCGTTCACAATCTGGTTCTCGTACATCCAAATCAAAGTTGATTACCTTCCTTCTGAGGAGATTTAAGTCCAGATGAATATGAGGTTCAACTTGGGCAACAAGCTAAAAGTTTCTTCAGCGTTAGACCTTCTGGAATAAAATGAGAGAAGTCAATTTTTAATCATTTATTTTTTATACTTATTAGAGTATTCCGAATGGTTCCCGATCCCGATCCCCATTTTGGGGTTCCATTTTGGCATATCCGTGGAATATGTCATTTTGGTTTGGGGTTTCAAATGGGGTGCTCCAGCCAATCCTCATTTTGGGGATCCGAATAATTTGTTTGAAATTTTTTTGCACAAAACAAATTTTTTGAATGCAAAAAAAAATACAAATAATTTAAAAATATAATACAATTATTTAAAAATAGATAATACACTTAGTAAAAAAGAGGTAATACAATTATTGATGACATTGTTAAAAAAATCATAGGAAAAAGAGTACCAAATTATTCAAATTACAAAAATATTAACAATTAAACACCTGATGTACTAGCACTATGTCGTCCACAATCTGGTTTTCGTATATCCAAATCAGGTTGATTACCTTCCTTCTGAGCAGATTTATGTTCAAATGAATATGAGGTTCAACTTGGGCAACAAGCTGAAGTTTCTTCACTGTTAGACCTTTTGGAAGAAAATGAGAGAAGGCAACAAATGAAGAAAATATTGACAATAAACGGATCAATGAGGAAATCAGAAAACATAATTGAAAACTACAGGAGTGTGTTGAACAAAATCAACAGTTAATGAACATTGGACGATATAAGATTGAAAATATGCATCATGAACGTGAAGATAACAAAATATGCAGACCAATTTGAAATCCATAATTGATCCGGTTGACCGGGAATGATTGCGAAGGAGAAAGAAGGAAATTCGGGAGAGAATGGCTCGTGAATCCCAACAAGAAGGACCTAAAAATAAAACTGGATATTTCCACTCTCTTAGGCGATTCAGATCCCACCTTCTATTCGGGGAGGGGGGGAGGGGGAGCATTTTTCGAGAGAAAATAATGACCATCTCAATTATTAGAACTGTTTGTATTCGGTGGAGTTCAGTGGTATGGTTTGTAATTTTCAGTTGATTATTCATGAATTCATATTTCTCTTTAGTATAATTATCGATTCATATTATTATTTTATATTCAACATTGGTCTCATTTTAAAGATCTTGGTGAAAAATTGACAATAGTACAATTATTGTCTGTAACAGTAAACTTAAAAGATGTTTAAAGAAACAAATCAAACAAACAAACAAATAAACAAACAAAAGAAGTTTAAAGATACAAATCTTCACAATTATGAGGTTTTTTGCAAAAGAAACAATGGACCCGACTTTTGCGGGAAGAGAACTGGAACAACATATATGCGATTTCATTTATCTTTGGCAAAAATTTTGCCAAATGGGGTCTACAGTTTAGCGATCGGTTGGGGGGGGGGGGGGTTGACAAATTGCTGATGGGGGGTGGTGGGGTGGATTTAAGGATCGATTGGCCTAGCACTTAGTCTCTTGTATGCATTTACATATAACTAAAAAAAGTCAAACTTATTATTTACAAAATAACCCTTTGTAGTTCAATCATAAAAAATCCTAATAATCGTGCATCGCACGTGACACGTATAATTATCCACAAAATACTAGTAATGATAAGAACTTTTTTTCCAAATTAACCCACTTTTTGAAAGTAGTTACCCGACCCACTTTTGAAACTATTGACTAAATTGACCTACCCGCTGTGAGTTATTTTGAGTTTTTTAATGTGCCCCCATTTGAGTTTTTTTTTTTTAAGGTTTTTGGGGTTTTTTAAATGTTTTTTTTGGGTTTAAGGTATAACTAAAAGTCTCATATTTTCGTTTTTTGTTTAATTTAGTTAAGATCAATTTAGTTTAAGCCTAATTGATTGAGATTAATTTCAAATAAAATCAAAATTTAAAATGTACTTTAAATTACCTTTGCTACAATATTTTTACAACTCAAACAAACCTAATTTTTCATGAAAACTATTCCAGCTATAGTATACTAGTATAATGCACGTGCGATGCACGCCTATATAAAGTATAGTCATTAAATTAAATAAAGTATAAAGTATAGTCATTACATTAAACCATGTTCTTGAGTTGGCTCATTTCTTCACCCATCTTCCTCTCTATCTCAACTCGGACCCCGTTAATGGATGCCTCAAGATAAATATGATATTTTTTGTTAAGGTACTTAATTTTATGGTGTGTGCCCATGTCGTAGTCTTTTTCCAAATTTATTGTGTTAGTTGTCCTCCATACCCGTAAGTTATCTTGCTTTTTATAATGGAGACGATTTAATTTGAAAGCTTAAAATTAAATAGACCAAAACAAAAAAAAACGCCGGAAATTAAATACTTAATAAGACTCGAGAAAGTCATACCTGCCATTGAATGCTCTCGCAACTGGCAAGTAGCTCCTTGGTTAGATGAACACGTTCTGCGGTTTTCGAAGGGGTCTATTGCCATTGGCGAAAAGTGGATTGCAGTTTATCAATCTGCGACAGGAAAACAAAGTATCGCTTGAATCTCTATCTCACATGAACATTAAAAAGTTATCCTAATGTATATGCAAGAAATCATTGAATCATCTCTTGCAATCTCGAAAAACGCTACGCAAGGAAATTCCAATACAAATAACAACGTTTACACATTCTTCAGAAACTTTTGAAGCTCACCAAAATCAATAAGTTAGTAGAGTAATTACTTAAAAGAAAACATAGTTCCTAAATGATTTTAGAATAGTAGATAACCATGTAATTTGCATCAATATACAATTCTGAAAGATCCATAAAAAACTCTCAGCAATTAACCACTTAATTAGTGGCAGAAACTAAACATGACTTACAGATTGTTGAATTTCCTCTTTGACTATATAGAACAGATCTTGTGCAGACCTCATCTTTCTTCAAGAATTATGAGCCCTGGACATTTTTTTCAGAATTCAATTCTACAAAATTTTTTCTAGACAGTAATCTTACACTCAAGAAAAAGTTTTACAGCAAACCAAACACCCCCTTTATATACTGACTCACCCTAGACAAAAACTATATGACTTTTTGTAAGTATGTACGCAACTGCCTCTATTTGAAAAATTAATACCAAAAACTCATTGTCGCTAACCGAGTTTACGCGCCTAGTGATTTTCTTCATGCTTTCTGAGTTAGCGTGTGTTAGGGGATAACACTTTTCCCTTCAGCAGGGTGTTTGCAAAAAAAACCCACCAATTATAGACACGCTAAGCTTGTTTAAACCACTCGTACTAACGGGGTTAGCGTGATAGGTGGATAATAGGGGAGACTACTCTTGAAGAGGGATGTAGGCAAAAAACCTCAAAGTATAGACACGCTAACCCCGTTAGCGCGCCTCTTTATACCAGGCGCGTTAACCGGGTTAGCATGTGTCGTTTGTGATTTTATTAATTAAAGCTCGCTATCTTACTCTCGAAAGATGGGGAACTTTCGAGCTTCGAGAAGACGACGTAGTTAATAGGTTGATAACAAATCCGCTATATACATCCCCAAACAAACAAAAGTCCAAACATGGCTTTAGGGTTTTCAAAGTGGGAGGATATATGAAAGTGAGAGAAGAAGAAGATGAATGAGAGGGAAGAAGAAGAAGAAGAAGATCCTTTAAGATTTTGTAGAATATTTTTTAGTAAGATTTTCAATTGGGATGCTAGGGTTTTGAATTTGGGTTCCGAAATTGGGGGAGAAAGAGAAGAGAGAGACAATATAAATATAATGATGTACCAATCAGCGATTGAGATTTAATTAATAAATTTCCAAACGACACACGCTAACCCGGTTAACGCGCCTGGTATAAAGAGGCACGCTAACGGGGTTAACGTGCCTATACTTGGGGTTTTTATCCTACACCCCTACTGGAGGATAGGCTCCCCTAGTGTCCCATCTACGAACGCTAACCCCGTTAGCGCGAGTGGTATAAATACGTGCGCTAACGGAGTCAGCGTGCCTATATTGGATGACTTTTTTTCTCACATCCCCAATTGAGGGAAAATTGTATCCCCTGGCAACACGCTAACTGAGTTAACGACATGAAAATTACTAAGCGCGTTAACTCAGTTAACGACATGGAGTTTTTGGTATTAAATTATCAAACAGAGACACTTTGGTACATACTTACAAAAAGAGGGATAATTTGGTAAAAAATTTCACTAGACAAAGGCCAGCACAGGGAGATTCAAGGCCCCTCGGATGCCACAAAATTTGGAGTGAAAATAGCATTCCCCAACATACTAAAATACCAAAACTAGCCCCTTCCTAATTCCCACTGATCTCGCTCTAAAATCTAATTAATATATGCCTAAAGGTAAGCCAGCTAACCGTCAATCAGCCATAAATCTACCAAAATTAACCGATAAACTTGACATTATGGATCGGAATCTTTTTCAAATTACATGGGTAAGATATTTCCGAATATAATTTATTATAAGGGAACTTTGACAAAGGCCAGCACAAGGAGAACCAAGGCCCTCGGATTAGGGATGGCATCGGGGCCGGGCTGGCCCGGGACCGGCCCGGCCCCCCTAAATCCCGGTCCAACCCTTGAACCGGCCCCCCTATTGGTGGTCCAGGTCCGGTCCTCAAAATTCCCAGGGCAGCCCGGTCTAGCCCGGCCCGCTAGTGGACCGGGACCGGTTGAACCGGCCCGTGCGGGCTCGGGCCGGGCCAGGCCGACCGTTGGGGTTTTTTTTTTTTCCAGAAAATTAAAAAAAAATTAAATTACCAAAATACCCCCCAACGGATTTATAACGGCTAGTTTTGGGGGGTACTTTAGGAAATCAAAAAAATTACATTTTCTATACATACAACACCATTCCTTTCATTTCTCTTCACCAATTCACTCAACTATCTTTCTCTCTACTATTCTTTCAACAATCTTTCAAGGGATCAAGTTCAAATTTGAAGGAGGGCAATCAACAACAATCAAAGTGATCAACTCATTCAACAACAACAACTCAAGTCTCATCTTTCTCTACAACAACAACTCAAATCTCAACTTTCTTACGGTATTTTAGTATAATTTTAATTTGTAGAATTACCATATCATACTACTTCTTTATTGTCATATAATTTGTGTTTTCTTGATCTTCTTTCTCTCATTTTTTTAGATTTTCTTTTTAATTTTGGTAAAGTGGTATAAGAAACATACACTACTCATTTTAGTATAATTTTAATTTTTAGAATTAACATAGCATACTACTTCTTTATTGTCAAATAATTTGTGTTTTCTTGATCTTCTTTCTCTCAATTTTTTTAGATTTTATTTTTAATTTTGGTAAAGTGGTAAAAGAAACATACACTACTCACTCACTACTTCAATTTTATTTTTTCAAAGTTAAATGGCCTCTAATCGATCACGCGGTGGTGGTAGGCATAGTAGTCAAGAATCTACTAGTCATCACCTTCCTTCCATTCCTAACCAATATATAGATAGTGAAGAAACATTTATTAATTATGATAGTTTTCCCGATTTGAATGAAACACATTCAAATCCTATAGAAATAGAAGATCATGTAGAACCACAACAATCAGAACAAGGTCCTTCTCTAAACTCTAGGAAAACTAGAGGGACTACTTCGGAAGTACACAATTTTTTCAATTTTGTCCCTTCACAAAATGATAAGAGTGTAGGACTTAAAATATGTAAGAAGTGCCAAACCCCGTATAAGTTTAAAGTAGGATTGGGCACGGGTACACTTCAACGTCACTTAAATAAATGTCAACCACAATTTTCGAAAGATCATCTCACACAACTAAAAATACATCCTAAAATCGGTCAAGTAGATAGTAGTACATATGATCACGATCACGTTCGTAAGGGAGTCGCGAAATTAGTAATTAGGGGTGAATTGCCATATTCGTTTGGTGAACAAAAATATGTAGAGGATTTTGTACAAGAAACCTTCACCCCCCATTTTAAAAAAATTGCTAGGAATGTTGTTAAGGGTGATTGTAAATTAGTTTACAATGAGATGAAGAATTTTTTGATAGCAACACTAAAATCACTAAACACTAGAGTTTCATTGACATCGGATGGATGGGTAGGAGTAAACGGGGTTCCAATGATGTGTGTAACATGTCATTGGATAGATTCAGATTGGTTACTTCAAAAGAGAATAATTTCTTTTGGATATGTTAGGTACCCACATAAGGGTGAAATTATAGCCGAACACATTATGGAAGCATGCAATAATTTTTATATTTATGATAAAGTGTTGGCTATTGGTTTTGATAATGCATCCAATAACACTAAGGCAATTGAGAGTTTAAAAATTACTTTAGATCCTGTGGAACCTGAAATTTTTCATGTTAGGTGTGCTTGCCACATTTTAAATCTTTGTGTGCAAGATGCACTAAAATATGGAAATGATAAACTAGAAGCTATGAGAGATTGTGTTCATTATATTACATTGAGTGGTCCAATTTATCAAGCTTTTCATGATTGGTGTAAACTTAGGGGCATTGTATGTAGACGTTTTCCTAGAGATGTACGACATCGTTGGAATTCTACCTTTGAATTATTAGGTGTTGTTCTTTATTATCGTTTTAGTCTTAGAGATTTTTCTGTCGCAATGGGTATGCAAAATTGTATGTTAGATGATGATTTTTGATTTTTTGCCGATAGTTTATATAAATTTTTACAACCTTTTAACGATGCAACTTTGCAATTTTCGAAAACATATACATCTACATCTAGTGGTATTTTACTTGAAATTGTGACTATGATGACAACAATTAAAGATTTACAAAATGACTCTTTTATTGGAGATATGGTTAATGCGGCATATGTTAAGTTTTTGAAATATTTTCATCCAATTCCTATGTTATATTGTGTAGCTAGTGTAATGAATCCTATGATTAAATTAGAAGGTACAAAAAATTTAATAGAAATTTTCTACACTTATGCCCCACACGATGCAATACTAGATTTTGATCATATTGCTTTTACTCATAAATTTGAGAATGTTTTGACTAGGTTATATGATTCTTATGATAGGATTTATTCAGCTAACACTATTCAAACACAAACACAAAATGTTCAATCTTCTTCTTCTTCTTCCTCCACATTAGCAAAGGGAAAGAGTCAAGCTAGTATTGGTGTTTTAAATCTTATTAAATCGAAAAAGGCTAGGACCAATTCACCAAATGAGTTGAATCGGTATAATGCACAAAGTGCAGTTGAAGATGTAGAAGATGTGTTACAATATTGGAAGACTAATGAAGCAATTTTTAATATTCTTTCCCGTATGGCTAAAGATCTGCTAACAACACCGGTGCCAATTGTTGCATCGGAAAGTGCTTTTTCTAATGGTGGCAGGATAATGAGCCAGAGCAGGAACTGATTGACAGCAAAAAATTTGGAGATGCTAGTGTGCGCCGAAGATTGGATGAAAGCGGAAGAGAGGACCCAAGACTTACTTGAAGCACAAGCTGGAGGTGGATCAACAAGCAGCGATGAATGAACGATTAAATTTAGTTAATTTACATTAAAATGTTGTTCAATTAATTGTAATTAATGAGAAAATTTAGAGTGATGAGATTCTATATTTAGATTAAGTTGAAGTGCACGACAGTAGTCCACTGCCTTCTCTTCAATCTAAGTAGAGACCATCTCGATCTTTAAATTCAAGTAATTTCCTTGATTTGTAATTTTATGATTTGAGCTAAATAGACAAATTTGTATGAATTTTATTCATGTACTTAATTTTATTCTAGAAGTTCAAATTTATTTAATCATGTACTTTATTTATTCATGTACTTCAATTATTTATTTTTTTTTGATGAAGATGTACTTCAATTATTTATGAAATTTTATTTTTTGCAATTGTTATACAATTACAAAATCATATACTTGTTATACAATTACAAATTTATGCACTTCAATTAATAATGGAAAAAAAAAATCATACAAGGGCCCGGCCCGGCCCCCCCACTAGGGGCTAGGGGCTAGGTCCGGGCCAGGGTTCCTTACCATCAGCCCGACCGGCCCGGCCCGCGTTTCGAGGAGCCCGGCCCGGGTGAGCCCGGGACCGGTCAAACCCGGTCCGGCCCGGTCCCGAATGGCCCGAATGCCATCCCTACCTCGGATGCCACAAAATTTGGCGGGAAATAGCATTCTCCAACATACTAAAATACCAAAACTAGCCCCTTCCTAATTCCCACTAATCTCGCTCTAAAATCTAATTAATATATGCTTAAAGGTAAGCCAGCTAACCGTCAATCAGCCATAAATTTACCAAAATTAACCGATGAACTTGACATTATGGATGGGGGCATTTTAGTAAATATGTTTCCCAACCTTTCCTTTAACAAAATTTCTATTTCTGTTTTGCAGGCGAACAATTCAGAGCCCCCCCAAAAAAGAAAAGACTTTTTACCCATCCCAAACTGCCCCTACCCTTTTCCTGAAATTTTCACGTGCCCGGTAAAGTAATCAAAAAGACCAGAACACCCCCGACGTCACGAGATCGTAACGGCCGACCCAGCACATAATCCGATAACGTCACAACAAATATCAACCGTCAGATTCAGATCGTACGATGGCATTGTACCCAGCTCATGCAGAAGGTAATTTCGTTATTACTGCGCATTTCGGCTGTACAATTTGGGCATTACCAAATTTAGCCAGCTGCTCCACACTTGACCGTCAAAGTTCCCCTATAATAAATTATATTCGGAAATATCTCACCCATGTAATTTGAAAAAGATTCCGATCGAACGGGGATGGTTTCATCCGCGTAGAAAGATAGAATACGGGTTCCGCATAGGATTTCAATTTCTGCTCTTTATAGATAGTAAATATATATAGTGAGTAAATAAAGCGGAGGAGGAAATTGGGAGAGGGTTTTCGAGGTAGAGGCGGCAGCAACAACAAAAGA
The DNA here is from genome assembly GCA_017893485.1 of Hemerocallis citrina. NCBI lineage: Eukaryota > Viridiplantae > Streptophyta > Magnoliopsida > Asparagales > Asphodelaceae > Hemerocallis > Hemerocallis citrina. Next base: position 21,165,650 of record CM030366.1, read on the forward strand.
AAGAGAAAACCTAGGGTTTTGTAAATCGAGAAGCAAGAACAGGTAAAAATCTTTCCATATATTCGTTGTTTTCCGTAGTAATCTGGTGTTTTTAGTTCAGACCTGGTATATGCATTGATTCGAGTGTTCGCCGGTGAAATGGTGCTATTTCGAGGGGTTTTGAGGCGATTGCGAGTTAGGTCGTAGTTTTAAGTTATATATGGTTGATTTAGTTTAGATCTTAGTCTATAGTGTAGTTACGAACATTTTCAGTGCATTGCGTAGTGTGATTATTTATTACTTGATTTTTGTTGGAGTTTGTGGTGATTTTTCTAAGGTTTATGAGAATATTAGCCGATTGATGTACCTTTTTGTGGCTATTCTTCAAATTATGGTTGAATTTGTGGTGGTTCCCTTTTCGGATGCTTTTTGCTGTATATATGATTTTTCCTTCCATTTTTGGAAAGTGATTTTATAGAAATGTTGATCGTTTTGAGATGTTTTCTGCTTTGTTTTGTGTTTTTAGGGCTTTAGATTTTTTTTCTTCATTTTTTAGGTTTTCAGCGTTTTTCTATTCATTTTGACTGTAGTTTATGTAGAAAGGATTTGTGGCTCTGTTTTGGTTCTTGCATGTTAAATTTTTGGTTAACTTTTGTTTCGGTAACTACTATATTTATTGTAAGTGATCGTTTATTACTTGTTTTTCCTGGTTTTATCATTTTTTTTGTAAATTTTTTTATAGAAGATTTGCCAATCTATCTATTTTGAGGTTTGGATGTTAGTTTGGAACCCATGATGGTTTTGAGATGTTTGTTTTTATGATAAATTTTCTTTTCAGTTATCAGGTTTTTTTGAATTTTTTTGTTCATTTTGTCTGTAATTTGGGTCAGCCTCTGTTTTAGTTCATGCATGTTAATTTTGTCCATTTAGGTTTATTTTTGCTTTTTCCGAGAAATTTAATTTTAAATGTAGTTTTAAAAATTAGTAAATAACGAGGATGTTGAGATGCTCCTTATTTATTTCGCGATAACTTAGTTTAATTGTTTGTGATTTTGGAATTGTTGAATTGTATTAAGAGCATGGCCATTTTTGTTTTGTATGTGAAGATTACTGAAAATATTCAAATAGTGGTATGCTATTTTCTTTACTGGTTTGAAGTTACTTTTGTTTGATTTTGTTAGCTATATCTTGTTCTTTTTTTCGTCCAGATTTTTAAAATTTGGTTTGAAACTACCGTGGGTACCCTTTTTGCAGTTTATTCCCTTTTTTTAGCATTTGTAATTTTCTTTCCCATTTTTAGATGGTCAGCTCAAAGTGTTAGTGAAGGTTTGTAGATGCTACTTTTTTTGTTCAGTTATTTCTTTTGGTTTTGGAGCACTTTTTTCTTTCGTAGGTGTTTCTAATTTTTACATCTGTTTTTCCTTCATGCATTCGGGATTCTTTTTCTTCAAGAGGGATATTTTTGGTTAGGTAACTAAAGTTTTTTTCAGTTGAACGTAGTTAAGGTAACTAAAGTGATTCTCAAGTGAAGGCAATGGTATACTAATTTTGGCAATCTTTTTAGCTCTCTTTAGCCTACCTCAATGAAATTCTGTAGTTATCTTTTGTGCGGAGAAAAGTTGTCCCAAACGCACCCAAATTTAGTTACAATTTTTGTTTTCTAAGAATGTCTTTTTTTAAACTCATTTAGTTCAATTGTTTTCGCTTTCAATTAAATCCAAAACTATTTTATGGTAAGCAATTGTTTAGAGTCATTATACATTTACATTTAGAAGAAAATGTTTATTATTTTGCTAGCTCATCCGAAAGCTATAATAGGTTTAGGGTTTTGAAGATAATTTTGATTGACAATTGCATGCAAATGTATTTGTTGTTATATTCTGCTTAGTTATGCTATTTGAATTCTTCTATGCAAGTCAAATTTGTACAACTTTCATAGTTTATGGTTGTTTGGGTCCATTGTTTGCGGGTGATGGTCTCCAATTTTCGGTTTTTTCCGTTTAATGTAGTTTATGGTTGTCTAATGTCTAGGTAGTCAGGCTTACTGGTCATTTGATTGATGATTTACTATTCTAGATGTTAAGCATGCAATTTCGATTGACAATTGCATGCAAATGTATATGTTGTTATATTCTGCTTAGTTAGTGCATCAACAGTCGTTTGCCATTTTCTCATATGTTGAGAAAGTGGGCTTTGCAGTCGTTTTCTATTTTGCCATTTTATGGCAAACAAGCTACAATATGTTCTCATATTTGAGAAACGAAATGGCGATTCTCATAATATAGGGGACGTCCCTATATTATTATTATTTTAATCGAATCGGACGACACATGGTGTTTCCTCTTGACTTTAAAAAAAATGATTAGACGTTACATGACGGTACTACATGTACCGTCTGAACAAAAAAACTCAAAAATTCGTCAAACGGGACATGTCCCGTTTGAAGCCATTTTTGGCTTGGACAGGACAGCATGTCCCGTCCGGCCAAATGCGAGAGTTTAGCCACTTAATTAATGTGTTAATCTTAGGTTTAGTTAATTAAGTAGGTAGTTAGTATATATTGTAATATTTAATTTATTTAATTAATCTATTTTAATACTTAATCATTAGTTAATTAAGCTTAAAAAAATACGGACAAAACAACATGTTTCGTCAAACCTCTTTTTTAATATTTTTTTCTCATATTATAGCAAATCACCACTGCAGCAAATTGCTTGTTTTGCTATATGCTATTTTGCCATATTCTCAAATATGAGAAACAGCATTGTGGATGCTCTTATGCTATTTAATTTCTATGCAAGAACAAATTTGTACAACTGTCATAGTTTATGGTTGTTTGGGTCCATTGTTTGCGGGAGATGGTCTCCAATTTTCGGTTTTTTTCGTTTAATGTAGTTTATGGTTGTTCTCCAATTTTCGGTTTTTTTCGTTTAATGTAGTTTATGGTTGTCTAATGTCTAGGTAGTCAGGCTTACTGGTCATTTGATTGATGATTTACTATTTTAGATGTTAAGCATGTTTGTGCACATGTTTTGCCTCTTAGTGCATTGCATGGTTATTTATTGCCTCATTGCCCAATGAATATTGTCAATTCACAACAAAGAAACTTGTTATGCACATCGAGTTGCAAAAAGTGATTGTCTGATCATACACCCCCCATTAGACTGTAGTATAGATTTAGTTATGTACTGTTTTGTACCGCTATTTATTCCTCTGTGTATTGGTTTTGGAAACAAACTTAGATCTGTTTATAATTGACATTGGAGAGAACATGATACCCACAAACGGGGGTTGCTGTCTCTCTATTGATTACAAAGAAGGAGAAGAAAAACATTAAGAGCTGTCCTCTTTCTCTTGCATTGTAATTGTGTATTTTTTTAATATAATAAATATCAGTCTTAATATGCCGTTTGGTGGATCCTAAGTCACTTGATGGTTTATGTGATTGCTAAGAAATCATCTGTTCAATTCATAATTGTTCTGATTTGCACACTATGTGTTAGAAACTTGTATGTGGATGTTCTTGTGTTCCTGAAAAATCAGGTGGAATGGTGAATGTCTACCTTGAAAGTAACTTAAGTTTCTTGTGTGAGATCAGTTGTAAGATTTGATATTTCAGTTATAGACTCTGAGAAGAGCTATGGAAAAATTTTGGTGTAAATTTGATTATTAGTTAATTTATATTCAGCACTTGCTTTCTTTACAAAATTGCCATGATCGAACTATTATGTAAAATATTAGGATGTTTTAAAAATGTTTTGGGATTTTGGTGGCGAAACAGTGTGATTTTCTGATTCTTTGAGTATTTTCAATCGATCTTCTAATTGAAGTTATTTTTGGTTGATTTAGTTTGGATCATAGTTTTAGTTTAGTTATTAACTTCCTGATTGCCCTTGTCGTAGGGCATCTGTTATTAATTGTCATTTTCGGAATAAATGATCATTTTTTAGGTTTTGATCTTTCTACTTTTTTTTTTCTGGCTATTCTTAAACTTTTTGTGTTAAGGTTGAGTTTTTGTTGGTTTGCTTTTCTTCATTATTTTGGCCATTTATCTAAAAAAAATTTCCATCTCCAATTTTTGGGAAACTGGGCTTATGGAGATGGGTTTTGAGACTTATTTTTGTGTGATAAATTTTCTTATTTATTTGTAAGTTTTTGGAATTCTTTTGGTTTTATTTAACTGTGGCTTTGGTAAGTCTCTTTTTGGCTCATGCATGATTTTGTTTTGCTCGTCTCGGTTTATATTTGCTTTTTCTGAGAAATTTAAATTTGATGTTGTTTGATAAATGACCAGGTGGTGAGGTTTTGAGATAAATTTAAATCTCCGTTTACATGTTGTGGTATCAAGTGTATGGCCATTTTTGGGAAGTGAGGATGACTATAAAATTTCAAAGATGTGATCTGCTACTGTGTTACCTTAACCCAAAATTGCTATATCATATTCTTTAATAGTTTTAAGTTCCTTTTGTTTAATCTTGTTTAGATCTTAGTTTTCCTGAGGTATTTTTTATTAGGGTTGAATCTACTTTGGATATTCTTTTGCGGTCTTATTTTGAATATATACCTCTATTTGTTTCTACTATACCTCTATTTTTCCTCTTATGTTTGTTCACACAAATAAGATTTTTTTTTCAAGGGGGTGGCTGTTTTTGGTTAGGGTAACTTAAAGTTATTTTCCGTTGAACGTAGTTAAGGTAACTAAGTTAATTTTAAGTGATGGCAAAGGTGTGCTAATTTTAGTTATCTTAGGTTCTCTATACTCTTATCTCTAATTGAAATTACTTTTAGTTTTATTTTACTAAGTGTTTGAGAGATGCCCTAGGGAGTGACTTTTAGTTTTATTCTACCTCTAATTGTTAATTAGTTATGTACACTTTTAAACTGCTATTTATTTCTTGTATTTGTATATTACCTTCAGTGTTGGAAACATACCTTGATCTGTTTAGGTTTGACAGTGGAGAGAACAGGACACCCATTAATGCCATGCTGTCCCTGCATAGAATTCAGTGTAGACCACACTCTGTAGACCACACATTAGCTCATTCCGCCAACCACCTTTGCCATCTCTCTATCGATTAAAAGAAAGAACAAAACCTTGAAAGCTATTCACTCTCGAATCCACCATAATAATTGTGTTTTGTTTTTGTTGAATATTTCTGTTTTAATATGCATTTTGGAGGATCCAAAGTTAATTATAGGTTTATCTGAACGCCTATAGAAATCATAATTTTAGTTTTATTTTACTTGAAATTAATTACTTTTAGTTTTATTTTACCAAGTGTTTGAGAGATGACCTAGGGAGTGACTTTTAGTTTTATTCTACCTCTAATTATATTTTGTTAATTAGTTATGTACACTTTTAAGTTTTATTCTACCTCTAATTATATTTTGTTAATTAGTTATGTACACTTTTAAACTGCTATTTATTTCTTGTATTTGTATGTTACCTTCAGTGTTGGAAACATACCTTGATCTGTTTAGGTTTGACAGTCGAGAGAACAGGACACCCATTAATGCCATGCTGTCCCTGCATAGAATTCAGTGTAGACCACACTCTGTAGACCACGCATTAGCTCATTCCGCCAACCACCTTTGCCATCTCTCTATCGATTAAAAAGAAAGAACAAAACCTTGAAAGCTATTCACTCTCGAATCCACCATAATAATTGTATTTTGTTGTTGTTGAATATTTCTGTTTTAATATGCATTTTGGTGGATCCAAAGTTAATTATAGGTTTATCTGAACGCCTATAGAAATCATAATTTTATCTTAATTTGTACACAGTGTATCTATATTCTATTTATCACACTTGTTTACTGTGGCTTGAACTTTTCGTGTTTGTTTATTAAGTGCATATATATCTTGTCTTTACTTTCTGTTTTAATTATTATTCTGACTCTTCAATATCATGTAGTGAATGTTGATTCAATTACTAGTAATCCATTATCTTTTAGTTTCTAGTCACTATTGTTAGAAATAAAGAATAAATGCATGAACTTTTTGTGCAAAGAATAAATGCATGAACTTTTTGTGCAGAATCTAGTTTCTGCTGTATGTAGTTATTATGCAGATGATTAAAATTGTTTGCTGTTTCTCTATTTTAGTTTCAGTTTAGTATTAGATTGTTGTTGTTTTAGTTTCCATTATAATTTGATTCCTACGTTGAGATGACGGATATGCCCATTTCTCTGTTTTACAACTGCTGTTTGTGGCAGATTATCAACAATGAGTTTACCAAAGGACGAAGCAGAGGACTTGCCCCCGCCTCCACCCATCGTTCCTCCAAATGTGGTTCCTATCAAAGCTGATCCTGACCGCATATCACCTCCCAAAAAACCATCAAGGCCAAAGAGGACAATTATGGCAAGGCCTGGCTTGGCTAGGAAAGGACAGCCTATTAAGCTCGTAACGAATCACTTCAAAGTTTCTGTGCAAAATGTTGATGATTACTTCTTTCACTATAGTGTATGTTTACACTGGTATCACTGTTTTATTTGTCAATATTCATTTTTCTATTTCCCGTGCTACATGTCTTACATTAGCTCTTTTTTTCTTTTGTCAAGGTTAACTTGAAATATGAAGATGACAGACCGGTGGACAGCAAAGGAATTGGTCGTAGGGTTATTGACAAATTACATGAGACCTATGATACTCAACTTGGCGACAAGGATTTTGCATATGATGGGGAGAAAAGCCTGTTTACAATAGGTTCTCTGCCTCAAGTAAAGAATGAATTTGTTGTTGTCCTCGAGGAGTTACCTCCAAATAGGTAAGCGTTCATGTTTTACATTTATTATGCTTAATCTTCAATATGCTCTCATGTACAAATGTTCGCTTCTCTAGGGCTAATGGCAATGGAAGCCCAGGTGGAAATGATAGCCCAAGTGAAAATGAGCGCAAACGCCAAAGGCGTCCTTACCAGACAAAGACATTTAAGGTTGAGCTAAGCTATGCAGCAAAAATTCCAATGCACGCAATTTCTCAAGCTTTAAAAGGTCATGATACTGAGAACTCCCAAGAAGCTCTGCGAGTTCTTGATATAATCCTAAGACAGCATGCAGCTAAACAGTATGTAATTCAAATAATTTTTTACTAGAAATATATTTGTTTATAAAGCCATTCCTTTTAATGGCTTTGTTTGTTGTAGGGGGTGTTTGCTTGTGAGGCAATCTTTTTTCCATAACAACCCAGCGAATTTCACTGAGATTGGTGGAGGTGTTATAGGCTGCAGAGGATTTCATTCAAGTTTTCGAACTTCTCAGGGCGGGCTCTCACTAAACATTGGTAAATAACTTTGTTTCCCTGGTGTTATCATTGCCTGTGTTAAATCATGTTGGATAGCCTCTTTCTTTCTCTTGCTGTCCTATTGCAGACACATTTCCCCCCCTAACACCATTCATGTTTCTGTGCAGATGTCTCAACTACTATGATAGTTAAACCAGGGCCAGTTGTTGATTTTCTAATTCAGAATCAGAATGCTAGGGATCCATACGGAATTGACTGGGCAAAAGTATGTATATACTTTTGAGTTTGTATATACTTTTGTTTCCCAATCAGAACCTATTGTAAAGAGGCTTTTCTCTTTACAAAACTACTATGCTACTTTTGTTTCCTGTTTTGATAAAAAAAATAAAATGCAGTTGACATTGTTTCATGTTGGTATTACTAATTTACTAACGAACAATGTTACTTGATTAGAAAACACTCAACTAATTTAGTTGTTAGTATTACTAATACGAGAAATAGAATTGGGAAAAGGATTTGGTTAACTACACTTTGTAGCAAAATGTCATTTATCTGTTTTGCTTTTTCTAAATACGGTTTTGATTCTTCCTTTTATTTTTTTCCTTTCCTGTGTCTTCAGGCAAAGCGTACATTGAAAAATTTGAGGATAAAGGCAAGCCCGAATAACACAGAATCCAAGATTATTGGTCTCAGTGATAAACCTTGCAATGAGCAACTGTGAGTTCATATTAACCTGTTGCTCAAGTGGTTACTTCTGATGTGACTTTTTTATTTGCTGTTTATCATGAGTCGCAAGCTTATACCTTGAAATCCTTCTTGATTTAATTTTATTGAGGCAATCTCTGTCAAGTTATTTTTACCTCTAGTTGCTTCTACCCACTCATGACCGAGTGGCACGATTTTTGTTTCTTGCTGCAATTTCAAACTTTGTTTCTCCATTCTTCCTTCATTCCTTATCATATAGATGTTAGCTATTTGCTACTCATTTTTTCAAATTTCAAACTTTGTATCTAATCATTATCATTTCAGCCACACAGCTGTGCTTGTTGCACAATTATATTACTACTATATTTTCTTGTGGAGGCAAGTGTAGATAACTGGAAGGTACCTTGTCTGCAATTAAGAGTTCGCTAGAAGTATGTCAAGTTGGGACAGCAGAGGGAAACACTTCAAATTATTACTTTATACTTGATTACTTTCACAAATACTATTGCAGATGCACTCCATGTGGTTCCTCCTATCATGGAGCTGTAAATGTCGAAAACCGACTTCATGGACACTCTGCGTCACAAATTTCTTATATGTTTTGACACATACTTTGAGACACTTCTTGGAACGCATAATTAAATTTTTTTCATATTTCTTATTCTAAGTAACTTACGAACTTGCATACGGGAGAATACCACTACAATGTACAGGGCTGTATTGCAAGTTTTTTCTGTGTACAGCAAACTGTTATTTTTATTATGATCTACCAATAATATTTCTGAATGCCCTTTTGATTAATTTACACTTAATTGAGATAGTGCTAAGTTGTATAATGTTATAGCTGTGGTCATGTATCCTACTTTTTACAAATTTGGCTTCCTCCACCTGTATCCATGCTTGCTATCATACAGTATTATTCTAAGTTATTGATGTATTTACGTGGATCTTTCATTCACTAATAACTAAAATACATTTAGCTTTCGTTCACAAATAATTACTCCTGTTGTCTTACCTTTGTATTTAAATAGGCCCTTAATTTGAGGGTTCTTAACAGTTTTAGAATACCCAAAAAGCACTTCTCCAATTAAAAATCTGTCTTCAGCATTTTCTTTATTATTGCCTGTTCAAATCAAGTGCATATATGTTCTGTGTTTGTATTTGTTGCATCAAATAAAACTCTTTCTAAGATATTGCAGAATCAGCTTGCTAATTTTGTTTAACATCTTAATTATAAACGTTTAGCTTTTACCAATAAGTTTTTATTATTTCTTTATTTGTAATTGTAGTCATCTAGCTTATGGTATATTGTAAGTTTTTTCCTGGTGGATCTTCATTAAACCTTTCTTTCTCATTTATAGGTTTACGATGAAGCGAAGAGTTAGCAAAGATGATAATGGAGACTATGAGCTGCAAGAAACAGACATTACTGTCTATGATTATTTTGTGAATGTCCGCAAGATAGATTTGAGGTACTCTGCCGATCTTCCGTGCATCAATGTTGGAAGGCCAAAGAAACCCAATTATATTCCAATTGAGGTCTGGCTGATCCTAGTTTTTTTTTCTTTCTTATTTCTCCCCGGTTGTCCTTAATAAAGACTGAACTATTGTTTTTCTTGTGTCCCAAAAGCTTTGTTCCCTTGTCTCATTGCAACGATATACAAAAGCTCTGAGTAATCTTCAGCGTGCACAACTCGTAGAAAAGTCAAGGCAGAAGCCAATGGAAAGAATGTCAACCCTCAGCAATGTAAGGTGTCATTCCTTAAGTATCTGTATGCAAGATCAATCCTTTGCTTAACTATCTTACAACATTTCTTGTAGGCACTGAGAGCCAACAACTACGACGCTGATCGTATGTTAAAAGCATGTGGGGTCTCGATTAGTACAAACTTTACCCAAGTTGATGGACGAGTGTTACCACCACCAAAGGTTCTACATGTGCCCTTGCAAATATTTTTTTTGCAGTATATTGTACTTTTCTCCTTGGTTTAGTTCTTAGTGTCATTTTGATCTTGTCTCACTTCAGTTGAAGGTGGGTAATGGCGAGGATTTTATGCCAAGAAACGGGAGGTGGAATTTTAATAATAAGGTCTGCCTTCATGACTTTCTTCTTTTTCTAAAACATCAAAATCGAATCTGAATACATCGCTGTGTTTTGTAAACATTGCTGTGTTTTGTAAAGAATGAGAAAAAGTCCTTTTGCAAAATCCATGATCATCGCCTTGAAACTCCAAGAAACAATAATAAGAAATCCCTTTGTGTTGTGCAGCAAAGAGACGCTGCACTCCACCTTTAATAGGCCGGGATTCAAGTAAAATTAGGGCTTGAATAGATTTGTAAAATACCTCTTATAATTTTATCTTTACATATATAATTCCTTATACTTGGATTTGAAAGTCTAATAAAACCAAACTTAATTGAGTTTTAAAAACAAAAATAACCAGTCTATAATCAGCCGGCACTGGTTGAAAGCCAAGAAAAACGAATTTGTACTTTTACCCCTCAAAATGGCAATTTTGCAAAAAGATCTTTTTTGTTAATCAAAACTTGCAAAATAACCCAAATTTATTAAAACAAAGAGTAATAAAACAGTATTAAAACATTGCTGTGTTTCCCTTCACCACTTTTTGCTGTTATATTGCACCTCCATTTGCAGCTTTGCATTTTCATCTATACTAAAATTTCCTAATTCTGTTATTCTTTAGAAACTTTATGAACCGACTACTATCGACAAGTGGGCTGTTGTGAACTTCTCTGCTCGGTGCAATATGCAATTTCTCATTCGGGATCTCATCAAATGTGGTGACCTTAAAGGGATTGTATGTATCTTTTTCCTGCTTATTTAATAAGGTTTTTACTTTGATTCCTCAACATTCTGACTGCTTAATTTTTTAGCGTGTCGAGGAGCCTTTTGATGTGATCGAAGAGAATGGTTCCATGAGGAGGGCTCCACCTCCGGCAAGAGTAGAAGATATGTTTGAGCAGATCCGGTCAAAACTTCCTGGTGCTCCCAAATTTCTTCTTTGCCTCTTACCAGAGCGCAAAAATTCTGATGTTTATGGTATATATTTTGCTGTCTGCAGCTGATTTTTTTTTCCTAACCAAATCTCGAGTTTTTCTCATCCAATTTAATATTTTTATTTGATGGTATTTTTTAGGGCCATGGAAACGGAAATGCCTCTCAGAATTTGGCATAGTCACTCAGTGCATTGCTCCAACAAAAGTTAATGACCAGTACATCACTAACGTTCTGTTAAAGATAAATGCAAAGGTAGAATAATTGGCGTATGCAATTCGTACATCATTTTTTTTGTTTATGGGCTGTTGATCTTGCTTGTCTTCGTTTACAGCTAGGTGGAATCAACTCATTGTTGCTGCATGAGCGAATGTCAAATATCCCTCTTGTTTCTGGAACTCCGACAATCATCCTAGGCATGGATGTTTCACATGGCTCTCCTGGTCATTCTGATATTCCCTCCATCGCTGCGGTAACATACTGATATTTTTCTTTATGGTGTATGTTTCTTTTTATTATTTTTTCTTACATTGCTATTTATATAGGTTTTTCATCTATGTTCTCATTCATCTATTTGTTGATAATGGTTCCAGTAATTCTTCGTTGTGTAATACTTTGTTGCGTTAGGTTGTAAGTTCAAGGTGCTGGCCTTCCATTTCACGCTATCGAGCTTGTGTTAGAACCCAGAGTCCAAAAGTTGAAATGATAGATTCCCTTTTCAAGCCAGTAGGGACTGAAGATGCTGGCATTGTCCGGTGAGGCCCGTTATCTCTCCTTACTATTTTGTGGCCTTTAAAATCTTATCATTTTCTTTCTGATTAATTTTATGTTACTTCCCTTTCTTCAATAGTATTGCATGTATTTCCATCAAGTTGCATTACTTTGTTAGAGGCTTAATTTTCTTTTCCTGCTTTTCCAAATAATCCCTTTAAATTCTTTTTCCATAGGGAGCTTCTTATTGATTTTTACACCAGCTCGGGTAAAAGGAAACCAGAACAAATTGTAATCTTCAGGTTTGCTCTGCTAATCTTTACAAGCTTCTATTTTAAGTGATAATTTAAAATTTTTTGGTCTGGTTGCCATCAGCCTTCTGATATGCAATTCAACTGCTGATTCGATTTTGGTATTATTATGCAGTTCTGTTATTTTGTTTTTTTATTGAATGTGTATTGGAAGTATTTTTGCATTGTTCAACGATGTTCTGTTTTTGTCTGACGTTGTCAACTATCTTTTTCAATGGTTGGCTTACTCATTTGAAATGGTTAATACAGGGATGGAGTCAGTGAGTCACAGTTTAATCAGGTGTTGAACATTGAGTTGGATCAGATAATTGAGGTGTAATATTGGCGTAGCTTTTTGTTAGAGTTGGTGTTTTCTTATATTTCTTATTACGATTCTTTGAAGACCTTAAATAATTTGACTGTTGATTGTATCAGGCGTGTAATTTTTTGGATGAACAGTGGTGTCCAAAATTTACACTGATAATAGCCCAGAAGAATCACCACACTAAGTTCTTTCAGCCTGGCCAACCTGATAATGTTCCACCTGGTTAGCTTCATTACATGCTATTCTTGCATTTATTATCTCTTTCTGCCATTTGCTGCATGTAAAATTTGAAGTAAAAAAAAGCTTGCTCCTAGTTTGACCAAAATTAGAAAAAAATTCCTTTGTGCAGGCACTGTTGTTGACAATGCTATCTGCCACCCAAGGAACTACGATTTCTATATGTGTGCCCATGCAGGAATGATTGTAAGTCTGATATGTGTGCAAGGACTAAATTGGGTATCAATAGTCTTGTTCTTTACCTGTGTAGCAAGAGAAGCTGAAAACCAAAATACGAAATAAGTGCTGAAACTCGAATCTAACTGTAGTACGATGGCTACGAAACCTCCTTTTTTCTTTAAAAAATTGAGGAATTTTATACAAAGAAAGCTGATACCATAATTTCTAGCTTTCTAAATTCCAATGGTACATCAAGTTTAATCTTCCAGAATTATTATACAGGAGAGGCAACAATACTAACTGAAATATGATTTATAGAAAAAAATAAAAAGCCGAGAATTTCAATAAAATATGATCTTATGAACTTCATTGTTTCAATAAAGTGCTAAAAATTGGTAAAGCTTCAGAACAATAAACCCTAAAGAACGTCATTGTTTCAATAAAGCTTTAGAACAATAAACATAGATGAGTTCTTAAGCAAGTTCCTCCTAATACACTTTTTAACCCAAAATACAAAATAGATTTGTACACAGCATCCTTGCATCAGTTTGTGGATAAACGCCGAAATTATTAACACAATGAAGCAGGTTCGATTAAATAAGTACTTTACAACAAACTAACAGCCACAAAAGTTTCCTTGCTCATCATAGATTTTTGATTTTGGAGGTTTTCTTGGTACGTGTCATGTCTTATATATCTTATATCTTATATCTTATATCAGTTTCTGTTGTAATTGTTTTGTTGGTAACGTTGCTTGTATTTCTACTGGAGTAATTTTTTATTTGTACAAATATCTGACAGGGGACTACCCGACCTACACATTACCATGTTCTGTATGATGAGATTGGGTTCGGTACTGATGATCTTCAGGAGCTTGTTCATTCGCTTTCCTATGTGTAAGTTCCTCTTGAAATTTATAGGTTCTTCTGTATATTTTTGTTCTGAAATATGTTGATCCTGATATGGTGAGTGGTTTCCCCCCTCCATTGGCTACTTTCAGGTACCAGAGGAGCACGACTGCCATCTCTGTTGGTAAGACCACCTCTTCATTTAACGTTGCATTTATAGATATCCTTCAGACAAAACAGTATTCATTCTTGCTACTGTGAATGGTGTATGAATATTCTTATGGATTGCTTGATTCCTGTAGTCTTCTAATCTCCCAGCAAATCATTTTCCTTCATAGTTCTCCTACTTGCTTGTGCAATTTTTTTATGAAGGAAAAGGCGAAATAACGCCACCGTGTTTCATTAATAAGAATTTAAATAAAACAACACCAGAGTAATTGGGGAATATGCATAAAACAACACCAGAGTAATTGGGGAATATGCATAAAACAACACCAGAGTAATTGGGGAATATGCTGTTTGTACAATTATATCACCTGATTTTCTTCTGGTCATATTGCAAACCAGACTTTACGAGAAACAGATAAAAATGCATGTATAAAAAAATTTACGCGTTACCAATTAAAAGATTGTATGGATTAGCTTTTTTCGTTGACATGAAACTTTTGTAATGTATCGGTTTCCTACCTGGTTTCCTTCCTATTTCTCCTGCTTGTACGATTATATGACCTGGTTTTCTTCTGGTAATGTAGAAAACTGAAACTTTTAAGAGAAACAAAAAATAGCAAGTAAAATTAGATATGACCTGGTTTTCTTCTGGTAATGTAGAAAACTGAAACTTTTAAGAGAAACAAAAATAGAAAGTAAAATTAGATATTCCTAAATATCCAATCAACAGAGATGTCAGTTAGATTTATTTGTTTACATGAAACTTTTGTAATATGTTATTTTCCTTTACATTTCTCCTACTTGCATATACAATTATAAGATCGGGTTTTCTTCTTTGATGTTTTCATTATTTATCATGCATGACAGTTGTGTTTTCATTAATTGTTTCAGTTGCTCCAGTTTGCTATGCCCACCTGGCGGCTACACAGATGAGCCAGTTTATGAAGTTCGATGACATGTCTGAGACTTCTTCTGGTCATGGAGGGATGACAGCTGCTGGTCCTGCTGCTGTGCCGGAACTGCCCAGGCTTCATGAGAAGGTCAGCAGTTCCATGTTTTTCTGCTGACCTGATTGTGCACATCAACCGCAAATCCTGACTTAAGTGGAACTTGTCACAACTTTTGTTGTATATATTGGCTGTAGGCCATGCTAATACTGTTATGATGTTTGGTGGGTTCATGAGAGTTCTGTTGCTGTGGTGGTTTAACTGAAGCCAATTCGTCCTAAATGTTATTGCTCTAGTTTGCAACTTATCTGGTGTGCAGAAAAACATGGAACTGCTGATCTTGTTTGGTGGTTATTGTTTATTATCTTCAAGGTTGCCACCTGTCAAATTATCTTGCTTGATCTTCAAGGTTGCTTCCTGTTTGATATTTACATTTGTTTAATTCTAGGAAATTGTGTGGTATATAGATGGGGAGTGTGGTATATAGATGGGGAACCGACTGTCACAAGTTCAGTACTGTTACTGATTCAATAGGTATCCTGTGGGAATCCAATAGCGATATATTGGGTCTTCAATATCTGCTGTTATGTTATTTCTGTGGAGCTGCGCTTATTAGGTGTAAAACCTTTTAAAGAGTTTCTGGTGCTGGAATTGAAGACCTTATCTAAGATAGAAATTATACCATATAGAGTTTGATAGATTTGATAGAATGAAGAAATTATGACATACAAAGGTGGTTAGGAAGTTAGCAAGGTTAGGATTATGTACATTTTTCGCTGAATGAATCAAGTTGAAATTATAGGCATTACAAGAAGTTCAAGTGGTGAGTTCAGAATATGAAACACCTCTAATCTAGGGAAGATCACAGGAAAGGTCCAGAATATGAAGGGTTGGTACTTGGTAATACACTTTTGTACACATCTTTATCAGTTTGCTGTCTGATTCTCAAACACCTGTGAAAGTAAACTGTGCATGAAGAAAGCAATTGCATTCAGGATGAATACCTTATGGGTTCTTTCTTGGGTTCTTTCTTGCGAGCATTTAGGTTTTGCCAATCTTGCTGTTTAACATAACTAGAAGGATAAGTTCAATGGGAAGAACCTTACCAACAATTTAGAATGCTTTGGTAGGAGGCCAGAGTTTCTTTCATGCTCTCGTCGATATGAAAAGTAGGATTATGATGAGTATGGTTCCGACTAGTGATTTTGACAGTCTGTACCGATGGGTGGTTCTCTGTCAATTAGTTGCAATATAAGGTTATTACCTCCAGTTGAAAAGAACTCAAAATTAACATTCACTTCAAGTTTAAAAATTGTAGTTCAATTCCTTCAAATCTGTTCGACCAAAGAAGAGAGCCCACTCGTCGGTCGGCGAGAAAGAGGAATCCATGGATGTGAGGTGGAGGGAAATTGATTTTTCTTGTAGCTTGCCTCTTCCTTGTTTTTCTTCTTCCTCTTTATAAATCTAAACAAAATAGAGTAATGCTAATTGTACTCAAACTTTAAAGAATCAAAATATAGAGAGATAAAATGTAAAGTTCACGAACAATTAAGGAATATGTTTTTTTTATATGAACTTCATATTCTTGTTGTGTACGAATTTATTTTGAGTGTGCAATGATTGAGTACAAAAAACATTAGACAACAAAATATAGGAACATATGGAGTGGTTAGCCCCTTGGACATGATTAATTTATTTTTAATTTTAACATTATTGAATTTTATTTTTACTTTTTAGGACAACAATATTGATTGTTAATTGATGTCACCAAAAAGAGCTTGAAGCACCAGATGTTGTGTATAATTTGCAGACTGCTTCCAAGTGTTGAGAACTTTCAAATAGTTTGTGATTATTAATTGATTAGAGGACTTTAGTGTAACTTCCATTTCCGATTGTGTAGAATTGTATTTTATTTCTCTCTCTTTGTATTGTTGAATTCTAGTAATCATTGAAATTTTCGTTATTCCCTCGAACCTAAGTTGCACTCCCTTGATTTTTCAATTATTCTTATGTTGAACTCAATTCTAGCCCATACTCTTGCATTATTATTTGTTGATGTTTTTAACTCATGAGTTAGGCCCAGCTATTTCCAAACCAAGTCATATTGTAAATCACCTTAAATATATTATTTTGTTTTATTTGAAAGCCCAATCTCTTAGCTCATGGGCCAAACTCACCCTAACTCGAACCAAAACCAATCTCTAAGCCCATAAATAAAGCCCCCTACAATCCCCCAACTACAATCCCCTCAACTCCCCATATCTCTCCTAAACTAAACAGCCAATCACCCATGATCTCCACATAATTTCTCCCACTATCTCATTATCTGTCTCCTTAATAATCTCCTCACTAATTAATCCCCCGAATCCTTCTCCTTCATCATCTGCAACCCGAGCCCTATCCGTTTCTTCTCCAAAACCCCATCACCTTCCTCCTGCACTGCACCATCAACCTCAGCCCCGACCCCCGCTCTGTTGCTGCACCCGAACCCACTGCACCCCCGCATCGCACTCCACCTGCCTCCTCGTCTCCTCCGAGCACCTGCCGAGCGCCACCTCCCTGCCACCGCAACGACCACTCCGATGCTCCTCACCACCATAGCAACACCTTGCCACCGTTGCCTCCTCCCATCTTCTTCGTCTTCCTCCGATTTCCGAACCCACTCCAAGCCACATCATCGTTGCCGTCCACGACTTTGGAGTTCCTCCCTCCATTCACCCCGCAACCTTGCCTCCTGAGAGCTTCTCCCATCATCGCGCTGCTGTTGTTGCCATTTCTTGCCGTAGCCGCCGCGTCTTCGCCCATCCTTCGCTCACACTCACCGTAATAAGGCAAATATCTCTTGTACAGTAGGCAAATATCTCTTGTACAGTCTTTTTGTTTCTGTACAAGCTTTGCTTTGAATCCTACATGTAGTCTTTGGTTGATTCATCGTGTTATAATCTTGTTCCTTCCCTTCACGTGTTAATTGATCGAGTTCCATTAGTATAAACTAGCCTACTTGATTATTGTCAATCTCATACTCGTAATATGATCTTGAATATCCCTAGTTATTACATGCATTACACGGGTACATGATAAAGAGACATAGTATATGAATACATATTAAGAATTGACGTTATTTGATCATATTATGATATAATAATGTAAATATTAATTTTATGTTTAATGACCGTAGGAATAACAATTATTTCTATGAAAACAGTAGAATCCATCCCAACTACTGCATGTGTATGCTTGTTAAATTATAATCATAAGACTATATTTTTAGGATTTCCATCGCTATATATTTCAAATATTGTAATTCTGCATGTTGTCTACCCTAGATTGTGATGACATTATAACCTAGTTACAGTTCAAATCAATTAGAACTTTATATACGAGAGTCGTATCACCCTGAATAATTTTTTATGGATTGTTGTATCCCTCTGAATAGTTTCCAGAACTTCTTACGGATCGATATTCTGATTTGTAGACTACAAGTTATCACATTTTTAGTGTTGTTAGGTTTCTAATGTTAATAGTAGAATAAAGACTTGATATTAACCATGATCTTACTAGACATGATTATGGGTCACTCTATAATTTTTATAAGATATTTAAATGAATTTACAGTTTATATATATATATATATATATATATATATATATAGTAAGTCTATTAAGAGCTGGGAAGCTGGAATCCTTATCGGAAGCTGGAGATCTCAGCCATCCGATCGATCTTGATCGCGATCGGACGACTGAGATCGACAGCCGCTTATCTTCAAATATAGTGAGGGGTAAAAGGGGTATAATCGAAGGCCCCTTTTATCTCTTATCTTCTCATGCTTTCTTCTCTCTCGCTCTCTATCGATCCAAATCCTAATCTCAGCTCTTATCTTCTCCCGCTCTCTCTCCCGCTCTCGAAGATCGTCCTGCTCTCTTCACAACCCTAATCCCTATCTCTTCTCTTCTCACGCTCTCACTCCCGATCTCCATCTTCGAAACCCTAATCCACCTCTCTTCGAAACCCTGATCGAAGAGAGCGAAGTGGAGCTCTTCTCTCCCGCTCTCTTTCTTCATCACCTGTGTAAACCCAACTCCACGATCAAGTTAAATCTCCAGTCGCTTATCTTCAGATCTGTCGAGGGGTAAAAGGGGTATAATCGATCAGCCCCTATCGGCCTTGCCGTCTCAGCACCAAAGAAGAGCTCTCACAAGTTCGTTCTCTCTCCGACGGAAAACCCAAACCGCGATAAGGGTTTCGATTTCTCGGCTCATTTTCAAATTTTATTTCCTTTACAAATGCTTCTAGTTTGCTGTTATATTTTTAGCCCTTAAATTATGCTTTGATAATATTCGTACTAGTATTCGTACTAGTACATTTAGAATAACAAATAATATTCGTACTAGTATATGGAATTTTGGGATGTGGACATGACACATGCATATAAGCACACAAAATGCATGTAATATGCAGTCTAGTTTTTGTTTCTTTTGAGATTTGCTTCAATCACTGCTAATAGTTTTGTTAATGGGGGGGTTTTTTTATGCCTGTCGATTCCATAAAATGAAAATTGGGAAGTCAAATCCTTTGCGTGTTGTGTACGTGTACTAATACTTTAGAGGAAGAAGCTGAGGGTTGTTTGCCATTTAACTATGGATGTTTCTCCCAAAAAAGAAAAATATTTAACTGTCCAAAATCTGTACATTCTTAAATTTTTCAAACACTAAGTTTCATATCCCCTCAGTATGAAGACTTTATTACTTGTAGCTTCAGAATGTATTCTGTTAGACCTTTTCCTTTGTGTTATTTTAAAGTTGTAGTTTTTTTTTAATATTTGTTGTCTCATTCTCCTATGAAGGATGGAGGTTGAAAATGAAGAATTACTATGCCAAGATGTTCAGTCCGGTTGGATGGACGTTGATGATGCTTCTAAACCATTTGTTGGTTTAGTATTTGTAACATTAGACGAAGGATATGAATTTTATAAAAGATATGCAAAATTAGTTAGTTTTTCAGTATGCAAGTTTGCAACAATGGTTGATACTACTACGAAGGAGAGGTATTCACAACAATTTAAATACTCAAAGCAAGGTAAGCCGGTAGATACAGCTGGTGTGAATGTTGCCAATATTGAAGAATCGTCTTCTTCAAATTTGATCAAGAGAAGGAGAAGGGCTGTGAAGAAAGAAGGGTGTATGGCTCAAATACGAATGCAAAAGGACGATGACGGGAGATGGTCAATCCGAAGGTTTGTTGAAGAGCACACCCATATTTGTGTTGCACCTAGAAAGCAACAATTTTTAAGGTGTAATAGAACTGTTTCAGAAGCGCAAAAAAGTTTACTTAGTTCTTTCAAAGAGGCTAACATAAGAACTTCAGAGTTTATGTCCTTCATGGAAATAGAAAATGGAGATTTTAGTAATATTAATTGTACTGAAAAAGACATTAGAAATTCGTTGCAAAGAGAGAAGGATGGGATGAGAGCTTATGATGTTGATATATTGCTGGAGCACTTGCAAGAGGAAAAAGAGATGAATCCTTCTTTCTGTTTTCATTACAAGGTTGACGAAGACAACAAATTAACTCATGTGTTTTGGGTTGATGCTATTGCCAGGAAGGCTTACAAGCATTTTGGTGAAGTGCTAATTTTTGATACCACATATAATACCAATGAATACAAGTTAGTTTTTGCTCCATTTACTGGAGTTAATCACCATGGTCAATCTGTCAATTTTGGTGCGGCTTTCATAAATAAAGAGACCACCGACTCTTTTGTTTGGTTGTTTGAAAAATGGGATGAAACAATGGGTGGGTCTCCACCAAAAGTTATCATTATTGATCAAGATCCTGCAATGGAGAATGCAATCCACATGTGTTTTCCTGGTTCGAGCCACAGGTTTTGCATGTGGCACATTCTTAAAAAGCTTCTCGATAAGCTTGGTGGTCCGGACCTGAATAGTGATTTTAGCATTCCATTTCATAGTTGCATTTGGGAATCAGAGACCCCGGAAGAGTTTGAGATGAGATGGAATGACGTGATGAACGCTAATGTGCAAATTGCAGGTATTACTTGTTTCAATAAATTATAGCTATGTTTGACCATTTTTTAGTAGTATTAGTACTTGATACATATTACAATAACAGGTAATCCTTGGCTTTCTGACATTTATGAGCTTCGTGAGAAGTGGATACCAGCTTATGCTAAGCATATTTTTACTGCTGGAATTCGCACAACTCAGAGATCAGAAAGTATGAATGCTTTTGTGGATAAGTATGTTAATAGCAAAAATTCCTTACATGAATTTATGACGAGGTTTGAAAGGGCAATAAGGAAACAAAGACAAAATCAGTTAGCAGCTGACTACACCACTCTTCATACAAAACCAAAGCTGCAAACAGATTTTGAAATTGAGACACAAATGTCTGAGCTGTACACTAAAGCAAAATTTCATGTATTCCAAGCTGAATTAGTTGAAAGCTTGAATTACGCCTCTTTAATGAAAGTTGACGATGGTAGTGTGCGACACTATATTGTGAGGAGAATGGAAAAGTCAGTAAAATCTGATAAAACAAGAGATGTGTTCTATAAGGGAATGGACAATGCTGGGTCTTGCACTTGTAGTAAATTTGAAGTTGAGGGAATTCTTGTAGACACATCCTTTTGGTATTGAGGAATGAGTTTGTTGATTTCCTGCCTCAATCTTATATTTTAAAAAGGTGGACCGTTTCGGTAACTACCGAAATTGTATATGATGATGCTGGTGAAGAAATCATTGGTAGCTACGGTAGTCCACAAGATTTGGACATGGTGGAGTTGTCAAATGAAATCAACAAAGTGATGAGGATTGCTCGCTCATCAAAGGAGATGCGCCAGAAGGCTAAAACATTACTAGTTGGTGTTGTTGCAGAATTGCAACAAGATATGCCCCAAGAATTTCAACAAGAAACAAGTACTTCACTACCTAAAATAGTCCATATTCATGTACCGGATATTGCAAAGACCAAAGGTAGTGGGAAGCGAATTAAAGGGGGTAAGGAGAAAGCATTGGAGAAGGCTGCGAAACCACCAAGAAAGTGTCGTTTGTGCAAGAAGCTTGTTAATCATGATAGTCGCACTTGTCCTTTAAAGGAAAGGTTAGTAATTAAATACAAACTTTATAGTTTATTTTTGTTATATATAATATAATCTTATTTTCATTTTGTGAATATTAATCGTGTAGCTCTACTATAAATGAGTCATAAGCTTCTACTACTTTTTCAACAATGGAACCTATAACAGAGGAGGCTCCAAATATTGCATGAACTTTGTTAGTTTATTTCTGTGGATTTTGTAAGGTATGTGTCATACATGATTTAAAATAATTTCTGACCCATATCTGCCATTATTGTTCTTTAATACATTATAGCACATTTATTAAATTTGATACCTTATGTCTTCGTTGTGTGCAGGTAAAATATTGATGGAAATAAATTGATGCTCGATAAGAAATTTATACCCGAAAAGTTGGTTAAAAAATTTGGTCAATAGTTTATAATTCCAAGTTAGTAGGCAATGATGAAAAGTTTATGCAGCTTGAATTTTTTTTTTTGGACGCTAGTCGGTGTGGCTTAATAAAGCAGCCCTAGTGACAAATTCAAAATTCCACATTTGACTCACTTATACTTGATTTATTATGCGGCAGTGATGAAAAGTTTATGCATGATTTGATACTTCATGATTATTGGATGGTGTTCAACTTCATGTTCAATTTGGGTTTGTTTTAAGCCGGGAAGCTGAAATTATTTGACACTTCACCCTTTTGTTCAATATAAGTTGTTCTGAGCTTACCCATTTTCAATTTCATTTTGAAATGCATTTGTACTGATTTTACAAATTATTGAGGTTCATGGTGGTGTTTTTCTGAGCCGGCATGATTTTTTCATCTGAGTCTACAGTTTTATGTTTTATGTTTTTTGTTGCACTTGTTTTGAGTCTACAAGTTTTAACCATGTTCAACATACACTTTCCAGGAACATGCCACATACGTCTTGCATTTTTTCTATTTGATGAATCATTTTGTGCAGGAATTCAAGAGGAAGAACAAGAAGGTCGTTAGCGAAGAACCGGAGATACCTTCAGAACAGTCTCTGACAAATGGAATTCTTTATTGTGTAACCAATGTAGCTTCTGTAATGAAAATAGTTGAAACAGATTTTGATGTGTCATACTCTGTCTCTGTTTGTATCATGTTTTTTCTGAGCTAACAAAATTGGATACTTCAAGTTCTGTTTCTGTTTGTTCTGAGATTACAAAATTTAATACTTCATGATCTGTCTCTATTGTACTGAGCTTACAAAATTTGATAATTCATGGTCTGTTTCTGTTAATTCTGGGCTTACAAAATTTGATACTTCATGCTCTGTTTGTGTTAGTTCTGAGCAAGGGCAAAATTTGATACTTCATGAGCTGTTTGTGTTAGTTCTGAGCTTACAAATTTTTCATACTTCATGCTCTATTTGTGTTGGTTCTGAGCTTACAAAATTCGTATACATCATGCTCTGTTTGTGTTAGTTCTGAACTGGCAAATTTTGATACTTCATGATATGTTTGTGTTAGTTCTGAGCTTACAAATTTTTCATACTTCATGCTCTGTTTGTGTTGATTCTGAGCTTACAAAATTTGTATACTTCATGCTCTGTTTGTGTTAGTTCTGAGCTGGCAAAATTTGATACTATATTCTCTGTTTGTGTTTGTTATGAGCTTACAAAATTTGATACTTCAGACTCTGTTTGTGTTATTTATGAGCTTACAAAATTTGATACTTCATGGTCTGTTTGTGTTACATCTGAGCCAAGGGCAAAATTTGATACTTCATGATCAGTTAGTGTTAGTTCTGAGCTGGCAAAATTTGATACTTCATGCTCTGTTTGTGTTAGTTCTGAGCTTACAAAATTTGATTGTGTTGGTTTTGAGCTTACAAAATTTTCATACTTCATGCTCTGATTGCGTTGGTTCTGAGCAAGGGCAAAATTTGATACTTCATGATTTGTTAGTGTTAGTTCTGAGCTGGCAAAATTTGATACTTCATGATCTGTTAGTGTTAGTTCTGAGCTGGCAAAATTTGATACTTCATGATCTGTTTGTGTTAGTTCTGAGCTTACAAAATTTTGATACTTCATGATCTGTTTGTGTTAGTTCTGAGCACTTTACAAAATTTGATACTTCATGATCTGTTTGTGTTAGTTCGGAGCACTTTACAAAATTTGATACTTCATGATCTGTTTGTGTTAGTTCTGAGCACTTTACAAAATTTGATACTTCATGATCTGTTTGTGTTAGTTCTGAGCTTACAAAATTTGATACTTCTTGGTCTGTTTGTGTTAGTTCTGAGCTTACAAAATTTTCATACTTCATGTTCTGTTTGCGTTGGTTCCGAGCTTACAAAATTTGTATACTTCCTGCTCTGTTTGTGTTGGTTCTGAGCTTACAAAATTTGATACTTCATGATCTGTTTGTGTTAGTTCTGAGCTTACAAATTTTTCATACTTCATGCTCTGTTTGTGTTGGTTCTGAGCTTACAAAATTTTCATACTTCATGCTCTGTTTGGGTTAGTTCTGAACTTACAAAACTTGTTACTTCATGCTCTGTTTGTGTTAGTTCAGAGCTTACAAAATTTTGATACTTCATGCTCTGTTTGTGTTAGTTCTGAGCTTACAAAATTTGATACGTCATGCTGCGTAATACACCAAAACAATCACAGAATTTCGATCATGACACCAAAACAATAATGAACTGAATATGTGGAAGAAATTCGATCTTCATAGAATTGCAAGGTAATACTTTACAAAAACTTTACAACGTAACAAATGTTCTTGACATCTGACACTTTACAAAAAACTGAAACTTAACAAAAACTTTACAACGTAATACAATGTTCAATAACGTACAGGTTCAAGAAAAAATTTACAAATACTGAAAGTATACAACTTATTGTTGCTCCTAATACATACTTTGTTTTGTATAGTGTCAACAAAAACGCAATTTTAGTTTGCTCCAAATATCAACTTTTCGCGTAGTCCAGTATTCAATAGCTCCAAGAAGCACTTCTTGCTGAAATCAACCTGAAATCAAAATTAAACATCGCTCATTTAATCTGGAACAGACAAAATAATTACAAAATATAGTCGGCTCAGAACACAAAAAATCATGAAGTAAATATGGTAGACTCAGAAAAACAGAGGCTGCACATGAAGTTCAAAATTTGTTAGCTTAGCAAAAACAGAAACTGAGAAACAAGTAGCTTGGGAGCAAACAAAAACAGATAGTGAAGTATCAAATGTTTGTAAGCTCATAACAAACAGAGACAGAGCATGAAGTATGAAAAATTTGTAAGTTCAGAACTAACACAAACAGATCATGAAGTATCAAATTTTGTAAACTCAGAACTAACACAAATAGAGCATGAAGTATCAAATTTTGCCAGCTCAGAACTAACACTAACTGATCATGAAGTATCAAATTTTGCCCTTGCTCAGAACTAACACAAACAGACCATGAAGTATCAAATTTTGTAAGCTTATAAATAACACAAACAGAGTCTGAAGTATCAAATTTTGTAAGCTCATAACAAACACAAACAGAGCATGTAGTATCAAATTTGGTAAACCGAGAACAAACAGAAACACATCATGAAGTATCAAATTTTGTTAACTCAGAAAAAACAGAAAATGAACTCTTTGAAATTGGACATGAAGTATCAAATTGTGTATGCTCAAGACAAACAGAAGCTGGGCATGAAGTTTCAAATTTTGTAAGCTCAGAACAACAGACACTGAACATGTGGTTTTAAAAAAAACCAGTAAGCTCAGAACACACTATTCATAACTAGGGCTGCATTGGGGTGCCGCGCCAACTAGGATATGATAGATATATAATCAAGAATAAATACAACAAGCTTGAAATAATTATTCAGATCATAAAGTGTTTTGCATCACGGCCTACACCAACAAACAGTTTGAGAGAATCAAACACCAAAAGGCTTAGATGAGTACCCAACACATACGCATCCAACGTCAGTTACTATAAAATCTAGTTTTCTGTTGTTTGGAGCTTACAAATTTTGATACTTCTTGCTCTGTTTCTGTTGTTTTGAGCTTATCATCAACTGTCTTATATAAATAGAGTACGTCTATTAAGAGTTTGGGAGATGAAATCCTTATCCTGAGCCGGGGTTTTTAACCATTCGTTCGCGACTGATTGCGATCGAACAACTCATCTTCGATCCCGCTTATCTTGAGAATGTTTCGGGGTAAAAGGGGTAAAATCAAAAACCCCTATCTCTCTTTCTTACCCACGATCAATCGACCTCCTTTCATAATAGACTTACTCATGAATATATATAGACTTAAAAAAAAAACCAGTAGGCTCAGAACACACTATTCATAACTAGGGCTGCATTGGGGTGTCGTGCCAACTAGGATATGATAGATATATAATCAAGAATAAATACAACAAATTGAAATAATTATTCAGATCATAAAGTTTTTTGCATCACTGCCTACACCAACACACCATCACTGCCTAATATATAGTTTTTTGTATAGTGTCATGATCTGTTTGTGTTTGTTCTGAGCTGACAAAATTTGATACTTCATGTTCTGTTTGTGTTGTTCGGAGCTTATCATCAACTGTCTTATATATATAGAGTAAGTCTATTAAGAGCTTGGGAACTGAAATCCTTGTCCAGAGCGGGGGTTTTTAGCCATTCGTTCGCGATTGATCGCGATGGAACGACTCATATTCAATACCGCTTATCTTCAGAAAGTTTGGGGGTAAAAGGGGTAAAATCAAAAACCCCTATCTCTTATCTTCTCACACTAAATCGACCAAGCACACATAATAGACTTACTCATGAATATATATAGACTAAAAAAAACCAGTAGGCTCAGAACACACTATTCATAAGTAGGGCTGCATTGGAGTGCCGTGCCAACTAGGATATGATAGATATATAATCAAGAATACTTAAAACAGGATTGAAATAATTATTCAGATCATAAAGTGTTTTGCATCACTGCCTAAACCAACACACCGAAGGAGAGAATCAAACACCAAAAGGCTTAAATGAGTATCCAACACATGCGTATCCAACGTCAGTTACAAAAATTATACTGATACTATCAATCATTGTGAGTCATCGGTGCCCAAAAATTTGATGAATTGAACTAGTTTCAAATCTCATAAATGTAAGGTAAGTGCTGAGGGCATTGGACATTCAAACACCAGACTTTCATTTCTTCACCATCTACTCTCCCGCTTATACCCCAGATGTGTATTCAACTTTGAATAATTATCATGGCACACAACCAAATACCCTTGAAAACAATAATTTCAATGCCCAAAAATTTTGTAACCAACTTATATCAAAATCAATCTCATCATTGCCTACACACAAAACCGAATGAAAATGCAAGAAATTAAACAGAACTCATAAAAGCATTTATGAGAGTCAAACACTTCCCTCCGGAATCTGAGAGAGGCAGAACCCAATGAGCCGAGAAATCGAAACCCTTATCGCCGATAGGGGCTGATCGATTATACCCCTTTTACCCCTCGACAGATCTGAAGATAAGCGACTGGAGATTTAACTTGATCGTGGAGTTGGGTTTACACAGGTGACGAAGAAAGAGAGCGGGAGAGAAGAGCTCCACTTCGCTCTCTTCGATCAGGGTTTCGAAGAGAGGTGGATTAGGGTTTCGAAGATGGAGATCGGGAGTGAGAGCGTGAGAAGAGAAGAGATAGGGATTAGGGTTGTGAAGAGAGCAGGACGATCTTCGAGAGCGGGAGAGAGAGCAGGAGAAGATAAGAGCTGAGATTAGGGTTTGGATCGATAGAGAGCGGGAGAGAAGAGAGCATGAGAAGATAAGAGATAAAAGGGGCCTTCGATTATACCCTTTTGTACAGCAACATCTTGCTGTCCAGAATTGTCTCTTCATGTTTTTAAATATAAATATGTTTGTTCTTACGTTTATGAACTGAAATATATTACATGCATTGCATAGCCCTTGACACCACATTGTTCCGGTTTTGATACTATTCTCGTTATTGCATTTTCATATTTAATTATTGTAAAAAAATAACAAGCCGGGGTAATAAGAGCAAGACATAGTAGTTGGCGATATAGGAGATTGTACTTGAAAGGGGGTCCGTGTTTCCCAAATGATGATTCCCATTATATGTTACATGGGACTAAGTTCCACGCAGAACTAAGTGCCACGTCGTGGGATGACGGAGGCCACCTCTAGAACCTACGGGGGCCACCTATAGTATCCACTACCTGATTACACGTTCATGTTATATGTTATATATTTACAAGTCACATGGAACTAAGTGGCACGTAAACCTAAGTGCCACGTCGTGAGATGACGGGGGCCACCTCTAGAATCTACGAGGGCCACCTCTAGAATCCACCACTTGACTACATGATTCCTGTTTACATATTTTTCAAGTATAGAACCCTATAGAATTCAACAATAGAGTCTAAACGTTAATTGATTGTACCCGAACCTGTGGTATGGGATGCATGATTGCGTGCATTAGATATGACTGATAAGAGATTGACAGACATAAGATTTACACTGAGCACGCGCATGATTCCCGTTACAGGTTATATGATTCATGTTTACAAGTTTAATGATTCCCGTTTACATGTTACATATTTCAGTTTACCAGTTACATGATTCATGCTTGTAAGCCAAGTTTACATGATCCCCGCTTACATAATGTTTCTCGTTACATGGCTTGTTTCGTGTACACATGATTCTCTGTTTCTTGCTATATTCATGTTCTTGTTTCATTTAGCTTGTACTCCTTGAGACCCGTTACTTGCTCTAACGGGTGTTCCACTTTCCTAACTCGAGATGATGAATTTACAGGCACATGAGAAGAATTGCCAGATTGACTTAGTGATCAAGTATTCTAGGAAATGGAAATGAATTCTAGCATGCATTATTTGTTATATTGTGTTTCACAGCTTCTGCTGCTTTCTATATACTCTGTAGTCCGGGCGTTTGACCCGAAGTGTATTTCTTTCTGAATGTTGGTTATTTCTTTCTGGATGTTGCTTGAAGCACTTATATTATTCCTGTTTATGTGATTATATTTTGCATGTGTGGTTGTGATTATTTTCATGTTATTGATTATTAAAGCTTATGAATGATGAATCTACATCATTCGCTCACGATCCTATATTTTATTGTATTTTGGGAAGCGAGGTGTGACAATTAGTTACACAAGAGAGACAATTTCTGTGTTTGTAACTTTGAAGCAAAAATGAACCATCACAGTATAGTTTTAAGGATTTTCAAAGATTAAGATAATTTAGAAATATTACCACCACAAATTTTTTCTTTCTTTCATTTTTTAAAAAACAAAGTGGAGTTACGATACAATCTGTAGTCAATACACACACAACATCATGTTTATAATTAAGCGCTTTTTTCTTCTTTTTCGGTTAAGAGCATTTGTAGTCGTTCAATCTCAAAATTTGAGTATTTGGTATATAGGAATAGAAATTTTGAGTTTGAGCTGTAGTCGTTTTAACCAAAAATTTGGGTTTTGAATTTAAAAAATTGACAGACGATAGATGCTGTCTCGTCCAAAAAAAAGAAATTTTTTTAATAAAAATATGTCGGATATGGAATGATTTTTCGTCCATTGATTTTTTTTATTAAAAAAAAAAATTCCAACTGACGAGAGATGATTTTCTGTCCTTGGAATTTTTGAGAAAGATTTGGATTTTTTTTGTATGCATCCGTATGCATAATAAATCCTAAAGCCCCATTCAATCTCAACCATTGATCCCAATATTCACACCAAGCTCAAAGCTAATAGTATTCGTAACAATTCCTGTAGGCCAAATTCCATAGAAATATCCCACAAATTTTTTGGGGAAAAAAATGGATCAGACGGTTCTTCATTTTCCGTCCGAGACATTTTTTTTTAATTTTAAAAATTGATCAGACGGAAAATGATTTCATGTCTGATTGATTTTTTTTAAAAAAAACTGATCGAATTTTTCGTCCGATATTAAAAAAAAAATGAAGCGACGAAAGTTGATATTTCGTCCGATTCATTTAAAAAAAATAAATGAACGGATGAAAGATAATCTTACATGGTATATTTTCCGAATTCCTATATCTTCTTTCAAATATAGTCGCACTATTTCTCTAAAACTAAAATTTAGGGGTATAGCCAATAACTACAACACTCTTTTCTCGAGTATAGTGGGTAACTAACCTACTTTTGGAAAAGATTTAGCCAAATACCCCACTTTCTAAAAGATTTAGCCAAATACCCCACTTTTATAAAATATTTAGCCAACTACCGCTTTTAAATGTAATAACCAAAAAACAAAATTTTATATATAACCCTACTTTAGAAATTATAAACTATAATACAACTTACCCTTATAAAAGCTGGATAATTCACAGAAAATAAAGAAACTTAAATTAAAAAATCTTTTAAAATTCAAGATTAGATACGTTGATAAAAGATTAACAGAGAGTAAGCATATTGCTAGTAAAGAAATATCAGAATACCTATTACTAACAATAAAAGTAACTATTCAACTACCTAAAGATATACAAAAAGAAATAGCATACAAGGTATTAGATTACAGAAACGAGGAAGCAAGTTGGTATTACCAACACCTACTAGCATACAAAATAATAGGTTAAGTATGACCAACGAAACAGTTGAATCAATTCCTGACATGGACCCAAAAATTTATATGATAAACATACAAGAGTTGGAAGAAGATTACAATGGTCCTGAAATGTTCAGTGATATAAGAAAAGATTTAAGAATCATAAATAAAAATATAAAAGAATTAGGAAGATATATGACTGACTACACAGAAGAAGAATTGGGCATAACAGAAGAAGGTATGAAAGAGCTAGAAGCCAAAACAAAATTTAATATAAATATCTTGGAAATAGAAGATTTAATGGCAAATCCTAATTCAGAAGAAGTACAGGAAGCCTTGAAAAACCTAGATATAATAAACGAAGAAATAAAAATGGACCAAGATAAGATTATTGAAAAACCTTCAGAAATTCCAAGTAACATGTATGAATTCTTAAGACCACCACCTAACAAAAAACCTTACCAATTACCATGAAAATGGCAAAACACAAAAAGAAGAATGCAACTAGGAAAAGATAAAGAAAAAGAAACTCCAAAATACGAACCTACAGAACACTACGAAAAAGGAATAGCAGGAAATGGAGAATGGTTAGACCTAGATTGCGTAAAAGACGTAGATAGGACAATTGAAGAATGGGTAAAAGCGTCACTAATAGTAGGATTTAGGCAAAACCTTAACGGAAATGCATTTGAGAAATTTATAGAAGCTACCTTTATGGGTGTAGTAGCAAAATGGTGGAATGAGCTAGAGGAAGAAGAGAGAAATACTATAAGAAAATCAAGACCAATTGATGATAGAGGAATAGAAGAAAGCTCAGCACAATGGACCTTAGGTTTAAAAGAAATAATTAAAAATTCCGAAAAAGCAATAAGAACTGAATTCAGTGTATATGATAAAGGAGAAAACACACTATATATAAAGAATCAAGCAAGATGGAGACTAAGTAACTTAGAAATATGCGACATGTGCCATTTTGACAACTATGTTTGTGAATTTCGAGAATATTTTCAAGATAGTTATTATACAAAAGAAGAACGGAGTCCAATTTTAGACCCATTCTTTCTAAAACTACCTGATTCATGGAGTATAAACATATATAGTGCATACATAAGTGAGAAAGTAAAACTAGAAGTAGACACTTTAGGGTATAGAACATAATTCGTAAAAGATTATAGAGACAAAGTATGCCAAGATGTTAGAGCAATAATGAAATATTATAGAACATATAAACAAAGAATTTGCTGCGAGGATGCAAGACCGAATCATTGGGGACGCAATAATAACTATAAATACACAAAGAAGAATAATCACAAATTCCAAAAATATCAACCAAAATATAGGAAAACTTTTAAGAGATATAGAAAACCTTATAAAAAATACTTTAGAAAAATGAAGAGGAATAAAAATAGGCAGTATACGAAAAATCCTATAAAATGTAATTGTTACATATGTGGAGAAGTAGCACCAAATTGTCCTAAAAGAATGAAAAAAGAAAATGTAAAATATGTAGAAGAAATTGAAGAAATGAATAACATAAATTATGAACCCATAGAATACGATGAAGAATGGTCAGAAATAAGTGAAGATGAAGAAATAATGGTAATGGAAGAAGATAGTGGAAGTAGTGAAGGTGAAACAGAAGAATGTGAAATAAACATGTTAACGGATCTAACAGAAATAGGAGAACCTTCAGAAAGAGAAGAAAACAATGAAGAACTAAGAGAAAGAATGTGCTTTAACATACAAAAATACGATAAAATAAGAGAGACCAAATTAGATATAAATCCAAAAAAAAATTTTAAACTACCAATATTTGAATGAAGGAAAAGTACCATAGTACACTACAACACAGAAGCTATTCGCTGGCATTATTTTAGATCTACACCGGCGGTTTTTTACACCGGTGAAACATTCACCGGCATTTTTATAAATGCCAGTACAAATGCCGCCGAATCGAGCGTCGCGGAAAGATAGATGTATTCACCGGCGTTTCTACTGGACGCCGGTATATCTTGAAAATACACCGGCGGCCAGACAAACGCCGGTATATGCGAATTTCTGAGTGTCGTTCTTTCTCCCAATATACATTCACCGGCGGTCACATACTGCCGGTATATATCTTTCACCGGCGATTGTAGAAACGCCGGTGTAGGTGCAATATTTACCGGCGGTCATAGAACGCCGGTGTATGCTTGTTTCTGAGCGCCCTTCTTTCCTACTTACAATCACCGGCGTGTTATAAAACGCCGGTATATAGATATTCACCGGCGTTTTATGACATGCCGCTATAGATATATGGGTACACCGGCGTGTGTGGAAACGCCTCTCTAACGAAATTTTCAACTAAACAATTAGATACACCGGCGTTCTATGAAACGCCAGTGTATACCCGTTTGTTTTTCCTGCTCCAATTTTCCATTCGATTTCAATTCACAATTTCATTTAAAAAACCTGTAAACTAATTCACAATTGATTCAACCAATTTCAGGCATATTAATGCGCAAATCACAACCAAACACAAGAATTAAAGATAATAAAATTTCACACATAGTCCATTAATTGTCCAAATTCACCGCATAATTAACACAGTGTCATAATTAACAAATACAGTAATTAACATCCCAAATATCTCAACAATTACTTAAAACAACAATTCAGAACATAACAACAACAAGGACAACATAACAACAACAACTAGAGTAGGCCGACCACAGATTCATATCCCTCGAGTAGCTTCAGTGCTGATCATCAGAATTTCCTTCATCTGGGTGACCGCTCTATGAAAAAAAAAAAAAAATTTAGTTCAACAGTAGACCACAATACAGAATATACATATTTTTTGAACTTGCAAAAAGATCTACCCAATTCATAAATTCTAAGATCAAAGTGTCAATTGCAAATGGAATTGTTAATGATATATAGAGAGGTAAAATAATTATATTGCAGTGCTAAAAAGCTAGTACTTAATTTTGTTTTTGAATATATCTAAAACAGCAAAACAAATGAAAATTAAGTATCTAACTTGAAACCTTTATATTCTCCTCAGATTGGGAATATACAGTATCTAAAACAGTAAAACAAATGAAAATCCAGTATCTGAGCATGTCTTTCATGGATTGTTCAGACAATCCATGAAACTGTCATCGTGGAAGGAAACCAAATATAAGAAAAATAAGAAAAATAAGAAGGGGCTCATATCAAGTGTAGTTTTAAGAAACTGTCATCGTGGAAGGAAACCAAATATAGAAGTCAGAAATGGAAACAGAAAATGGTAGAGAATGAGGATACACCAGGCTAACATAGCGGTATTTTCCTCATCTCTCTCTCATCCCTTCTTTCCCTTCAGCACACGCACACAAAGAGACATCAGCAACAACAGCAAGAGCGACAAGAATAACAATAATAATAAATTATTATAAACGAGATGTCTCTATATGGGTTTCCAGATCTCCACTTGAGCCCTCTCTTTCTAATCACAGCCCAATTAAGAACATAGACGACAGCCACTAAACAATCCAGTCACAGCCCAATCAAAATTTGCCATCCTGGATCTTAAATCTTCAGATGCACGAATTCAGCTTCTTTAACAGTAAAAGAAAATGAAAATTTCCAGTATCTAAGCATATATGTTTCTCTATTAATTCTTCATCCCAACTAAACCATTGATGTTTGTGGCTCCAAAAGAAACCTGCACAAGGTTTGTTCAGCACAATTCTTGTACAGATTTGGAGGATTTTGGTATACATACAACATCCTTAGTTGATAGTGAACCCATTTTGGTAAAAAATTCATGCTAAGATGGCAATCAGATGCATGAATTCAGCATCTTTAACAGTAAAAGGAAATGAAAATTTTCAGTATCTAAGCATATATGTTTCTCTATTAATTCTTCATCCCAACTAAACCATTGATGTTTGTGGCTCCAAAATAAACCTGCACAAGGTTTGTTCAGCCCAATTCTTGTACAGATTTGGAGGATTTTGGTATACATACAGCATCCTTAGTTGACAGTGAACCCATTTTGGTAAAAAATTCATGCTAAGATGGCAATCAGATGCACGAATTCAGCTTCTTTAACAGTAAAAGAATATAAAAATTTCCAGTATCTAAGCATATATGTTTCTCTATTAATTCTTCATCCCAACTAAACCATTGATGTTTGTGGCTCCAAAAGAAACCTGCACAAGGTTTGTTCAGCCCAATTCTTGTACAGATTTGGAAGATTTTGGTATACATACAGCATCCTTAGTTGACAGTGAACCCATTTTGGTAAAAAACTCATGCTAAGATGACAATCAGATGCATGAATTCAGCTTCTTTAACAGTAAAAGGAAATGAAAATTTCCAGTATCTAAGCATATATGTTTCTCTATTAATTCTTCATCCCAACTAAACCATTGATGTTTGTGGCTCCAAAAGAAACCTGCACAAGGTTTGTTCAGCCCAATTCTTGTACAAATTTGGAGGATTTTGGTATACATACAGCATCCTTAGTTGACAGTGAACCCATTTTGGTAAAAAATTCTTGCTAAGATGGCAATCAGATGCATGAATTCAGCTTCTTTAATAGTAATAGGAAATGAAAATTTCCAGTATCTAAGCATATATCTTTCTCTATTAATTCTTCATCCCAACTAAACCATTGATGTTTGTGGCTCCAAAATAAACCTGCACAAGGTTTGTTCAGCCCAATTCTTGTACAGATTTGGAGGATTTTGGTATACATACAACATCCTTAGTTGACAGTGAACCCATTTTGGTAAAAAAATCATGCTAAGATGGCAATCAGATGCATGAATTCAGCTTCTTTAACAGTAAAAGGAAATAAAATTTCCAGTATCTAAGCATATATGTTTCTCTATTAATTCTTCATCCCAACTAAACCATTGATGTTTGTGGCTCCAAAATAAACCTGCACAAGGTTTGTTCAGCCCAATTCTTGTACAGATTTGGAGGATTTTGGTATACATACAGCATCCTTAGTTGACAGTGAACCCATTTTGGTAAAAAATTCATGCTAAGATGCCAATCAGATGCATGAATTCAGCCTCTTTAACAGTAAAGGAAATGAAAATTTCCAGTATCTAAGCATATATGTTTCTCTATTAATTCTTCATCCCAACTAAACCATTGATGTTTGTGGCTCCAAAAGAAACCTGCACAAGGTTTGTTCAGCCCAATTCTTGTACAGATTTGGAGGATTTTGGTATACATACAGCATCCTTAGTTGACAATGAACCCATTTTGGTAAAAAAATTCATGCTAAAATGCCAATCAGATGCATGAATTCAGCTTCTTTAACAGTAAATGGAAATGAAAATTTCCAGTATCTAAGCATATATGTTTCTCTATTAATTCTTCATCCCAACTAAACCATTGATGTTTGTGGCTCCAAAATAAACCTGCACAAGGTTTGTTCAGCCCAATTCTTGTACAGATTTGGAGGATTTTGGTATACATACAGCATCCTTAGTTGACAGTGAACCCATTTTGGTAAAAAATTCATGCTAAAATGGCAATCAGATGCATGAATTCAGCCTCTTTAACAGTAAAGGAAATGAAAATTTCCAGTATCTAAGCATATATGTTTCTCTATTAATTCTTCATCCCAACTAAACCATTGATGTTTGTGGCTCCAAAAGAAACCTGCACAAGGTTTGTTCAGCCCAATTCTTGTACAGATTTGGAGGATTTTGGTATACATACAGCATCCTTAGTTGACAGTGAACCCATTTTGGTAAAAAACTCATGCTAAGATGGCAATCAGATGCATGAATTCAGCTTCTTTAATAGTAATAGGAAATGAAAATTTCCAGTATCTAAGCATATATCTTTCTCTATTAATTCTTCATCCCAACTAAACCATTGATGTTTGTGGCTCCAAAATAAACCTGCACAAGGTTTGTTCAGCCCAATTCTTGTACAGATTTGGAGGATTTTGGTATACATACAACATCCTTAGTTGACAGTGAACCCATTTTGGTAAAAAATTCATGCTAAAATGGCAATCAGATGCATGAATTCAGCTTCTTTAACAGTAAAAGGAAATAAAATTTCCAGTATCTAAGCATATATGTTTCTCTATTAATTCTTCATCCCAACTAAACCATTGATGTTTGTGGCTCCAAAAGAAACCTGCACAAGGTTTGTTCAGCCCAATTCTTGTACAGATTTGGAGGATTTTGGTATACATACAGCATCCTTAGTTGACAGTGAACCCATTTTGGTAAAAAAATCATGCTAAGATGGCAATCAGATGCATGAATTCAGCTTCTTTAACAGTAAAAGGAAATGAAAATTTTCAGTATCTAAGCATATATGTGTCTCTATTAATTCTTCATCCTAACTAAACCATTGATGTTTGTGGCTCAAAGAAGATTTTAGATCCAGGATGACAAGTTTTGATTGGGCTTTGAATGGAGATTCTAGTCATAGATCGATTATTCGGAGCCCGACTTTCTAAAGAAAATGCCATTTGGAAGTATGCGGGTACATGTTTGTTGGATAACCAAAACTCCCATTTTTATTGAAGAAAAATAAGAATAGGGCTCATATCAAGTGTAGTTTTAAGGACCTGTCATCGTGGAAGGAAACCAAATATGGAAGCCAGAAAGAGGAATGGTAGAGAATGAGGATACACCAGGCTAACATAGCGGCATTTTCCTCATCTCTCTCTCATCCCTGCTTTCTCTTCAGCAAACGCACATAAAGAAACATCAGCAACAACAACAAGAGCGACAAGAACAACAATAATAATAAATTATTATGAACGAGATGTCTCTATTTGGGTTTCCAGATCTCCACTCGAGCCCTCTCTTTCTAATCACAGCCCAATTAAGAACACTTGTTGACAGTCACTAAACAATTCAATCACAGCCCAATCAAAATTTGTGATCCTGGATCTAAAAACTTCAGAATTCCCAACATCTGTACAAGAATTGGTCAGAACAAACCTTGTGCAGGTTTCTTTTGGAGCCAGAAACATCAATGATTTAGTTAGGATGAAGAATTAATAGAGAAAAATATATGCTTAGATACTGCAAATTTTCATTTTCTTTTACTATTAAAGAAGCTGAATTCATGCATCTGATTGTCATCTTAGCATGATTTTTTACCAAAATGGGTTAACTGTCAACTAAGGATGCTAGCTGTATACCAAAATCCTCCAAATCTGTACAAGAATTGGGCTAAACAAACATGTGTGCAGGTCATAAAATGTCATCTAAGCATGCTATATTCCAAAGTGGGGTTGGTCATAGAATGCATGAACGACACGTATTAGTGTTTGTGAGTATGCAGTGGGGTGCAGCTATGATCACTAGTTGGATCACCAAAACTCCCAATTTTATTGAAGAACAATAAGAACAGGGCTCATATCAAGTGTAGTTTTACGGAACTGTCATCGTGGAAGGAAACCAATTTAATATAGAAGCCATAAATGGAGCTAGAAAAAGGAATGGTAGAGAATGAGGATACACCAGGCTAACATAGCGGCATTTTCCTTAACTCTCTCTCATCCCTTCTTTCTCTTCAACACACGCACACAGCAAGAGGGGGTTGGTCCAACAATAATAATAGATTATAATAAACGAGATGTCTCTATATGGGTTTCCAGATCTCCACTCGAGCCCTTTCTTTCTAATCACAGCCCAATTAAGAAACATAGACGACAGCCACTAGACGACAACCACAATGCAGACTCACAAACACTAATACGTGTCTTT
This sequence comes from Hemerocallis citrina, assembly GCA_017893485.1. Taxonomy (NCBI): domain Eukaryota; kingdom Viridiplantae; phylum Streptophyta; class Magnoliopsida; order Asparagales; family Asphodelaceae; genus Hemerocallis; species Hemerocallis citrina. The sequence continues at coordinate 21,203,677 of CM030366.1, forward strand.
CATGCATTCAAAATTATAATATCATCAAAATTACCAATTTAAAGACTTACCGGTGGAATTATCCGTGGGTTCCTTGCTATTACCCCAATAAAGGATGAGAATTTGCTTGCATTATCACCAACTGGTTGCCTGACACCATTTTCCTCCACCACAATCCTTTCGTCATTCTTAAGTTTCCATATGCCCATCATCTTAGTTCGCCTTCGATGTTTTTTGACAGTGGGCGGTGTGCTACCCTCCCCCTCCTCTGTTTGACTGCCACTATTATCTAGGATTAACAAACCAGCATAATTACAAAAAATTAAAAAAGTGAGATTTGTAACAAATTCAACTACAATGATAGTTTGATGCAAATGACACTAAGCATAGTTTAATGTAAATGACACAAAGCAGTAGAAAATAGAAAAATAATTAAACCAATTATTAAATTCACATACAACATGTTCGGAATTACAAGATATAATATTACAACAAGATTTAAGACACGAAAATTACATGACATATAATATTGAGCTATGAAAATCAAGTAAACTACAATACGACATTTTCCAATACATCGCCCTCTTCTCCATCCTTGCGGAGCCAAGTCTCGCAAATTCCACCGTCGGTTGTGTTTACATCAAACATAGAAAACTCAGAAGCAATGTAACTGTTCATGACTTCACCGTCTTCATCTTCTGAAGTATCGCCCAGTTGGAATACATCTCTTGGTTGCATAACGAGAGCCACATACGATTTTGGCAGGGTTGGATCTTCAATGTTGAACACTTGTTGCACTTGGGATGGGAACACAAATGGTTCGTGGCTAATGTGTGTACCGATGTGAATCAATTTTAAGAAGTTTACAACTGTGAAGCCTAACTTATCCTTGTTATTAGCAAAATTCCTATCAAACTCAGCCCAATTCCCACGAAATAAGGCAACACAAAAATGACCAAAATAATTCAACTCAATGATATCCGTGAGCACTCCATAGTAGTCGAGATCTCCATCTACCGGCCTCGTGTCCGACTTGGAAGCATAACTTCTAGTCTTAGAAGTCACTACCATTCCACTATTTTGAGACTTCAAATTACATTCACGATCCTTAGTACAAAATCTAAAGCCATTGAATATGTATCCTCCGTATCTTTTGGCCATCTTATAGGGACCTTTGGCAAGTACTTGTATTTCAGATGACACACCTTCAGGACCCAAAGAATGTACCTATTAATTTTGCACAAATCGTATCAGCAACATGGATAATGTAGATATAATGATGATTAACTTGCATTTTCTTAATTCACCTACATGAGATTCAAACCACTTATGAAATTTTTCATTCATCAACTTGTTTTGTTCACGTGGTGGTAGTCTTCTTGGTCTAGCCCTTCGTTTGATGTCCCTGATAAATTCGCTAAAATACAAGTAATTGAAATAAGGAATAACAAAAGTAAGTTAATATCGAACTCTGCGGTTTTCACTATATTCGATTTAAATTCAAAAGCAACTTACTTTCAAAATGGTTCCACTGATGCATGGTGGTCTAGCACATATCGATGTGCCTGTTCCCACGTTAAGTTATCTAGCTCAAATGCATCAACTTTACCAACAGTAGTGCCAGCGGTATCAAAAAGATATTTAGCACCATCAAGATTGGAAATGTCTGGATTTCTCCTTGGTCTAGTCAAAGATGTCTCTACACCCTGCTGATACCTGGAACAAAAATGTGAACACTCCTCTGATAGATATCCCTGAGCTATTGACCCTTCAGGATATGCTCTATTTTTAACATAACCCTTGAGCCGGTATAGGTACCTGAACATGTACAATAAATGAATTAGAGCGGAGTAGGGGATTAAAAGAAATGAGCTTTTGAAAATTCTGTTTTGTAAGATGCATGAATTCTTTTACCTCTCAATGGGGGTACATCCACCGATAGTGAACAGGACCGCCGATTCTGGCTTCACCAGCAAGGTGGATTATCAAGTGAATCATTATAGTGAAGAACGATGGCGGAAATATCATCTCCATTTTACTAAGTGTCAATGCCGCCCGCTGCTCCAATTGGTCAATATCTTCAACACGAAGCATTCTTGAGCAAATACCTTTATATACGCTACAAAGATCTTTCAGGACAGTAGTGATTTGCTCACACATTGAAGACCTTAGAGCCATAGGAAGGAGATCCTGCATTAGGATGTGGTAGTCGTGTGACTTTAGACCCTGAAGCCTCTTCTCTTTAAAGTTGACACATCTTGCTATGTTAGAAGAATAGCCATCAGGAACTTTAAGTTCCAGTAGAACTTTGCAAAACAATTCCAACTCCAATTTTGACATTGAATAGATTGCAGGAGGTAGGAGTACTTTCCCGTTCGGTAATTCCTCTGGGTGCAACTCATGTCGGATGCCCATTGACTTCAAATCAAGTCGGCTCTTGAGATTGTCCTTTGTCTTCCGGTCATCTCCCATAATTGTTCCTATACAATTTTCACCAATATTTTTTCCGATATGCATCACATCTAAATTATGTCGCAATAAGTTGAATTCCCAATACGACAACTTGAAGAAAATACTCTTCTTCTTCCATGCACCTAAACTCGTCATGTTCTGATCCTCATCTTCGCCACATAGATCGGTCTCCTCACCTTGCTCCAGTCTTGCACTTTTCTTGCCCTTTTTGCTGACTTGTGGTTCTTTTCCATATTTAAACTGATGACCATCTACCCGCCTCAAAATATCTGACCCAGAAGAAGCTCCAGGAGCATGTTCCCACTCGTCGGTACCATCAAATGTCGCTGTCTCTGCCCGAAATATGTGTGTGTCAGGCAACCATCTCCTATGACCCATATAGCAAAACTTTCTGCCATTGTACAACCACCTTGAACTAGTTTGGTCAGCACAACAAGGATATGTATAACGTCCTTTAGTGCTATATCCAGATAAATTTGCATATGCTGGAAAATCATTGATTGTCCAAGACAACACGACCCGAAGAGAAAATGTTTCTTTAGCCACAGCATCATAGGTTGGAACACCCACCCACAATTTCTTAAGTTCATCTATTAACGGCTGTAGGTACACATCTATATCATTTCCAGGACCCTTCGGTCCAGGAACTATCATGGACAAAATAAATGAGGACTGCTTCATGCATTTCCAAGGCAGCAAATTGTATGGTATTAACACAACAGGCCATATGCTGTATGTACTACTCATTTGCCTAAAAGGGTTGAAACCATCACTAGCTAGTCCAAGTCTCACATTTCGAGGATCTTCCGCAAAATCGGGATATCTTTCATCAAATTTTTTCCAAGATTGAGAATCAGCAGGATGTCTAAGAATCCCATCATTAGTGCGATCTTCAGCATGCCATTTCATATCAGAAGAAATTTTCGTAGACATAAAAAACCTTTGTAGCCTAGGAATCAGAGGAAAGTAACGCAGTATTTTGGCAGGCTTCTTTCTCCTACTTCGCTTAGTAGATCCACTGGCTTGATCGTCTTGATTTGGTGTTTCTGACCATTTCGAAGAACCACAGACTTCGCAATTCTCCAGACTTTCCTTACCTCCCGTGAAAAGCATACAGTCATTTGGACATGCTGCTATCTTCTCATACCCTAGATCGAAAGAACTTAGGAATTTTTTGATTTTATAGGCTGAGTTTGGAATACAGATTTCTGGAAATACTTCATTCAACAGTTCAAGTAGCATACTGAAGGACTTAGCAGACCACTCGTTTAAACATTTAATCTGAAATAGTCTGACAATGAATGAGAATTTAGAGAATTTGGTGCAATCGCGGTACAGCGGAGTACTAGCATCTTCAAGCAACTTAGCGAAGGATTCTTGCTGTTTATTATTTTCAGGGGCGGGGTCAGGCATTTCCTCGTCCACCCCACCACCAATGTGTGATGTTTCTGTTGACTCATTATGAACTTGGGTTGTTGGATTATTGGTGTGGAAAGAAACATTATGAATCCCCAAGGCGTCTTGCAACAAAGCATGCATCTCATCGGGAACACTTAAGTCTTCGTTCACTAAGGGCTCATCTTCATTTTCTAATACAACCGGACAAACAGGAGTTGACGTATGATCCTCTCCATGACAAAACCACCGTGTGTACCCTTGAACAAAACCGTTGACAACCAAATGTGTATGTACTACGTCACATGTCCTCAAATTACAATGTGTACACCGGAGGCATGGACAAAGGATTAGGTTGGGATCACGGGAATGTCGTTTGGCAAAGATAATAAAATCTTTAATACCATCACAGTACTCCTTGGATAATTATGGTTTACTAATCCAACTTCTATCCATTATAACAATAGCACACAATCTGAAATTAAAATTTGACATATTAAATAGTATTAACAGTAAAAGACATTTTGTATATTTAATTTCACCTTTTTTAAAACCATCCCTAGCTGCAAATAAATAAACGGTATAACAATTAACTGTAAAATAAAGAAATTGTGGTTCCAAAAATGTATAAAAAAATAATTAAATCTTAATACAATCTACTCTATTCACATAACCCTAAACCACCTTTGTGGAAATTATCACAACCACCTTAGTGGCATTTTATCGCACACCTTGTGTTCGAGTGTAATATCGATTCGACTATAGTCTCCCCTGTATTTGGCTTTCCGTTCAAGGAGTTGATGATGGTAAAGGGTATTTGCTGAGGAAGAGAAATCGGACGAATAACGAGGGTGTCGTGCTGTAAATACGGTAACAAGAAGATATGATGACTCATGAACTATTCTCTCCATGGCTACTAATAATCAGTTACTTATCCCAAAATAATAATAATAATTATAATAATAATAATAATAATAATAATAATAATAATAATAATAATAATAATAATAATAAACCTGCACAAAAGAAACTAATATGGCTACTAATATGTTTCTCTATTAATTCTTCATCCCAACTAAATCATTGATGTTTGTAGCTCCAAAGGAAACCTGCACAAGGTTTGTTCAGCCCAATTCTTGTACAGATTTGGAGGATTTTGGTATACAACTAGCATCCTTAGATGACAATCAGATGCATGAATTCAGCTTCTTTAACAGTAAAAGAAAATGAAAATTTTCAGTATCTAAGCATATATGTTTGTCTATTAATTCTTCATCCCAACTAAATCATTGATGTTTGTGGCTCCAAAAGAAACCTGCACAAGGTTTGTTCAGCCCAATTCTTGTACAGATTTGGAGGATTTGGTATACAGCTAGCATACTTAGATGACAGTCAACCCATTTTGGTAAAAAAATCATGCTAAGATGGCAATCAGATGCATGAATTCAGTTTCTTTAACAGTAAAAGAAAATGAAAATTTCCAGTATCTAAGCATATATGTTTCTCTATTAATTCCTCATCCCAACTAAACCATTGATGTTTGTGGCTCCAAAATAAACCTGCACAAGGTTTGTTCCGCCCAATTCTTGTACAGATTTGGAGGATTTTGGTATACATACAGCATCCTTAGTTGACAGTGAACCCATTTTGGTAAAAAATTCATGCTAAGATGGCAATCAGATGCATGAATTCAGCTTCATTAACAGTAAAAGAAAATGAAAATTTCCAGTATCTAAGCATATATGTTTCTCTATTAATTCTTCATCCCAACTAAATCATGATGTTTGTAGCTCCAAAAGAAACCTGCACAAGGTTTGTTCCGCCCAATTCTTGTACAGATTTGGAGGATTTTGGTATACAGCTAGCATCCTTAGTTGACAGTGAACCCATTTTGGTAAAAAATTCATGCTAAGATGGCAATCAGATGCATGAATTCAGCTTCTTTAACAGTAAAAGAAAATGAAAATTTCCAGAATCTAAGCATATATGTTTCTCTATTAATTCTTCATCCCAACTAAACCTTTGATGTTTGTGGCTCCAAAAGAAACCTGCACAAGGTTTGTTCCGCCCAACTCTTGTACAGATTTGGAGGATTTTGGTATACAGCTAGCATCCTTAGTTGACAGTTAACCCATTTTGGTAAAAAAATCATGCTAAGATGACAATCAGATGCATGAATTCAGCATCTTTGACAGTGACAAGGAGAGAAATCAAGAGAAATTACCGAAGAGAGAGAGAGAGGGGGGCGACGAGCGAGGCGACGAGCGGTGGCGTAGGAGATAGAAAGAGAGCGGGGCGACGAGCGGTGGTTTTCGGCAAATTCACCGCGAAATAGAGAGAGGGAGGAGGGAAATCGAATTGGGCTGTCGAAGATGACGAAGGGACGGAGGCGAAGCGCGCGAAATAGAGAGAGGGAGGAGGGAAAACGGAGGCGACCAAATTGGGTTTGGAAAATTAGCGATCGAAATGTTAGGGTACGCGGGGATTTATCTCAGTTAATTCACCGACGTTTGAAATTACAAATGCCGGTGAATGTATCTATATATTCCCTGGCGTGTGTTATTAAAACGCCGGTGAATAATACCATTCACCGGCATTTCTAAAGAAAACGCCGGTGATTATCATGATTCCCCGGCATTTTATAGAGGCCGCCGGTGTATAACCATCAAATCTGACGCCCCATTCCTGGTCACTCCCTACCCCGGCGCGAATGGTAAAATGCCGGGGAATATACGCCGGTAAATCGTACATGTGTTGCAGTGGTAATAGCTAGGAATAATGAACAACCTATAGACATTGAACAAGCACAAGGCAAAACCATAATCCCATTAATAACCAAAAGAATAATAAGACAAGAGATGGAAAAAATAAGTGAAAAGACCAGAAAAACATTAAGACACATACATTTAGGAGCTGTACAAATAATAATAAAAGCCTATTTTAAGGAAGGAATAAATACACCCCTCGAAATATACCTAATGGATGATAGGATAATATCAAGTACACAAGATGCCTTAATAGGAATAGTACAAGGAAACCTAATGTACCAAAAGATAAAGTTCACAATAAAACCTACTTTCTCTATAAGCATGGCAGAAGAAAATAAAGACAAAAATCTAGTCATGTATCATAGGTTATCAGGAATAGAATGATAAAAAAAAAGCAAAGTTATGAGTATACAAATATTTATGCTTTCACTAGCAAGCACGAAGTAAAGAATAGAAATATAGATAATTTTAAAATAGAGCCTCTATTCAGTGAAATAATAAGATACAAACCAGTTAGAGAAAACGCTGAAATGACTATACCAAATTATATAGAATTCGACTTTAATAAAGCAAAAGAAACTGCAAAAGGAAAAGCACCACAAATAATGTTCGGAAAGAGATCACTATCAATAAGAAATAAACAACAAGCATTGGAATTAATACCAATAATAAATACATTAGAACACCAAAATAATAACCAATTTAAAATAGAAATAGAATATTATGACAATGGGAAATGGAATAAAAAAATAGCCTTAGTAGATACAGGAGCTACCAATTCACATATTAAACAAACAAATATAAAAACCACTAAATTAATAACATTAGAAAACCCATATTACTACCTAGACTATTACAATAATAGACATCCAATTGTACATAAAATCATACTACCACTAAAGATAAATGGTAGAAAGGAAATGTTAATACACTTACATGTAGACCCAGAACACCATGTTAATGATATGTTATTAGGAACCGACTTCCTTACATCAGTACAACCTTACTCAATTCAAGAAGAAAAAATCACAATAACAGTAAACAATGAAAGCATGATAATAAATAGGATATTGGACAAATGAATCTATTAAGAGCAACAAAAAACACATTATATATTCTAACAGAATTTGTCTACGAAGGATACAAATCAAGAAACTATCATAGTCTAATAGACACCAGAGCAGGTACTAGTCTATGCCGCGAAAATATACTACCAAAATGGAAACAAGATGGTTTTAATAAAAAAGCCATAACTGGATTAACTGGACAAACTATCATACTAAACAAATATCAACAAAATGTTAATGTACAAATAGGAAGTTACATACTAAAAATACCTATAATATACCAGTTTGACGATATGAATAATGATGTACTCTTAGGAAATTACTTTTTCCAACAATACTATCCCATAACTATATCACATAAATCAGTTGTATTTACAACACCTTGCAGACCCCAAGCAATAGCAATTAGAATAACCCAACCTTATTCCAGAACTGACCTGCCACACATCAGAGTTTCTTCAACCCAGCGTGGTGAATACCAATATTTACCAAACAAAACTAGAATACAACAAGTTCAAGTAACAACTACAAAATTTTTTTTACAAAAACAATTAGAAGATCTGTGCGGAGAAGGCCCCTTGGCAAAATGGAACTTAAGTGAACCCACGACACATATAGAGTTAATAGATACGAACAAAATAATAAAAATTAGACCTATAAGACATACTCCAACAGACCTAGAAGAATTCAAAATACACATAAAAGAATTAGTGGAAAATAATTACATAAGAAAATCACAAAGTCCACATTCTTCACCAGCATTCATAGTAAGAAAACATTCAGAAGAAAAAAGAGGTAAATCTCGAATGGTAGTAAATTATAAGGAACTAAATAAAAATACTAAGAGATTTGGATACCCACTACCAGACATGTAAATACTACTTAACACAGTAAGAACATGAAAAATATATTCGAAATTTGACTGTAAATTAGGATTTTATCATGTAAAACTAACAGAAGATTCAAAACCTTTAACAGCATTTAGCACACCTCAAGGATTTTATGAATGGAATATATTACTATTCGGTTATAAAAACAGCCCAGGAATATTTCAAGAATATATGGATAAATTTTTTGAAAAGTATAACAATTTCATATTAGTATATGTAGATGATATTCTAATAGGATCAGAAAATGAGGAACAACATAAAGAACATCTACTAAAATTCATAGAAATAGTGAAAAATGCAGGTATTATACTATCAAAAAAGAAAATGGAATTATTCAAAACTGAGATGGAATTCTTAGGAACAAAATTATCACATGAAGGAATAGAATTACAACCACATATAGCAGAAAAAATAAAGACTTTACTAATGTCTTAAAAAAAGAGAGAAGTGCAAGCTATAATAGGATTATTAAATCAAACAAGAGGTTACATACCAAATTTATCAGTAAAAACTAATTGGTTACAACAAAAACTAAAAAAATTTAGGAAATGGGAATGGACCCCGGAGGACGAAGAGAAACTTAAAATATTAAAACAACAAACATCAGAGTTACATAAGCTAAGATTACCTGTTAAAGAATGTTCTTGGATAATAGAAACAGATGCATGTGAAACCAATTGGGGAGCAGTATTATAGGAGAAAAGGAAGAAAAACTTGATAGATATACTAGTGGATCTTTCACAAAAACCCAACAAAATTACCACATAAACGAAAAAGAACTACTAGCAATCTTAAAAGCTATAAAAAGTTTGAACTATTTATAATACATACAAAATTTACGGTAAGAACAGATAATACCCAAGCAAAGAGTTGGATTAATAAAATAATAGTCCCAACCATAGCAAGCAAAAGATTGATAAGATGGCAGATGGAGTTAGCACATTACGATTTCTTAATAGAAAACATAAAAGGAAAACATAATATTTTAGCTGATTTTCTATCAAGAAATTAACTATTTCACTTGTTGTAGAATGGAAACCAGAGTTCAGCAAATAGAATAGGATATAGTCTACCTAAAGGAGACAGTAGAACAATTAAAAGGAGCATTTAACCAACTACAGCTACAAATATGTAGTCTTCAAAGTATATTTTACCAACATATAAGTACGGATCGTATTGAAAAAATGAGTGAAGGGAGTGAACCTATTAACCCACAAAATACAAGTGGGATCACAAAAATAGCCACACAAGAGGAAAACTCCACATCCATACAGGCCACCACCTACAAAGAGAGTTTACTCTCGGATCCTCCAAAATACTCCAAGAAGGATTTATTTTTACAATATATTGAGAAATTATGCCAGACCACTCAGGTCAACCAATTTATCAAAACTATTTCTCAGCAACATATGAACAAAGCGATCATACTACTAGGAGCAAATCCAAAAACAGTAAGAGTATTGTTCGAAAGAGGACTTATCCACTGCATTTATCCATCTCGAGAATGTGAAGAACTTAGCCCAGTTACCAAAAGAAGTATATAAAGCTGCTAAAAGTTATTTTGGTCTTACAAAGGCATCCAAAATATATGTCCGTATATTTTCAGCTATTCCAGAATTTTATGAAGATAATGAAGAACTACCAGCTGAACATATTATAAAAATAGGGATGACTACACAAATCTTATTTGGAGCAACCAGTATTATACCATATAAGAACGAAGAATTTGAAAAACTAATCCCAGAAAGAAGAGCTACGGGATTTAGAACAATGTATTGTGAACTAAAGGACATACAAAGCAGAGAAGGTAACATATGGATCTATGACAGTCCTGACCCACAAAAATTAATGATCTACAGCATAGCAAAAATTAAACAACCCCAGTCAAAGAAAGAAGTCTTTGACAGTTCGTACCAAATCCTGCATAAAGGAGATATGACAATGACAGAAGAAATAGCTGTCCACTACTATAGATTGATGAGGATGGAACCACAGCATTCATGTGACTATTGCAGAAAAGAACAAAAGAAGACTGACGAAGAGCTATTTCTGATGTGAAGCACGTGAAGATGTTCCCTACATAAGCAGCAATTATCTCAATTATTTAGCTATGATGTAAGCACTGATGTAAGAAAAGCAATAATTATATATGTGATGTAAGCAATGATGTAAGGAGAACAATAATTGTATCTGGTGTAAAGCCATCCCTTCTTCTATAAAAGGGGAAGGCAGGGTAATGGAGAAGAGGCAGACTATCTGGGAGAGAAAAATTCCTCAAAATCTTGAAGAGTCTGTTTATAACAAGTTCGAAAGAAATAGAATTTTTTTATGAGTTCATCTATCAGATCTTGCAGAAAATAAGGTATGAATAACTAAATCTCTTTCCCTTAGGGAGAGTTTTGTAAGGCTTTGCCTGACTGATCTTGCAAAAAGACTCATTTGCAACCTTCTATAGTTAGACTGTATACCTAGCAGTAGGAAACGAGCTAGGTTGTGGTTGTCTGTACCGAAGTGCTACTAGTTGTTCTCGACGTATCTCTCGGATGAAGCTCTTTTGAGGGCATAGTAATCTTGAGATGGGAAGAACGTAAAAGGAGCACAGAAATCAGGGTGCATACCAGGGGTATTTTATCCACTGGTAGTAACTGGTACAGAGCAGCTCAAAGAAGTTTAACTAGGTCAGAAGTATGATGGGCCGTTTTGTTTTGATTTTTTAGGTATCCTTAGAAATCTCTCTCTACTCTTGATTTTATAATTGATTATTGTTCAATAGGACTAATGGATAATAATAGCTTAAGCATTGTCTCAGAAATCTTCGAATTAATGATTAATTATCAAAAAAGTGATAGAATGCTAGTTTTCGATGTTTACTATCCTCATAGAGTAACAAGCATGAATGACTATTATGAATTCAAATTATTTTTCTTCAGTGTTCAATGAGTAATAATTATAACAATAAATCAAATAAATCCTGGAGAAACTAGTAATATAAATGTCGAAATACTTGATGACTTAACTTTTTATGAAAGATCTTTATTATTCTATGAGAATGGTGTATTTAGTAGTTATGTCTGGAGTCCTACAACAGCATATAGACAATTTCTAGAAGAAAATGAAAAAATTGGAGAAGGAAATAGACATACAGAAGAACTCGAAGAACCTCCATATGATAGTGATAGTGAAGTATCTGAGACAGAACTAGAATATATGGGAGCACTTGAAGATTCATTGGATTACTTTCAAGAGATAGACAATATACATTATTTCAAAGAATATTATTTTACAGAAAATTATCACCTTTAACAAAGATTCGATCCTTTAAATTTTTAAAGTTTTTGATACTCCCTTTAATTTCATTTTTGCAGGAGAGATTCCACGCACCCAATCCAAGTTTTGGTATCAGAGCCAGTACAAAGTAAGTAATTTTAACTTAATTTCTATAATTTTCCGTATATTTAATAATTTATAAGCTAGAAAGCAGAAAAGCTAAAATCTAATAATAAAAATAGAAATTATCCTAAAACCCAAAAACTTTTAGTTTTTGTAGAAAGGTCACACATCCTATAAAAATTATTATAGGAAGAATACTATAGATATTTAATTAAGAACTAGGGTATTTCACTAAATATTTTCTAAACAAGGGTATTTCACTAAATATTTTCAAAAAGAAGGGTAAAAAGCTTGATAACTCTCTTTTCTCTTCTTTTTATTGAAAAAATTGACTTTTAGGCAACCGACTACGTATGCTCTAAAGGATGAATCAGAAAGACCATGCAGTTCATTTTTTTTGAGGGAAAAGGTGGAATCTGGCCACCCTGTTTCATTAATAAGAGTTTAACGAAACAAACCCAGAGTACTGGGCCAAAGTACAAACTACAGACAGAAAATAAAATATACATGAAGCAACATGACATGTATAAACAACAAATCCCTCCAACAATCCTGGAGGGTGGGCCGACAAATTGTAAGTACGTCAGTTTAGCTTCGTACAGTGCCTCCATGGCACATGCACACCCACCTGAGACAAGTCTGGCAGGATTTTATCAACCGCTGATCCCTGCCTTCACTTCGTTGGGGGACCCCATCTATGGGCCCAAGCCTCGCAGATCGAATGCAAAGTGATCGCACCCTCCCACCATCTCCACCACTCGTCCTACAAACGTGCCAGTAGTTCCCACAGCCGCTACCAAAGAGAAAGCCGTGAAGAGGATACCTTCACCTCTCACACGATAGCGCTTTCTCAGGCAATTTCTCACCAAACAACTATCTCACTCACCCCACCAAGCACCACGCTCCAGGAGAGAGCTGTGGAGAGGATACCTTCACCTCACTCACTCTGAATCTCTCTCCGGCGATTTCTCACCACACAGACTTATCTCGACTCATACTCCCAACCTGAGGAAAAGGAAACGCTGTCACGAGCCAGTGGCCTAAGCTGGAGGAAGCTCAATAGCCTGATAGTAGGCGCTGTGAAGACTTTACCGACGGCATCGTAGGACACTCCAGACCAACCATACCCAAACTCCACACCCCATCACCCCAACACTAAAAAACTACCGGACTGGCCCCACGGGCCCCAAACCGAACCGCCGACCTCACACTTGACCCCAAATCCATGGTACTCATGACAACAGGCACGGGAGGATGCTCTGGCGCGACATAGTCGCTCCGCGACTGAGACAAGCACCCCGAAAGTTGAGACAAGTGAGCGCACATCACGGAGGGACCCCATCTTGGGCCAAAGCTCCAGAAGTTGGAACAAGTGAGCACACATCACGGAGGGACCCCATCTTTGGGTCCAAGCTCCACAATCGTGCAAGACAAGCTAACTCCCAGCATCTACACACGCACTACCAACCCTCAGCTTCTTCACACGCAAGAGAGAATCAAACCCCGGCTTCTTCGCACGCTCTACCAATCCTCGAAAACCAAAACATAGCCACAGATCACCGTGATTGGCCTCGAAAGTATGGACATGTGGCAACCGCAAAGAACAAGTCAGATCTTCTTCTCACTCTCAAATTTCAATCTCTTCGGCAAAGAAGAAGTGAAACCCGAAACCCTAGCTTCCAGATTCCCCAAAAAAAAATCAAATCAACCCAAATAGGGGCAGGAAGTAGCACAGATCTGGGCTTTGGAGTGGGGCGACGCGAGTTCCTATAGGCGACGGAGTGGGGCGGCGCCGGGGGGGGGGGTCGCCGTGATCTAGGGAGCGTATCCGGAAACGATGGTAGCATTTGTTGATGGAACTGAGATGATTCCCAGGACTACGGATTGGTGTGCGTATCGATCGTTAAAAATTTAACAGATTAAAAATGTGATCTAACCCTATATAGCGGAATCTAGGGTTCACAAATTATACCTGCGGTGAGAAGAAGACGACAGCGACCCCAAGATCTTCTGCACGTATTCCTTCCTCGGGTTGGACGTCGTGTGGGCGACGATCTCCCAACCTTTCTTCTCCTTGGCAGATCTCTCTTTCTCTCCTTACGTGAATTGCGAGTTTTGAGAAAAAATCTTATATTTCAGATTGTCAATGACGGCCAGAGAAATAGAGGATATATATAAGGCTACGGCAGGGACCATGAGGAGAAATTAGGGTTAGGTCTCTTAACGAATCTGGGTATCCTGTGGTCAGCCCGAACACACAACCCAGGCCCATTAACAATAGCTCGGTCCACTAAGGAGCTATTGTTGCACTACCTTCCTAATCCCAAATTATATTTATGGGCTCCTTTTATTATATGCTCGTTCAACTCCCCATGTTAAGATATCGAATGTCCGTCGATCAAATTAAGTTACTGACAACTATATTGATCAACATCTTTTATCCTTAAGTAGTACCACTCAACTTTATTTGTCATGTCGGATGTAATCCACCTGCAGGGTTTACATGACAATCCTTATGAGCTCCTTAAGGAGACATCATCAACCCGACGTATCGGAACATGGATTCCTTTTACAATCAACAGCCCATCATACATACAATGCTATTACCCAATTCATAGAGGTTGTTGATCCATAATGATCTCACTCTTTTTTGAGTCAAAGTAATGCACACTGCATATACATGTCTGTTATTATATCTGGATTAAGAGCATAAGCATCCATAATAACAGAGGTGTTTGTTCTCTTTTGTAGTCAGTACAAAGAGAACAACCTCAAGTGGTCCTGTTCAATACACACAAAGTGTACTAGTGTAAACCTATAGTCAAGACAGACTAATACCAGATTACACTACAACCTTTCCAATGGATTGTCCAAGTCCGTCTAGGTTGTGAACTATTTATATATTCCATAGGAAACTGATAATATGATCTTCTGTGTGTCACCTCACACCATATTATCAACCTTATAGAATATCAGACACTTGCATTAATATTATAATAAACACAATATGCAAACATATGCCCATATGATTCTCATTCAAAAAAATAAGGAAATAAAGTTAATACAAAAGTGATGCTTTCAGTATATAACCCTAACAATCTCCCACTTATACTCAAAATATTGCTTTTCAGTATACTATTACAAATCTCCCACTTATACTTAAAGCCATGCTGCTACGCATCTGACTCTCATTCCCTCAACATGACTATCAAAAGCCTTAGCTGGTAAGCTCTTAGTGAAGGGATCAGCTAGGTTGTCTGCTGATGCTATCTTGATCACAGCAACTTTTCCTTTCTTTACGAAATCTCGTATCAGGTGGTACTTGCGCTCAATGTGTTTACTTGCCTTATGGGCTCGTGGTTCCTTCGAATTTGCAACTGCACCACTATTATCACAATAAAGTGTAATAGCCTTAGGCAAATTAGGTACCACATCCAAGTCCAATAGGAAGTTTCTGAGCCAAACCGCTTCTTTGGCTGCCTCAGAGGCTGCCACATACTCGGCTTCCATGGTAGAATCAGCAATACATTTTTGCTTGATACTCCTCCATATAGTGGCTCCACCTCCCAAAGTAAATACATAACCTGAGGTTGATTTCCTGGAATCCCTATCTGACTAAAAATCTGAGTCTGTATACCCCAAGGCAACTAAACTATCTGCCTGGTAAACTAGCATGTAATCTTTAGTCCTTTTCAGGTACTTCAAAATATGCTTTACGGCAGTCCAGTGCTCTTGTCCTGGGTTAGACTGATATCTGCTAACCATGCCAACGGCAAAGCAGATATCTGGTCTCGTACATAGCATTGCATACATTAAGCTTCCTACTGCTGAAGCATAAGAAAATGCTTTCATGTTCTCTATCTCTTTAGGTGTCCTCGGACACTGCTTCTTTGATAGAGCAATTCCATGCCTAAAAGGTAAGAAACCTTTCTTAGAATTTTGCATGCTAAAACGAGTTAGTATAGTATCGATATAGGAAGCTTGGGACAAGCCCAACATCCTTTTCTTGCGATCTCGTAGAACTTTGATCCCAAGGATGTGACCTACTTCTCCCAAGTCCTTCATATCAAACTGTTTGGATAACCATACCCTTACGTTAGATAATACCTTCACATTGTTTCCAATGAGCAAGATGTCATCCACGTAAAGTACTAGGAATACCACTACGTTTCCGTCACACTTTTTGTATACACACGATTCATCTTGACATCGATCAAATCCATAGGATTTTATAACCTGATCAAAACATATGTTCCAAGATCTGGAAGCTTGCTTAAGTCCATAAATGGACTTCTTGAGCTTACAAATGAGATGCTCTTGGCCCTTTTCAATGAACCCGTCTGGTTGCTTCATATAGATGTCTTCCTCAAGACTTCCATTAAGAAAAGCTGTCTTGACATCCATTTGCCAAATCTCATAATCAAGATGAGCTGCAATAGATAAAAGAATCCGGATAGACTTAAGCATGGCTACTGGCGAAAAGGTTTTCTCATAATCAATACCCTCTCTTTGGGTAAAACCTTTTGCAACAAGCCGAGCTTTAAAGGTTTCAACCTTACCGTCTGATCCTCTTTTTCTCTTATAAACCCACTTGCATCCAATGGCTTTTACACCAATAGGTGGTTCTACAAGCTCCCAGACTTGATTAGAATCCATAGATTCTATTTCAGATATCATTGCTTTTTGCCAAGACTCTGCATCTTTATCTTGGAGTGCTTCATTGTAGGTACAGGGATCATAATCTTGTTCCTTAGGGACAAAGTCTGACGACTCTCCCAAGAACATATTGTTAGGGTTATATACTGAAAGCATCACTTTTGTATTAACTTTATTTCCTTACTTTTTTTGAATGAGAATCATATGGGCATATGTTTGCATATTGTGTTTATTATAATATTAATGCAAGTGTCTGATATTCTATAAGGTTGATAATATGGTGTGAGGTGACACACAGAAGATCATATTATCAGTTCCCTATGGAATATATAAATAGTTCACAACCTAGACGGACTTGGACAATCCATTGGAAAGGTTGTAGTGTATTCTGGTATTAGTCTATCTTGACTATAGGTTTACACTAGTACACTTTGTGTGTATTGAACAGGACCACTTGAGGTTGTTCTCTTTGTACTGACTATAAAAGAGAACAAATACCTCTGTTATTATGGATGCTTATGCTCTTAATCCAGATATAATAACAGACATGTATATGCAGTATGCATTACTTTGACTCATAAAAGAGTGAGATTCATTATGGATCAACAACCTCTATGAATTGGGTAATAGCATTGTATGTATGATGGGCTGTTGATTGTAAAAGGAATCCATGTCCCGATACGTCGGGTTGATGATGTCCCCTTAAGGAGCTCATAAGGATTGTCATGTAAACCCTGCAGGTGGATTACATCCGACATGACAAATAAAGTTGAGTGGTACTACTTAAGGATAAAAGATGTTGATCAATATAGTTGTCAGTAACTTAATTTGATCGACGGACATTCGATATCTTAACATGGGGAGCTCAATGAGCATATAATAAAAGGAGCCCATAAATATAATTTGGGATTAGGAAGGTAGTGCAACAATAGCTCCTTAGTGGACCGAGCTATTGTTAATGGGCCTGGGTTGTGTGTTCGGGCTGAACACGAGATACCCAGATCCGTTAGGAGACCTAACCCTAATTTCTCCTCATGGTCCCTGCCGTAGCCTTATATATATCCTCTATTTCTCTGGCCGTAATTGACAATCTGAAATATAAGATTTTTTTCTCAAATCTCGTGATTCACGTAAGGAGAGAAAGAGAGGTCAGCCAAGGGAGAAAGGTTGGGAGATCGTCGCCCACACGACGTCCAACCCGAGGAAGGAATACGTGCAGAAGATCTTGGGGTCGCTGTCGTCTTCTTCTCACCGCAGGTATACTTTGTGAACCCTAGTTTCCGCTGTATAGGGTTAGATCACAATTAAGCAATCTGTTTATCTTTAACGATCGATACGCACACCAATCCGTAGTCCTGGGATTCATCTCAGTTCCATCACATATATCTATCAGGTTGTATCACAACCCTCCCACTAAGTCGAGGCACTATCGGTTGTGGTGCAACATTTGTGACACGTTGTGCAGTTACTGGTGGTACATCCTGCTGTACTGTTGGTACTGAAGTATTTGGTGTCTCACCTCTCAGTTCTTCTAGAACAGCTCTACTTATGGGTTTATGGTTCATCACATAGTCTTCCTCTAAGAATCGAGCATTGGTGCTAACAATGACCTTCTGATCCTTAAGACTATAAAACAAACCTCCTTTCATTCCTCTTGGATAGCCTACAAACAAGCGTACTTCTGTACGAGATTCCAACTTATCAGCTTTCCCATTCAGCACGTGTGTTGGACTACCCCAAATCCAAACATGTTTCAGACTAGGCTTACGCCCAGTCCACAGTTCTGTGGGAGTAATTGGTACTGACTTAGAAGGAACCAAGTTCAGAATATAAGCTGCAGTTTCTAAGGCATATCCCCAAAACGAATCTGGTAAATCTGAATAACTCATCATTGATCTAACCATCTCCATAAGAGTCCTATTCCTTCTTTCTGCTACACCATTCTGTTGGGGTGTTCCAGGTGCTGATAATTGGGATGTAATCCCAGCCTCTGACAAATAGTCCCTAAACTCCCCAAAGAGATACTTGCCACCACGATCTGAACGTAATGACTTGATACATTTTCCATGACGCTTCTCCGTTTCTGCCTTGTACTCTTTGAATTTCTCAAAGCACTCAGACTTACGGTGCATCAAATAAATATATCCATACCTTGAATAATCGTCAGTAAATGTGACAAAATATTCAAAGCCACCTCTAGCCTGGACAGTCATGGGCCCACACAAATCAGAATGAACCAATTCCAACACATCTTTGGCCCTATACCCCTTTGCCTTGAAAGGCCTTTTGGTCATTTTACCTTCCAAGCAGGATTCACAGACTGGTAGTGCCTCCACTTTCAATGAACTCAAAGGTCCATCTTTAACCAGTCTTTGAATCCTTCTTAGGTTAACATGCCCCAATCACAAGTGCCAAAGATATGTTTGGTTCATACAAGAAGGTTCTTTTCTCTTATTTATGTTAGAAGACATATTATTTATTTTCATTAGTTGCATTGTGGGCGAAATAGGATTAATGACATATAGATTATCAACCAATGCACCAGAACAGATAAAATGCTTATTTTTTCTAATAACAATATTTTCATTAAAATAAACTGAATATCCATCCTTAACTAGCATAGAAACAGAAATTAAATTCCTTCTATGTGAAGGTGCATAAAGACAATCTCTCAATGTCAAAGACTTATTTCTACCAAAAGATAAAATAACATCTCCTATTGCAACGGCCGCTACTCTTGTAGCGTCACCCATAAACAAGCATATCTCTCCATCACTGAGCCGTCTGGTTTCCTGGAACCCCTGCAATGTATTGCAGACATGATTAGTGGCTCCTGTATCTACACACCAGGTGCCGGTAGATAGCACCGCTAAACATGTTTCAACAACTAGTAAATGAGATATACCTTCTTTGTTCTTTTGTTTGAGAAGTGGACAGTCAGTCTTCCAATGTCCTGACCCTTTGCACTTGAAACACTTGCCTTTCGGCTTTTTCACAGCGCCTTGAGGTCCCATGCCCTTCTTTGCTGAGTTTACTTGTTTCTGAACTTTCTTCTTCTTACCACCTTTCGGCTTAGAAGTAGAGACCTTTTCAGTCACATAAACATGGGCATTCTGCTTGAAGAGAGCTTCAGCATCCTGTAGTTCATTTGCAAGTTCTGACAAAGTATACAACCTTTTGTTCATGTTGTAATTAAGGCAAAATGAGTCAAAACTTTTAGGCAGAGTCCCGAGAATGATATCGACCTGGGTTTCCCCATCGATTTCAGCACCAAGGATCTCCATCTCATTTAGATGACCCATCATCTTGAGAACATGATCCCTTACTGGTGTCCCCTCAGCCATAGATGCATTCATCAAACTCTTCATAGCAAATTGCCTAGCTGCTCTACTCTGATGTCCGAAGAGTTCCTTAAGGTTGTACATCATATCATAAGCTGTGGACATGGCCTGATGCTGATGCTGCAGTACATTTGACATAGATGCCAAAATGTAACACCGCGCCATCTCATCTGCCTTATTCCACTTCTTATAAGCCTCTTTGGCCTCTTCATCAGAGTCAGCATCAGGCTTAGGTGGGCATACTTCATTGAGTACAAATTTGTACTCTTCAGCAGTTAAGACAATATCCAAGTTACGTTTCCAGTCAATATAATTAGGGCCAGTAAGTTTGTTTTCTTTAAGAATCACCATAAGTGGACTGAAAGAACACATTTTTGAAATCCTGAGAATCACATAAAAAAAAATTATGTAGGGCAAAACTTTTTGAATTAATTAAATATTGATTCCCTCAAAACAATAATAAAAAAAAATTCACCAACACCTTAAACACCATGAATTTAGCATGCCACGATAGTGTGGACGTATACAAATTCAATATTTGTTCAAGTAGGTTTTTTCTATTAATTTTACTATCATGTCAACACAACTTTTTGACAAATAAAATTAATCTGTTGGTCTTGCTCTGGTCCTACAAATAATAGCAGTGACTCCGATGGGGAGGATACCATTATTTGTATCTAAGTGTATACCATTGCTTAATACTAAGTCCATTATCTTGTATTGAGTTCCTTCAGATGGAGAAGTGAACACATACTAGGTAACTTTCTACAATTATCCCTAAGGAAGTCTGTACTGATGATCCATAATTATACTCATCCGATATGGAGGAAAGCACTAAAGCCAACACGCAAGTATAATTATATCACCTACAAACCAGCAATGGAGACCGTGGGATTCATGTTAAATGAATTCCCTCTCCCACTTAGTTATTTAACAATGAGGGTTTTTCTACTAGTTAATTTATATCCATGTTGTCCATTATTAATGTGATCCTAGTTTTTCAAAAAAAACATCACAGAATAATAAACATGCATAATCAGAACAAGCAATAATGGCAATAAATTTGAAAATAAATATCCAACTATTATGGCCATCTTTCCTGATTCTTTCCCGACTGTGCGAAGCCCAAATCTGACCCTGCGCGGAGCTATACGGGGTTCGACCTGCCGATTTCTTAAGGTTTGGCTGCCGATTTCTTCATCGAAAACCATCTGTCGATCTCCGGACTGCCTAAAAACAGCATCTCCTCCGGCGTCAGAAACAGCCACCACCGCCATCACGATCGATAAAAAAAAAAAAAAAAATTAAAATTACATCAGTCCTATGCCTCCCGAAGGAGTTCATACATAATCTAGATTGAAAAATTAAAATTACATCAATCCTATGCCTCCCGAAGGAGTTCACACATAATCTAGATTGAAAAATTAAAATTATAAGCACGATCAACCCTCGTGATATTAATTACATCCACAAAACAACAACAACACAATAATTACATCTACAAAACAACAACAACACAAACAAAACATGCATTGGACCATAATAGTTGGATCTAAGATGCCTGCAAAACCGAGTTAGAACAGATCTACATCTACCGACTATCATACAACACAAGTTTTATTGGACAACATGGATGTAACAATCAATACGCAGATCCAATACCGGCTCTGATACCAATTGATGGAACTGAGATGATTCCCAGGACTACGGATTGGTGTGCGTATCGATCGTTAAAAATTTAACAGATTAAAAATATGATCTAACCCTATATAGCGGAATCTAGGGTTCACAAATTATACCTGCGGTGAGAAGAAGACGACAGCGACCCCAAGATCTTCTGCACGTATTCCTTCCTCGGGTTGGACGTCGTGTGGGCGACGATCTCCCAACCTTTCTTCTCCTTGGCAGATCTCTCTTTCTCTCCTTACGTGAATCGCGAGTTTTGAGAAAAAATCTTATATTTCAGATTGTCAATGACGACCAGAGAAATAGAGGATATATATAAGGCTACGGCAGGGACCATGAGGAGAAATTAGGGTTAGGTCTCTTAACGAATCTGGGTATCCTGTGTTCAGCCCGAACACACAACCCAGGCCCATTAACAATAGCTCGGTCCACTAAGGAGCTATTGTTGCACTACCTTCCTAATCCCAAATTATATTTATGGGCTCCTTTTATTATATGCTCGTTCAACTCCCCATGTTAAGATATCGAATGTCCGTCGATCAAATTAAGTTACTGACAACTATATTGATCAACATCTTTTATCCTTAAGTAGTACCACTCAACTTTATTTGTCATGTCGGATGTAATCCACCTGCAGGGTTTACATGACAATCCTTATGAGCTCCTTAAGGGGACATCATCAACCCGACGTATCGGGAACATGGATTCCTTTTACAATCAACAGCCCATCATACATACAATGCTATTACCCAATTCATAGAGGTTGTTGATCCATAATGAATCTCACTCTTTTATGAGTCAAAGTAATGCACACTGCATATACATGTCTGTTATTATATCTGGATTAAGAGCATAAGCATCCATAATAACAGAGGTGTTTGTTCTCTTTTGTAGTCAGTACAAAGAGAACAACCTCAAGTGGTCCTGTTCAATACACACAAAGTGTACTAGTGTAAACCTATAGTCAAGACAGACTAATACCAGATTACACTACAACCTTTCCAATGGATTGTCCAAGTCCGTCTAGGTTGTGAACTATTTATATATTCTATAGGAAACTGATAATATGATCTTCTGTGTGTCACCTCACACCATATTATCAACCTTATAGAATATCAGACACTTGCATTAATATTATAATAAACACAATATGCAAACATATGCCCATATGATTCTCATTCAAAAAATAAGGGAATAAAGTTAATACAAAAGTGATGCTTTCAGTATATAACCCTAACATTTGTGGGGGGTCGTCGTCGCGATCTCGCCATCAAACGAGCGTCATCACGCGATCTAGCATCGATGGCGGCGGATCTGGGGAGCATCGTCGCCGCGATCTCGGACGGTCGCATCAGGGCGGTGGCGACGCTGCCTAGCCGCCGCCGCCCCAGGAATTTTCAGATCTAGGGTTTGTTGGTGACCATGCAGTTCATTAATACGGATCAAGTTTAGTTTGGTGAGAACAAAATGACATCACAATGATGCATAAGATGTGAACTATTAGTACAAGAAAGGTGTAGTCTGTCACATAATAAGAGCATATCCACTAGGACCACTATCCAGTCTAGGATTGGCAAACGGATCTAACGGGTCGGGTCGGGTCCAACCCGTCCGGATTGGAACCCAACTTGGGTGAGTTCGCATCTGATCATTGGGTTAATCGGGCCGGGCCGGGCCGGGTCGATAGGGCTAATTCATGACCCACCCAACCTGTGAACCCTTTCGGATCCAACCTGGGTCGGGTCGGGTCGGATCGAGGGTTGGCCCGTTTAAAGTTAATTTTTTTTTTCTTAAACAAAAATGTAATGTAATTTTAATAATTAACAAAAAATGTAATAATAATAATAAGATTGAAAGAGTGAAATTGCCAAATTATATATATATATTATTAATATGATTTCAACTTATACAAGTTTCACAATTTGTAATAAGAAATAAAATTTTTTTACAAATTTGTTTTATACAATAACAAATTTCTTAGATACAATTTCAATTTTATTTAATTTTCCTAATTTTAAATAACAAACAAAGATTTTATACAATTTTTTATACATTTACAATTGTCTTCAATTTGTTGGTCTTCAATTTGTTGTTATTATTGTTGGTCTTGAATTCTTCATTTTGGTTGCTATTGTTGTTGTTGTTGTTGTTGTTGTTGTTCCGGCGAGGTGCTCCCACTTTTGGACGTGTCGAACGCTTTTCCTTGAGTCCTATCTTCGGCCTTCAGCCAGTCTTCTGTGCACACGAGCATCTCCAACGATCGGGGCTTCAAGCGACTCCTGTAATCGGTTAGAACCCTGCCACTTGTAGAAAATGCACTTTCTGAAGCAACTGTAGAGACAGGAGGATTTAGTAGATCTTTAGCCATACATATTTAAGAATATTATAAGTATGTTCGTGATCTTTCCACCATTGTAAAATATCTACTGAATAAGTAAAAGATTCAGAATCTTGTTGATTATACCAATTTAATTCATTTGGTTAATTAGTCCAAGGTTTTTTTGATTAAATTTGTGCAAGTAAATTAAATATTCTATCATCTATTTACTCTTACCCTTATCTTTAGAAGTAGCAGAAGAAGAATTAACTAAAGAAGTTGTACTACTAGATGTAAAACTTCTATCATAATAATTATACAAGTTATTTAATGTCGATTCAAATTAAACTAAAAATGTTCCACAATCAATTTCAGATTCATCTGGCCCAAGTAAAGTAATTTTTTTTTTAATCAAACTCTTCGTACCTTCTAATTTGATACGAGGATCATCACAGTAGCAGCACAATACAATATAGGAGGAGGATTAAAATACCTCAAAAATTTTACATATGCAGGTTTCACAATATGACCAATAAAAGCTTCCTCGATCATTTCTTTGAAAGTTTGCATCATAGTAAATATTGAAATAAAAATGCTACTTGAAGTAGATTTATAAGAATTTGAAAATTTAAAAGTTGCTGTTTTAAAAGGTTCTAAAAATTTCAATAAAGATTCGGCATAATACCAATGTTGGGGAGTCATTTCAAAATTTGGCATATTTTTTGCAATACAAAAATCATTTATACATGCTTTATATTCAGTAACAACTTGTAGCAAATCAAAAGTAGAGTTCCATCGGTGTTTAACATCCTTTGGAAATTTTCTAAAATGTACATTTTTAAGCCTATACCAAGCTTTCCATTCTTGAAATATGGTGCCACTTAATGCAATAAAATGTACAAAATTCCTAATGTTAACTATATATGGTTCGACTATTTTTAATGCATCTTGAACACACAAATTTAAAATATAACATGCACATCTAACATAAAAAATATTGTCAGATTAAGGATTTAATGCGATTTTTAAAATACTAATTGATGCATTGTTGTTAGATACGCATAATTTTATCATGAATATAAAAAACATCACAAATTTCTAAAATACGGTTTGCAATTCAATTACCACTATGGGGATAGGGCAACACAACAAGTGATATGATCCTTTTTTGAAGAATCCAATCACTGTCGATCTAATAACAGGTTATTTCCATCATTGGAATATTGTTGCAACCCATCCAACAATCGGAAGTTAAAGAAACTCTACAAGTTAAACTCAATAAAATTACAATCAAAGCTTCCCTCATTTCTTTATATATTTTAAAACAATCCGATTTGTAAGTATTCCTAGCGATTCATTTAAAATGAGGGTTTAAGGTGGTTTGATTAAAATTTTCTAAGTCCCTACTCTCGGGATAGGAAAATGGTAACTCTTTCTTGATTACTAATCGGGCTATTTCCCGACGAATAAGTTCGGGATCATAAGAATGGCTATCAATTACACCGGTTCTAGGGTGAATTTTTTGTTGGCCGGATAAGTCAACAAGAAGTTCTTTATGCACATTTTGGATGTGTCGTCTAATTGTACCCATGCTCTCACCCCTCTTCCATTTGTATGGCTTCGAACATGTTTTACAAACTTTTAAACCTACACCCGGTACATTTTCATCCGGAATATAATCATAAAATTTGTGCCAATCACTACTTTCTCCTCTAGTTTTCCTACTACTAGCCGCAGGTGTTGATTCGGTTGCTTGTGTTTGTGGTTCTTCTTGTAATTCTATGTCTCCTACAAACTCATCGTGTGTACCAATGTGTTGGGTCATAGGATTTGGGTACTCTTCGGCGGGCTCATTATGTGAGACAATTAGTGGCCTACGGGAAGTGCCGGTGGAATCTTGTATACTTTGGCTACAGCCGCTACCTCGTGATCTAGACATGTTGATATATAGTAGTATATGTGAAAAAATTAAATACAATGTAGGCGCGATAAGTTACAAAAAAAATCTAGAAAACAAGAGGGTTGTGAGGGAGAAGATAAAAAAACCAACAAACAAATATGATACAAAAAATTGTAATTACAAAAAAAAAAAAAATAGAAGAAGAGGGTTGTGAAATTTTTATACCATTCACCGCGGATAGTCGTATATAAAATGAGAGTGAAAATAAAAATAGAGGTAGAAGTAGAAGTCCGGAATTGAAGACATGAAGAGAGCTTCTTTGTTTGATCACTTGGAGGAGTTGAAGACTTGAAGACGTAGTTGAATGTTGAATTCGATACGATCGGAAATTGTCGTTTGATCGTTTATATGTTGCTACCTTCTTTGTTCAATTGTTCACAAAAATTAAAATGAATTGAGTAATAATAGTAGAGAGAGTAAGAAAGTAAGGTGTGAATTTTTAGTGTGGGTTTTAGGGGTATTTATAGGGGGAAAAAAAACAAAAAAAAACCCCCAAATTAACAGCTAAAAGAGCCGTTGAGCTCTTGACAGAAGGTTGAAGACCGTTGGACCCGCCGGTCAAACGGTCTGTAGCGCCCCAGATCCCCGTTACCGGACATCTGTGACACTCCCCATAATCTTTGCCTTCAAATGCATCTCAACATAGTAATAACACGAAAATTTAAAAACTTTTTATTGCCAAATAAGTCATTACATCATTGATTACAACCAATGTCTTGTTCTTGATAAGAATACCAATTACATAAACTCAGTACATCTTATTACAAACATACATCACTCCTTTCTGTAGAGTTAACAACTTCCTCTCGGACTGGCAGTCGACGGCTCACTGTCGAAGCTCTGCTGAACGGTCAATCTGCTTCCCTGGGACTTGCTCCTCGGCTTGAGTCTTCTGCTGTGCGACTCTGATATTTCTGCACCTGCTCGAAAGGTAGAATCGGCACCTAAAAGGTAGGGAACGTCAGTACTTCGACTGACGCAATACTGATAATAACAGCGATCCTCCAAACTGGCAATCACAAACCATCTAGAATGGAAAAGGAAACGTGCATCTTAAATTGTGTAGTGCTCATGTATGCCATGATCTAACAACTAAATGTACCAATCACAAGCCTATTCTAAAACAATCAAGACTTGGGAATCTAGATCCGCGTGCATCCCATACTACATGCGTTCAAGATCCCAAGCATAGCCTAATCTAATGCACAAACAAGAATGCACACGATGCACCTACTCTAATGCAATTCAGTTGGGAACGTATGCATCCCATACTACATACTTTTCCAAAATCAACTTCGATGGAAACGTATGCATCCCATACTACATACTTTCCAAGGAGTTCGCCTCTCCTGATTGTAGGGTTCAATCCCTCAACATGCATCCCACCCTTGTACCCATCAACTTTTAACCTTTAAATGATCAACCCTATGCATCCTACCATACATGCATGCAATCAAAATCAATTAAAAGACAAGAAAATCAGGTTTAGAGAAACTCCCCACCCTTGGTTGTAGTAGTGGAAGGATCTTCTTCAAGCTTCCTATCTTGGAAATCTCTTCTTGAGCCTTCTTCTCCACTTCCTTCTTCTTTCTCTCCTATTTCTCTTGAGGAGGTTTTCTGATTTTTCCAGAGAAAAGAGGGAGAATGGAGTGGGAAAATGAAGGAGAAGGGAGGAGGTATATGGGCCGGATTTTATGGGGGGTGTAGCATACGATTGTAGGGTGGTTTTAGGCAAAACCATGGCTTGTAGCCAATGGTTTTATGGCTGAAGTGTTGGCTGCCCTATTTAGCTTAAATGGGTTCCTATGGATGCGAGACGAGCAGGTTTTAACGAGTGCACGCAATATATATCCATTGTAGCATCATACAGTGTTATATTTGCATGGGCGTCGTACCGAAAACTAGCGTTATACTAATATCGGTCCTTCTCGTTCTCGTGCGTATTTTAGAATGCAATTCACCCATGAACCGTCCCGTAACCCTAACCATATACCACGATATCAAAATCAAACAAAACACTACAATCGTGTGCACGCATACAGTCAATATACATACATACATATATATTCAGGTATCGTACAATACGGGGTGTTACATCACTCCCTCCTTAGAATCGTTCTGTCCCCAGAACGACGCTAGGGGCCCAAATAACAGATACTCATTAATGATCAGAAGATATTTTTCTAGATCATCACCAATTCCTCGAGGAACATCCTCGAAACTCACTCTTAGAGTGCTCAATACCTGGCTCCCAAGCCTCAAGTGCTCAACGCACTCCTCCATCCTGGAGATCAATCTCATCATGTGGATCATTTTGGAGCATACCGCATCCCGTATCCACTGTACTAGGGATGAATCACTTTGGGGTGTGTTGCTCTCGTCCTGAACTACTGGAGATCAATCCCTCTCCATAGAACTCCCTGGGGTCTATTGCGTCCCACGTTCCGGAAATACTGGGGAATATCTCGCTCTACGGATTATTCTGGAGCCCTCACCACACGAACTCCTCATGAGTTTTGCTCTCATCCCGAACTACTGGAGATCATTCTCTCTCCAAAGAACACTCTGGGGCTTATTTCATCCCTCGTCTGGAATGCTGGGGAATCTCTTCGCGGATCTTCTGGAGCCCCCTTATTCATACTTGAATTCTTCATGGGTACTACTATCGTCCTCGGAATACTGGAGACCAATTCCTACTCCACAGATCATTATGGAGCCTATTTCATCCCTCGTCTGGAATACTGAGAAACTTCTCACTCCGCGGATCATTATGGAGCCAACGTCCCACTAACCTATTTGTGTATGCTGCTCTCGTCCCTGGAATACTGGAGACCAATTCCTACTCCACAGATCATTCTGGGGCATATTTCATCCCTCGCCTGGAATACTGAGGAATTTCTCACTCCATGGATCATTCTGGAGTCAACGTCATACACGACCTTCCCGTGTACATCGCTTTCATCCTCGGAATACTGGAGACCAATTCCTACTCCACAGATCATTCTGAGGCATATTTTATCCCTCGTCTGGAATATTGAGGAATTTCTCACTCCGTGGATCGTTCTGGAGCCAACGTCACACAATCCTTCCCATGAGTGTCGCTTTCGTCCTCGGAATACTGGAGAACAATTCCTACTCCATAGATCATCCTGGGGCATATTTCATCCCTCATCTGGAATACTGAGGAACTTCTCACTCCGTGGATCATTCTGGAGCCAACGTCATACACAACATTCCCGTGCACATCGCTCTCATCCTCGGAATACTGGAGACCAATTCCTACTCTACAGATTATTCTGGGGCATATTTCATCCCTCGTCTGGAATACTGAGGAATTTCTCACTCCGTGGATCGTTCTGGAGCCAACGTCACACAATCCTTCCCATGAGTGTCGCTCTCTTCCTCGGAATACTGGAGACCAATTCCTACTCCACAGATCATCCTGGGGCATATTTCATCCATCGTCTGGAATACTGAGGAACTTCTCACTCCGTGGATCATTTTGGAGCCAACGTCATGCACGACTTCCCCATGAGTATCGCTCTCGTCCTCGAAATACTGGAGATCATTCCCACTCCACAGAAAACTCTGGGGCCTATTTCATCCCTCGCCTAGAATACTGAGGAACATCTCACTCCGTGGATCATTATAGAGCCTTTCTACTCATGATCGTTCTTGTTTCATCACATCTCCTTTCTAGGGCCTAAGTCAAGCTCTCAGTACATCATCTAGCTCTCGGTTGCACTACTAGAGGGTCGGTGACCGCTCCCTCCTTAGAAGAAAACGAGGCTTACCAAGGAGAAGGCAAAAATTCAGTTTTATGTCTTATCCCAAACACTCAAATAAATAAGCGCAAGACACGAGATGACTAAATGCCCAAGGAAACTTTCATGCTTTATAGAAGTCATAATATCTTGCTACAGAACACAGTACAAATTTGCCATTCATGGCTAGCAAGAAATACAACTAACAAAATATATTACTATTCTAGACCATGTACCACTTCACACTTCCTTCCAGTTAGGCTGAAGTTCGTCCCTGACGAACAAGCTTCTTCCCTTTACCGACCACCTTCGGTAACTGGTCATTGGGGTTCCCTTGTAGTTGTGGACAATTTGATTTCTTGTGCCCGACATCTCTGCAGTTATAGCAGATGGTTGTTTGGGCTCTTTTCGGGCATTGACTCTTGAAATGACCTTGTTCCTTACAAAAGTAACACGCCACCATCTGACTAGGCTCCTTAAGCCTTTTGGACTCGGGAGTTGAATTCTTCTTGTCATGGTCAGGGGTGAGAATACCCTTCTTCCTCTTTTTCTTCGTCTCGGCCTCGCCTTGACTCTGTCTCATGTCCGTTTCGGTTACCGCAGCTCGCCTTACTAGCTTGTCGAATCAGCGAATGCCTAACGGAACCATCCTCGACCTCAGTCCAGGCCTAAGCCCTTGCTCAAACCTCTGGGCTTTCTTCGCTTCCTCTTGGACCATCTCTGGTGCATACCGTGATAGCTGAGAAAACTTTGTCTCATATTCCCTGAAGGACATATTTTCCTGCTTCAAATTGTGGAACTCCATTGCCTTTTCTTCTTACACATCCATAGGAAAATAGTGCTGTCAGAATTCCTCAAGGAAATCTTCCCAAGTGATCTGACCTCCTCCAAGACCACGCTTCACGGACTGCCACCAATCTCCGGCATCCTTCTCCAGTAGAATTGCGGCCATACGAACCTTGCTGTCCTCTAGAGTCACCAGTACTTCAAACACCGTCTCCACCTGATGTATCCAGTCATCAGCAGCCGTGGGGTCAACCTGTCCTTCAAAAACTGGCGGTTTCATCCTCTTGAATGATTCCACCATCTTTATTGGGTCTGATGATGTAGCGACTCCTGGTGTTCCTGGTGGCAGTGCTGGGTTTCTGCTAGCTTCCACGAATGCTCCCATCATCTGGTATATGCGGGTAAACTCTGCTTCAACATTGAAGTTTGTGCCATTGGTCTACTACCTTCGCCCTCAACCATTCCGCGGTGGTTGTTTCTGATTCTTCTGGATACCCTTCAAAGAGTAGGGAAGATCACCACATAAGCACGAAAGCGAACCATCATGATTTTGACCTTCCTACAATCCAAACTGGACCCAGCTATTTGGTATTTTAAGTCAAATTTCCTACTGTGTTAGCCTACAATTTGAAGTCAGCTCTGATACCACTTCTGTAGCGCCCCAGATCCCCGTTACTGGACATCCGTGACACTCCCCAGAATCTTTGCCTTCAAATGCATCTCAACAAAGTAATCACACAGAAATTTAAAAACTTTTTATTGCCAAATAAGTCATTACATCATTGATTACAACCAATGTCTTGTTCGTGACAAGAATACCAATTACATAAACTCAGTACATCTTATTACAAACATACATCACTCCTTTCTGTAGAGTTAACAACTTCCTCTCGGACTGACAGTCGACGGCTCACTGTCGAAGCTCCGCTGAACGGTCAATCTGCTTCCCTGGGACTTGCTCCTCGGCTTGAGTCTTCTGCTGCGCGACTCTGATATTTCTGCACCTGCTCGAAAGGTAGAATCGGCACCTAAAAGGTGGGGAACATCAGTACTTCGACGACGCAATACTGATAATAACAGCGATCCTCTAAACTGACAATCACAAACCATCTTGAATGGAAAAGGAAACGTGCATCCTAAATTGTGTAGTGCTCGTGTATACCATGATCTAATAACTAAATGTACCAATCACAAGCCTATTCTAAAACAAGCAAGACTTGGGAATCTAGATCCGCGTGCATCCCATACTACATGCGTTCAAGACCCAAGCATAGCCTAATCTAATGCACAAACAAGAATGTACACGATGCACCTACTCTAATGCAATTCAGTTGGAAACGTATGCATCCCATACTACATACTTTCCCAAAATCAACTTCGATGGAAACGTATGCATCCCATACTATATACTTTCCAAGGAGTTCGCCTCTCCTGATTGTAGGGTTCAATCCCTCGACATGCATCCTACCCTTGTACCCATCCAGTTCCCAATAGATTGTTCGTCGCCCAAGGAGATCGCAACGGTCGGTCTAATTCCGCCCTGCAGTGCCCACGTGGTCACCGTCAGTTGGTACCCGTGCACGGACCTCCTTAGAAACCGCATTGAACCTGGTCCTTACGACCTTTAGTTTCACATGTCCACCCATAGACTTACGCATGCGTGTTCATCCCCTGGCCCGGGTTATGAACTTATATATATATACCAAAACACAAAAACCCGCGCTTTAGGGACATGAGCACCACGGGAGGTCAAATCCTCCGGGCCTCCTGCACCTTACTTCGGCAAAACTTTGGGAATCAACAGATCGAGATACGAGCCGGGGACGCAATCCATGAGCGGCCGAGAACGTATCCCTACGACTGGAAGATACAACACCGACTATGGTTTACTAGGACTAATGCAATTTCCCAAATCCTTAATAAACCATTCTAACCCCTACCTTGCTCTAATTATTTAGGTAAGAATTAACTGCTTCCACACTTGCCAATGAACCTCTAGCCCCTAGCGACACCGGTCCGGTTCGCCACTTCCCCGACTTGGACTCGTCCAGCATAATGGCCTACGCCTGCCGCTACCCCGGCTGTAAATATAAAATTGCCCCGTGAGCTCCACTCACTGGCATGCTCGGACGTCCTACGCTCGGCAGAAGTCTAATAATATAGGCTTGATAGGTGCAGGGTATCCTTTACCCTAGTGACTAACTCGAGTCACACATCCCACTCGGGGAATCAACAACCTCAATAACAGAGATCAACCATCCCTAGACACGAGTCACCGACTCAGCTCACACAAGGGAAAAATGCTTTCACAACCCTTAGTCCAAACCCAGACTAAGCGACCTACGGGTTTCTGCCCGAATCTCAAAATGGTCATAACTCTCTCGATACAACTCCGGTTGGAGTGTACGAGCCCAATCTGGAAAGGAAAGATCCTAGGCTATAACTTCCTAGTTGATCACGAGCTTAGATTCAAACATCTAAGTCCTCGAAATAGCTTCTCAAGCTCCAGCCCGCGTGCTTCCTGTGCACGGGCTGCACCTTACCAGTAACACAAAATCCTACTCGTTCATCAGAACGACACAAACTCAAATTCTGTAGAAGGGTGTGGGTGTCCTCAACAACTCTCTAGTTGGTCATGAGTCCAAATTATACCATTAAGTCACCCTAACACACTCATCTATCATCGATACACCAATTCACACAATTGGTCTCTCCAATTCAGAGCACTCAGCTCTACTCTAGTCCTCTATCCAGTCTTACAAAAATCATAATAATTCAACCGTTTACTGGAATTGCCTCAAATTAGTTTTGTTGGAAAGGTCTAGGTGTCCACTACAACTCTCTAATGAATGATTCATGATCCTCAAAATGTGCCTCTAACAAGTCTCGAATTCCCAATCTTTACAGAGTATCAAAACTGGTTGAAAACAACACAGTGCTTAATCATAAAATCATAGTAAATTGCACACTTCTCCAAATAACATAAAATTTATGGTGGTGAAACCAGACATCACACCCAACATCATGCAAAAGACCTCATGTCAAAATTCTAATTATACAGTGAGTACTATCTATTGCAAGTTAGCACAGAAACCATCAAGTTTTCTAATTCAACATAAGCTACTGGTTATAGATAGATTTTTCTCATATCTATAAACTCATCCAAATAATTTACTAATTTTTGTACATAATCAACATGCATGCAAGAACATTGGGTAAAAATATCATATCAGTAGCATGCTTCAATAAATCATGAAAATTCCTACAATATCAGCCATCCTGTTTATCTTTTTCTGAGTCTGCCTTACGACACAGCTCCATCTCACAATTTTATTAGCATATAAAATGATCATAGAAAAATCTGAAATAAATCATGAATGATCCTAACACATATATGAACAAACCATTTTTAAATTGATGGTCTAATTCATCATAATTTGCTCTCGGGAAAATCCACAAAATGGTACTCCGAATCAGTTTTTCTAGTTCAATTCTGACTTCAACTTTTAACCTTTAAATGATCAACCCTATGCATCCTACCATACATGCATGCAATCAAAATCAATTAAGACAAGAAAATCAGGTTTAGAGAAACTCCCCACCCTTGGTTGTAGTAGTGGAAGGATTTTCTTCAAGCTTCCTCTCTTGGAAATCTCTTCTTGAGCATTCTTCTCCACTTCCTTCTTCTTTCTCTCCTATTTCTCTTGAAGAGGTTTTCTGATTTTTCCAGAGAAAAGAGGGAGAATGGAGTGGGAAAATGAAGGAGAAGGGAGGAGGTATATGGGCCAGATTTTATGCGGGGTGTAGCATAGGATTGTAGGGTGGTTTTAGGCAAAACCATGGCTTGTAGCCAATGGTTTTGTAGCTGAAGTGTTGGCTGTCCTATTTAGCTTAAATGGGTTCCTATGGGTGCGAGACGAGCGGTTTTAACGAGTGCACGTAATATATATCCATTGTAGCATCATATAGTGTTATATTTGCATGGGCGTCGTACTGAAAACTAGCATTATACTAATATCGGTCCTTCTCGTTCTCGTGCATCTTTTAGAATGCAATTCACCCATGAACCGTCCCGTAACCCTAACCATATACCACGATATCAAAATCAAACAAAACACTGCAATCGTGTGTACGCATACAGTCAATATACATACATACATACATATATATTCAGGTATCATACAATACAGGGTGTTACACGGTCGACCCGCACGGGTCGAACGTACCGGTCAAACGGTCTTCAACCCGTGGGTCGACCCGTGGGTTAGGCGAGCGGATCGAGTACTGTAACACGGGTTATCGGTCCGGGTTTAACGGGTTCGATCATTCTTTTTAAGACCTGGGTCGACCCGTTTCTATTAACGGGTACGACCCAAACCCGAACCGGTAATTCACGGGCCGGGTTAGGCGGGCGGTTCACGGGTCGATCCGGCCCGTTTGCCATCCCTAGTCTAGTCATTTGACAGTTTGCCATTTTTTTGCATAATTTGGCAAAAAAAAACCCCATTAATTTTTTGGCATTTTGTCATTTTGTCATTTTTGCAATAGTAGGAATGATGCAATGTAAAATTGCCAAATTATGATGGATGAAAGATGATCTTTGTATTTTTGTCTGTTATTTTTTATTTATTTATTTGATCAGATGAAAGAAGTTATTTCGTCCGATACATTTTTTTAAAAAAAATTGAACGGACGAATTTTTTAAAAAAAATTTGAACAGATGAAAGAAGAAGTTATGTCCGTTAAAATTTGATTTTATCAAAGATTTAATTAATTATTTATTTAATAAACTTTGGAGTCGGACCGAAGAAGTTATTTCGTCCGACACATATTTTGTTTATAAAAAAATTAATCATCGGACGGACGATGATCTTCCGTCCCCCCCTTTTTCTTTTTGAAAAGCCAAATTATGGCAATTGATGACTGATGCTGTTGATTTAGTGGTGGGAGTAACATATGTGAGTTCTTGTTATTTGTAGAGGGAGAGACAGATCTCAGGCATAGATCTGAATTTGAGATGAGGATTTTGTGAGGAGTAGGAGAGGTGGTGCTGCTGGTTGTTGGCCGCCTCGAACACCTGCAAAATGCCTAAAAACATTGGAAAAAATTTCAACGACAGACCCTCTGACGATCTAGTCAGTCACTTGAGAAAATGAAAGTTAGGGTTTGAGAGGCTAAAATGACATTACCTCTGCAATGAGGGTGGCTGCCTGGTATTTATAGGCAGGGAGAGAGAACCCTAACTATAATGGGCCGGGTTGACCCTCTCCCGTGGGTATGTTTGGTCTGCTCAAACAACAGAAGGCCCATTGGATCTACATGCCTGATTTAGGGGGATTCACGCATTTTGAAGAGATAAAATGGCTAAGATTGGGCTGGAATTTTACCCACATCAATGACTACATCTCTATCTCCAAATTGTCTTTTTTCCAAATTTGGCAAACGACGACAACAAATGTTCTAAGGTTAATGAGACTTGTAACTAGTTCATTAGGAAAGGGGAAAACGAGAATTGTAACTTTTACCTTTAAGATAATTTCCTTAATAAAGTAGTTAAGACAAAAAAGACTTGAGTAAATCTATATGTAAATTCCTATCAATACAATAGAGCTTCCTTGATATTGGCCACATCATATTTTTTTTCTTCTTCGAACAAATACGATGCACCAGCTTGTCTTGCAAGTTACAAGCTAGAGAAATGATTAGGAATATCACAAATATCTAACACCGGAACCGATCTGGACCCGGCATTGGACCAGAACCGACCCAATCTATTGCGGGTCAGGTCCGGGTCCTAAAATAGGATCCGTCAATTTCGGGTCTGGGTCCAGGCATGCTAAAAATAGACCCGACTCAGTCCCGAATATAAAATCCTCTAATATCTCCCAATTAACCCCCCTCCCCCCCCCCCCCCCCCCCCCCCAACAAAAGAAAAAAAAACCTAATTTCACACAAAGAAAACAACAAGGAGAAGAGAAGAAGTAGCATACCCGATCTCCCTCTCTTGCCCGACGCTAGCCGCTCGGCGAACTCGACATGTAATTTTTTTTAAATAGGACCCGCACCCAGTTCTCATGGGTCGGGTCTGGGTCCAATATTTAGACTCATAGAGTATCGGGTCTGGGTCCGGATAGTGTTGGACCCGACCCGACCCGATACCAGTGCTAGAAATGATAGCATGCCACTCTAAATGCGCAATTCCATTTGCCACTCTCTCACATTGGTCTAATTTCAAAAACATAAGTGGTCCTAATTAACCACACTTTTTTAAAAGTTAAAAATTATGTATGGACCAATCATGTGAGAGAGTAACATGCGATCATTCCTCTACAAGCTAAAGTATTACTAAAGAAACAGTTTTTTAAATCCAATTCCTTAGAATTCAACAAACAAACACTATAAATAATAATTGATTTGGCTTTTGAAAAAAAAAGAGAGATGGAGAGTAAATGAAACAATTGAAATCTTTTTGAGCAGGCCAAGCGTCGCCGAACTCAGATGGTTATGCGCAGAAGGAAAGATGGAGACGATCGACAACCAGCTAGAAGAATGACACCGACAACCCTGGTAGGAGCAGGGGGCGCACGATGGTGAGAGAACCTCGAGTGGATACTAGAGATCGCTCGAGATTTGGAGGTAGAGAACGATGCGATTGGAACACAGGTGAGAGGAACCACCGATGCTCACGGGAATGAACGGAGATGATATTTGTGTTCCGGTGAGCCATAGAATATCATATGCGGAGGTTACAATTAGTACAGTCACATTTACCCGAGACCCAGACCAGACCCGTGTAGTGCCCTGAATTTCCAATATAATATCTCAGAAATACGTGGCACAATTCCCAGCATCAACCTCAATGTAATAGTAAACATAGCCAAAACACAGATAAAATTTTCAACTTTTATTACATCAACTCTTTACAAAGCACAGCGGAAAATTAAACTCCTTGAATTACATTTTCTTTCATTTACAACACTTTCTTTTACAATTTACATAAGCCACATTATCATTTTACCACATGCATCCAAATCCCAATACTATATGTACCTACCTGTAAAACATGAGGCTAGAGATAACCCTAACCCCCAAAACTATGGATTCAGCTGTAACGGTGTGAGTGGCATCAAAGAAATACAATGTAAATAAAACATGAAGAATAAAGTTATAAACAACACATACCAACAATAATAATGAATAAAAAATGAAATAATAATAAATAAAACATGAAAATATCGAGTGAAACTAGACTAAGAGTCAAGTGTCGGAAAACAGAAAACAAACATGCATAAGACTAAGTCAAGAAAACACAAATGCCTTGTGATGACTCTCTAATGCATACTTATCGGATTCTATGCATTCCATACTACATAGGTCTGGTGCAAGCCCTTATCGTTCTCCACTTTATAGGGTTAGATCCCTCGTTATGCAACTAATCCTACTACGGTGATGGAAACAAGAACCAGAATACTCCGTGAATAGGCATCACAACCTTCGACGCGCAAGCATCATGTAAGAATAGCTCAAAAACTGGAAAATCACCTTCCTGCTGTGTACCCCACTGTCGCCCCTTGATGTGCAGATACACAGGCACATCCCGTGAATAGACCCGTCGGTCCTCGAAACGCGAATGTACCTGTATGTTTCGTGAATAGGCCTGCAGACCCTCGATGCGCGACCATACCAAATGTCCTCTCGACACAGAACAACACAAGTCCTGGAACGTATCTGTTGGACTGGACCCCTAGAGCATATACTTACATTTTCCAAGTTCCATCTCCACTAGTGTCTGTCCTTAAGTTAGTTATTATTAAAACACAAATTTCCTCTCTCTAAAGTTAGTGTATCCTACCGAACTTAATTCCACAAAACAACCCCAATGACCCCAACTGGTCAAAATCCACAAAATCTCATTTTCTGGTTCACAGGAATCCGACTCAACTCCTAGAGAATATCAAAACAAAACCCTTCAATAAAACTCTCAATTCCATCATCAAAACGTTTATATCGAGAAAACTTCTTTAATCAACAAAATCCAAATTTATTCAATATACTCATAAATTCCCAGAAATGAAATAAAATATTAAATCCATTAAATAACTTAGAATCATATTTTGAAGTCAGAGAATATCACAAAACATCAACTCCTTCAAAAACCATATATATTTCATTTTTATAAAGTCGTAGAAATATAATTTAAATTCTATTATAACCAAAATATAACTCTCTGTAAAATACTGTAATGTATAAAAAAAACATCATATAAAACAGTAAATCAATAATCCATAAGTTCGAAGAAATAATTGTTCAAGAAAAACGAAGAAAACTCAACAAAATAATCAGCCAGATTGCTGACAGCCGACTGTCAAAACCCATTCAAAAAGCGACGGTCGACCGACATGCAAAAATCCCCAAATCAACTAATTAATAGCCGACCGTCAATTCGTGTGTAACACCTGGACGGTCGACCAACATATTCAAGAATCGAAAACTTTAATATTTGTGCACATTTCAACTGATACTTCAATTCAATCTTTAAAATCATAAATTCGTAAAAAAAAATTCATGAGATGATCAAATACAACTTGTATAACATAGCGGAGTATATAAAACTAATCAAAATCTCACCAAGATCATAAAAGAGTAATTCTTCGACAAAACTCTTCAAAACAGCAATATAAGGATATATATGTATATATGTTTATATATATGTCAGTAAACTCATCAAGAATCAGTGTATTATGAATGTTATATTGTCAATTTAAGTCTCAGTATCAAAACAATCAAGATCCATTTGAAAACTTCACAAAATCACAAAAATTTCATTTTCGGCCATTCACCATCAAACCCGAAACAAATACTCAACCCCCAACTCCCAAACTTGATTATTTTGTTCCAAAACCCCTCTTGTAATTTATTAAACATTCACCACTACTTACAATTGTTTCCCCATGAATATAAGTGGTTACGACATGTAAATAATCAAGTTTTAGTCATCAAAAGATGTCTACAGTGTGTGTACACATACTCAACAGTAAAAGAACTCATTTTTATTCAAGTTTGTGCATCTCCATCATATATTCTCAACAAACATGTTCAAATCAATAAACATATGAAAGAAAGCAACATACCCATGATTTTTATTAAGTTCTTAACAGTCCCTAATCATCTATTTAGGGTTTTTAATCATCAATAGCACAGTTTGTATGAAAAGATTCAATTTTTATTCATCCATCCATCAAAATTCATTATATCATCATACCATCATCTAACATGCTTTCTAATAGAAAAATCACCACATACAATATACTCAGAACAATAAGAAATCAAACATATATATGTCGCTCACCTTTTTGAAGAATCAACCGAAGTAATAAAAAAATAAGAAAAATTCTTCATTTCGCAAGAAAACCAAGATCGTAGCTTCGAAACTCCAAGAAATCAATAATAAAGAAAACCCTTTGTGTAGTGCAGCAAAGGGACGGCTGCACCTCACTTATTAATAGGCCGGAAATTAAGGTATTAGGGTTTTAAATAGGTTTTGCAAAATATCCCTTTAGAATATCTTTACATATATAAATCTTTATACTTGGAAATTAGATAAACTAATTCAATTTAGATTTAAAATAAAAAACAAACAACCCAATCTGGCCGACACTGTTTTCAAAACCCAGAAAAACAATTTTGTAAAGTTTGGCCTCTGAGTGACAATTTTGCAAAAAAACCATTCTTTAAGAAATTTGCAAAATAAATCAAATCTATTAAAACAAAAAGTAAAATTTTGACCTCTGAGTTTGCTAGCCATCAGGCTCAGCCTAGGAAACCAAAAATCTGGAGTTTTTACTCCAAGTGGTAATTTTGCACAAAAGCATCTCTTTTTGTAATATTTGCAAATATGTCAAATAAATATCAGAAAAATCCAAAAAATTCACAAATAATACATACTAATAAATATTTGGTTTCCCCAAAATAATTTCTGACTTTGAACATCCCAAGAAAATATTTGCACATGTTTTGCATGTGTAAAAAGATAATTTTGAGAAAAATATTTATTAAATCACCAAAATTCATTTGAGTTGGTTTATTAATCTCAAAAACATTATTTAAAAAATCTAGGGTGTTACATCACTCCCTCATTAGAATAGTTTTGTCCTC
This sequence comes from Hemerocallis citrina, assembly GCA_017893485.1. Lineage (NCBI taxonomy): Eukaryota > Viridiplantae > Streptophyta > Magnoliopsida > Asparagales > Asphodelaceae > Hemerocallis > Hemerocallis citrina. The sequence continues at coordinate 21,244,303 of CM030366.1, forward strand.
AGAACTACTACTAATTGGGACCAAACAAAATAAGCAAGGAGAAAATGCAATAACATAAATGGAAATATAGTTTAAGGAATACAATCACACAAGAGAATGTAATTTAACAAAAGAAATACAATCATACAAAAGAATACAATCATACAAAAAAGTTCAGGAAAATTCTTCTGCATGCGATCCTCCGACTCCAAAGGAGCCTCCTCGAACTGCTGGTTCCTCCACAATACCTTGACCATAGGTATCACCTTATTTCTCAACACATTCTCCCTACGATCAATAGTCTTTACAGGCTGCTCCTTATAACTCAAGTTCAGCTTTAGATCTTCAGGCACCTCCACCAATTGATGATTCTGGTCCGGCACATACTTCCTCAACATCGACACGTGGAACACATCATGCACCTATGCCAATTCCTCTGGTAGCTCCAATCTACATGCCGTTTTACCAGTCCGCTCCAAAATCCTGTAAGGCCCAATGTACCTTGACGCCAACTTGCATCCCTTTCCAAACCTGATCACTCCTTTGGTCGAAGACACCTTGAGAACAACTGCTTCCCCAACCTCAAACTCTAAGTCTCTTCATCGAGTGTCTGCATAACTCTTATGTCGACTCTGAGCCTCAACCAAGCATTTACGAACCATCTCGATCTACTCCGATGTCGGCTACACAATTTCAGGCCCAAACATCTGCCTCTCACCAACTTCATGCCAACAAACGGGTGTCCTGCACTTCCTCCCGTACAGAGCTTCATAAGAAGTCATCCCGATACTCGCATGGTAATTGTTGTTATAAGCAAACTCAACCAAAATCCATAACGCAAGCCCTCAGCATATCCTCCAATACCTGATTCACCCTTTTAGTCTGACCATCGATCTGCGGATGGAAAGCAGTACTGAAATCGATTCTGGTACCCAATGTTGCTTGCAAACCCTTCCAAAACCTCGATGTGAACCTCGCATCCCTGTCAGAAATAATCGATATAGAAACTCCACGAAGTCTCACAATCTCATCAATGTACAGATCTTCCAATTTCTTCAACGACCAAGTAATCTTCACAGACAGAAAGTGAGCTGACTTAGTCAAACGGCCACAGTAACCCAAATTGAGTCATTGCCCTTCAGACTCATCGGCAACAGTGTGAGGAAATCCATGCTGACATTCTCCCACTTCCATTCCGGAATGGGCAATGGCTATAACAAACCTCCAGGTCTCTGATTCTCTACGTTGATCTGCTGGCAAGTCAGACATCTTGGCACAAAGTCTGCTACGTCCCTCTTCATACCAGACCACCAAAAGTGCTGTTTGATGTCCCTGTACATCTTTGTGCCTCCAGGATGTACTGACAATAAAGTAATGTGTGCCTCCTGCAAGATACTCTCCCTCAAATCTGCATTCACACAACCTCTCACCCATCCATAAAACTCCATCTTGGACACGAAACTCTGATAACATGCCTTCAGAAACCTGCTGCAACATCCTCTGAATCTCTACATCTGATTTCTGACCTTCCACAATCTGCTCTCTCAAAGAAGGCTGCAGCCTCAACTGAGTCAAAGATGCACCCAAACCCTGCAGTACAACCTTGATACCTTCCCGATAAAACTCTGCTGCCAACTCTCTTTGAGTAGTGATCAAACTCGACAAACTACTCTTCCGACTAAGCCCATCGGCTACCACATTCGCCTTGCCTGGATGATACTTGATCTCAGGACGAATGTCTTCCAACACTTCCAACCACCTTCTTTGCCGAAGATTTAGATCCTTCTGCTGATAAATGTACTTCAGGCTTTTGTGTTCGGTATACATATTGACCTTCTTTCCATATACATAATGCCTCCACTGATTCAATGCAAAGATAATTGCTGCTAATTCCAGATCATGCATCGGATAGTTCCTCACATACGGGCGCAACTGCCTCGAACCATATGCAATAACCTTCCCTTCTTGCATTAAGATGCACTCCAAACCTCAGGGAGATGCATCACTGAAGATATCATAGTCCTTCCCAGCTTGCGGCAAAGCTAGGATAGGCATAGTCGTCAACCTCTCTTTTAGCTCAAGGAAACTCGCCTCACACTCATCAGTCCATGTGAATGCCACATTCTTCCGAGTTAACCCTGTCAAAGGAACTGCAATCTGTGCATAGCCCTGAATGAATCTCCTGTAGTATCCAGCCAAAGCCAAGAAACTCCTGACTTCCTTCACTGCTTCAACCTTCTGTGGATCAGTGGTCAATCCCTTCTTAGAAAGGATATAACCAAGGAAAGCTACCTCAAACTTCCAAAACTCACACTTCGACAGCTTGGCATACAAGTTATGCTTCTGTAACTTCTTCAATACCTCTGCTAAGTGCTTAGAGTGCTCCTCCTCTGACTTCGAATACACCAAAATATCATCAATAAAAACCACCACGAAGGAATCAATAAATGGCCGCAAAATTCGATTCATCATATCCATGAACACTGCCGGCGCATTCGTCACTCCGAATGGCATTACCAAAAACTCATAGAGTCCATGACGAGTCCTGAAAGCTGTTTTACTCACATCTTCCTTCATGACTTGAACCTGATGATACCCTGATCGCAGATTAATCTTCGAAAACACAGCTGCGCCCCAAAGCCTATCAAACAGATCATCAATCCGTGGAAGCGGATACTTGTTCTGAATAGTCACCCTGTTCAACTTTCGATAGTCAATGCATATCCTCATTGACCCATCTTTCTTCTTGATGAACAACACCCTTACTCAGCAATTCATCAATCTGCTTCTTGACTTCATCTTGCTCTATAGGTGCCATCTTGTATGGAGCCTTAGAAATCAGAGCACTTCCCGGCTGAACATTAATACAGAACTCAACATCTCATTGCGGTGGCAATCTCGGTAAATCTTCCAAGAATACCGTAGGAAAATCCCTGACAACTGGAATGCTTCTAACTTCATCTGGAATCATCAACTTAGATACCGTAGCAGTCACTTTTGGGTCCTTTTTCTTCCCCTAAAAAGTCACTGCGGGACCTCCTGGTGCTTTCACAAACACCTCTTTCTTCTTGCATTCAATTGTGGTATCATATATTGCCATCCAATCAATGCCCATGATCACATCCACACCCATGATTTGCAGCTCAATAAAATCAATGCCAAATACTCTCCCACCAATCTCGATATCACAACCCTCGTAATATCGATCAGCAATCAATTCTTCCCCTGATGGTGTTGCCACCGACAGGACTTTGCTTGGAAACACCTTAGGTTCCACACATAAAACTTTAGCAAAATTGGGCGACACAAATGTATGCTAAGAACCAGTATCAAATAAAACTTTTGCTTTTATTCCATTAACCAAAACAAATCCTGTTACATGAAGAATGATACTCAAATCTCCAATTTATTCTCAAACAATGTTTTACTTAATACATCAAATAAAATTTAATATTCTTGCATACCCTGGATCATATCCTCTGAGTTACCCGCATCCTCCTCAGTTAATGCGAACACTCGCCCCTGCCTCTGAAATTTGCCTCCGCCTGCACATTCCTTCTTCAACTGCCGACAGTCTGGTCTGAGATGCCCTTCATGACCACACTGATAACAAGCCCGCGCCTTCAGAGGTTTGGTGCATGCTGACTGATAGTGACCTGCCTCTCCACAGTTGAAACAAGTCACACCTTGAATTGCGGGTGCTTTCTGCTCTGGCCTACTGAACCTACCCTGCTTCATTGGGAACTTCTTCCCACTCTGACTAGCTGCTGGCCTCTTGTTCCTGTTCCAGGTCTTCTGCTTCTTCTGGAACTGATCCATATCTTCTTCTTTCATTGCTGGCCTCCTGACCAGCTTATCAAACCTCCTAATGCCCAACGGTATCATCCGCAACCTCAAATTCGGCCTCAAGCCCTGCTCGAATTTCTTGACCTTCTTCACTTCATCAACAATCAGCTCCGGTGCATACTTGACAGCTGAGCGAACTTAGTCTCATATTCGCGCACTATCATGCTGCCTTACTGCAGATTCAAAAATTCTGTTGCCTTTCTCTCTTAAATATCCAGAGGAAAGAAACGATCCCTGAACTCATCTAGAAAAATCTTCCAAGTCACATGTTGATCCCCAAAAGTCATCTTCACTGACTGCCACCAGACGCCAGCATCCTTCTCTAACTGCATCGTAGCCAATTTCACTTTATTGACTGCTGGGGTTTCCAAAACACTGAAGACCGTCTCCATCTGCCTTAATCCAATCATCAAACTCATTTGGATTAGACTACCCCTAAAAAATAGGCAGCTTCATCCGCTTGAATGACTCAACCTGCTTAATCGAATCAGCATTAACAAATACTGGTCCAGCCCCTTGATTCTGATTCTGATTCTGTACCATATTAGCTACCATGAATGTGTTCAAGGTCTGATACACCCTGGCAATCTCGGTCTTAAGATCAAGTCCTATCCCATGGGAACCCTCAGCCCCATCACCATTTCCACCATCTTGGGTCCTACCATTATACTGATTACTGCAAAATGAGGGAAAACTTAGAGCATTACAACATAATTCATATTCACATCAATACCCCATGGCAAAACCTCAATCCTACCCCAAACCATTTCATCTTGTTTTAATTCTATGTGATACTCACACTCTAATGTCCACATCTAGGTACTCACGCTCTAATGTCCACACCTAGGTTTATTTTTATACCACTAGTAATCTGCACGTGCGATGCACGTTTTATTTTTATTTTTTTAATATTTAGGAGCAGAGCAAGTTCCACTGGCAACCTCTTTTTTCAACAACTCCGAATTGGTCTTCAGATACCCTTTTTGCCACTGCTGCTTCTAAAATACATTCATCGTCTCCTCTCATGACCTCTTCTACAATGTGTTTCCCATATTCTTCGATGCGAACTCAGCCACTTTGGTACCACCATGGCCAGCGAAAATGCTAAAGAAAGCCTGAAAATGGTAAATACCCCTTAATTTTTTTTGAATAAAAAAATTTAAAACATTAATTTGGAAAAAAGCATGAAGCTTTAAGAAATACTAACCGTTTGCGGATTGTTGTTAACATCGAGATCGACAGTAAACCGCTCCTCCATTTCCATTCTTTTCCTTCCTCTCTTTCTGTAAACGGAACACTTGACGTTATCCCTTTCGACTTCGTTCGGACCGTCCGATCTGCCCAGCGTGAATCCCAAAGCGACATCGATTATTGGAAGGGCAATTTTTGTGGGCCGCTTTTGCTTAAGAAGAGGAAATGGGTTGATTGAGGAAGAGGAGTGGGTGGGGGAGAAGAAGCGGGAGGTTGTTGATTGGAAGGGGGGAGTTGAGTGGTGACGTAGAAGAAGGGGAGCCGTCGGATGGGATGAGGGAGAGGTGGGAGGGGGGAAAGGCCACCGACGAGATTGGCAGAATGAGGGAATAGGACATTTTTGGATATTTTTTTTTCGAGTGATTTGATTTTAGATTATTTAGTTGTTGAATTTGAAGAGAGGAAGAAGTTGGAGAGGGGGAGGTGAGAAGTTGAAGAGGTGTTTTAAATATTAGCAACTTTTTAAATTGAGGAGAAGTTGGAGAGTTGTTATCATATGTACGTGGGGCATGATAAATGTGAAGTAAATTTGAAGTGAAAATTACATTTCTGACCTCTGATTGTGGAGGGATCAGGGGCAAAAAATGACAGAATTAACTTTGTATTATTTTTTAGCCTTTTATGTATATGGAGGCATGATTGTAAAAAGCCGCAAAAATGGGGCTTTGCTTAATAATAGTATATAGATATATATTTTTTCGCCTGAGCTCCAAACCCAACACCTCGCCGTCAACCAAAGCACCACCACTACCTCCGACATGCTTCCCCGTCAACAGCTCCACCCATACTCTCATTCACCACCACCGATCACCTCACTGCCACCACCATTGCCTCCACCCCGCCATCTTCATCACCACAACCCACTGCCTCGATCCTTACCTCGCCACCAACACCTGAAGCTCACCTTGCCACCCTCTTCCACCTCGCCGTCAACCAACACCTCCTGCCTTTTCCTCCATCACCACTTGAACGCCCCCAGCATCCCGCCACTACAACTCTCCACCTTGCCAAACACCAAGCACCACCTGAAGCTCCCTGTCTTCACCTCTTCATTGCTCCACCTTGTTGCTGCCTCCGCCTCTCACCCGAGCTCCCCTCCACCACGTCGAAACCCCTCATCCTTCTTCCTCCTCCTGTGCTCACCTGAAACCCATCACACCCAAGCTTCACCACACCTCCTCACCGATCGCCAGCTTCTCCACCACTCGAGCCACCTCCCGAACCACTTTACACCACCACCTTTGAGCCACCCTCACAGCCGAGCTCCTCCCCTTAAACTGTTAGAACTTGAATTTTATAAAGTAGAAAATTGCTAACAATATTTGTGAAGAAACGCAATTACAAGAAATAAATGACCAAACCAGAATTTTAATACAGAGTCGAGATTAAGATCTCTGTCCTTAAAGAAAATTCACCCTGTAATGTGACGGTGGTTGATGAATTTCCTCCCAGGATACAACTGTATTACCTTTCCCTGAAGAGCAGCACCCTAGCTTCAGAGATTTCAGCGAACTGGTAGTTGTGTTGTACTCTCAGACTCTGACTCAAAGGAAAAGGAAGAAGAAGGAGATTCAGATTTTGAATTACATTGTCTACTGGCAGATAAAAATTACTGGTCTTATAGGAGAAGAGGAGTAACTGAAGGGTCCATTACTCTGTAACAGTAGAGTAATGGTTCAAAAATGTAACTGATGAGCCATTACTCTGCTGTTACAGAGTAATGGTACCAGTTACAGAATTTGAAAAGCGTCAACAGTAACTGGGGGGAAAATTTGGAGTAGGCCAAGCCGGGCGCGCGCACGTGTATTTGTTGGTCCTCTCTCCATTACACATTAGTGGTAACCCCAGGGCTACGCCCTTTAGTCCATTTCTTTAGCTTATATACTAGAGAAAATCTTTTCCATCTTCCAATGTGGGACTATCCATTCCAACTGCAAAAGTTAGTACATTTCGAGTACCCAACTTTGGACCTACATTTCTCTTTCATACGGAAACTGTTTTTGGCAAGTGAGTACATTATGGAATATTACAAGACGAGAGGAACATAATCCAATCAACTTTCGGCGCTACCGGTGGCCGGAGCCCACCAGAATCCGGCCCGGGAAAAATTTAAAAACTATTTCCAACACATACAACCCGAGCTCCCTCCAAACCCAAGCTTGCTCACTGTCTTCATCCCGAAGCTCTCCCGAACTCCAACAACTTCAACTTCTTCTCTTCTACTCTCTCTCTCTCTCTCTCTGTATATATATATATATATATATATATATATATATATATATATGCAGCTTGGAGGGAGAGCAAGAGACGGATTCGATGGAGGGAGAGGAAGAGATGGTTTCGATTTTTGAGGTAGCGCGGATTCGATGGAGGGAGAGGAAGTGACGGTTTCGATTTTTTAGGGAACATAATTTTATGGAGAGTTTGAAGTAAATGTGAAGTGAAAATTACTTTTTTGACATCTGATTGTGGAGGGATCAGTGGAAAATTTTGACAGAATTAACCTTATATATATATATATATATATTTTTAGCTTTTTATGTATATAGGGGCATGATAGTAAAAAGCCACCAAATGGGTTGATTCAGCCTTCACTGTTACTACTTACTCATGGGCTTTGGCGTATTTGATCACAATCACAACCGAAATGGTGTACATAAAGCACATGGTAACATACCTAGAGTTGAATACATGGGGTTTTGTGCTTTATAACAATTTGTTGTTGTTAATGTTTGCTCCTTTGTTTTGGATTGTGACTGGAGATTATTCAGATGTTTTTGCTTCTATTAAATCAAGTCCTGGGAATTTGTTTGAGATGAGTGCTTTCATTGCAGTGGCGTCGTCTTGTGTATTTGGGTTGATGATTAGTTTCTTTGGGTTTGCTACAAGGAAAGCTATCTCAACAACGGCATTTACAGTGACGGGTGTGGTTAATAAGTTTCTTACGGTTGCTATTAATGTGCTCACTCCATAAATATGAAGTGAAAATTACATTTCTGACTTCTGATTATGGAGGGATCAGGGACAAAATTGACAGAATTAACCCTATATTATTTTTTAGCCTTTTATGTATATAGGGGCATGATAGTAAAAAGCCGCAAAAATGGGACATTGCTTAATAATAGTACAGATGTTTATTATTACTAGCATGCTCTGATACCAATCTCTGTAACGCCTCGAATTTCTAATATAATATCTCAAAAAAACGTGGCACAATTCCCAGCATCAACCTCAATGTAATAGTAAACATAGCCAAAACACAAATAAAATTTTCAACTTTTATTACATCAATTCTTTACAAAGCACAACGGAAAATTAAACAGCTTGAATTACAATTTTTTTTTACAACACTTTCTTTTACAATTTACATAAGTCACATTATCATTCTACCACATGCATCCAAATCCCAATGCTATAGGTACCTACCTGTAAAACATGAGGTTAGAGATAAACCTAACCCCAAAACTACGGGGTCAGCCATAACGGTGTGAGTGACATCAAAAAATACAATGTAAATAAAACATGAAGAATAAAGTTATAAACAACACATATCAACAGTAATAATGAATGAAAAATGAAATAATAATAAATAAAACTTGAAAACATCGAGTGAAATTAGACTAAGTGTCAAGTGTAGGAAAACAGAAAACAAACATGTATAAGACCAAGTCAAGATAACACAAATGCCATATGATGACTCTCTAATGCATACTTGTCGGATTCTATGCATTCCATAGTACATAGGTCCGGTGCAAACCCTCATCGTTCTCCACTTTATAGGGTTAAATCCCTTGTTATGCAACTAATCCTACTACGGTGATGTAAACAAGATCCAGAATACTCCGTGAATAGGCATCACAACCTTCGACGCGCAAGCATCATGTAAGAATAGCTCAAAAATTGGAGAATCACCTCCTAGCCGTGTACCCCACTGTCGCCCCTCGATATGCAGATATACAGGCACATCCCGTGAATAGACCCATCATCCCTGGACACGCGAATGTACCTGTATGTTCCATGAATAGGCCTGCAGACCCTCGCCATGCGAACATACCAAACGTCATCTCGAGAAAGAACAACACAAGTCCTGGAACACATCCGTTGGACTGGACCCCTAGAGCATACACTTACGTTTTCCAAGTTCCATTCCATCTCCACTAGTGCCTGTCCTTAAGTTGGTTATTATTAAGACACAAATTCTCCCTCTCCAAGTTAGTGTATCCTGCCGGACTTAATTCCACAAAATAACCCCAATGACCCCAACTGGTCAAAATCCACAAAATCTCATTTGCCGGTTCACAGGAATCCCACTCAACTCCCAGAGAATATCAACACAAAACCCTTCAATAAAACTCTCAATTCCATCATCAAAATATTTATATCGAGAAAACTTCTTTAATCAACAAAATCCAAATTTATTCAATTTATATAATAAATTACAAAGAAATTTATCAAGTGGCTCACAATCAATCCCCCTAAAATCAAAGGCCTAGATCAAACCTCACAAAACATATTTTTCCTCCAAAATTTCAAATCCCAAAACCAAATTTTTCCCACCAAAACAAAAAAACTTATTACTTTATTACTATCTCTCTCTTCTCTCTTCACTTTTTCATATTTCTCTCTTTCTCTCTCTCCCTATCTCTCTCTCTCCCATTCTTTCTATATTTACTTAGAAATTTAGATTTTCAAATTTTTAATGTTTTTTTTCGCACATGTTATATTGAAAATAGTAAATATCTCTTCAACTCCACACTTAAAGTTCTAAGAAGTTAGATTTTATACCCCATTTATAATTATTTTTCAACATATACTGATGGAAACATGGACTTTTATTTACAACTAATTATTGTCATACTATTCAAACTTGAGCTACATAATTGTTGTTTTACTGTTTACAGGCTTTTCGTATTTTGTATCGTTCCGAAGACGTGCCGTAGGCACGTGCCCACGGGCAAATCTAGTATACTTATAAATTCCCAGAACTGAAATAAAATATTAAATCCATTAAATAACTGAGAATCATATTTTGAATTCATAGAATATCACAAAACATCGACTCCTTCAAAAACCATATATATTTTATTTTTATAAAGTCGTAGAAATATAATTTAAACTCTATTATAACCAAAATATAACTCTCTGTAATATTGATCAAAAAAACTCTCTGTAAAATACTGTAATCAATAGCAAAAACATCATCTAAAATAGTAGATCAATAATCCATAAGTTCGAAGAAATAATTGTTCAAGAAAAACGAAGAAAACTCAACAAAACAATCAGCCAGAGTGCTGACAGCTGACTGTCAAAACCCGTTCAAAAAGCGACGGTCGACCGACATGCGAAAATCCTAAAATAACCTAATTGACAGTCGACCGTCAATTCGTGTGTAACATCTGGACGGTCGATCGACATATTCAAAAATCGAGAGCTTTAATATTTGTTCACATTTCCACTAATACTTTAATTCAATCTTTAAAAATCATAAATTCGTAAAACAAAATTCCTGAGATGATCAAACACAACTTGTATAACATACTGGAGTATATAAAACTAATCAAAATCTGATCAAGATCACAAAAGAGTAATTTTTTGACAAAACTCTTCAAAACAACAATATAGGGATATATATGTATATATGTTTATATATAGGGCAGTAAACTCATCAAGAATCAGTGTATTATGAATGTTATATTGTCAATTTAAGTCTCAGTATCAAAACAATCAAGATCCAATTGAAAACTTCACAAAATCACAAAAAATTCAATTTCGGCTATTCACCATCAGACCCGAAAACAAATACTCCCCCCAACTCCAAAACTTGATTCTTTTGTTCCAAAACCCCTCTTTTAATTTATTAAACACATTCACCATTACTCACAACAGTTTACCCATGAATATAAGTGGTTACGACATGTAAATAATCTAGTTTTACTGATTAAAAGATGTCAACCGTGTGTGTACATATACTCAACAGTTAAAGAACTCATTTTTATTCAAGTTTGTGCATCTCCATCATATAATCTCAACACTCCATCATATAATCTCAACATACATGTTCAAATAAGAAAACATATCAAAGAAAGCAACATACCCATAATTTCTGTTAAGTTCTTAACAATCCGAAGTCATTTATTTAGGGTTTTTAATCATCAATAGCATAGTTTTCATGAAAAGATTCAATTTTTATTCATCCATCCATCAAAATTCATTATATCATCATATCATCATCTAACATGCTTTGTAATAGACAAATCACCACATACAACATGCTTAGAACAATAAGAAATCAAACATATGTCACTCACCTTTTTGAAGCATCGAATGAAGTAATAAAAAGAATAAGAAAAATCCTTCATTTCGCAAGAAAACCAAGATCCTCGCTTCGAAACTTCAAGAAATCAATAATAAAGAAAACCCATTGTGTAGTACAGCAAAGAGACGGCTGCACCTCACTTATTAATAGGCCGGAAATTAGGGTAATTAGGGTTTTGAATAGGTTTTGCAAAATACCCCTTTAGAATATCTTTACATATATAAATCTTTATACTTGGAAATTAGATAAACCAATTCAATTTAGATTTAAAATAAAAAACAAACAACCCAATCTAGTCGGCACTGTTTTCAAAACCCAGAAAAATAATTTTGTAAAGGTTGGCCTCTAAGTGGCAATTTTGCAAAAAAACCATTGTTTAAGAAATTTGCGAAATAAATCAAATCTATTAAAACAAGAAGTAAACTTTTTACCTCTTTGTTGGCTAGCCATCATGCTCAGCCCAGAAAACTAAAAACCTAAAGTTTTTACTCCAAGTGGTAATTTTGTACAAAAGCCCCTCTTTTTGTAATATTTGCAAATATGTCAAATAAATATCAGAAAAATCCATAAAATTCACACATAATACATACTAATAAATATTAGGTTTCCCCTATATAATTTCTGATTTTGAACTTCCCAAGAAAATATTTGCACGTGTAAAAAGATAATTTTCAGAAAAATATTTATTAAATCACCAAAAATCATTTTAGTTCTTTTATTAATCTCAAAAACATTATTTAAAAATCTAGGGTGTTACAACCTGGACCAGATATTGGATCAGATCCGACCCGATTCTAGACGGGTAGGATTAGGGTCCAATAATTTTGGACCCAATCGGACCTGGCCCGCCCATGGATCCGTTAGTAGACTAATAACTTAATATTTAATATATTAACACAAGATAGTTGTATGTGTTAATTATTTTTACTTTTTTGATAGAAAATAAAGCTTAATATGTTCAAATAACTTAATAAAGAGTGTGCAATCTTTTCTTTCACTCCCAATTTGCATCTCATAATCTTTATTTTTAAAAAAAACTTGCTTAAATTCATTTACATATTAATTAATTTTACTTTTACTTTCACTATGTAGCTAATTCATGTGGTCTCTAAACAAAAAAAATATGTTAGGAATTTAAATGTTGAAAACTTTTGTAAACATTGAAAACAATTTATTGTAGTATATTATTAGACTCGTTGGGTACCCGGGAACCGGACCCGAAAAAATTAAATTGACCCGGATCCAGACCCGGACCCGTTGCCATAGGGCAAGGTTCGAGTGTCTCACTACCCGACCTAACCCAACCTGACCCAACCTGACCCGATACCAGTGATAGTTACAATAAAGAGAAAAGATGGAACTGGCCAGGACAAGGTTCGCCGAGACCAGAGCCTACCAGAGATAAAGGACATCAAGAAAAAAGAGGACGAAGAAGGATAATGGATAAGATATTGATCCAAGAAGGCAATGAAGGTGACGAGGAAGAGCTCATCAGATTCTTTATTGACGAAGGTGGAGAAAGGAGTACCGTGTCACAAATGCGCCGAGAGGGGACATACTATCCAAGATTGTAAGAATGAGTGGTTTTGTTATGCGTGTAAATGCCATGACCATATTTCGAAGGAGTCCCAAGAGTAGAAATCACAGCCACAATCGGAGAAACCCATAACCTCGAGTCACAACAAAACAGAGGAGAGCATCACCAGTAGGAGGTGAGCAATGAAGGCTGTTATCACCCCATTGCCTATCATGGCTGAGTTCGAGAGGAGGTTCAAGCTTTGTGTTACGATCAAAGCCCATACTGGCAACCCATCGGTTAGTGTGATTACGAAACTCCTTTCGTCAACACATCGGCGACAGGGAATTGGAATTGGGAGGTTTAAAGAATCAACCAAGGCACATTCATGGTGCATTGTAGAATAGAGGAGAGAGTTAGGGAGGTGTTGTCTTTGGGAGGGTTGAAGGGGATGACTTCTGCGTCACATTTTTGAGGTGGTCCAGGAGTTATGGAGCAATGAAGATTGACTCGATGTTGTCTGTATGGATTACGTTATATAACCTCCCTTTCCACTGCTGGTTTCAGTCAGGTTTCCAAAACATTATTCATGGATTTGGAACGTGCTTGCTATTGATCAGAACAACCATTTGCAGACTCGACGTGAATTTTCCCATATTCGAGTTGGGGTGGAGATTCTAGCTTCAATTCCATCGATTATTCAAGTGGAGTCTGAAGATGAGTGCCATGAGGTGAAGGTAATATAGAAAGGAGGAAGACGAGATCGTTTCTATGATCTCTGGTGAGAGCAGAGTCAGTGTCGAAAATAGAAGGTTGAAGACACATACAGATCGTTGGATCTCATTGGAGGAGATCCTACCTGCTCACCAACAATTAAGACTCCGGGGGTTGCAAGACTGTATGACCAGAGGTCGAAGAATCAATCTATGCCTTCCATGTCAAACTAGAGGGGAAAAAGAGTCTTCAGGGTGTAAGAAAAAAGAGTCAAAAGGTGAGACGGGAGACACATGGTTCGAGGACATAGGGGGAGGAGAAGCAATGGTTGGAAAGGGCAAAGATAAGGTGGGGGACAACTCAGAAGGTTATGGAGTAGCGTGCCAGGTCAGGTCTACATCAGTTGGAAACCATGTACACTCCAACGTTGTACAGAGGACAGATGTGATGGCGATGGGACCCAAGGTTGCAGACAGGTTGACTTCGGTGGGGGTTGGAAGTGCATGCAAGGTCATGTCAACCTTAGATGCACTCCTAGTACAATTGAAAGATGAACTTCACCTGGTCAAAGGGAGAGACGAGATGTGGATGGGGCTCACTGACTCAGGGTTGCTGACATTGACCAAAGCACAATTTGATGAATCAGTTAAATTAGCAATTATGGCTATTTCGAAAAGATCCCAACGAGTTGGGCAAAGCCTATGGTGGGGGAGTCTATTGGGATTTAAAATCAATTAGAAAGAAATGAATTTGAGATGGGCCAAATTAATGGAATGGGCTTGAGTTTCAAAGATATTACTAGGGAAGGAGAGGGGGGCTTACAGGATAATATGAAAGTGACAAAGAACGTGCTAGACATGGGATTCAATAGAGTTGGAGATAAGGGACTAGACTTGGGGAATAAGAAGAAACTTAAAAAAGGCTTGGAAGTGGATGAAGAAACAGAGAAATAATATTATGAGGATGTGCGGGAGGAGGAATATAAGTAGGTTCGTAGATTGGCAGGGGTTTATTTGGGGAAGAAGAAGACGAGGAAGAGACCAGAGTAGGAAAGACTGTAGTGATGAGATTATTGGAGCTTTGGAAGGGGTTAAGGAGGATGCACAAGTCTCACCAGATGACAGTGATAAGTAGAAAAAATAGGTGATGACACAGGTAGGTGGGGAAGAGAGATGGCATTCAATGAGTTGAGCATAGAGAGTAAGGCGAGGGCAGCCATGAGACAAAGAAATAGTAAGAGGCAGATCGATAGATAGGCGTCGAAGGGTCCACGGGAGGAGGACCTAATCAAATCAGAGGTACAAACAAAGGAACTAGCATCGGCTTGTGGAGGTACGCTACATGATAAGTTGTCAATTTTGAATTATATTTCTGATAACATGCTTCTCTATTATGCAAGTTTATTTGGTTTAGCCATGTGATCCACAAGAGATGAACAAACACAGAGAGTGCTCTTAGGGGAGAAGCTAATGGATTATGCCTATAGTCTCATTCTCCTTGAGATATATGGATAGACGTTTACATCATTGTATCAATGTTATGCATCTTTTGAAATGTTAGAGAGATGAGGCAAAGAATTTATGGTAGACTAATCAATGATAATGTTGTAAACAAGAATCTTACAATTTTAGCTTTACAAAATACTAGGATTGAGAACCCTAAGATGGAGGAATTCTCTTGTTTTAGGTCATTAAGGTCGTTTGATTGACACTTCAAATAGGCTATTGGAATGTCTAGGGGTATAGCCTTAAGGGTAGATTACAACGTCTTTGAGATTGTTGACGACTTTATAGGGAATTTTTTGGTCACGAGTAGGATAAGATGTAGGAGTGTTGGATGTGAGCACATGGTCTCGTCTATATACGGACCGTATAACTCTAACCGTCGCAATGAATTTTGGTTGGAATTGAAAGCGATTTGAGATAGATGGGAAGGTTCTTGGGCGGTAGGAGGGGACTTCAATATAACTAGATTTCAAAATGAACATAGGGGTACGGGTGCTAGACTTTTTGACAGAAACAAGTTCAATCATATCAATAACAACCTTGAACTCATGGAGTTTCAAACCTTAGGTAGAAGATTCACTTGGATGCACATGTAATGCCCCAAATTCCGTACACTAAAAAATTTGTGACAAACCCAAAATCTTTTACTTCAATTGAGTACATAAGCATAATACAATACAGAAAAATGCAGAAATCTCACTACAAGTCCAAACCACTTAGATTGATAAGATGACGAGCTCAGGATGTCACACTTCTATCCTAAATCCTCAGGTACCCTTACCTGCAAAATCATAATTTGTGAGATCATCAACTTGTGAGGTCGATGGTAAAAATTCCAATAACATCATCCACTACCAAAACGCAACATAATAGAAGATAAACTTTAATAAATGTATATATTAAATGTAACTGGAAAATAGTCAATTATACAATGTCGTATGAGTGAGTGTGGAACTATTAACTAGAGTGTCGAACATATACTTACTATGCTAACCTGCACAATTCAAATATGCTCTTCTCATGCATGCTTGTTTGTAACGATATGCTGTCCATACAACATAGTTTTCAAATGCAAGCTGCTAATGTTTCTCCTCATTATAGGGTTCAATCCATCGCTATGCAATTCTATTCATGTAATTTACTCTATTTCTGGCATTTATCTGCTGACTATTAAGGTTGTATCTCCTGCGGTCCATCTCTACTACTGCAGTCAGACCTGTGATCATTCCATTCTCTGGACCCTGCGGTCATTCTCTGCTTCCCGGATCTGGACATTCCACTCTGCCCAGACCCTGCAGTCTTTCTCCTCTCCTGGATCTCGCCAAAAGTTATCATGAATATAAAGGCAACCCTGCAGGCCTTCCCCTGCTTTGCCGAGAGACCAATAGTTAAACTCTTGCTCCCCATTCATATCTGATGACATATAACAATGATGGACACTTAAGGGTCTATCCCGTAAGTCCTGACAGGATCCTGCGGCCTATACATTCGCATTCCGTTCTTAACACTAGATCCCCGAAATTAACAGTCGAGACAATGCCGCAGTGTCCCCTTGACAGGTGAATACAACTCCCAACTAGTGCATGTCCTTACAATCATATAAATTCCAATACTTATAAAAAAATGGATTTTTTAGTTTCATATGAAACCTAAATGAGTCTACTACAATATTATAGATGAGAACATCTAAATTTAACCACAATTATTTTGTCTAAATTCATATGCAAAACAGTAGGTTCAGGTTCCAGAAAATTGCAGCTCTTGCTAATTATAAAATCACAGAAAATCCCACACTTCATAGAAATTTGAGTTCTCAGACCCGGGAGAAAGATTAACGAATCTAATTCGAATTCTTAGTTTTAAGTTTCTTCAAAATACTACATATAAGAGGTTAAAATGGTTAGAAACCAAAAGGTGTACAAATTTTCAAAACCAAGACAAAACTGTCAACCAGACATAAGTTCGAATTTAAAATACTAAACAATATCCAAACCTCATGAAATTTTGTGAACCTATTATAGACATATACTAGATTCACACATAAATATTTAAGCTTTAAATTCCATATATTTGGAGAGAAATTATTTTTAGAAGTAAGCATGAGATTCAGGACAGAATTATAGAATAAGTCATGTTTCAGTACTTAATCAGGAATGAGTTCAGATTTATTTAAAATACCAAATGACATCCGAGAATTATGAAATTTTGAGAAGATGTTATAGGCATATACGTGATACAGACATAAAATTTTCAGCTTTAAGGTTCCATCTAGTTTAAGAGGAATTATTTTTGGAAGTGAGTCCAAAATTCAGGACAAAAATTGTAAAACGTTTCCAAGTTAATATTACCATAATTTCACATAGTTAATTGACAATAATTCACACATAATTCAATCAATCTCAGCATGAGTACTCATTCAATACAACATATATAGCTTCTCTAACATGCACACACCCTACAATAAAATTGAAATTAGAGTAGTAAAGCTGTTACCCACCTATAATATCTGAAATCGTTTGCTTTTAAGCTCCACGAAGCGTTCCCACAGAAAACTCGATAAACTTAACCTTATGCAAACTTAAACTCTAAAGATCTTAGGTTTAGATGGAAAAGAAAAGAAGAATGGTGGAGAATGAGGAGGGACATTCTTGACTTTTATATACAAACACTCACAAGCTATTCTTTCATTTTTCATTTAATCACATAATCCTACATCATTTAACCACCTCATCCTACATCATTTAATCACCTTCCCTAAATATCTCATATGTCACTAACCAGCAAGAATCATGCATGCTAAAAAATTGGATAATTTTATTAAGGCCATTTTTCATGATACTCATTTCCTAGAAGTCCCTAGTCACCAATACAATTCCTCTTAAGTTCTTATTCACAAAATAGAATATTAAATATGCATATGGGTCATTCCCAAATATTTATATTCCATAAACTAACATATAAAAATATTCAAGGTATTACATAATATATTATACGCAATTGTACAAAATACCCGTGCATAACACATGCGGAAGCAAAATTATCATAACTCAATTTTGTGGGGGGTATTACAGAACATGTAAGCCAACCCGACTCTAGCTAAATTGGATATGATTCTAGTGTCAGCTGATTCTGAGGACCATGGGTTACCTATAACGAGGGAGACCTATACCACATTAGAGAAATAGAAGAATTGTAACCCATGTTTCCGTAAATACGTATTTCCCGAATATTTTCTGTATATCGATTATTATTTTGTTAAATTCATTTTGGATCTTCTATTAAAAACTTTTCTAAACGACTATTTATGTTATTTCAAATAATAGTGTATCTCAATTTTATAAGTGATCGACTATTTATATTTTATATTATTACTGTTCGAATTTTAATGAACTTGTTAAAACTCAAATCCTATCTTGATATTTATATTTTTACTATTACTGTTATTATTATTATTATGTTCATGATAATTTTTATAATTGCTATTATTATTATTAATTTTTTCTGTTTATTAAAAACCCATTTCTATTTGATAATTGCATTTGTAGTCATTTCAAAATAAATTCTATATCTATATAATAAAAAACAAAGAAAGCTATCAAGTGGCTCTCCTTCAATTCCCCCAAAATCAAAGGCCCAGATCTAACATCACAAAACACATCCCCCCCCCACCCAAAGTTTCCCCCCAAAACTCAAATTCAAATCCCCCCACCCAAAACAACTCATTTATTTATTTAATTATTTCTCTCTCTCTCTCTCTCTCTCTCTCTCTCTCTCTCTCTCTCTCTCTTCTATTCAAGAAATTAAGAAAAAAAAATTTTAAAAATTTAAAAAAAAAATAAAAAAATTTAAAAACTAAAAAATTTAAAATTTAAAAACTTTAAAAATAATTTTTAAAAAATCAAAAAATTATAAAAAATTTCTAAAAAATTTCTAAAAAATATTTTAAAAAAATATTTAAAAACTTTAAAATTTAAATAAAAAATACATTTTATTAAATTTTTAAAATTTTAGAAATTTTAGAAATTTTAAAAAAAGTTAAAAATAAAATTTTAAAAAATTTTAAAAAAAATTAAAAATTAAAAATTAAAAAATTTTAAATTTTGAAATTTTGAAAATTTAAAAATTTGAAAATCTCAAAGCAAATCCAAATCAAAATCCAATGTCGAACCCTAATCAAGAGGTTGTCGCCGATATCTGATCTGCTGCTGATTCCGTATTGGTGACTCTCCTCCACCAAATCGAGCACGAATATCAAGTGACTCCCCTCCACCGAATTGAGAGCCTCTATATGCAATGCAACGACTCTAATTTGATCTCATTAACCGAACTCTCATTCTAATTTTTAATTTTTTGTGTGTAGGGATTACTCAGTTTTTTGCTGATTCGAATTTTGTGTGTGCATGGATTTTAAGTTCAGAGAGGTATGATTGTTTTATTTTTGGGTTTAAAAATTTTTAATTTGGTGATTTCTTTGATGAGTTTTTTATTTGTTTTGATTTAAGGTGTACGCAAGTGAGAGATGGATTATTTGGTTGCCTCAATTTGGGCTTCCAAACCAAAGCAGGACAGGTAAACTGACTAGAAATCTAAAATAACTGGCAAATATGCAACATTAATTTCTTTACTACAAGAGAAAATACTATCGTAAAGTGTTCCCTTCACTGGTTATTAGAAACCATGGATAACATAATATATAAGAACTTTTAGTGTATGTTTGGATATATAGGATTGGGATGACTGGAGTTTACTAGTGAAGGGTGCAAACTCTCCACTCAAGAAAGACAGCTAAAGTAAATTTGTTATTTATCCATTTTGTTTTTTTTTATAAAGGTGCAATGGGAGATAAAGTGGATATAAAAGAAATGATTAGATTGGATTAGAGTTTTGAGAACTCCATATATTTTATTTTGGTTGAAATAATAATAAGAGGTATTTCAATTGCAAACTAAGTCTCAGACAAACAAATATTTAGATTATTGGTATTGTAGATACCTTCACACATACACTTGCGTTACCATTGTATTTAGATATGCTCATAGTGGTTATGGGATTAGAGTAAACTCTATAAAAACTATATGATAATGTCCTTGCATAACTATTACAAGCATCTAAAAGTGATGCTGAAGTTTAAAAAAACTCTATGCAGTGTTTCCAGCAAACTATATGCATTCCAGGTAAGTTCAAGCTAATGATCAAGAAGGCGATGGTTGAGCTTAATAATAGATATACTGCTTTCTCATATAATATATTTGCTACTTCAATTAATTTGCTGGACCTCCAAAACTATTTTATATAATCAAACCCGGTGCATCGTTCCGAAGACGTGTCGTAGGCACGTGCCATCGGGCAAACCTAGTTGTAATACAAATTACATTTTATTATAAATCATATTTTTGTTGGTTATTTTACTTTTCTAATGGATTTAAACCCAATACCCTATTGTTATTTTTTATTGGATCCTTTTATACCAGAAACTCTATAGCACCCTAACCCATTACCCCACCAAACCCTAATCCCATCCCCTATATATATTCATACTATTTAATCCTCCTAATCCAAACCCTAATTACCTTTTAACTACCCTAGCCGCCTACCCCCTTCATTATGCCTTCATCGTCCCCTACCTCCTTCCCCTACCTCCGGCTTCACCTCAACCCCATCCTCCCCCCACTGCGTTCACCAGACCACCTTCCCTCCCTCCTGCTGTGTCGCGCCCTGCCGGCGATTACCCCCCTGGTCGGCTTCTCCCTGTGCTGCACCCCCATGACGCCAGCGAAGTAGTAGATAGCAGCGCTCCACCTGCGTCGCGTTGCCTTCAGCCGCGACCCCGTCGACCGCTCGCCGTCATCCCTGCTGTCACGCCGCCCTGCACGCCCATGCTAGCAACTCCCCATCCTCCTTCTCCTCCTTCATCTCTGCCATGGCTGCCCCCGTCGTCACCCCGCTTCTCAGTCGCCAGCACCTCCCGAGCTCGTCGCCATTATAGAGTCTCCCCCCTCGAGCCACCATCCTGTCGTCGAAGCTCTACCAGTCGACCGCCGTCGACTACCCCTGAGTGCGCTGCCTGCCTCGTCGTCGCTGCCCCGTCCATTCGCCATCCGCCACCAAGCCAGAGCCAGCCATTGATAGTGTGGCTGTTTGATCAAGTTTTGATCAAGTGAAATCTGGACCATCCGATTGATTTTGATCATCATCAACATTAGGATCAATCTGAACCGTCCGATCGTCGATCATCTTAATCATCATCATCACCATCAGTTAATCTGGGCCATCTGATCTTTCATCTTGATCTTGATTGTTGATTCTCAGTCGTCGATCTTCCTTGATCTTGATCATCATCAAGATCCATGCTGATCCGTCCGATCATTGGTTGATCATCAACATCGAGATCCGTGTCGATCGTGCTTGTCGCCCGGGAATCTATTTCCGTTATTCTCTCGTCATTTTTGTTGTCAATTTTAAGGCAAGTAACTTGTATAATTTTCTGTTGCATATACAATTACTAAATACCGCCTGTAGTGTAGTTGTGTTCTAGAGACAATTCTTATGTAAAACCTCTGTTATATCTTGTCTCTAAGTGTTGATCCGCCCGTAGTTGTCACATTACACACACGATATGAAATAACTTAGATATAATAGATTCTTAATGTATACATGCATGTTGTTCGTGATTTATGAGGTGTTGTATGATCTTGTATGCTTGATGTTGGTAGTAGTATAACTTGTTGTAAACGTGTTAAATACCCTATATCATGTTGCTTGGACATCTAGTATACCATATTGCATATTTTGTTATGATTTGGATGTGTTTTATATAAACTAGTTGATTTTATGCATAAAGAAGATTTTTGTTTTTGTTGTGACCCTGTTTTGTTCAGTATTTTAGACCCTATTAAGGTCAGTATATGAAAATTTTTGAATATGAATTATAGAGAATTCTATCTACTTTCCAGAATTTCTGACAGATCTCATTTTCGATTTGTGAGTTGCAAGTTATTACTGTTTTATTACAGAGGTGTAGAAAAATTACAGATTTAGTTTTATATGAATTCTGTATGGTTATTTATTTTTATACTGATGTTAAAGGTAATACTTTGATCCAATATTTTGCTGAGTACAACTAAACCTGATTAAGATTAACCTCTAATTTTTGTGGATTTAATTAATGACTTTGATAAACCATTTTATGCTTGTGAACAACTACTATACTTGCAGAATTTTCATGTTGTTCTGTAAAGAACCTTAATTTCAACCTAATTCTATTTGCTGTTTATAAAAACTTTGTGAATATGAATTTTAGCCTACTGTATCTATTTTATCACCCTTTTGACGGATCTGGATTTCGATTTATATTTTGTAATCTATTGTTGTTTTAGTACTGCTGTGTTTATGATTCCTGATTTACAAACTTGCTGTATCTCTTGTTGTTTTTCGATTTTATTCGACTATACTATCTATGTTGGAAAATTATGAAACTTTATTTCCTGATACTAAACATACTAGGGAATATTCCAGATTTTTCTTGAATTTAATCAGTAAGGTTTTATGTCGTTTTTCTGATTATGAATACAAACTTCTTATTTCTGGCTGAACATGTTTTCTGGATACAATTCTGTTTTGAGTCATGTTTTGTGAAATACTATATGATTTATATATATTTGCTGGATTCAGCCGAGAGTCTATTTTTCAGGTTTTCTGACAGATACAGGTTTGCATATTTGTGGCAATGGAAATCCCAGATTTGGTGCAATACTGTCTTGTTGTCCTGAACTAGAATCTTCGTTGTCCTGCCCTTTAATGTGTTTTCTATCACCTGTACATGTTTATCTTCCGACCTGAACCTGTTACTTGCTTATACCATGTTATTCTTGCCCTGTTTTGTGCACGTATATGCCTATTTAATAATAATAAGTAATCAAGCCGGGGTTAAGAAAAAGACCTTAGTAGTGGACAATATAGGTATGTGTACTCAGAAGGGGGCCAGTGTTTTTCATTTTTATGTTTGATTCATGTTGATACATGAAATTGTTGCACTTTATGTTTGATTCATGAATCTGTGGATTCGTGAACCTGTTGTACTTTATGCTTTGATGCATGAACCCGTTGGTTCGTGTACATGTTACATGTTGATTCATGAACCTGTTGATGCATGAACCCGTTGGTTTGTGTACCTATTTACTATTTGATTCATGAACCTATTCCATGTCGCCTGAGTACACAACCCTATAGAAATCCACCACTAGATCTAAACGTAACTTGCATGTATGTAACAACCATGTGGTAAAAATCTGGGACGCATGAAGTGCTACTTAGTTAGGATTAAATACAAGACTTGACATGACATAATACATGTTACATGCTTACCTGGTACATGATTATCTGTACATGCTACTTGACACATGTTATATGTTTACCTATTTGCATGATACCTGTTACCTGTTACATGTCACATGCACCTGTTATCTCACCACATTACTCGATTATGTTCATGATTTATGCTAGTTATTCTATTTTGTTGTCATGTCTATTCCATGCTATGTTTGCTTCCGCTGTTACTCTATGTTGTTTATTCTTTTCCTGTACTCGTACCTGCACTATAAGCGGCTCATAACTTACATTGACGGGCGTCTTGTTTCTTTTTTCCTTTTCCTGCAATTTGTTAAATTGCAAATTATGGTGATCAGTTGCCGCTGGAGTAGGTGATCAAAGATTTTAGTTGTTGGAGTTCTTGCTATATTATTTTTCCTGTTATTATTGAATAAGTGTATTTGCTACTTGGATTATTTTGTATTGGGTAGTATGACCCAGAATTATTGACTTGTTCATATTTGGTTTATTTGAGATTATTAAAATTTGTTTCAAGTAATCCTGTTGGTATATTGATTCATTCATGCATGTGTGGTTTGTTTCTCCTTGTTATCTCTTGACTATTCCTGTTAAATGTTGTAAGGATCCTAGCAGCTTATGGATGATGAAAATCATTCGCTGGACTTAGTGACATATCAGTATTTTGTATCTCCTTTTTGGGAAGCGGGGCGTGACAAGAATATTATTGGAGGCAAATGTTAAGGGTTCAATGGCTTACACATCGTTCTTCCATAAGATCTCCAGTGGTAGAAGAAGACACAATCACATCTCTGGACTTTTTATAGGAGATAGCTGGAATGAGGATGCGGCTCAAATTAGGAAACATATAGACTCTAACTTTGAAGAGCTATTGGAAAATAGGAGAACACGTAGGTGTTCATTGATATCTGATATGTGGAGTGGATTGGGAATTGATGAAAGTGAGGGATTGAAAAAGATGTTTATAAAGAAGAAGGTGAACCAGACGATCCAGTATTTGGGACATGACAAAGCTCTGGAACCAAACAAATTCCCTATATTTTTCTATAGATTCTATTGGACAATCATCAAATCTGGCTTATTAGATATAGTTGCCGCTAAATCTGGTATGAGGGCAAACAGATAGAATTTGTGGATTCTTAGGAAAACTGAATAGCAAACCTGTTACCTGTTCCGCCGGAGTTTGACGCTGTCTCCCGCCGCACACCTGCAAAAAGTGTGAGACACCGGAGTTGTTCCCGGTGACGTACCCTCCGACGCTCAAGTCAGTAATCAGCAATGATTATGAGAGAGCGCAAAAACGGGGAAAAGATTGATTACCTCTTAATGGAGATGGATGGGGGGTATTTATAGGCGCTGCTGGGATCAGATTAGGAATGTAATCCCCCTGTGGTTAGATAAGGAATGTAATCCCTAATCCCCAGTGAAGGGATAGATATGAATCAGAGCCGTTGATTAGGAATTAATCAGAAATCCTAATTCTATCCCTTCTGGACCGGGTTTGCTGCGGGTTGAAATCCGCACCCAGTTGAGGTGGATCCGTTTGCGGGTTAGTGGGTTTTCGAGGAGGAGAACCCGTACCCGCTTCTGACCCATTGGTAAGTGAAATTACCGTTTTACCCCTAGGCTTCAAGATTCGTGCCCGATTTGGACGGTTCCGATTTAACCCCATTTTTAGCCATATCACGAGCCCCCCACTCCTAAAGACTAAGTTTGATCAGCCTTTGAGGAGTAGTTTAACTGTTTTAATGGCTAGTAGAGTTGTATCGGAGTCCAAATGGAGGTTTTTGAATCTCGAAGGGGGCAGTGAGGTCATTTTTCAAGCTGTACGCTGTTCTTGAGCTTCTCTATATATCCGACGGTTTTTATCTATTTTTTCGGATTATTTATTTAATTCTGCGATGTCGTTCGGGGGTCTTAACAACACATTCTAGGCAATAATTGTTCGTTCAGGGGCTCAAAAATATTCTCCCGAATTTATAATTATTTTCTAGAATTTCTGGTTAATTTTCCCGAATTTTTAGTAATTTTTTCGCAATTTTTAAATAAATAAAACGATTAAAATAAATAAACACTAATCTTTAATACCTATTTATGGCGTGGCGCATTCTGGGCCCTCTATCAGCATCGAGCGTGATTTTCTGGGCGATCGGACGATCCGCGTTCCTCGGCAGATAACTTCTTCGTATACGAGGGTCGGTTCCTCGTCCCCTCGGCTCGGCAGCTCGGCACCTAGCTCGGAATCAGCCGAACTACGTGGCGTGATCCTGAGCGTCCGTCTCAGCGCAGATCCCCAGAAAGTGCTATCTTGTCGTTTAGCGAACGTGGCAAGATCTGGCCCGTCCATCACGATGAGCGCGTTTTTCGACAAGATCCAACGGCTGAGAAGGGTCGGCGGATTTTTTCTCCATATATGAGGGTCGTTCTTCGTCCCCTCGGCTCGGCAGCTCGGCACCTAGCTCGGAATCAGCCGAACTACGTGGCGCGATCCTGAGCGTCCATCTCAGTGTGGATCCCCAAAAAGTGCTATCTTGTCGTTTAGCGAGCGTGGCAAGATCTGGACCGTCCATCACGACGAGCGCGTTTTTTGACAAGATCCAACGACTGAGAAGGGTCGGCGGATTTTTTCTCTATATATGAGGGTCGGTTCCTCGTCCCCTCAGTTCGGAGGCTCGGTGCCGTTAGCCGAGGTATGGAGTTGGACGTTTTGAAGAGTCCTGGCTCTGGAGCGTCGCCGCCCTCCAACTCAGTAGCTCGACTGCTTAGCCAAGCTGTTCAGTAGCTCGGCAAGGCAGACCGGTGGCAGGAAGCTCGGAAGGTACACGTGGTCAAATCTGGAGCGTCCATAATTGCGTGAATCACGTGGACGGGGTTCAGATCACGAGAAAACGTTATTTTGTCGTTTTGTGGGCGTGGCGCAATCTGAACCGTCCATCGAGTTTTGACACAAATTTTGGAGAGATCCGACGGTGATTTAGCCTCGGAAGGATTTTTCTCAATATATGAGGGTCGGTTCCTCGTCCCCTCGGTTCGGAAGCTCGGTGCTGTTAGCCGAGGTATGGAGTTAGACATTTTGAAGAGTCCTGGTTCTGGAGCGTCGCCGCCCTCCGACTCAGTAGCTCGGCTGCTTAGCCAAGCTGTTCAGTAGCTCGGCTAGGCAGACCAGTGGCAGGAAGCTCGGAAGGTACACGTGGTCAGATCTGGAGCGTCCATCATTGCGTGAATCACGAGGACGGGGTTCAGATCATGAGAAAACGTTATTTTGTCGTTTTGTGGGCGTGGCGCAATCTGAACCGTCCATCGAGTTTTGACACGAATTTTGGAGAGATCCGACGGTGATTTAGCCTCGGAAGGATTTTTCTCCATATAAGAGGGTCGGTTCCTCGTCCCCTCGGTTCGGAAGCTCGGTTCTGTTAACCGAGGTATGGAGTTAGATGTTTTGAAGCGGACTCAGTAGCCCGGTTGCTCGGCCAAGCGGTTCGGTAGCTTGGCTAGGCAATCCGGTGGCCGAGTCGTGGACTTAAACGATTTAAGGAGTCTTTGTTTGGAAACGTCGCAACTCTCCGCTTTGGCACTTAGGCTTCTTAGTGGGCTTTTAAATTCCCAAGGAAGCCCAAACGTCGCACTGGGGTTATAAGTTCTTACTCCCCTACCCCCAAGCTCATTTCTCACTCTTTACTTCAAGCTTTCACTTTTACTCTCTGCGCTCTCTGCTAGTGGCGATTTTTGCTCCAAGGCAGTTGCGTTAGCTGTCGCGTAGGCCAGGAGATTTCCGGCGAACTTATTCCGACCGTGAACGTCACTTCAAGGACAAGTCACATCAAGCTCAGTTTACTTGCCTTAGCTTTTTTCTAGAGATGTCAAGGGTAGACTCGGGGAGTGAGGCCTCGTCCTCGGGCGATAGTGGTGCCGAGGAGAGGAGGTGGCCGAGCCATCCGTGGCCGAGGCAAGGAAGAAGAAGAAGAAGAGGGTCGTGGCCCAATCTCCTGTAGTCGAGGAGATTGTGGAGACTCTGAGGCAAGCCCCTGAGTCGGGCCGGTACCCTTGTGTACTGTCTGGGCATGCTGGGGTCAGGCAATACGAGGGTGACCTCATGAAGAAGGCGATCCTAGGTCAGTCGGAAGTTTACGAGGAGAACAACCCGGTTCTGACCACCGAGGCAGACGAGATTGGATCAGTGCTATCTGAGAAGGACCTGCTCCGGATCAGAAAAGGGTTCGCCATCCCTCCGAAGTACAAGCTGATTCTCTCCGGCCCTGGGATGCGAGCGAACTCCAAACTGTCGTCGTCGGATATGTGTATGTTCGACTACGACTCGCTGAACGCCGGGTTGCGCTTTCCCCTGCACCCTTTCATTCTTCAGGTCCTCGGGTGGTACTTCCTTGCGCCGACCTAATTCATGCCGAACACCTGGCGCCATGTGAACGCCTTCCTGATGCAGTGCCGTAACGTCGAGTTCGAACCGGACCTGACGATCTTCCGGAGCATGTATCGGGTTCACCGGATGCACGAGACCGAGCATCTCTACTACCTGGCACCGAGGAAAGGCGTTCGGATTATAGAAAACCCGGACTCGATCAAAGGTTGGAATGAGAAGTTCTTCTTGTTGAGGGAGCCCTCGATGCTGCAAGTTCCGACTCAGTGGAAAGTAGAGGTGCCAAAGTTTGCGAGAGCCGACCCGGTACTGACTGCGGCCGAGGAGGAAGTGGTGGGGAAGATCATGGCCCTCCCGATGTTGAGCTGGAGGGAGATGACCAAGGAGGTGCTACACGGTTCAGTCCTTAGTCCGATCGACCCGAGTATGCTCCTGACATCTCGCAATTTTTTTTTCTTTCTAAGTTTTTAGCTCGTTTCACTAACTTTCAATTTGTTTGTTGTTTGGTACAGAAGCGCCGAAGATGGACTTTTTGGCGATGATGAACGAGCGGGGCAAAGTTGCCGATGGAAGGAAGAGGAAGAGGCCGAGCACGACTGCCTCATCAGGTCGGCCCCCCAAGGTTGCTTCGGCAGTTACTCCGCCTCCCCCCGTCGCTGAGGTCCCCTCGCCAACGGTGGTTGTCGTCGCCGAGCCCTCGGCTCCTGCTGCATCTACCACGGCCGGTGAGGCCTTCGACGTCTTGGCGGCGCTGTTGCTTCAGGCTCCGCCGCTGACCGCTCAGGCCGAAGTGATCTTGACCGAGCAGCATAAGCAACTGTTCGTTCCGGACTGGCAAGTCAAGAAACACGATGGCTTCCTCGGGAATTCTCAGATGTCAATGCAGGCCATCAAACACTTGGCGACCCCGAAGGATCGAGCCGCGCTGAAGGCGGGGACGGTTGGCGACGACACTTATGAGGTCGCTCGGTCGCTCGTATCGGTAAGTTGCGCGTACCTTTTCTGTAGAATTTCTTCAAGTCTACCATTCGGCACTTACTTTATTCTTACTATCTTTTCGTTTCGGCAGGCCACTTGTCACTTCAACCATCTCCTTGAAGCGTTCGCCGAACAGGAGAAGGAGTTGAAGGCCGCCAGTGATAAGGACAGGGCAGACAAGGTGAAGGCGGTTCGGCAGCTCGAAGCAGAGCAGAGGCGAGCCGAGGGCTTGGAGGTCCGAGTCGCCGACCTTGAGGCAGACCTGGAGCGGACCAAGGGGTGACTTGCCGAAGAGGTCGCCAAGGTCACTAAGGCTGCCGAGGAGCTGGCGGCATCGGCTAAGGCTCTGGCAGAGATGAAGGCGGAGAAGGACGCCTTGGCGACGAAGATCAGGGCCGAGGTCGAGGCTGAGGCGAAAGCGCATACGGCCTCGAACATGGAGAAGTCCTACCAGAGGGTGCTCAACCACGTTCAGGACTGCATCCCCGGCTTTCAGCGGATCGGCTATAGGCTGTGGCCCGGATCCGCATCAGATGGCGAGGAGGAGGGAGGCAAAGCGGAGGAAGGTGGCGAGGGAGAGGGCGATGACGACGACGAGGTGGTCGCCGATGTTGTGGTGACAAACCCCCAGGCCGGGGCGAGAAATGAGGGGCCGTCTGGCGAACCGCCTGTGGTCGAGCCGACGACGCAGGTGGACCCCTGATCTTCTCGTCTTTTTGTAATTTTGTTTTCTCTTTTTTTTTCTTTTCAAAAATGTAACGCCTTTTGGTGGACTGGCCACTGCCTCTTCTTTTATGAATGAAAATTTTATCTCAAATTTGTCCAAGTGTTTGGGTCGGTCTATAGTCTTCCAATTGTGACGTTCTTGTATTTCAGATCCTCGAACATGCCCTAAGTACTGTAGCAGCTTGGCGTCGTGCCGAGCTATTTAAGCAATCTCGCGAGGCTCGCCTCGAGGGTAATATCGAGCTGATTAGGAGGGTGTCGCTCAACGTGAAGAAGAAGAATAGCGAGCTGCTGGCCGAGATGCACCATCTCCGGATAGTTGAGGAGGAGCTCTCGGCGAAGGAGGCGGAGCTAGCCTCGGTGCTGGCTGAGCGAGATGAGCTCGTGAAGAAGGTCGAACAGCTGCAGAGGGTCACGATCGACAAGAGCATCGAGTTGACTAACTTACGTCGTATTATATCCGATAGCGCTGAGTACCCCGGTTCGGCGAAACTCCCTCGATTCAAGATAATGGTTAAGGACGACACTCTGAAAGACAGGATCGTTGAGCTCGAGGAGGAGGTGGCTCGTCTGAAGCCTCAGCCCGTGAGGACTAATGTCCGCAGCACCTCGTGCACTCGCGAGGAGAGGGAGCGAGGGATCTCCTTTTACGAGCTCGCGACTCGTCCTCCCGTCATTGGTCGGACCGCAGCCGACGCACAAAGCGGAGTAGCTGTTAGCTCGAGTGGAGCCTCGGTCGGAGCCACCGTTAGGCTTAGTGGCGAAGAGGCGTCCCGGTTCGTCGGCCTAGAGACAAGCTCGGAGATGAAGAGACGAAAACCCCGAGTGTCTCTGAATCGGAATGTCCCTATTCCGAGGAAGCGCTGAACGAGTGGCGTCGAGCTTTAGACTTGCGTCGTTCTCCTTGTTGTAATGACATACCTTGTAAATTTGTCAAGTTGTTTTTTCGCTGTAACTCTTTGCCTTGTAAATTTATCACGTTGTTTCAATAAAATCGAAGTTGCTTTGCTCATTGTTGTGCTGTAGTTGCCTTACTCGAACCATGAGGACCCATAGTTATCTTCTTCGAGTGTTTTAGCTGTGGAACTTTAGTTTTTTGCACGGAGTATACCGAGGCGACTTTGCACTTCCGCAGTGCGATAGCTCGGATTTCAGACGCAGTCCACGTGGCTCAATCTAGACGGTCGATCATGATCGTGGCACGCATCACGAGGTGGGGGGAACGAATTCCCAGAAAATACTATCTTGTCGTTTTGTGGATACATGGCACGATCTGATCCGTTCATCACGTTCTAGTATGCATTTTGAGATGATCTGACGGCGAAATTGGTTCGGAGGAATTTTTCTCCATATGTGGGGGTCGGTTCCTCGTCCGCTCGGCTCGGGGTATTGAGTGAGCGCAGTCGAGCCGAACGCTGTACTCCGAACCACCGTTAGAGTTGCTCGACGGTTGGGGGAGCAGTTCCGAATGGCGACCTACTTCTAGCTCGCTTACAAGCGAACTTGCGAAGTAGAATCGAGCCAAGTGTTGGACTCCGAACCACCATTAGAGTTGTTCAACGGTTGTGCGAGCAGTTCCGAATGGCGACCTACTTCTAGCTCGCTTACGAGCGAACTTGCGAAGTAGAATCGAGCCAAGTGTTGGACTCCGAACCATCGGTAGAGTTGTTCAATGGTTGTGGGAGCAGTTCCGAATGGCGACCTACTTCTAGCTCGCTTACGAGCGAACTTGCAAAGTAGAATCGAGCCAAGTGTTGGACTCCGAACCATCGGTAGAGTTGTTCAACGGTTGTGGGAGCAGTTCCGAATGGCGACCTACTTCCAGCTCGCTTACGAGCGAACTTGTGAAGTAGAATTGAGCCAAGTGTTGGACTCCGAACCATCGGTAGAGTTGGTCAACGGTTGTGGGAGCAGTTCCGAATGGCGACCTACTTCTAGCTCGCTTACGAGCGAACTTGCGAAGTAGAATCGAGCCAAGTGTTGGACTCCGAACCATCGGTAGTGTGAAGAGCAAAGGCAGGGAGTTGTAAACAATTTTTACAAGTAAAATATGAAAAAGCTTTCTTTATTGATGACTAATGGTCGGCTACTTCTAAAGTTGGGAGCCGTTATTACAAGAGAGAAATAAAAAAAAAACATTACAAGTAATAGGAGTGGAACGGTTCGACATCCCAAAATACTTAGAGAGGCGTTGACCCTCTCTCTTGGTATTTTAAGAGATGGTCAGCATTCCAAGTCCTGGGGATCTCCCTGCCTTCGAGATCTTCTAGTCTGTATGTGCCGGGCCGAACCACTTTTGCGATCTTATAGGGTCCCTCCCAATTTGGAGCCGTTTGCTCTTCTGTCCGGGGAAAGAGATGGAAGGACCAAGTCCCCTTCTTTGAGGTCGGTAGGATGGACTCTTTTGTTGTACGCCAACTCGATCCTTCTTCGGTAGCTTTGTTGACGAATGGCCGCTCTTTCTCGGATCTCATCAATTAGGTCCAGATTTGCTCAGAGCTCTCTGGCATTCTGTTCTTCTTCATAAGCCATTAGACGAGGAGAGGGTATACCAACTTCTAAGGGGATCATAGCTTCAGACCCATAGGTGAGGTTAAAGGGGGACTCGCCTGTGGGGGTCCGTTTTGTGGTGCAGTAGTTCCACAGCACGTTGGGGAGCTGATCGACCCATAAGCCTTTGGAATATTTATCCAACCTCTTCTTAATGCCGGAGAGGATCTATCTGTTAGCATTCTCGACTTGGCCATTCGACTGGGAATGGGAAACGGAGGAGAATCGGTATTGGATGGCAAGGTCTTCGCATAGAG
The DNA here is from genome assembly GCA_017893485.1 of Hemerocallis citrina. Lineage (NCBI taxonomy): Eukaryota > Viridiplantae > Streptophyta > Magnoliopsida > Asparagales > Asphodelaceae > Hemerocallis > Hemerocallis citrina. The sequence continues at coordinate 21,276,662 of CM030366.1, forward strand.
CTCGGAAGGCAGCCCCGGTAAACTGGGTTCCGTTGTCTGTTATGAGGACGCGCGGAACGCCGAATCGGCAGATTACGCTCTTCCAAAAGAACTGAACTACCTTGTTCTCGGTGACCGTGGCCAAGGGCTCGGCCTCTATCCATTTTGAGAAGTAGTCGATTGCCACGACTAAGAATTTGAACTGACCGGGAGCCGGTGGAAATGGCCCTAGTAAATCCATTCCCCACATTGCGAAAGGGATTGGACTTGATAGGGAAGTGAGTGGAGCTTGTGGGAGGCGTCGGATGTCAGAGTACTTCTGACAAAAGCTGCATTGCCGAACGTGTCGTTCGGCGTCTCGTAGGAGAGTGGGCCAGAAATATCCGTAATTCAACACTTTGCGGGCTAAGGGTCTGGATCCCGAATGTGCCCCGCCGATGCCCTCGTGAAGTTCTTGTAGGGCGTAGTCGGCCTGCTCGGGGGAGAGGCATCTCAGGTAAGGCCTGCCATCTACCTGTGTGAAGGAGCGTTTATATAGGATGCCTCCGATTAGTATGTAATGCTCGGCTCGGGTTCTCACTCTTCAAGCTTCCTTAGGATCTTCGGGGAGGAGCCCGTCCCTCAAGAATTCAACGAGGGGTTTCATCTAGTTATCTTCAAGCAGGACAGGCAGCGACTCCATAGAGTCGGAAGTTTCGTCCTTTATACTTGGCTTCAGAAGGACCTCTATCAAGATGGTCTGCTCGAGACCTTGAAGGGAGGAAGAGGCTAGTTGGGAGAGAGCATCAACCTGAGCATTTTCTTCCCGGGGTATTCGTTGGATGAGGGCTTATTCAAACAGTGCCATGAGGCTCCTGACCTTGGCTAAGTATTTAACCATCCTGTCATCACGTGCTTCATACTCGTCGAGGACCTGATTTACGACTAGCTGAGAGTCGCTAAAGATCCGGAGGCGTTGCGCCCCTGCGTTGTGAGCCATTCCAAGGCCGGCTATGAGTGCCTCGTATTCTGCTTCGTTGTTAGAGGCCTTGAAGTTGATATGGAGGGAGTATTGGAGGATGAAATTATCTGGGCCTGCCAGAATGACCCCTGCCCTGCTTCCCTCATTGCAGGAGGATCCATCCACATAAACTGACCAGACGGGTGGTCCCTTCATTGCTTGGATGAACTCGGGGATGGTGCTTTCAACTATGAATTCTGCTAAGGCCTGAGCCTTGATCGCGGTCCGAGGCTGATAAGTTATATCGTGCTGGCTCAGCTCGATAGACCACTTCATAAGACGACCGGAGGTCTCCGACTTGTGGAGCACTTGCTTCAGCGGTTGGTCGGTAAGAACGACCACCGAATGGGACTAAAATATGGGCGAAGCTTTCTTGCGGCCATCACCAGGGCATAAGCCATCTTTTCTATCTTCGGGTAGCGGAGCTCGGCATCCCAGAGTACTTTGCTCACATAGTAGATGGACTTTTGAGCCCGGTCTTCTTCCCTTACTAAAACGGCGTTGAGGGTCTGCTCGGAGGCTGCCAGGTAGAGGTAAAGGGGTTCACCAGGAATGGGCTTGCTGAGGAGAGGAGGGTTGACGAGGTAAGCCTTGAGCTGGTCGAACGACTCCTGCTGTTGCTGCCCCCATTCGAAACCCTTAGCCCCCTTGAGGGCCTGGTCTGCTCGGAGGCTGCCAGGTAGAGGTAAAGGGGTTCACCAGGAATGGGCTTACTGAGGAGAGGAGGGTTGACGAGGTAAGCCTTGAGCTGGTCGAACGACTCCTGCTGTTGCTGCCCCCATTCGAAACCCTTAGCCCCCTTGAGGGCCTTGAAGAAGGGGAGGCATTTCTCCCCGGACTTCGAGAGAAAATGCCCTATGGCGGCTAGGCGGCCGGTTAGCCTCTGAACTTCCTTAACATTCTTGGGAGGGGCCATGTCTAGTATGGCCTTGATTTTCTCAGGGTTGGCTTCAATCCCTCGTTGGCTGACCATGAAGCCGAGGAACTTTCCTGACGAGACACCGAACGCACACTTGTTCGGATTGAGTCTCATGTTGTGCTTTCTCAGAACATCGAACGCCTCCTGTAGGTCAGTCACATAATCGGCTCCTCGGATGCTTTTTACAAGCATGTCGTCAACATACACCTCCATATTCCGGCCGATTTGAGCTTGGAAAACCTTGTTTACGAGGCGTTGATATGTTGCACCTGCATTCTTCAAACCGAAGGGCATAATCCTGTAGCAGTAGAGGCCCTGATCGGTTACGAATGAGGTCTTCGGGATATCCAGAGGGAACATCCAAATCTGGTTGTAGCCTGAGAAGGCGTCCATGAAGCTGAGGAGCTCATGTCCCGAGGTGGCATCAATCAGAGTGTCAATACTCGAAAGAGGGAAGGGATCCTTGGGGCAAGCCTTGTTGAGATCGGTAAAATCGATACAAATCCTTCAAGTCCCATTGGACTTCTTCACCATTACTACATTCGACAACCACTCGGGATAGTTCACCTCTTGTATGAACCGGGCCTTCAAGAGCTTGTCCACCTCCTCTTTTATGGCTAGCTGGCGCTCGGGGGCGAACTTGCGCCTCTTCTGTTGAACCGGTTTGGACTCCGGAACAACGCTGAGGTGGTGGACTAAGAGCTCTTCGGAAATTCCGGGCATGTCTGCAGCTGACCAAGCAAAAAGGTCTCGGTTCCTTCGGATGCACTGTACTATGTCCGAGCATAGGGCGGATGGGAGGGTCTTGCTAACAAAGAACTTTCGAGTTGGATCCTGCTCAGAGAAGAGCACTTCCTCCAATTCATCCACCGGCTCGGACGTCGGTCGGACAGCATCTTGGGGGATTTTCAGAGTTTCTAGGGATAGGACTGGACCGAGAGTAGAGGTCATGTAGCACTTGCGGGCCGTTTCCTGATTGCCTTTTACTTCCCCTACTCCGGCCCGAGTGGGAAACTTCATTTTGAGGTGATAGGCGGAAGGGACGACTTCAAGGGCGGCTAGGCCGGGCCGACCCAGAATGACGTTGTAAGCTGCAGGAACATCTACGACCATGAAGTCCATCGACTCCGTTCGGGTGGTAGGAGTTTTGCCAGCGGTTACATCGAGGGTGATCACCCCTTCAATAGTCACTGGCACTCTCGTGAACCCATGGAGCGTGTAGCCGGCGGGCTTGAGTCTGTCTCGGGAGAGCTTTAGGCCTTTAAAAGCGGCGAGGAAGAGGATGTTAACGGAGCTGCCATTGTCCACTAGGAACTCCACTTTGAAGTTCGCCAAGTAGAGATTGATAACGAGTGCGTCACAATGGGGGGTGCGGACACCTTCAAGATCTTCGTCTGAGAATGTGACAGGCACTCCGAGGCCTTTGGGAGGAGGGGTGGCGCGAACCGAATTGACTTCCCTAATGAACGCTTTTCGAGAGGAGTTTGAGGAGCCCCCCATTGGGCCCCCATGAATGAGGTGGAGGACACGCTCCTCTTTGAAGTCAGGCGTTTCATCGCGTTCAGGTTGCTTGTTAGCCCCCAAGGTGGGGGAGGAAGTTCGGCTCGGTCTTTTCTTACGAACCTGGTCAGCTGCCCCCTCTGGATGAGGGCTTCTATCTCATTCTTCAAGGTCCGACAATCTTTGGTGTTGTGGCCATGGTCCTGGTGATAACGGCACCACTTCTCTTTATCCCTCTTCTTGGCGGGGGTGTTCATCCTCGGAGCAGGAGGTATGATCCCTTCCTTTTCAACTTCCATTAGAATGGTAAAGACATTGGTGGTGAGAGGAGTAAATTTCTCGAATCTGGGGGGAGTTCGGCGCTGGCCGGCATTATCCTTCTGGAGCTTCTTGCCTCCCTCCTCTTCTGTCCCCTTTCTCTTAGACCCGGAGGAAGACCTCTCCAAGTTGGGGCGGTGCTCGGCTTCTTCCGCCCGAATATACTTTTCACTTCGGAGGAGGAGGTCAGAGAAGTTCTGCGGGGGCTTCTTGGCGAGGGAGGAGCGGAGGCTGGAGTTGAGGACATTGGATTGAAATGCTGCTGCAGCGACCGACTGGTCGAGGGATGCTATGGACCTGGCTTCAGCTGTGAACCTTTTCACATAGTCTCTCAACTTCTCACTCTTCTGCTGGTGGAGGTAGAGTAGCGAAATGCTGGTCTTCTCAGTTCGGCGGCTACTCACGAAGTGGGTGACGAAGAGGGTCTCAAATTGCTCGAATGAGAATATCGAGGAGGGGGCAAGGCGAGAGTACCATTCTCGAGCTGGACCCTTGAGAGTTGCGGGGAAGGTTTTACAGAGCAGAGCATTGGAAGCTTGATGGATGAGCATGAGCGTCTTGAAACTTTCGATGTGATCGACTGGGTTAGTTTCCCCGGAATAAGTCTCGAATTGAGGAGGCTTGAAGCCGATTGGTACGGGTGCATCCATTATGGTTCGGGAAAAAGGAGGTCGGCTAGGACGAAGGGCCCTTTCTCTAAGCTCTTCTTCTCGGTCTAACTGACCCAAGCGTCTCTCCATTTCGTGGAGACGGCGGTAGACGGCGCCATCCCTTCGACGGTAATCAGCTGAGCCTCTAGACTTGTCTTCGTACGAGGGAGAGCGGGGGCTACAACGACAGTAGCTCATGGAGCGGCGAGGACTTTGCATATGCCGGGAGTCGCTAGGAGCTGGAGGAGGAGTTGGGGACCGTCGGCGAGGACTTCGGACCGGCGGAGGAGAGGGAATCTTTGGAGCATTGGTGTTAGGACGGAGATTGAGAGCTTGTAGGACGGTCGCTTGAAACTGCTGGAACTCGGCATGAGTGATGGGTGCCTCATCATTCCTAGGCTGTTGCCGACCTGCAGGGGAGTGTGGTCTTCTTCTGTGATGCTCGGGGGACTCTCTCCGCCCCCTTCGGGTAGGGGACCTTCTGTATTCTTGGCGGTGAGGAGATCGCTCATCCGGACGGTGTTGGCGGGAGGTTCCCTCTCGGGCCCGCTTTTTATCCAGACGGCGGCGAAGATCCTCATCCTTCTGCCGATTGAGGACGGTGTTACGGAGATCGGAAGCTCGAGGATGATGGGAGGCTATAGAATCCGAAGAGGCATTGTGGATGGAGACATGGTCCGGATGGAGAGGTTGTTTCTGCGGGTTGGGACCCTTAGGAGGTTGTTGATTCTGCGGAGGAGGTAGGTCCTGTTGAAGAGGGTCCACGTCTTGAGGAGGAAGTTGCCCATTCTATTGAGCGGGCTGAGAGGGAACTTCCTGTTGCTGATCGGGGTTGGGTCCTCGGTTGGACCCTCTGGATCTGACTTTCCTAGGAGGCATGGCTGGAGAAGATCTGACCAATGGGAAGATGGGAGGTTGCTATTCGTTAGTTTCTCACAGACGGTGCCAATCTGTTGCCGCTAAATCTGGTGTGGAGGCAAACAGATAGTATTTGTGGATTCTTAGGAAAACTGAATAGCAAACCTGTTACCTGTTCCGCCGGAGTTTGACGCTGTCTCCCGCCGCATACCTGCAAAAAGTGCGAGACACCGGGGTTGTTCCCGGCGACGCACCCTCCGACGCTCAAGTCAATAATCAGGAATGATTATGAGAGAGCGCAAAAATTGGGAAAAGATTGATTACCTCTTAATGGAGATGGATGGGGGGTATTTATAGGCGCCGCTGGGATCAGATTAGGAATGTAATCCCTCTGTGGTTAGATAAGGAATGTAATCCCTAATGCCCAGTGAAGGGATAGATATGAATCAGGGCCGTTGATTAGGAATTAATCAGAAACCCTAATTCTATTCCTTCTGGACTGGGTTTGCTGCGGGTTGAAATCCGCACCCAGTTGAGGTGGATCCGTTTGCGGGTTAGTGGGTTTTCGAGGAGGAGAACCCGTACCCGCTTCTGACCCATTGGTAGGTGAAATTACCGTTTTACCCCTAGGCTTCAAGATTCGTGCCTAATTTGGACGGTTCCGATTTAACCCCATTTTTAGCCATATCAGATATCTTCAAGGACTCATACCGAGGGGTAGCGGATGTTGATAGGTTGAACTATGCAAATGTGATATTGATCACAAAGAAACACGAGGTGTTGAGGATTGCTGACCTCAGACCTATTAGCATTCTAAATGGGTCTTCTAAGATAGTAACCAAAGTTCTAGCAAATAGGTTGTCCCCTCACATTCTGGATGTCATAGGAGATTCCCATAGTAGTTTTGTAAATGGGAGGGATATCATGGATAGTATTGTGTCCTCCTATTTGATTGTGTTTAGATGTCATAAAGACAAAGTCAATGGATTTATGCTGAAACTAGATTTCGAAAAGGCATACGACATGGTAGAATGAGATATAGTATACGAAGCCCTAGAACTCAAAGGATTTGGGCCTAAATGGAGAATTTGGGTTGGGAAGTGTGTCAGGGGAGGGAAGTCCTTCATACACTGGAATGGAGTACGACCGAGAAATTCGGTGTTGTAGAGGCCTGAGGCAGGGGAATCCTCTATCTCCACTGCTCTTTACCCTGGTTGCTGATGGTTTAGCAGAAATGGTAAAAAGAAGAACTGAAGCGGGGGTCGTCAAGGACGTAGAAATTAGAGGAGTTAATGAGTTAGTGTCTATTCTACAATGTGCGGACGATACTCTGATGTTTGGAGTAGCAAACATGGAGGGGATTAGAGAAGAAGACAAGAGGAAATGGTGCTTAGAATCTAATGATACTTTCTCGGTGAATTCTATGTATAAGTGGCCAAATGATGGTGGGCTGAAAAGCAGGGAGGCCAATATAATTTGGAAGACGCAAGCACCAATAAAAGTGAGGACTTTTATTCGGCTGGGGCGAACAATTCTATTCTTTCTAAAGTAAATCTTAGGATTCCCAACATGCTCATGGAAGCTACATGTTCTAGATGCAATCTAGAAGATGAAGACACTACAACTCACATTTTATTTTCGTGCCCTAGGACTATGCTAGTTTGGGAGGTAGTTTTGTTTGGATTTTGGTTTAACAGAATGTCCTATATCTTCTACCGACCTCTGTGGTACTTGGAGAGTGACAACGATTAAGAGAGTACGTTGCGTGAGATATTTCTGTTGCCACTACTGTGTAGATCCTATGGTAAGATCAGAATGATTCATATTTTCACAATCATAATTGTAGATTTCCCGTCATGAAGCATAAAATTTTTGCTCTTATTAGTGTGTGGGCAGGCCAGGCAAGTGCGAGGAAGAGACTACTCATGAATGATAATGAGTAGTTGACCCCCAGTGGTGGGAGGGCAAGGGAGCGTGATTGGAGTGCTATCACAGCAAGTCTTCCTTCGAGCATGAGGAGGTTTTTTGGGGATTCCGAGGAGCTGCCGATGTGTCCGCATTTTACTTTCTTAGTATTAGTTGACGTTGTAGGCTTTTGACTATGGTGGACCGTTGACTAGGTAGTATATGGATTTTGATTTGGTGTTGGAATGTCATATGATATTTTGTAAACAGTTCATTAATGAAACCGCTGATCATTAATCATCTTTTACTACAAAAAAAAAAAAAATACACCATAAATAACTCCCTAACAAAGCTGATCCCAGAAATATCATCAATCTCCATCTTCACTTAAGTGTAGGTACTCCTCCAGTCAATGAGAAGAGTGCTCACAGAGGCGAGGACCCATTGAGCATTAGTTGAGCGGAGAGAATTAAAGCTGTGCCAAAGCCGAATCGATTTACTTAGCAAGTTTGCATTCCAAAAATATATGGTCCATCTGTTGTTTCTCAATTACCCTTGCAAAGTAAAGTAGCATACAGGTCAATTTAAACTTACGGTATTTTAACTATCAGCGAGGCCCCCCCCCCCCCCCCCCCCCCCCCCCCCCCCCCCCCCGCGCGCGTTTTATTACGTTTTAGCAAAGGAGCTTGATTTTAAAAGTCACCACTAAACACCCCGGCCCGAGATTACCCTTTGCTGTAAACGCATTTTTTTTATAATGTTACAAAATATATTTTACCCTGAGGAGTGAGGAGGGTTTAGTGCCAAAGTGCAAGGACAAGCTTCTACTCAGAAAGTTTTTTGATAAAATATGACTTGCGGATGGATGGGTACTTTCTGTAAAAATCTCCTCCCACATTTTTGGAGATAAAAAATCTCCTCCTATATTAGATTAGACAAACTTTACCTCTGAAGATGAGAAAGATTTTTACTTTTAGTTTTAGTCATAGAAAAATTACATTTGCAGTAGAAAAAAAGTCGTCAGGGGAGGTCTGTTGGTCACTTTCCAAATGTGAAAGGAAGTCGCATAAAAACTCGGAGGCCGGTTTCAGTGAAATTTTAAAAGGTGATGCAATTGTAGTGTACTTATCTTTTTTTGATGAACGTAGTGTACTTATCTTAAAAACAAGCTTCTTAAAATTAATAAAAAAAATTTCTATACTACAACCCTCAAATTTTATTTCTTTGAAAATATAATAAAGCCCTTTAATTGATAATAGTTTTTAACAATTGCATTGTCATTCACAAGCTCCATAGTTTTGTAAACTCTGGATTTAAAGTAAGAGAGATCATATGAGTTCCCCAAGTTGTATCCAACTGATGTGTTGATTACTAAGTAAAGTCTACTCGATAGACTATTATGTTACGTATAACCAAATAAATTAATTGAGTTCTAGAGGGCCCGAGGCGAAAGGGCCAAATAATTATTTTTGGGACCCCTAATGACAATATAATTTTTTACGCATAAAATACGTGTTTATATTTACGAAGGAAAAACAAAATTTAGAGTTCCTAAAATTGCAAAATATTCGGGGGCTGAAACTGCCGCCTCACCTGCCTCAAGGTGGGGGCCGGGCCGGCCCTGATCATGACAATATTGATTAAATAATAATACATTTATAATTGTTTGTATCAATTAATTTTGACGTAGAAATTCAGTATATAGATTATATTAGTGGGTACAATAAGAAGTACATTACATTAAAGTAATTCCTTTAATGTAATTACTTCCTCAATTGAGAAAGTAACTTCCTCAGTTGTATCAAAATCATGCGGCAATCCCTAATTAATTAGATGTCAAAAGCAATCAAAGTTGTGGGCGGGTTTAGATTAGAGGATTGAGCATGAGGTTTTAAGGTCCTTAACCTATTACAATTCAAGATTGAGAGTGAGAAGTAATGGAAGCTATTCTTTGTTTCAAGGTAAATAAAAGAAGAATATTCAAGTCGACATTTTTTGACCAAAGTACAGATGCTAAAGCAACAATATATAGCTGCTACTTACAATTTCTCTACTTTTTCTTTTCTTTTCTTCTTTTCTATTTTCCCTCTTTAATAGTGGGCACCTAATTAAAGGCACATGCCTCGAGATTCCAAAATCTTAATTCCATGCGCATGAAATTCCCATCCCTCTTCACCATCCCTTTATATCAATCCTTTTCTTGGGAGAATTGCTTTTATAATCCCACTCGGAATCCAAAATCTTAGGTACAAATACAATCATACGGTAATCTACATGTGAGTCAAATTGCAAATCTCTAATCTCTAATCTCTAATATTATAATAGGAGAATGCCTTAGTGTCATTTGTCATTTTGTCATTCTACTAATATAAAGGAAGTTTCCGATTCATACATTACTAATATAAAGGAAGTTTCCGATTCAAATCCTCCCTACATCAGAATTTTTATTTTTATTTTTTGAAATTATTAAAACGTGCATCGCACGTGTAAATTACTAGTAACAATAATTGTAGTTGCAATTGTAGGATCACAACTATAACTATGCATTGGTGAGAGCATCCACAGTGGTTTGCTAAATTTCTCATTTTGCCATTTTTTTAGAAAACGAGCACTGCAACGGTTTGCTAAATTTCTCATATTTGCCATTTTTTAGCAAACGTATCAAGTATGTTTCTCAAATATGAGAAACGATTTGAGAATTCTCAAATTATAGAGGACGACGAATGATTCCCTGTCTCACAAAATTTAATATAGTTTATTGTATACAGATGGGGAATGATATCCCCTCTGTAATATTTTATTATTATTTTTTTTTTAGAAAAGGGTCAGATGGGGAATGATATCCCGTCTGTAATATTTTATTATTATTTTTTTTAGAAAAGGGTCAGACGGGGAATGATATCCCGTCTGTGCCGTTTGTAATTTTTTTTTTTAATTGCACGTCGCTGATTGGTCCGAAAAAAAAAAAAAAAAAATGTAAAGGGTCAGACGGGGAATGATTCCCCGTCTGTGCCCATCTAGTCAAATAGTCAACGTGGGTTAGGTATTTAATTGGTGGGTTAGGTATAATAATTAGGTTTAGTTATAAGTTTAATTAAGTTTAGTTATTCTTATATTATTTAATTTAGTTAATTAATTAGGTTTAATAGTTAATAAGTAGTTAATAAGTAATTAATTTCTAAAAGTTGACAAACGGTACATCATATACCGTTTCACGCTTTTTTTAAATAAAAAAAGAGAGACGGGATATCATATCCCGTCTCTCGTATAAATGAGAAAGATATAGCAAATGACCACTGCACGATCGCTCCCTATTTGCTATTACTGTAGATGCCATATTATAGAAAATGAGAAACACCACTGTGGATGCTCTGACAAGTGAGAATTTTATCCAAAATGACCCACTTTTAAAAGTATTTACCAAACTGATCCACTTTTGAAACTATTTACCAAATTGACCTACTTCCTATTTAAGATAGCGAGTCTAGTTCAAATAGACTTGCTATCTCAGAAAGCGAATATAGTTGTACTCAATTTTCATAGAAATTTTGAACATGCAATTTTTATCTGAAATGTATATAACTACATTTGCTATCTCAGTTAACGAATCTAGTTCAACTGACCTTGCTATCTCAGATAACGAGTCTAGTTGTACTCATTTAGAGAAACTTTAAACATGTAATTTTTACCTGAACTGTATAGACATACACTTGCTATCCGAGATAACGAGCTCAGTTGAACTAGACTCGCTATCAGAGATAGCGAGTTTAGTTGTATACATTTTACGTTCAATTTTTTTTGAAAAAATGAGTACCAGATAGCGAGTTCATTTGAACTGGACTAGCTATCCCCAATGGTGAGTGTACTTGTATACATTTTATGTTCAAAACTTTTTTGAAAAAAATGAGTATAACTACACTCGCTATGAGATAGCGAGTCTAGTTCAAATGAACTCATAGCGGGTATAGTTGTAAACATTTCTGGTAGAAATTGTATGTTCAAAACTTCTAAAGTGTTGGAGAAAATCATAGAACTACACTAGCTATTTGAAACAACAAGAGGGTCAATTTGGTAAATATTTTCGAAAGTGGGTTAGTTTGAGAAAAGCTTTCAAAAAGTGGGTCATTTTGGAAAAAATCGGCAAGTGAACGATTTAAGGATGTGGCCACCAAAATGATGGTGGAATGATGTAGTTACTAACGAGGCTACCGATAATAAATATTGTCGATAATGCAATAATCACTAGTGAAAGGTAGCAACCGTATTTATAGTTGAATATATAGGTATATTCTCAATATAATAAAATATTATTTTGTATAATGTTTTATGGGGGCAACACGTGCTTTACACATGTAGTATGCTAATTATTGGACCGGGTTGACTGGCATGAAGCCCAGTACCCTAAACCCAGATTAGTCTCATATAAATGTTGGTCTAAAGGTAGTGCCCTGTGAAATTCCAATCACTGATAAGCAGTGTATAATATCTTAAGCGGCTATGAGATATAAACCCTAACCCTAATTACTCATCTTGATCTAACAATCTTAAGATATTATTAAAAATTAATTTTGAGATTAAGAGAGAGATCGTTGAAATCTAATCGTTGTAGTCATCCAAGTGCCAGTTCGTCGGAATACGCAGCTGCGCCGCTGGGCATCGCCGTCGCTGGCCTGCCGCCGCCGCCCCTGACGTCGGCTTCTCAGCAAGTCTCCCCGTCACCACTGCCACCGCATCCGAAACACCCCCTCCCGTGTGTGATTGACTTCGGGATCACTGTGTGTGTTCGACTTCGGCATCAGATCAGATCTGATTTTTCATTGGTGTTTCTTGGTGTTCTGTGTTCGGCTTGAGAGGGGATCATTTGCTGATTGTTGTGTTGAACCAGATCTAGATCGGAGGCATTCGATTGGTGCGAATTTGTTGTTTGGTGTTCACCCTCGCAGTAGATCTCAGACCGGCCTAAGTAACGGTATTGCTTGTTGGTTTGTGTGTTCAGATCTGGTGTGTTGTTTTAATGGTGTTTGGTGTTTGAATCTCATGTTGTGTGCTTGCTGTGTTGATTTGAAATTGGCTTGGGTTGTGTGATACAACCCGCAACCGACTCGACCCGATTCATTTGGGTGATCTGACCTGAGACCCGCAGATCCGCAAGCCTACCTACTTATTGATCTTCATCAGTTCGGTCCACTCTAAACTTTAATATTTGTGCTGCGTTATTTGATTTAATTTTTTGTTTATTGTTTATTAGGCAGTTTTACAGAAAAACTCTTTCTTTCACTAAAATTACGCTAGTAGTAATTATTCATAATAAACCCTCTAGATTTTGGAAATTAATGTTTATTCCTTTAAGGTGGAAAAACTTAATCTTCCATACGAGATTCTGAAACTAGAGACATTCGATACTTCTGAATTTAATAATTGGAAGAAGAAGAAAGCACAATACCAGATGTGGATAAAACTTTTGGAGATTGTGCAGGCGGTGAGGATGTTGTTTGGACTAGATCTAAGGATAATTAGCCTGGATCAGATCAAAAATTAAAGATATGTTCTTTACCTGCATATATATTTTAATTATTAGTTGTTGCTAAGTACTAAAGTTCAAAACCGTGTTAACCATTGTTTAATTAAACACAAGTTTGAATAATTGTTTTAGCTATGTGCTAAGGATCTAATATCTATTTTGATAAGTTAAATTATAGGTTTTGACTGTAAATTTTTATCTTCAATTAAATTATTGTTAGAATTAAATAGTGCTAATAATTTGTTTAATTGGCTAATGAACGTAGAAACTTTAAAGTTGCTTATAAATTGTGTGTGTTGGAGACGATGAATATGCATCACGGTTGAATAAGTCTGCATTACGCAGACTTCTCATCGAATTTAGAAAACACTTCTAACTTGAAGTGTCGGTATGATCTACTCTGACATTTCTTAGTATTTTCATGTGATGAATGTGTTAACGTTTTGTGCATTTGATCATATGATTGAGAGTTTTAGATCATAATTATTCTCATTTTGAAACTAGAATGTTTTAAATTGTTTAGTGTCTTGTCATACTATGCGTTTACGTATATTGGGTGACACATCGTTTGTAGTTTGTGTGAGATTGTATGTTTGCTTCTCTAATAAAAGTTAGTATATAAGATGTATAACAAATATCTATAACTTAGGAGAAAGCATCTTTTAGTGCATGATATGACTCCATTAGTTGCGCTTTATTCTTTCTCGTTCATTGTACTGTGTGTGCAAAGTTGAATTATAATATGTTAGTCATTAGCTCGTTTAGCGTTTCGAAGATGATGAATAACGAATAAAGAAATGAGCTATTCGCTCAATGTGTTTGAGTATATGGACATTGTTAAAACTACAAGAGAAAGCAAACAGTTTTGTGAAATTTGGTAGAGTAATTTTGTATTAACTCATATTGTTATATTTTAATGTGCAGATCATAGTCAATGGCATGTGTGAGTTGAGTTTAACAAACGCAGCAACTGATAATAGTAGTTCTAATTTATGTAGTCCATGAATACGACATAATAGGTCAGGACATGTGAACTATACGTTAAATTGTTTGTTCTTGTTAAAACTTATAACTCTGCTAAATGACGCATCAGTAAATATGAAAATTATGAATGTTGTGCTCAAATTATGATCACTAGAAAGTCATTTAGTATGGTTTCTAGGAGCACACAACTTCTTGAGTCAATATATTCTGATATTTGTCCCAGTAGTTTTGTGACTAGATAAGACGAAAATTGGTCAGAAGTATTTAATCACCTATGTTGATGATTATTTAATGTTTTTCATATATATATGGAGAATGAAGCATTTGTTATTTTAATGAATTGAAATCTAGTTAAATGCTAAGATCAAAAGGTTTCAGATTTGATAGAGGTGGTGAATATGTTTTAAGAATTTTAGAGCAGTTTGCATTTGGCATAATTTCTAGTGCACTCTGTTTATTTCAGTCAAAATGGTATTGATAAAGTTAGAATCATACACTTGGTGAAATGTTGAATTCTATATTATTGATAGTTGTTTGACTTTGTATAATTATGGGTGATATAGTATTGTTAATCATATTCATAATATGTTACTACACTCTAAATTATTTACACCTTGTAGACTATGGTATAGAAACACAAATAATTTTGTTAAAGTGAAAACATGTGGTGCGGTACATGTGTTAGATTACATAACCCTAGAAGGCTTAAAGTATGACCTATAACAAATATTTGTGTGTGCTCAAAAAGTGCAGAATGTAGTTCTGTTGACAGATGTTGAATCTATCTAATTTGTGTTAGAAGAATCTAGACTTGCCGAGTTCTTTGAGGATGTGTTCATCAAAGATAAATGTATGAAATTATCTGGTCCTATAGACACAATCAATGATTCACAATTGGAATCAAGAACCAGCCTTACTGATACTTAAAACTTCAATGACAAATGAGTCAAGAAGAGTCTTTAGTAGATAATGAAATAAATTTGTTGATTATACAATAATACTTTAAATTAGTTGATTTTCCAAAAGGGGCTAAAGCTATAGTAAGTGAGGTTTTGAAAAAGAAACTTAATATTGAAATGTTAAGTCGCAATTTTAGCAGCTAAATGATTGACTGAGATAAGTGGGGAAGATTTGTTTAAAGTCTACTCACATGTCTGTCATATTGCTATAATAAGTATTCTTCTTGCTCTTATATCTATTGAAAATTTTGTTATTCATGAAAGATGTTTAAACAGTTTTGTACTAAAAATTTTGTGCTTGATATTTAGTATTAAAAAGTTTTGTACTAAACAGTTTTGTCTTGAAAAGTTTGCACTAATACGTTTAGTGAACTAGATTTACAATTGGTAAAATCATTGTATGTTTTTTTCTATAAAAACATATGTTAATCTTGATGCACAAATAATTTGACAGACTTTTAAAGAGCTTAGATTTGAATAAAGTGATTCAGATAAATGTCTTTAATTCTATGGTGAGTCAAATATAATTGCCCTCATTTATTTGTATATTGTTGACATGCTTGTTGATTGGAAGTGACATCTCTATTACAAATGAAGTTAAACTGTGCGATCCCAAGATTTCAGTATGAAATACCTAGGTGTTGTGGACACCATATAAGGTATAAAAGTGAGTTTGGGTTGGCAAGGGATAACATTTAGTCAAACTCATTAAATCAATTATGTGTTCGAAAAGTGGGGATATAGTGACTGAAAATGTGTTTTGAAATACCTTATGATTATGATAAAGGTTGACACCTAATGATGGTGCAACTATGAGACAGTCAAATTATTCTAAACTTATTGAAAGTCTCATATATACAAAGATCTGCACTAACAGACATAGCCTTTGATGTAGGTATGATCTGAAGATACTAGTCCTATTAATACACATTGGAGATCCCTAAGAGGCGAATGAGTTACTTGAGAGGTACTCAAGAGTTTGCTTTGTGCTACTATAGTCATCCTTCAGGAATGAATGGATGATCTGAATCATTATAATGCTCAGAATTTAGTGAAAGTCGATAATTAACTAGTGGATATGTGTTTACACCAGGAGGAACAGAAATGTTATGAAAATTAAAAGATAAACATGTACTGTGCTATCATCCATGAAATCAGACCTTTAGGTGTTATCCTCTGCAGGGGAAGGGGTTGAGTGAATTAAAGAACTTGTTGCTAGTCATCCATTAAGAAGTTTAAGTAACTCTCTAATTCTATTCGTCGACTATCAAGCTACAATGCACTGTAGCTCATAACCCACTCTATAATAGTCAGAGCAGTATATTAAGACTGAAAGAAGCCTATTTGAACTTTCTTATAAATAAAGTGCAGTTGAGACAAAATATGACTAAATGCTCTTGCTAGAGACTTGAAAGTGATCTAATTATCAAAACTGTGGGGGAAATGAAGTTAAAAGCTATTGAGCCAAAAGTTTTAGTATCCTAGTTGTTTTGAAAATTAGAATCTAATTTGAGTCATAGAGAAGTTCAAACTTAAGTATCAATTTTAGGCAGTTAGCATGTTTTAGATAATTCGAAAAGGTCTATTTAAATTTTGTTAATATATAATTTTATTCCAATTTTGATAGTGCTATATATTCTCATAATTTACTAAGAAGCATCTCATTATTTCAAAAGAAAGCATGAAAACTTGTCGATGTGTTTCCGATATTTAGAATTGTCATTATATCATTCAAATTTTGATGATATCTCTCTTTTGTGGATTCATATTTCATTCCAATTTTGATTATTCAGAATAAACCATAATTGATGACTGTTCTATCATTCCAATATGAAACATAGTATAGTTCTTGTGTAGAAACTATAATTGTAACGCCCCTGCCCCTAACTCAGACAATTTATACAATTTATCAGACAAATTATTTATAGTATAGTATAACTGTCCACCACAGGCTGCCTCTCAATTGGTGGTTAACCGGATTGGTGACTCTTGATCATAGGCTATATTATTTATTATTATTTTTATTCTAGTTCAATCCCGATATGGGACTATTTTATTCAATCTCTCTCCTCTTTCTCTAATCCCGTGTACAACTACCCCTGTGGGCCCCGCCTGCACACGTCATCCACTCAAAGAGACAGCGACACTGTCTCTCATTCTCAATCCCGGGTGGGCCCTGTTCTGCTGACGTCATGATGACGTCAGTGCATCAACAAAGCATGCCTGCTGCTTGCTGCAGCTCTCTGTGGGCCCCTCTATTTCACTTTATTTACATTTTTGCCATCTACCTTATATATCATATATATATATGCCTTTAGAAATTATGGGGCGTTACAATAATAGTTCTTGTTCTTTATTTTGTTAAAGAAACTTGACTGTGATGCTTGCGTTACATTTTGCTAAGCTATTGTTGAATTGTACTAAGTTCTTTAGTGAAACTAGATACTTTATGAAATCCGCTAAAATTCTTAGAGATGTGTCGCTTGATATTCTTGTTTTCAATAAGCTAGCAAAGATAGAGAAGTTAAATCTGTCAACATAGATTTCAGAATAATGATTTGCTCGAAATGGAGGAGTAAACATAAAGCAGTTTGCAAGGATATAGTTTTGGTTTATTTCTCTCGAGAATAAATTTGTCACTTGCTTGATAAAACTTCTGTTGAGTTTAAGACTCTTGTGTTCATGAGCTTAAAACTCATATTTTGTTCTTGAAGTTTATTTGCTTTGGTTGATTTTGAAATTATGACAGGTTTCTCTAGTTGGTTTAGTTGTGGTGAACTATTCTGTTTTGATATGGTCTTTGAATTATTTGATTATTTTGGTTTAGTCTCATTTGAACTATTCAAGTTATAATTGATATAGTATATGAACTATATTATTTTGTGATCCAATGATATAACATGTCATTGCCAAATATATTGAGAATATAGGAGGAGATTGTTGGATATATAGGTATATTCTCAATATAATAGAATATTATTGTATATAATGTTCTATGGAGGCAACACGTGCTTTGCACATGTTGTATGCTAATTGTTGGACCGGGTTGACTGACATGAAACCCAGTACACTAAACCCAGATTAATCTCATATAAATACTGGTCTAGAGGTAGTGACCTGTGATATTACAATTACTGATAAGCAGGGTATAATATCTTTTTTTTTTGACGAGTAAAAGGTAGGATTAGCCTACCTCACAAAAATATATATTACTAATAAAAATTGTTTAAGCAGCTATTACAAAAAACAATCTGAGTGGAGGTTTCAAAAGATAAGGACCGAGTTCCTAGATGGGTCTAGGCTTGAGATAGCATGAAGTTGTGCCGTAGAGAGGGTAGCGGACTTCTGTCGTACTCCTCTACTTGACACAACAACATGATCTCATCCCCCTTCTCCATCCAAACAGCAGTACTCGTAATAGTCCTCCAAACAGATAGTCAAAAACAGAAATGTCCAGTTACATCAGAACAGTTATGAAAGTAGTTAGTCCAAAAGATCAAAAAAAAAACCTAACCATCCACATATAACCAACAAATCACAGCACTGTAAGGTTAGGTCGAACAGCTCCCCTCATCGCTATCCAACCGATCAGCTCGAAAGAGTGCTTGCTTTAATAAGGCATCCTGCACTCCTGCAACTTCCAACTCATCCATCAGCTTTGCCTTCTTCCTTCCGCTATCCATCCCATCTATCCAAGAACGAAAAGAGAAAATGGCATTAGTAACAACGTCTTTTGCTTGCACAGCCTTTGAAGTAAAAATGCGTTGGTTTCTAGCAAGCCACAAACTCCAGCAAACTGAGATAGTTAAAAGATGCCAAGTGAGTCGGTTATTATGATTTCCAAAACACCATGTCGTGAAGCACTCATGTATATGATGGGGCATATTATGGATATTAAGCATATCAGTGAAGTGTTTCCAAGTTGCGGCAGCAACTGGGCATTCGAAAAAGATATGAAAGGTCGATTCGACAGGACATGCACAAGCTGTGCATGTAGTGTCGCCCGACCATCCCTTTGAGTAAAGAAATTCCCTCGAGTTGAGCTTGTTCCAACTAAGCAACCATATGAACACCTTGCATTTTAGCGGGGCAGGCGAGGACCAAGTTCCAGTGTAGTAAGGGGAACGGAGGCCAGCCATGATGAAGAAGTTATAAGCCGATTTGACAGTATAAGAAGAGGAAGTAGTCAGTCGCCAGGATGGTTGGTCTTCAGAAGTTGAGGGCTGGAAATCCGCAAGCAGCTCAAGCAGACGCCTTTTGTCCTCTCTCATTGAGTCAGTAAGTACACAGTTTAGTCTCGGCTGCCAATTCCACGAGCCATCTGACCAAGATCCCTGTGATATAATGTCAGCTTCAGAGTTCCATGCCGCTGCAGTAAGGGTTGGAAATAGGGAAGAAACACTGGCTCCATGGATCCATTTGGACGTCCAAAAATTGATGAGCGTACCTTTACCAAGGCTCCATGTGATGTTACAAAGGAATTGGTCTTTCAGCGGGTAAATTTCCTTCCAGAAGCTAGAGGCAGTAGAAGGACATATGAATTGGTTTGAATCACTGCGTTGATACAGGCTTCGGAGAGTTTGGCTTGGGAGGGAATCTGCTGCCAGCAAATTCCACCACCACTTCATGAGGAGAGCTTCATTAAAGACCTTGAGATCAAGGATCCCCAGACCTCCTTGCACTTTCAGTTGACAGATTCGTGCCCACTGCGCACTAGCAATGCCTCTGATATTAGCATCTGTACCACACCAGAAGAATCTACTGCGGAGCTGATCAATTCTCCTAATAACCCAAAGGGGTAACTTAAAGAAAGAGGCATAATAAACCGGCAGGGAACTAAGCACAGAATTTATAAGAACCAATCTGCCCCCTCTAGAAAGCATTTTACCCTTCCACAATGATAGACGTCTCTGAATCTTAAGGAGCAGTGGTTGCCAGTATTGTTTGCTGAGCTTATTTGAAGCGAGAGGCATACCAAGATATTTAAGGGGCAACTTCTCCTCTTTGCATCCAAGAATAGCTGAGAAGGCTTGGAGTTTCATTTTAGATCGTCCAAAATATACTAAGGATGATTTATCAAAATTGACAGCAAGACCAGATATATTAGCAAATAGTTGCAGGGCTAATTTAAGGTTAATGACCTCATCCTCATCGCCTTTGCAAAAAAGCAATGTATCATCCGCAAACTGCAGCACTGACAGGTTGGCAATTGCGCCTCTGACAGGCAGTGGGGAGAAGATTTCATTTCGGCGACCACATTTGAGCATTTGAGCTAGTACATCCACAACCAAGATGAAGAGCATTGGTGAGAGTGGATCGCCCTGTTTCAAACCTCTCTTGGAGTTAATATAACGACCTCCTTCACCATTAATGAGGATAGAGGATTTTGCAGTCTTCAATATCATAAGAATCCATCTGCACCAGGACTGACCAAAACCTCTAGCGACTAGGAGCTGTACAAGAAAATCCCAATTGACTGTGTCGAATGCCTTAGCAAAATCAATTTTGAAGAGAAGGGTGTCGGAGTGCCGCCTGCTGCATAAATTGATAGCCTCATGTGCAACAACAAAACAGTCTATCGTGGACTTACCTTTCAAGAAAGCACTTTGGGAAGAGAAGACTAGAGTGTGTAATATCGGCGAAAGTCGGTTTGCCAGCAATTTGGTGAAAATCTTAAAGGAGCAGTTGAGCAAACTAATTGGTCTGAATTCAGAAACAGAGTTGGCCCCCTCACACTTGGGGATGAGGATGATGTTACAGTAGTTCAACCTTGATACATCGCCTTCACCTCTCTGGATCGCAAGGAGCATACTAAGGAGATCCTCTTTGATAATATCCCAGAAAGTGTGGTAGAAGCTCATTGAAAAGCCATCAGGCCCCGGAGCTTTATCACTGCTCATGCCAAAAACCGCTGTCTTTATCTCATCCATAGTGAAAGGTGCCTCCAAATGAGCAAGATCCTGTAACCTATGGGGATAAAGTGAGTTCCAATCAATTTGAAAATCAGAGACAGTTGTTGTACCACAGATAGATGAGAAGTGATGTTCAAATGCTGCTCTAATTTGGAGTGGGGTTGTTTCCAGAGTACCATCTATAATCAGACTGTGGATAAAATTTCTTCGTCGACGGCCGTTTGCAATGCAGTGGAAGAAGCGCGTGTTTGCATCTCCTTCCTTGATCCATTGCACTCTCGAGCGCTGTCTCCAGTAGACCGCCTTAGCTTTGATAATCTCTTGGAGCTCCGTCTGTACAGACTTCATTGGCTCAATAGCGCTTGATGAAATTTCAGCATCAGCTTCCAGCTTGAGAAGTTTATCTTGCAATTCCTTCTTAGCTCGCGAAATATTTCCAAAGTTATCATTTCTCCATAATTTGATCCTTCTTTTAAGAAGCAAAAGTTTAGTTGCAAAAATCTCAACCTGATTCCCTTTGCACCTGAAGGATTGCCACCATTCTTTAACAGCCGGTGTGAAAGATGGATTGAGTAGCCAAGCTTTTTCAAATTTGAAATAGTTCACCCTTTTAGGGATAACTTGATCATCAAGAACTATGGGACAGTGATCAGAGGCTATTCTCGGGAGCGAATATTGGATGCAGTTTGGAAACAGAACGTCCCACTCCGCTGAAATTAGTGCTCTGTCCAAGCAATCCATAGTCGGAGTTTCTTTTTGGTTAGTCCAGGTAAATTTCCTCCCTGAGAGGGGTTAATCAATCAACTCCAAGTCTTGAATGAAGCTGCGAAAAGCTTTCATGTCTCTATTCGAGCCTCTGCCCTTGGACCTCTCTTCATCTGTCATAGTTACATTAAAATCACCACACAGCACCCAAGCATCCTTTAGGAGTCTCCTACGCTGTTTGATTTCAAAAAAACAGAGTTCGCGATCATCAAGCTCAAAAGGTGCATATACAGTAGTGACTGACCATTCTCTGGCTGAAATTCTACATTTGAAAGATGCAGACACAGAAAAAATATCTATCGCTGAGTATGTGCACTCAAGAATCTGATCGTTCCAACCCAATAGAATACCTCCGCAGCTCCCAATAGAATCTAACTGGATCCATTTTGTGATAGTCATCCCCCCCACAGACGAAAGTTTTTGAGGTCGCGAATTCTTGAGCTTGGTCTCTTGCAGACAGACAATAGAAGGTGCACAACTCTTGATGCCATCTTTGATAATTGAGCATTTGTTAGGGTTGCCCAGCCCTCGAACATTCCAGCTTGCAATCCTCATTTGGAAGAAAAACACAACATAACACGCACACAAAAAACAAAGGCAAATGAACAAGAATGCTATGCAGAATGCTGTTGTTGATCAGGGAGATCAACTACAGCTTTCTGGCATTCTCTGAGCTTAGAAACCGAGTGTGGCCCTAGAGCCTCCACTCCAATTGATGCCGCAACCTCAACAATATCATCATTGGACAGTAATGCAAAAGGATTTAAATGTGCATTGGAAACAGAGGCAGTCGAAGAGGAAGTACCTGAGGCCTTCTTCTTGATAGTGGATGATAAGTGCTTCATAAAAGGCCTGGTACTCTTGAGCTTGCTAATGGATCGCGATTGCTTCCCCTTCTTGGAAGGACCCTCTTGGAACCCTGGAGGGGCGGCAGCGGATGAGCTAGCTGTGCGACTAGCAGTTCTTTTCAGCAGGGAACGTGTGCGGAAACTTTCAGTCTTGCTGTTGCCTTCGTCTGAAGTCCCCAATGCTTCTTTATCAACTTTTCCAACTTCTCTCTGCTCTGAGTCTCGGAGTGCAACTTCAACAACTGGTTGGATCTTATCAAAAAGGGAAAGAGGCAGAGTGATAGCTTTCCCTTCCCACATCATCTCCCGAAAATCAGCTCGAGAACTATCACCAGAGGATTCAACTTCAACGGTGTTGTGCATAACTGCCTTGTCAGCCTGTGGGCCCTCCTCTAGAAGATTGCCAGCTGGCTTTGAGAAATTGGTTGAGATTGGTGCTATAATCAAGGGGTTTGGCTGCGGTGAAGGATCTTCCGTTGATTTCGGTAATGGTGCAATCTCCATAGATGGCGCTAAATCAATCTGATTGGGAGCATTTGAAAAGAATACCATATCAGGATCTGCATGCGAGGATCGCGCGCCCAATTGTTGCCCCACCCCCAAATTGCTGGGATTTGAAAAATTCTCATCCTCCACGGCCGTGATCCGCTCCCGGCGCTCCGCCGTACCCTCACCTCTGTTAACAGTATGGCCAGTTGGTCCCCAAAAGCTCGTGCTCCCCAGCTCCGCCGAGGTCCCAGTAGTGAACAAATGGACTCTGCCTGCATGCACGTCTTCCACTGGGATGGGGTTGCCAAGCAGGAGAATCGGAACATCATGAATATGGGTCTTCTGATTCCAAGGAGTTGCATACTTAACAGTCAAGGACTTTGGCACCATGGTAAGGTCTTCAACCTCGAGAAGAACCAGTGCTTGGTCTCTGCTCTCAGCGTTCAACATTTCTCGACTGAGGGTGATAAGCTTGCCAAAGCGTTTAACCAAGTGCTCAACCGACTCTCTATTCCACAAGTGGAAGGGGAGAAGGGGCAAATTGACCCAAATGTAAGAAGGCTTCGGCCTCAACCTTGCCCCGAACTCAACGGACCATGGTGAAAAAGTCACGTTGAAACCAGAAAAATTAAAGACCCCCTCGGCGATCGCCGCTTCTGCCTCAGTCGCGGTTGGGAATTGTACATGATAAACACCTTCACTGACACGCTTGAGCGACCACCAAAAGCTTTTCCTTCCCCACGAAAAATTGAATGCATGTTCAAGGTCCTTCGTTGGGGGAATTCGTCGTGGGTTGATGAGATGAAGAAATGCACTCGCATACAGTGTTGATAGGGCTTGGGCTATGGCATTGTTATGGGGGAGTTCGACCTCCAGCGTCTCTTGCCTGTTGTGGAGAGGGCAATCCCGCGCCTTATGTCCGAACTTTTTACAGTTAAAGCAGTGAAAGCCCAGCCTTCTGCATTCCGCTGCCAGATGGTCGCCGTCGCCACATTTGAAGCATCTCATTTCCATCTTCCGCGGCGGTGAATGGCGTACAGGGCGTCTCCAAAAAGAGGGTTTTGGGGGGGAAATGGTGGTGGGTTTTGGTTGAAAATAGGGCTTTGGGTTGGAGAGAGAGGGATTGTTTATGGCGGTGGGATGTGAAGTGACATTTTGAGGGGGGATTTTGGACGGTAGTGGGGGGTGGTACGGGGATCGAAGAGGCAGTTGGGGAAGGTAATGATGGGGGGGTCTGCGTGGGGGGAGTTGAAGCACCTGAGCATAGGATCTGCTCAGGTCCCTGAGGGAAGGCGGCAACTTCTCTCCCCACCCCGCTCTCTCTCTCTTTCTCTCTCTCCATCTCTTAATTTCCAATGCCAAATATTATGCAGGGTATAATATCTTAAGCGGCTATGAGATATAAACTCTAATCCTAATTACTCATCTTGATCTAACATTTGCAACCACTATGCAGCGTTAAAACTTGCTCTCAAGAAAATCTTATAACTGAAGCTGCAGCTCATCCAAATATTTCGTTATCAGATTTGTAATGAGCACAATTGTGAAGAAACAAACAATCAATTTCAGTCTTATAGTATATGTTAGTGTTTTGTAAATTATAAGGATTCACAACCTCTCCTTGTTACTAGACTGTAGCATGTGTAGATCCACATAGAAAATAAAAAGAAATGTGATGTAATACGGTGTTTTATCAAAAAAAAATACGGTGTTTTATTAGAAAATTGAAAGAGATATTTTTGAAATTATAAAAAATAGGTATTATTACAAAAGGACTTTGAATAGCTCAGATATATAGCTATGAAGGTTACAATAGTAGAAAGCACGAGTAGTGAGCATTATTATAGTGAAAAAGTCATGGAACTTCCATTTTATAGTAGTGTAAACATTCCTAATAATGATATAAATATACTTAAGACATATATTTTCATGACCCAATTAAAGAAATATTTGTAAAATACATCACATCGCTTACTTGTTTAAATCCTTCATTTTTCTATTTTCTATTTTCTATTTTCTATTTTCTATATATCATATACAATGTTCTAAAAAGCACTAGGCGGTAGTCGGGCGGCCGATGGGGGCCTAGCGCCTAGACCTTGTAATCGGGGAGCAGGCTAGGTGCTAGGCGGTTTTTTAAATTTATTTATTTATTTATTTATTTATCGATTTTTTGGCTTTATTTTGTTGTACACCTTTTTACTCTTTATTGCTACTCATTCTTAGTTTCTTACTATTGAACTTTTTCTTCTTGCAATTGTAGGATGGGCTTCACATAGTCGAATCGGTGTATTATTGTATCGGTGAACATGAGGACTCTATCTTCTCCATATCCGATGTAAACCGGGGAGCTGCGATTTGAGGTGAAAGTGAAGAGCACGATTTGGGGGTGAAAGTGAAGAGCGCGATTTAGGGTTTTTTACTTTTTTTTATTAGGAGGAGAAAGTGAGAGCGGTGGATTTTTTTTACTTTTTTTTTATAAATTACTTAATGCCTAAGCGGGTCTAGTCCGTCTAGACCCGCCTAGACCGATTAAATGCCGCCTAGGTCCGATTTTAGCCGCTTAGAACCCATTTCCGATTTTTATAAATGCCTAGGCCCTAGTCAAGGCGTTGGGGGGCCGCCTAGCGCCTAGGCGCCGCCTAGGCGGCCGCCTAGGCCGCTTTTTAGAACACTGATCATATATAGATTGATGTGTACATAACATTGAGAAGTTCGAAGCACTGTTCTAGTCAAAAATCTTAATTCTCTACTTGAAATTGGATAATACGTATGTTATCATGAGTCAAAAAAATTACTTTATAAAATATTACTCATCTATTGCGGTTTTAATTAAGAGTAATGCTTTAGCCACTACCATTTCCTTCACTACCTTAGGTGGCATACTCCTATTGGAGAAATCTCCCACCTACTCTATCATCCCCTGCCTATTGGAGTGTGCCATCTAAGGTAGTGAAGAGAAATGTAGTGAAATTGGTAGTGGCTCTAGCATTACTCTTTAATTAAACACCTTATTCTCTATTTTTTCTTTGGATTAATGCGTATATACATTTTGAAGTTCTTTTATGGTCATCATTCTTAATTCATCCATGCACCTAAGAGCATCTGTAGTCGTGGGCTAAATACCCAAAATTTGGAAAAAAATAATAAAAAAAAGAGCTGCAGTCGTCTTCCAAATACCCAAAATTTGGGTGTACGATGAATAGTTCGCTGCCAAATATAGCAGACGATTTGGCAAAAGCCAAAATATAGCTAACGAACCATTATTGTTCGTTCGTCCGAATTGACGATAGATTATCTTTCGTCTCGTAGGCGAGACGTACGAAATGTTGAAGAGACGAAGGATTATAAACCGTTTGAAAAACGAAAAAAAAAAAAAAAATTTAAATCTTCAATCAGAAGTGGCCACCAATTAAAACTTTACCACCACCCGCGACCAATTGATCCAAATCTTCAATCAAGTCCCACCAATTAAAAAACAAAAAAATCCAAAAAAAATAACAAATATGAAAAAAGATGAAAAAAGATTCAACAAACGGTACATTATGTACCGTCAAATGCAATTAACGGGGTATAGAATCCCGTCTGTGGTTTTTTTTTTTTAAAAAAATTAACAAATATAAACATAGTCAACGAACGGTTAAAGATGTACCGTGCGATGCAATTGACGTGGTATTAACTCCCGTCTGTGATTTTTAAAAAAAAAAAAAAACAAACAAAAACGTAGTCAACGAACGGGACATTATATCTCGTGTGACGAGATTGACGGTGTAATATTTCCCGTCTTTGGATTTTTTTTTTTTAAAAAAAAAAATTAAATAAAACTTAGTCGACGAACGGCCTATTATATACCGTCGTAGGAGATTGACGGGAGTTAATGTCCCGTCCTTGGGTTTTTTTTAAAAAAGTCAACGAACGACCTATTATATACCGTCCGACGAAATTAACGGGACATTATTTCCCGTCATTACTAAATTTTTTTTTAAAAAAAAAACATAATTGGAACCAGACGATATATAATCTTTCGTCTTTTAAAAGAAAACAAACGACGAATCGAATATAGCTTTGAACGACTGCAGCAACATTCTTTTTTTCCTATTTCCTATTTGCTATTTACCCAAAATTTGGCAAGAACGACTACAGATGTTCTAAGAGCTGGATACTCATATATTCTACTTATATATAAAGCTCGACATACGAGAACCTAAATCAAGGGCAGACACCACTGAATTTTGATCGAAATCCACTGATTAGATCAAGGACGAATTAACAGCACCTAGTACATGTTGTAGGCGTTATTATGATGGGAGAACATCGACCAATTAACACCCCTCCTATTGTATAGTATAGTATAATCATTCCACAAATTTAAGCTAAATATTTTTTTTTGATGAAACGGATAGAGCCCGAAGACAAGCCAAACAATCAAATAAATAATCAATAGTTTACAGGCGGGCTTTACCAGAGGTAAAACGAGTAGCAAAAAGATACAATAAATGAACACTATGTACATCAATACAAATACCGCATAATAGGCTAGCACTAATTACAATAATAAGGCAACAGGCGAGGCGGATCCGGCAACCTAGGAGTAGGCGCGACAGCTGCAAATAGCAGACAGGACAACCGAGGAGCACTCCTGGCCTCGCGAAGAACACGGAACATCGCTCAGACTGGAGAGAAACGATAATGGCATAAAAGGCGACGGTGACCACTCAGGATGCCACCTGAGCTGCCTACAGCCACGAAAACGAGGAACCAAAGGACAAAACATCCTATAAAAATAGAAATGAACTGAACAAGAAGGCTCTAAAGCCACCAGAGAGGAACAAAGAAAAGATAAGTAAACCCCAACTCGGCAAGTCAAACCCCCATTCAGTGGAGCCGCCAAGTGACGAAGCACTAGGACCAGACTCCAGCTACGATGGGTAGATAAACCCACTACCAAAACAACAGTAAGCAAGGATTCAAACCCGCACCAGTAATCCAGGGTAGAAACACAAACAGGTAATGCAAACATGCTAATACAGCCACCACAATCCGAAGCTCATCTAGAGCAAAGAAGCCATCCACAAACATACGACACAAGCAGTCAAACAGAGCAGCAAACACAGCAGTAAGGAAGCAATCGGAGCAGTATAAGTCTAATAAAGCAAACAACAACTTCAGAGAAAGAAAGAGCAGTAGAGTGTCATGGTTCCACTTAGGAGCAATACAAACCAAAAATAATAAAGTCTGCAGGGCAGACAAAGAGCAAGCTAACTTTAAGTCAGCCAATCAAACCCCAAAACACCCAAAGTAAACCCAGAATTAGCCCTGCGTACACAAAGATCAAGAAATAGAAAGGCAGTGAGATCGAAATAGTAATAGTAAGCATGGAAGAAGTAAGATTAGAAGTTAGCTAAATAGCTTGAAGATTATAGAGACAATTAACAGACTGCAGCAATTTCTCCGAGACCAAAGAGGCATGCTCTTTGAAAGCCGGGCTAGAAACCCAGGAGTTGAAAAGAAATAAAAAATCTTCGATAATAGCCGCGATCGTTTTGCATCGAAGACGGAATAATCTACCATTTCTTTCCTTCCAAATGATCCAAATGATGGTATGAGTCGCTAAAATCCAAGCCCTTCGATACACACTGTCCGAAGGCGGGAAAGACCACACAGAGGTCAAATGGAGGGGAATCACTCCCGTATTCCAAGCTAACGAATTAATCTTCCAAAGGGGGATAATGAAAGGGCATTGGATGAAGAGGTGGTTGACGTCTTCCGGTAGTTGATTGCACAAAGGGCAAAGTTGCCCCCATGCTAAATTCCTCTTGTTGAGGACCTCTACGGTAAGAAGTTTGTTATTGAAAGCTAACCAAGAGTTGATTTTGACTTTAATGGGGACGCAGGATTCCCAAATGAAATGCGACAGCGAGTATCGCATCCCTCTAGAATTGAGAAAACAATAGAAAGAATTAACCGTGAAGACTCCAGACGCAGTCCAGCGCCAGGAGATGCCCTCTGAGGCAGACCAAGAGTATCCATTGAGGAGATTTAGAAGGTTATGAAACTGATCATTGAGCTGAGCTGGAAGGACAATACTGAAGGGGATAAACCAGTATCTAACATTATCAATACAGATGAAGGAATCTGCAACCGTGGCAGCCGGAAGAACAGCAAGACGGAATAAAGAAGGAAAAGCCGAAGACAGTTTAGTGTTGCCGATCCACAAATCGGACCATAGGCTAACAGTGATCCCGTTAGCACATACCCTCGACGTGCTACACTGAAAAGCGTAAGACGCCTTCCAAACGCCCTTCCAGAAAGGCGAAGCACGGCGAGGGGGTAAATCCGGGAATTCCCACCAGTTGGACGAAGATTGATAATTTTTGATACAACTAATCTAAGGGAGATGATCCAGAGAGTGGAGTCTCCACAGCCATTTGCCTAGAAGGGCGAGATTATGGGCTCTAAGGTCCAAGACGCCCAGACCCCCTTCATCTCTAGGAGCACAGATAATTTTCCAATTTGCTAGGTGCGAACCCGGGTTATAGGCCGGCGATCCCGACCAGAAGAAATTACTTCTAATCTGATCAAGCCGTTTGATCACCCAGGAAGGTAAGAAAAAGAAAGACATGAAATATTGGGGTAAGGCGGATAGAACCGAATTGATGAGGATTAATCTACCACCCCTAGAAAGGACTTTGCCAGACCAAGCAGAGAGCCTGTGCTCCACTTTGTCAATGAGAGGAACCCAGTCAGCTCTGAGAAGCTTGCCCCATCTAAGGGGGATGCCTAGGTAAGAGATCGGGAAATTGGCAATGGGGCAATTAAAGAAATTGGAAATCTCTGCCTGGCGATTGGGGGATCCGCTCAGCCAAAGCACGGAGGATTTTTGGAAGTTAATAGTTAAGCCTGAAGCCAATTCAAAGCAATAAAGTAGCAATTTCAAGTTTCGAAGGGAGTGAAGGTTAGGCTTGCAGAAAATAATAGTGTCATCTGCTTATTGGAGATTGAGGACACCCTCAAAAAGAGGCGTACGACCAAGACCCTCGATCATATTCATGTTCCATGCATTCCTGAGAAGTTTGCTAAACACATCAGCAACGAGAGAGAAAAGTAGGGAAGAAAGGGGGTCTCCTTGACGGAGACCACATTTGACTTTAAATTGATGGCCCTCAGACCCATTCAAATAGACAGCTGAGGTGCCAGAGAAAAGACTGGATTTAATCCAGGCTACCCATTTGGGTCCGAAACCCCTGAAGGTAAGGATATCCAGTAGGAAGTCCCAATTGACATTATCATTAGCTTTTTGGAAATCAAGCTTGAGAAGGATCCCCTCTTCACGGGATCTATGACAATGGGAAATGATTTCTTGGGCCGATGCTACACTGTCAAGGATATAACGGTCTTTGATGAAACCCGACTGAGCGGGGTCAATGAGGGGGGAAATGATGACACTCAACCTAGACGATAGTACTTTCATAATGATTTTGAAGATCGTGTTAATCAGACTGATCGGCCTAAAGTTGGTCAGAATTTAAGCTAAATATTAAAATCACATACAACCTATCTATGTGAATACACATGCATGTAAGCAAGAAATGTTAATCAGACTGAGCGGGGTCAAATTTAAGCTAAATATTAAAATCACATACAACCTATCTATGTGAATACACATGCATGTAAGCAAGAAATGTCAATTAGATTCATAGTATATCGCTATATAGGGTATCAAACTACGAAGCATTAAAATGGTATCACAGAATAATTTCTATAGAGTAATGCTGCATCAACTACCACTTTTACTATATTGACATTCCAATAGGTAGGAAAAAATAGAGTAGGTGGGCAAACTCACCGATAGGAATATGCCACCTAAAATAGTGAGCAAAATGATAGTAAAATTGATAGTGGATGAAGCATTACTCATTTCTAAAACAAGGTATGGAAGCACTTTCTGACCATTGAATTAAAGACCAAAACATAGTAATATTACTATTATTAATATTAACAACAGCAATAAGAACAATTCCCAATCAAGTTTAAATGATCGATCATGACAACTAGAACAATAATGGCAAAGAACAAAAGGAACAGATAATCCATTAGTACAGCCTAATTAGTAGTCTTAGAAACATGAAGAAAACGAAGTTCAAGCAGAGAAAAAATAAACGGCATCTAAATCTACCTATCTTATACTAATCTGGTCCCTTTTACCTTTATCCTATTCAAATGAAAATTTTCCTCCGTATAATGATTATATTTGTGCTGTTGCACATGACAATCAATTCACAAAGGATTCATTCTGCAAAACCTTTCCATCCGAACCTGACGGAAACAATCTTCAATAGCAAGAGCCCCCGAGCTCTAGTAGACTATCACTCTTTATGAAGTATACATATATATGTAATCTCTATCTCTAATCTCTAATATTATAATGGGAGAAGGCCTTAGTGTCATTTGTCAATCTATCAACGCGTATGACACACGTACATAACTAATATGAAGGAGGTTTGTTACGCCTCGCTTCCCAAAATACGGGAGTACGAGTACGTAACAAAGATCCAGCGAATAATGTATAAATCATCCATAAGCTATAACAGATTAACTCAACAATATACAAGAGATCACAACAACGCAAGAAAGAATAACTACATAAACAATGAATAAACTCCAAAACAATCATTAAATAAATTCACCAAATAATATCCAACATCTAGGAGAAAAGTAAAATTCGGGTCATACAAGCCTGGAATACAAAGTACGACGAAAAATAATAAAAGACAAATAACATGAAATAACTATAGCAGTATAATGATTCAGCTCCATTCTTCAGAAGGTTTGCTCACCAAGTCCTTGGGTTAAATTTCCTCCTGTACCTGCAAACTCATCAACTAAGGTGGAAAAAAATTGTCCGTTAGAGCAAGTTACAATAAGTAGTAAAAGAAAAGAAACAATGAAAACATGGTTTATCAAGAAATAATCAACTAGATCAAAATCAAGATCAATAACAAAAGATGATAATAAAATCAAGGGTCTCAAATTAACAATACAACAAACAATGACTGTATTCAATGATTCAAGGTCAATAACAATAATCATGATCAAGAATGCAAGTGTCAATCCTATATTTATTAATATTTTATTATCCTATCGAATGCATGTAATACTGTGTCTCATACCACAGGTTCGGTGCATGCAAACAGTGATCGCTTAGACTATAATGGTGAACTCTACAAATCATATACTCGGCACGATAAGGATAACGAGAATCCACAATCCATGACAATAACGATAATTTATCCACAATCCATGACAATAAACAAGCGAGAACAAGAGGCACATTCCTAGTACAGTCTCCGATTGTTCACTACTAAGTCAACCCTTATTACCCCGGCTTGTTAATATTTTATTATACTCAAATGTGGACATGCAATGGGTACAAAAATTTCGAAGTGATGTTAAGGAGATGTCAAGGCTATGCAATGCATGGTATAACTAATTTTATTCTCTAGATGCAAAATCAAACATGGATATGATTAAAATACAAAAACACACATTCTGGACAACAAGACGTTGCTGTACAAAAATTAACTTTCTCATTGCTGCAGGAAAGAAAACTAGGTTCCGTCAGAGATTCTGGAAAGTAGACTCTCTGCCGGTTCTAACGCATATTCCCACGATATATAATAAATACAAAAATTAGGCGAATGATCTCATTCTTCACTGATTACATGTTCAGGCACTATGTTAGGATCAAAATTCTTGTATATAAAAATAGATTGTAAAATTATTTTAAAATCACATAAAAATCATATTGTAACTCTTAGTCATGTATAGTGTTGTTGATTTTGGTGTGGGAGCAAACAGATAAATTTGTGGATTCTTGGAGAAAACAATAAAGCAAACCTGTTGACCTTCACTGATGTGTTAACTTGGTCTCTCGCCGCTGCTGCGAAACTACAAAAAGTGCGAGACACCAGGATGGATCCCGGCGACGCACTCTCCGATGCTCTTGTCAGTAATCTGAATGATTAAGAAAGAGCCTTTATTGGAAAAGTATTGATTACCTGGTAACAGTGGGGGGAGAGGGATATTTATAGTCGCCTTAGGGATCCGTTTCGAGATATGAACATATCTCTACTTTCTGGTGTGAATGGATAGAGGCGGTTAAGATCACTTCTTAGGGATAATTATGAATCTGAATTCTTCTTTATCCTTCTGAACCGGTCTGTAACGGGTTGGAACCCGTACCCAGTAAGACAGATCCGTTTATGGGTTATTGGGTTTTGAAGAAAGACCCAGTTCCCATTTCAGATCCGTTTGTAGGTGAAATTATCGTTTTACCCCTGAGCTTTAAGATTCGTGCCCGATTTGAACGGCCCCGATTTAATCCCATTTTTAGCCATATCACGAGCCCCCCCACTCCTGGAGACTGAGTTCTACAGTCTTTAAGGAGTAGTTTTGTTGGTCTAATGGCGTACGGAATTTTATCGGTGTTCTTAAGGGAGTTCAGATCTTGCTCAAGGTGTAACGGTGTTATTCTGGGCTTGTAAAATGCCCAAAAATACCCTCAGAATTTTCTATATTGTTTGTGATTTTTCCAGATTTTTCTGAATTTTTCCTCATTTTTTAAATTTTTTTATTCATTTTCCGAATTAAATAATTAATTATCGAAAAATTTAATTAATTATTCTAATTTAATAATTATTATTTTCAGAATTTTAAAATAATTTTCCGAATTAATAATTATTTTTAGAATTTTTTAATTAATTTTTTCGACTTTTAATTAATTTTTCGGATTTTTTTAAATTATAAATTAAATTAAATAAATAAATTAATTAATTAAATATTACCTGGACACGTGGCGTATTTCTGGACGTCGATCATGATCAGATGGCACACATCGCAAAGCAGATCATTTTCTAGACACGTGGCGCGTTTCTGAGCGTCGATCTTGTCACAGCGCGAATTTTGAGATGATCGGACGGCGCGTGTGGCTCGACAGCGTTTTTCTTCGCATGTGGAGGTCGGTGCCCCGGTAGCTCGGCACCCGTCCTCGGATCTGGCCGAAGTTGGAGGTGACGCCACATGGCTTTTTCTTTTCTTTTCTTTTCTTTTCTTTTTCTTTTCTTTTCTTTTCTTTCTTCCCCGCTCTGTTTCTTTTTTTTTCTCCTTCGTCTTCAGCTCGTCTTCGCCTCTCCTCCCTTCTCCTTCGTCTCTTTCCTTCGGCGCCACCTCAACGAAGAGGGAAGCTCGATGTCGGCATTGGAGAGGAGCTCAGCGGAGGCTCGGCGAATCTGAGCTCGACCGTGGAGCCCGGCCACGAGGAGTTTCGGAGCTCGGCGAGGAGAGGAGGTGAGCTCGGCTATGGGCGAGCTCGGCGAGATGGCGAGGGGAGCTCGGAGCTTCGGCGAAGCTTCGACGAGGTGGCTCGAGCTTCGACGATGGAGATGTGTGAGCTCAGGAGTGGGTTTGGAGCTTCGGCAGCGGAGCTCGGCACCGTGGTCGGCATTTGGAGCTCGGAGACAGGCCATGGCGGAGCTTGGTGCTCGACTGTGGGGTAGCTCGGCATCGAAGCTCGGCGTTGGAGATGACTCGAGCTCGGAGACAGGCCATGGCGGTGGAGGAGTGCTCGAACTCAGTGGAGAGCTAGTTATGGTCGGAGCTTCGACGAGGCCATGGCGAGGGAGGAGCTCGATGGTCGCGAAGCTTCGACGAGGAAGCTCAACTGCAGTTGAGTGAGCTTGAGAACGAGGAGCTTCGACGGAAAGGGGCTCAGCGACGAATGGAAGGTGAGAGGAGTTCGGCTCGAGCTCGAGCTTGGCCGTCGGTACTCGCGACGTGGTGGTCGGCTAGGAGTTGAGGGTCGAGCTCGGTGAGGGGAGCTCGTGAAGGGGATGGGGTCGAGCTCGGTGACGTGTTCGACGAGAGAGAGGTTGGAGTGTTGGGTTTTGTTCTTGTTTGGTTTTGGTGCCAAAACTGCTGAAGAAGAGGAAGGGGAGGTAACGGGTGGTTGTGGAACGGGATCGGGTTTATAAAGGGTTCGGATCCGACCCGTTAACCCATCTGCTTCTATTTTTTGGATTGATTGAATCTGAGCTACACATTGTGTTTGAGCACGAATTTCGAGGCAATTTTTTTGCCATTTTGCTGTTTGGTAGCTCGGTAGCTCGGATTTCAGATCTGAGCTACGTGGCTCCATCTGGACGGTTGATCACGATCATAGCGCGAAACACAAGGCAGGAGGCCCAGATCACGAGAAAATGTGATCTTGTCGTTTTGTGGAGACGTGACAAAATCTGAGTAATCCATCAGCCATTGGTGCGAACATCTGGACGATCTGACGGTCCAAGGAGCTCGAGGGTATTTTTTCCCATTATGGAGGTCGGTGCCCCGGTAGCTCGGCGTTGTAGTTCGGAGGCATCTTTCCCAGAAGGGGCACCTCGGTAGCTCGGCGTAGCTGTGTTGCGATCCACTTTTCCGGTGCTACGGAGGTCCGATCGGGGCGTGTGACCCCTCATTTCGAAGCTAACTCGAAGATCCACAACTTCTCTTTAGGAGTGGGCTGAAGAATCACCCTTCTTCATGGTCAAAATAGCCCCGCAATATTCCTGTCTTCGTGAAGTTGAGGAGTGTTTTGGTCTTCAAAATCTTCGAAGAGGAGCTCCACTCCTAGGAGCGAAGAAGATGGGCTAGGAAGATCCTCGTAAGAGCCATGGGAAGATCCATTCTTGGGGGTGGGTGCAAGGAGCAACTCCTGGGAAGAGTTCTAGCTCGAAGCCCATTGAGAGGAAGTGCACTCGTAAGGCGAACGGAGTGAAGAACATCACAAGGCTTTAGGAGAGAGCAATTCATGAGACGAGTTTGAGGAGCAACTCTAGGAGAGAGTTTTGAGCTCCGAACTCGCTTAGAAGAGGTCCGCTTTGGAGGTGAGCGGAGCGAAGAGCTTGGCCCTAGGAGAGAGCAATTTGGGAAACGAGTTTGAAAAGCAACTCTAGGAGAGAGTTTTGAGCTCCGAACTCGTTGAGAAGAGGTCCGCCTTGGAGATGAGCGGAGCGAAGAGCATGGCTCTAGGAGAGAGCCATTTGGGAGACAAGTTTGAAGAGCAACTCTAGGAGAGAGTTGTGAGCTCCGAACTCGTTGAGAAGAGATCCGCCTTGGAGGTGAGCGGAGCGAAGAGCATGGCTCTAGGAGAGAGCCATTTGGGAGACAAGTTTGAGGAGCAACTCTATGAGAGAGTTGTAAGCTCCGAACTCGTTGAGAAGAGGTCCGCCTTGGAGTTGAGCGGAGCGAAGAGCATGGCTCTAGGAGAAAGCCATTTGGGAGACAAGTTTGAGGAACAACTCTAGGAGAGAGTTGTGAGCTCCGAACTCGTTGTAAAGAGGTCCGCTTTGGAGGCGAGCGGAGCGAAGAGCTTGACTCTAGGAGAGAGCCATTTGGAAGACAAGTTTGAGGAGCAACTCTGGGAGAGAGTTGTGAACTCCGAACTCGTTGAGAAGATGTCCGCCTTGGAGGTGAGCAGAGTGAAGAGCATGGCTCTAGGAGAGAGCCATTTGGGAGACAAGTTTGAGGAGCAACTCTAGGAGAGAGTTGTGAGCTCCAAACTCATTAAGAAAAGGTCCGCTTTGGAGGTGAGCGGAGCGAAGAGCTTAACTCTAGGAGAGAGCCATTTGGGAGACAAGTTTGAGGAGCAACTCTAGGAGAGAGTTGTGAGCTCCGAACTCGTTGAGAAGAGGTCCGCCTTGGAGGTGAGCGGAGCGAAGAGCATGGCTCTAGAAAGAGCCATTTGGGAGACAAGTTTGAGGAGCAACTCTAGGAAAGAGTTGGGAGCTCCGAACTCGTTGAAAAGAGGTCCGCTTTGGAGGTAAGCGGAGCGAAGAGCTTGACTCTAGGAGAGAGCCATTTGGGAGACAAGTTTGAGGAGCAACTCTAGGAGAAAGTTGCGCTCCGAACTCGTTGGGAAGAGGTCCGCTCAGGAGGCGAACGGAGAGGAGAGCGTGGCTCTAGGAGAGAGCCGTCTTGGGGACAAGTTTGAGGAGCAACTCTAGGAGAGAGTTTTGAGCTCCGAACTTGCTTAGAAGAGACCCACTCGGGAGGCGAGTGGGACGAAGGGCTTGGCTCTTGGAGAGAGCCATTTGGGAAACAAGTTTGAGGAGCAACTCTAGGGAAGAGTTGAGCTCCGAAATAGTCATTTAAGAGAGATCCAACGGTTGTGGGAGCAGTTTCGAATGGCGAACCACTTCTTACCCGCTTATGAGCGAGTAATTTGAAGCGGAATCGAGCCAAATGTTGGACTCCGAACTCGTCGTTTAAGAGAGATTCAACGGTTATGGGAGCAGTTCCGAATGGCGAACCACTTCTTACCCGCTTATGAGCGAGTAATTTGAAGCAGAATCGAGCCAAGTGTTGAACTCCGAACTCGTCGTTTAAAAGAGATTCAACGGTTGTGGGAGCAGTTCCAAATGGCGAACCACTTCTTACCCGCTTATGAGCGAGTAATTTGAAGCGGAATCGAGCCAAGTGTTGGACTCCGAACTCGTCGTTAGAGAGGGTTAACGAGTTGTGGAGCAACTCTGAATGGTGAGCTGCCCTGCCCTTACTTGTTTGCAAGCGGCTAAAGCAACGTCAAACCAAGTGTTGGACTCCAAACTCATTTTTTGAGCTTAGTAAGTTGCGAGAGAATGGAGGTCTACTCGGACGGAGGTTTTTTCCCCGTTGCTCTTCTTCCCTGTCAATTTGGCCGAGGTGCCTCTCCATCTCGTGGAGACGGCGGTAGACTGAGTATTCTCTTTGATCATATCTTGTCGAGCCCCGGGACTCATCTTCGTACGAGGGTGGCTGTGGCTGCAGCGATGGTAACTTGGAGATGGACGAGTACTGGGAGTGTGAAGGCGATGGCTCCTAGCTAGCTCATGAGTAGGTGGTCTCTGGTCGTTATTTGGGGCGATATTGAGGACCCGTAAGACTGCCGCTTGGAAGTCTTGAAACTCCGCCCTTGTGACTGGTGCCTCTCCAGCTTGGCGGTCCCTATGTGTGGCTCGGCTTACTAGAGAATGAGTTCTCCGCAGATGACGCTGAGGGGACTCTCTTCGCCTCCTCGGGGGAGGGGATCTTCCAGTCCTCGGTCGGCGGGGGGTCCGGACTCTTGAGGCCCCTGGGTGCTCAGGTTGATGGACTCCCCCAAGTGCTCGCCATCCATTCAGGCGAGTTCGGAGGTCGACCCCTTTTTGGCAGTCGACAATCACTTGACGAAGATTCCACTCGGGAGGGCTTTGAGAAGCTATAGATTCAACTGAAGGATTGGGACCCGCGACATGGTCATGAGGAGGGTGTTGCTTCGGATGACTCCGACGGGAGCCCCCCTGGACAGCCCCCCGAGACCCTGGAGGGGCCTGTTAAGGAGGAGCACCTTGAGCTGGAGGAGGGGGATGAGGAAGAGAAGTGGTTTTCGGCTGGAGACCGATGCCTTCCCCTTCTGTTTTGGATGCATGGCTTGAAACTAGTCTCGCTGATGAAGTTAGGTCAGGTTGCTTTTTCGTTCCCACATACGGCGCCAATCTGTTGCGGCTGATTTTGGTGTAGAAGCAAACAGATGAATTTGTGAATTTTTGGAGAAAACAATAAAGCAAACCTGTTGACCTATTGACCTTCATTGATGTGTTGACTTGGTCTCTCGCCGCTGTTGCGAACCTGCAAAAAGTGCGAGACACCGGGATGGATCCCTCCGACGCACCCTCCGACACTCTTGTCAGTAATCTGAATGATTAAGAAAGAGCTTTTATTGGAAAAGTATTTATTACCTGGTAACAGTGGGGGGAGAGGGGTATTTATAGTCGCCTTAGGGATCTGTTTCGAGATATAAACATCTCTACTTCCCGGTCTGAATGGATAGAGGCGGTTAAGATCACTTCTTAGGGATAATTATGAATCTGAATTCTTCTTTATCCTTCTGAACCGGTTTGTAACGGGTTAGGACTCGTACCCAGTAAGACAGATCCGTTTATGGATTATTGGGCTTTGAAGAAAGACCCAGTTCTCATTTCAGACCCGTTTGTAGGTGAAATTACCGTTTTACCCCTGAGTTTTAAGATTCGTGCCCGATTTAATACCATTTTTAGCCATATCATATAGTAACAACATATAAAATTTCAAGCTCAAATCCTACAGTTAACATTTTATTTTAATAGAAAATTATGTCAGTGTAACTCTAGACAGAAATTTGAAAATTGAAAACCTAGCAGTGTTAAAAATATAATAACTTATAGTTTATAAATCAGAATTTAGATCCGTAAAAAGTTCTGGAAAATAGATTTAAAAAGCTACATATTCTATTTACAAATTTCTATTAAATTATAACAGCAACTGGGACGAAAACTCAGTGCAACATGGGACAAACAGCAGGCCAACAAGTAGATCATTATTATTTAGGAACAAAATGATATACGCATGCATATAAATTCATGGAAAATAATTAACAGAAAACTATACTCCACATTATGGTGGAATTCTACGGTTAATTACACGAATTTTAATCAACAAAGCATGGACATCATATTCAATCGAAAAAAAACATTCAATCATCATTCTTCTATATAAGATGTTTCTAACCTAAGGATTCGTGTAGTGTATGCATATACTAAAATATACAAGGCCTGGGTTTGAATCAAGGGAAATGGCACGAGAAGAGGACTACTACTTGGTTTCGCCGATGAATTCGTAATAGTCTCTTTGAAGGGTATCAAGCAAATAAAATATGATAAACGAATGAGGAACTACTTGCGGTGATCAAAGAAAATTCTTGAACAAGAATAATAAAACTAGTTCAAGAGGAAACTTGCCTTTAAATGATTATTCCGAATATTAATGAAGATGATATGAAAAGATTCAATGACGGCAACACATGCAAACTACGTACACAGCAACCACATGCTAAACACTACAACGGCGACACATGCAAACCACAGAACGGTGGCGGCAACATACACGGCACGACAACAGCAAAAGACAGCAGCAATTACAGCAAGAGACATAGCAACAACAACAAGGGCACCGACGGTAACGATGAGTAACGAAACAACAGCGAGGTCGACGACAGCACATAGTAGAGCGGTTGCACGAGCAAGGGACTGCCTCACAAAGACAACAACAACCACAATAAGAGCAACAACAACAACAACAGGCTACGAAGCAACGACGGTGGCAAGGGCAGGGGGCGACGGAAGTGTGCGGCAACAACATGGTGCAGCGAGGGAGAGAGGGTCGCTGTTGTAGCGAAGTAAGGGTGGTCGAGGGGGCAGCAAGGCGGGGTGGTGCACGGACAAGGTGGTCGACTGCGAGGGGTGGAAGTTATAGGCTGAGGATGATGGTGGCAGGCAGGGCGTCGATGGAGGCATCAATGGTGAGGCGCAGTTGAGAGGAAGGCGAAGCAAGGAGGCGGAGATAAGCAGCGGTGGAGTCGATGAGTTCAGGTCGAGGACAGGGGAGAGGTGACAAGGAGGTAGAGGCGGTCGACGAGCGGGATGGTGGTCGACGGTAGCAGTGGCAGTGGTGGTCAACGGTGGAGGGTGCAAGCGACTCGATGGGGAAAAAGAAAACGAGAGGGTTGGGTCGGGGGTGTCGAGGTGGATGGTGCAGGCGGCGGGGATGGCGGCAAAGCGAGGAGGTTGATCGGGCTGTCGAGGCTGGAGTGCGGTGCGGTGGAAGGAAGAGCAGCAGATGGGGGCGACGGTGGCTTCGGTTGCAGGCGGCGGGGATGGAGGTCGATGGTGACTGGATGAGCGGGGGTTGACGGTGGCAGTTGCAAGGCTACAGTCGAGGGGCCGAGGGCTGGCGAAGGTGGGAAGGAGAAGGCCGGGGTTGGGTTTCGAAAGTCGAACAGGGGAAGGAAAAGTTAGAGCGGCGGGGGAGATGAGAGATAGATTAAGATGATTAATTAGGTTTAGTAATTAAGGTTAAGATAATTAATATATATAGGGGTTTAGGATGTTGGGTTAATGGGTTATAGAGTTAGGATCCAATAAGAAAGCTATTGGGTTTAAAAATAAATAAGAATAGGATATTTGGTTAATGGGTTTTGGGTTTAGGACTATAGGGTTTATAATATATATATATATATATATATATATATATAGGGAAAAAGGGGTATGAGCAACTTGCTCATTTAGTAAATAAGCAATTGATGATGTGGCATACATGTGATTGGGAAAGCCTTAAAAGAGTTAGTTTTCCAATGTATCACATGCATGCCACATAATCAATTGCTCATTTACTAAATGAGCAAGTTTCTCATATCCCTTTTACCCATATATATATATATATATATATATATATATATATATATATATATAGTAAGTCTATTAAGAGCTGGGAAGCTGGGCTCCTTATCGGGAGCTGGAGATCTCAGCCATCCGATCGATCTTGATCGCGATCGGACGGCTGAGATCTATTGCCGCTTATCTTCAGATAAGGTGAAAGGTAAAAGTAGTATACTCAATCGATTGAGTATACCCCTTATCTCTTATCTTCGAGAGCTCTCTTCTCTCCCGCTCTCTATCGTTCCAAACCCTAATAAGACTGCTTCTTATCTTCTCCCGCTCTCTCTCCCGCTCTCGAAGATCGCCCCGCTCTCTTCACAACCCTAATCGCTATCTCTTCTCTTCTCACGCTCTCAGTCCCGATCTCCATCTTCGAAACCCTAATCCACCTCTCTTCGAAACCCTAATCGAAGATAGCGAAGTCGAGCTCTTCTCTCCCGCTCTCTTTCTTCGTCACCTGTGTAAACCCAACTCCACGATCGACCGGATCTCCAGTCGCTTATCTTCAGATCTGTCGAGGGGTAAAAGGGGTATAATCGATCAGCCCCCATCGGCCTTGTCGTCGCAGCACCAAAGAAAAGCACTTACAAGTTCGTTCTCTCTCTCCAACGGAAAACCCAAACTACGACAAGGGTTTCGATTTCTCGACTCATTTTCAAATTTTATTTCCTTTATAAATGCTTCTAGTTTGTTGTTATATTTTTCGCGCTTAAATTATGCTTTGATAATATTCGCACTAGTATTCGTACTAGTACATTTAGAATAACAAATAATATTCGTACTAGTATATGGAATTTTAAGATGTGGACATGACACATGCATATAAGCACACAAAATTCATGTAATATGCAGTCTAGTTTTTGTTTCTTTCGAGATTTGCTTCAATCACTGCTAATAGGACATGACACGTGCATATAAGCACCCAAATTCCATGTAAAATCCATGTAAGAAGTATATTAAATCAAATAATGAAATACATATAGAATGGAGTATGTTTGGGCTTCACTCAATAATAAAATAATCTAGTAAGACAACAAATAAAATCATAGAATTGAATATGATTTTTATGCATTAAATCAAAATACAAATTAGTAATAAGATAAAATGAAGTATAATTTGGGTTTGCATTTTAAAAATAATAAATCCAAAATCATGTGTAAAGCGGTTTAAAATTGAACCTTGAGTTAACTTAATGAGCATCATGTAAATAAATTATATAAATAAAATATGGATTAAAATCTATGGGCTCTCACAAATTAATAAATAATCAAAGAAATAATAATAATAATAATAATAATAATAATAATAATAATAATAATAATAATAATAATAATAATAAGATCATATGACAAAATATGATTTGTATTATAATATAGAAATTATTTGAAAACAACTACAAATACAATTAATGAATAGAAATAAACTTTAATAGGAGATCCAAAATAAATTTAAGATAAAATGAATTCAAGATAACGAAAAATTTAATAAAGAATCCGAACACAGAAAACACACAAAAAAATATGTATTGTTGGAAATGGAGGTTACAAGGTTTTAGGTTTGAGTCCTCACTACGTCAGAATTTTTTTTGTTTTTTTTTATAAAAAAAAAATAGACGTGCATTATCCATGCATAACTAATATAAAAGAGGTCTTAGGTTCGAGACCAGACTACATCAAAATTTTTACTTTAAAAATATATATTTATTAATGGTAACTTATTACTGTAATAGTTTGAACATGCATTGCTCTTTACTATGATAATAACATCCACATAGTTATCAAACATCTACGAAACACAAACACAAACACACTGGCATGGACACAAAGGCATAGTACAAATTCTAAAATACTTCACTAGGATAGGCAGTATTATGTCAGAAGAGTGACTCATGTCTGATGGACATGATACAACTTCCAAATAGAAGTACTAGAGCTTCATAGAAATTATAGACAAATATGGTAAGTCTTCATATTCTTCTCCTAGAAAGAAGGATTCTTCCAGTTGTGCTCAGGAGGAATTTATCAACCATGTCAATGCTTTCGGTACTGAAAAGAAAGAATCTGATTATATGCTATGAAGAGTTGTTTTAAAAATATCAGGAAATTAGAGGAACTTATAAAACTTGG
The DNA here is from genome assembly GCA_017893485.1 of Hemerocallis citrina. Taxonomy (NCBI): domain Eukaryota; kingdom Viridiplantae; phylum Streptophyta; class Magnoliopsida; order Asparagales; family Asphodelaceae; genus Hemerocallis; species Hemerocallis citrina. Next base: position 21,319,700 of record CM030366.1, read on the forward strand.
ACATAATCAGTGCATATAATATGAAACCTATTGAGATATTCCTCCTCATGACAAGGGACATATTTGATCTAATCTCATATCAAAGCCCAATAAAATATATTTTTCAGGAGTATCAAAATCATATCAAAGCTTAAAATTTCAAATTTGATATGCATTTGGACCAGTTGGTCTCACTAGAACTGGTGGAACATGGTACAAGCATCTCACCGACAAAATATCCCAACTTTTCTTAATTGATGTGTTGTCGCAACAAGAAAGTGCAGTCTGCTTCATGCAGGTTTCGATAAAAAAGAAAACAATGCAATACAAGTGGTTTTACTGTTGAGACTCAAAAATAAACATAATGGGTAATGTAAGCATTGTTCAAAGAAGACTCTTCTAACTATTATAATATGAACTATATGCATACAAAGTACATCTAAATTATATGACTACATGATTAGTCAATTATACATCTATGGTTATCATCTGTGGGGTGCTACACTTACCTATTCGAGATCTGTAAACAACTATTGCAACAACCTTTAGAAAGAAAGCATAGAGCTAACCGAAGTAAGATACAAAATAAAAGCAAACTACACGAATCCTTAATCTCCATTTAACTCCGTTCAGGACCATCTGGCTCGTCAAATTACCTAACCATGTATTATCACACAACACACATACCTACACGAATACTTAATCTCCATTTAACTCCGTTCAGAACCCATTTGGCTCGTCAAATTACCTAACCATGTATTATCACACACATACATACCTACACGACTCCTTATTCTCCATTTAACTCCGTTCAGGACCATTTGGTTCGTCAAATTACCTAACCATGTATTATCGCAAACATACACACTGACATAGAGTATATATGTAGGAAGCATGTGGATAGCTCCTAGGCCTTAATCTAAAACCATGTATAAAATAGAAGAAACTTGGTTCGATGCAAGTGTTCATGTATGACTATTAGAAAAAGGTAAAAAAAAAAAAAAGTTGTATATTAAAGTTCATAGGGAATATTGACAGATTCGAAAGTTGGTCTGATACAAGGACAAGTGGTCCTAAGTTTAAGACTAAACCATGAAAGAAAGTACACCCTTCATCTTCCTTCTATTTTGTTTAGACAGTGCTAAATAGAAGTGGGACTGTGGCTTCAAGGCAATGATCGCCTGTGGGTTCCCTTCTCTCCTTTCAGACCTAGTTGAATAAGTACCAAACTTGACAGAGGAGACAAGAGGGAATCACATGCTCATTCCAATATTCTATTCCTTGCTTTCAAGCATCCCCAAGGGAGCATCATCTCAAAGAACAATATTTCTATTTCTTTAAAAATAAAAAAAAGATGTATCTAATTCTGCTTCTGGAAGGCTTTCAGTCAACATAATCTTCAAACCTTCTCCCTATCATCAGCTAATACTCAAAAAATGCCTAGATTCTTCTTCTCCTATCTCATGGTCCCTTACGCAGCATCTATACCATTGCATTAACATGTATCAATCAGAATCCTGAAAGCATCAACAACCATCCACCAAACAAGTCCATTCAAGTTTGGAGAGGAAATAAAAAACAAGGTTTCCACGAGCAGTGGATCTGGGAAATGAGTTCTTACAAACAGTTCCAGAATCTGGGAACTTTGCAAGCTATAAAGACATCAGATAAACAGCCTTTGGTTCAGAAAATTCGATTGAATGGCATAAGGTTCCTTCCTTCTTTTACATTTAGGGACCAGTGCATGAAAAGAAGGGATTTTAATGGATCTATTCCTCAACCCACATACATGACAAGTGAATTGTGTTCTGCAAAATAAAAAGCTTCTAGTGCAGAATAAGGATGAAAGTGCTGGCCTGAGAAATGACAATAAGAGTTATATGACAGGAGGGTCCATATACCTAAAGAGAGAAGGACAAGATCTCTTTTTCAGTTGCAGCCAGATTGGATAGGATCAAGTGTTCGTTTCAAAGATTCTAAATTCTCAAAATTTCCCCTTATAAGGAGAGCTTTGGCACAGCCAGCCATCATGATATGAAGACTCAGCAACACAGGTGGTTCATCCTATAGACTAGACAAAGAAGCATTTAGAAAATAAGAAACTCAAGTCTTGGTTTTCTAGAATTTTCCAGACTGACAACATAGAAGTCAGTAATTTACAAGGCCCGCGCAGCTTTTACGAGATAAAGGGAAGAAAGAGGTAAGATCCTGACATGTTGCTATATGTATCATGATAGCCTGCATAATTTCAGCAGTGGAACTGACTGGATTGTATTTTTCATGTGCAGAAAATGTACAATCATCATCAACAGGGAAATAATTTGGCATCTTCGAGATCAGCATTTCCAGCAGAAAGGCATTTGTTTTTGCAAGGAGGAAATGCGCAAGGAGAGGCAGGCCTTGTTCTCTCAACTGATGCTAAACCAAGATTAAAATGGACCCCAGAGCTCCATGAGCGTTTTATAGAAGCAGTTAATCAACTTGGAGGAGCTGATAGTAAGTATATTCAATGAATTGAATTTGAAAGGCAAAGAGTACAAGCAACCTTTGCTGTTTGGAAAACTAGTAATCAAACATTAATTCAATTTCCTCATTTTCTAGAGGCGACTCCCAAAACTGTTATGCGGCTCATGGGCATCCCAGGACTAACTCTATATCACCTCAAAAGCCACCTTCAGGTAGTAATTACGTTGGGCTTAGATTCAATTCCTGATCTTCTTTTTTTATAACAAAACTCTTAATGTTTTGGGCTTCCAGAAGTACAGGCTTAGTAAAAATCTCCAAGCTCAAGCTAATATTGGGACATCAAAGAACGGTAAAAAGAAGCTTCCTAAATTTAAGTATGTTCCAAGATTATAGACATGATGTACTTACAGTACATTCCTCATTTCAGCTGCATCTCTAGCAATCGATAGGACATCTGGGTCTGAAGGTAGCAGGTCTCCTGTTTGCAACACAAACATGGGGGTTCCAACAAACAAGTAAGACTAAAAAAATAAGTTATTAGTATCTGCAGTAATAAGAAAATTGCGATTGACAAAATTTTTCTTCTGACTCTTAGAACCATTCACATCAATGAGGCACTTCAGATGCAAATTGAAGTGCAGAGGCAGCTACATGAACAACTTGAGGTAAGGGTTCGAAGCCTATTGGTGTTGGCACTGTTAAGAGTAAATTATAATGTTTCTGTCTTCCCCTATCTAAGCTCTTTCCTCATATGGGAATTTCAGAGCCCTGATTCAAAATAAGTTTAACATTTCTGGTCATTATGGAATAAAATTGTATGCTCAACGTTTGTGGTAATCCTTTTGCATATGGTGGCCTTGCTATGTGCATCCACTGAATGCTTAACTAGGATTAACTGTGATAAAACTTTGACAAGCATTCCACGTGTGTGTGCACATAAATAAGAGATAAATAACTTACTTTATTGTCAAATAAGTATTACCCTCTAGTGTTAAATATTCAAATAACCTGCGGTGAGATGATGGTTGAAAAGGCAGGAACTCTTATTCAATAAACTAACAAGTCGTCGAAGTAGTGCTTTTCCAATAGGTTATTTCTCATCTCCCATTTAGTTTTTGTTCACGTTTTATCAGAGTTTTGTAGTAAGAAAAAGAAAGTTATCATCACCTAAAATATCAAAATTTACTAACGGCTCAAGACAACTCATAGGATCATTAAATCCAATCCAGCAAAAAAAAGATTATTTTTCAGCATCTAAGTCGTCGTTCTAATTTAGTCTTCCAACTCAAGGTAGAAGAAATACATGTACCTTAGTGAAGAAAAAATACAATCAACTCATAGTACTGTTTCATCAATCATGTAAGGCATTATGAAAACTAATTTAGAAATGTCATGCATAGTTGTAACAAAAAATTATATTTATATGAGTAGTTTTTCTTCACTATTCATAGAAATGTAATACATTATTCCAATAAAAAATGATAATTTCCGTACTGTAAATAGGTGCAAAGACACTTACAACTGAGGATAGAAGCTCAAGGAAAGTATTTACAATCGGTTCTAGAGAAAGCCCAAGAGACACTTGGCAAGCAGAACTTGGGCTCTGCAGGACTCGAGGCTACCAAAGTTCAACTCTCCGAACTAGTCTCCAAAGTATCAAATGAATGTTTTAGCAATGCCTTTCCAGGTCTGGAAGAAATTCACAGTCTTCAAGCCCTGCAAATGCACCCAGCCCAACTTAATGATGGTTCAATGGATAGTTGCCTGACCTCATGTGAAGTATCTAAAAAGGACCAAGGAATACAACATAAAAATGCAAGTATGGGATTGAGAACATATCCTGGAAATTCACCTCTATACCCACAAAAAATGGGAGAAGACATAAGTCTTGATCAGTCACAACTTGCATGGTGTGAAAACTTTAAAAACCACAAGACATATTTTTCATCCATTGTGAAGGAACCAGTAAGGGCAGGTTTTCAAGAACTAAGAGATTCTACAGTTCTATCCATGAGCATTACAAGCCAAAGAGAGAAAGAATGTAGAAGAAGAGAAGAGGACCATTACTTTGAAGAACCAAGTAGCAAAAGGACAACAGTCAAACAGGAGCAAGGAAAGCAATCCAATGGATTTGGAATGTCGTGTGTAACGACACAGCTAGATTTAAACTCTCAGGACAATGATGATAGTGTCCCAAATTGCAACAATTTTGATCTGAATGGTTTCAGCTGGAGCTAAGGGTAAAATGTTTAAACTTTAAACTGTAAAAGCAGGGATGAGAAGTAGGAGGAGAGAACAGTCTGTTTTCTAAATGAATATCTAACTATCTCATGAATTGTATATTGTTCGGGACTCGGGAGAATTTGTTGAGTTGCTAGCTAACCAAACCAACTAGCATCGTTTGTGAGAAAATGATACTACTACTACTACTTCTATTAAACTTGTTGAGTCGTTAGCTTACAAACCAAACTACTTTCTGAAACATAACCTGTAAAATGATACTAATACTACTAATAGTAAAAATTACTACATACATACTAACCGCAATAATAACAACACACATATATGTGGCAGGGGGCACATGAAGTTCACTTGGCCTAATTCCTAAAGGACACATTCTGTACACTTGGCCTACCCTACTCTAGGAATAGCAAGATTCCCAATGCTAGAACTTCCTGTTCGGCGCCCATTCATATACCACACCCATGCTAACTGAACCTTAGTGTCTAGGATAAAAAATGGATCATCTCCCAATTCAAAAAGAGGTTAAATGGGGTGAAAGTCAGCCTAACCCGTTAAGTTTTTGTAAGTTGTGCACTTCAGGCCAGGGCGCACACACACACATATAGATATGCTTAATTACTCAAAAAAGAAACATATAGATATGCATATATACATATACATTGTTTCAAGAAAGTGTTTTCGGCTTAAAGAGTGGAGACTACTTGTATGATGCATGGTGTCAAATCTCGGTATCTGTAGTGGGTATCGGCTTTCCATTTCTCGGTAATATCAGACATGTTGGAAGTATTGGTAGGAAAATTTCCAAATCGACTCAGTCAGTGCATCTCAGTATCGGCTGAGATGTGATATCATGGTATTATGTTCCAAAAGTCAATATGCTAACCAAAGAAAAAAAAAAGACAGAAATAGCCTTTGTCCTATAATGCGGAACCAAATGCAGACATGGAAAACAATTCAAGCAGGCTATCTATTACATGATAATAACTTGCTTGCCAACTAGCATAACAATAAACATATAATAGGCAATTTGATGCATATCATGCATTAATGTTTCTGACTATATCCAATATGAAGCAAAATTGCAAAGAGGAAGCCGGAGGCTTGTATCTGAGATAATATTAAAAAATTACTAAGGAAAACATTTATATCTGATTATTTTGACAGCAGTAATAGACTAAAACACAAAACATAAGTGCATAAACATCTTTTTTAGTCAGATTTTAAAACTACAGCATTCGAAACTTGCTGCTCCAGCAGAATTCAAGTCAGTGTCTGAGGATCCATTTGCATAATATGATGGCAAGTAGAAGCAAAAATAAGTAACTTCAAATTTTCCAATATAACCAGAAGTGACTACCGTGTTGGTTCATATTTAGGCCCCATCTACTAATTTTGGGGCCTTGAGGTTCTAAGGTTTATCCCTTGATCAGTTACATGAGATTGGACCACTGGTTTTGACATTCCTTTTGCAGTTTCCAGTTATAGTGTCTAATACAGTAACAAAAGTACATATTCCATTTCTGCGGAACATCAACTACCATGAAGTATTATTGTAGATGATTGTTCAAGAAGTGTTCGAAACTGAAGATACATTGTATTTACTATTTTAACAGCAATCCACGTGTGAAGCAAACATACAGGTGTCAACATAGGTGTGTGAAGACACCCCTTATTGAAAAGTATAAAACATCATTAAATGCTTCATGCAACCATATTTCAATGATAATTAAATAATGTGAATGATTTTCTACATTCTTGAAAATTATAACAAATGTGCATCACAGGTGCAAAAAAAATCTAGAAATATATAAATAGCGGACAATTCTCAAGGAGTCTGAATGAAGTATCAAATACCATACAACATGGTTTAACAATAAAAGAGTCCTTGCACGGAAGTATACGGAGCACTCAATTGATGAACCTGGGATGAAAATATCATATCTAACCAAAAAGGCAAAAACAATATGTAAATTGTTTCCCTCACTCATAGGTTTATTTATACTTCATCCCATTAAGACATGATTCAAAAACCAAGATACACATAGGAAATGCTTCAAACTGGCATCGATTTAAGAACATAGAAATACTTAAAGAAATGACCATGTGTTTTGTGTTGTTTGCTGCTGGTGGTGGTGTTTGGGTGGGTGGGTGGGTGGGTACGGTGGTGGTTCACCTGCTGCTGGGGGGGGGGGGGGGGGGTCCCAACTTGTTGGTCAGAATGAATCCTGGTTTTCCATTTTGCTCATGTGCATGGGTTTAGCACAATATCTCATGTTCATGTGCATGGGTTTGTGTATATAAATATACACATGTTGACCTGACTAAACACTACATGCTAGACATTAAAGAAAAATTAAACTTTTCAACAATTTGACGTGTTTTCAATTTATGTGCATGCCTTCACGTTAAGTACATCTTACACAGAGAAAAGTAAACCAAACCAATGCATCTACAGGAATCTTAAGGCATTCCAATAGCTAATGAAGTGTTATAATGGATCTCCTTTTAATTTATGCATATGGCTTAAGTACAATTTATACACGTGTAAGAAAGCTAAACTTAATGAATCTAAAATAATTTTAAGGTAATCCAATTGCTACACAAGTGTTAAGACCAGATGACTTGAGTACAGTAATACACGTGGGCAAGTAACCCAAACAATGAATTTACAACAATTTTAAGGTAATCGGGTAGCTACAGAAGAGTTAAACCAGTAGACTTGAGTACAGTAGATAAACATGGGTAAGTAAACCAAACCTAGACGAATTTACATGAAATTTGAGGTAATCCGAATGCTACATAAGTGTTAAAACCAGTGCATGTGTGCGTGCGTGTGTTGCTACATAAGCATTAAAACCAGTGCGTGCATGTCTGTCAGAGTGTGTGTGTGTGTGTGTGTGTGAGAGAGAGAGAGAGAGGGATAGTTTCCCCAACATATCATTTTTGAAGGGTCTCCACTGCAAGCCTGCAACCCATATGCCATTTAAGAACCGCGTGTAGTTTTTCAGAGGGATAGTTCCAAACTTAAGAAACACGGACACGAACATGCCACTAACACAGACAAGATGTGACACCACACCCTGATTCATAATTTTTATTTTAAAAACAGCCTTGAACTAGCTACTGCCGTGTCAGATACATGCGTCTCGCACATGTTGGACATGACACTGCTCCCATATAGAAGCATTTGTGCTTCTTAGTTCCTAGAATGTTGAATTAAATCCAACATACATATTGAGTTATGATATGGCTAAAAATAGGGTTAAATCGTAACCATTCAAACTGGGCACGAATCTTAAAGCTCAGGGGTAAAATGGTAATTTCACATACAAAGGGGTCTAAAATAGGAACTGGGTCTTTTTCCAAAAGCCCAATAACCCATAAACGGATCCGTCTTAATGGGTACGGGTCCCAACCCGTAAGAAACCCAGTCCAACTGGATAAGAGAGAATTCAGATTTATGATTCCTTAATCAGCAGTCTCAACCGTTTCTATCCATTTACATCGGGAAGTAGGGATTCAATCTTATCCGGAAACTGATCCCTAAGGCGACTATAAATACCCCTCTCCCCCTACTGTTACCAGGTAATCAATCTTTTGCCAATTAAAGCTCTTTTTTAATCATTCAGATTACTGACAAGAGCGTCGGAGGGTGCGTCGCCGGGATCAACCCCGGTGTCTCGCACTTTTTGCAGGTCAACGGCGAAAGAATCTCGGTCAAACTCCGGTGAAGTCGTTCAGGTTTGACTAGTCAACTTCCCTCGAATCCACAAATCTATCTGTTTGCCCCCAAACCGATTTCAGCGGCAACAGATTGGCGCCGTCTGTGGAAAACACGAATAGCAGTCCAGCCTCTTCCACCGATCAAGACCGCCTCCAGCCATGCCACCAAGGAAAGTAAGATCTAGAGGGTCCAACCGTGGGCCCACTCGCATTCCTCCTCAACCACAACCGGAGGCTCCCCTCCAACCCGTCCAGCAACAGGGACAACTCCCTCCTCAGCCTGATCCGCCGCTACAACAGGAGCAACCTCCTCTTCAAAACCCTCAACCCCAGCGGGCTCAACTCGGGCCCCAGAATGCTGGTATAGGGACCTCTCATCCAAATCCTCAGAATCAACCTTTTCACCGCGATCATATCTCGGTACATAACCCCTCCACCGACTCCATGGCATCCCATAACCCTCGTCCTTCAGAAGATCTCCGCAACATCATAATCAACCGGCAGAAAGAGAAAGATCTTTGCCGCCACTTGGATGAGAAGCGGGCTCGAGAGGGAGCCTCCCGCTCAGAACGTCCAAATGCGCGATCTCCCCGACGTCGCGACCGTAGGAGGTCACCTCTTCATAGGAGGCGGAGGGAGTCCTCCGAGTACCGTCGAAGAAGGCACCGTTCTCCTGCTGGCCGACAGTCCCAGAGGGACCAGAGCGGACCCATCACCCGAGCAAAATTCCAAGAGTTTCAGGCAACAGTCTTGCGGGCCCTCAATGTCCTGCCAAACGACAACAATAATATCCCGAGGATCCCCACTCCCGAGGCAGTTCGAAGCCCTCGCCATCGATCCCAAAGTCCTCCTCAAGCTCTAAGCCACCGCCCTCACATCCCCATTCTCAGAGCTACGTCGTCGTAGCCCACGTTCCCCTTCGTACGAAGACGAGTCCAGAGGCTCACTAGGATACCGTCGAAGAGAGGACACTGTCTACCGTCGTCTCCACGAGATGGAGAAACGCTTCGATCAACTCGATAAGGACGAGGAACTAAGAGGGAGGACCCTACGCCCAAGCAGACCTCCATTCTCTCGTACCATCATGGAGGCCCCTATCCCGGCAAATTTCAAGCCTCCGCAGTTCGAGACATACACAGGAGAATCAGACCCCATGGACCACATCGAGAGTTTCAAAACTCTAATGATGATCCATCAGGCCTTCGATGCTCTCCTATACAAGACCTTGCCGGCCACTCTCAAAGGCCCGGCTCGGGAATGGTACTCCCGCCTCGCCCCGTCCTCTATCTTCTCTTTCGACCAGTTCGAGACCCTTTTCATAACTCATTTCGTGAGCAGCCGCCGCTCCGAAAAGACGAGTATTTCACTACTCTTCCTCAGTCAGAAGAAGGGTGAGAAACTGAGGGACTATGTCAAGCGGTTTACCGCGGAGGCCAGGTCCATCGCCTCTTTCGATCAGTCGGTCGCCGCGGCCGCCTTTCAATCCAATGTCCTCAACTCAGACCTCCGGTCATCCCTAGCAAAGAAGCCCCCGCGAGATTTCTCCAACCTTCTTCTCAGAAGCGAGAAATACATCCGGGCGGAGGAAGCAGCGCACCGCCCCACATTCGAGGGATCCTCTTCTGGAAGTAAAAGAAAGGCCGCTGAAGACGAGGGAGCTAAAAAGCTCCAAAAAGACAACGGAGGTCAGCGTCGTCCACCTCCCAGATTTGAGAAATTCACCCTTCTCAACGCCAATGTCTCGGCCATTCTGATGGAAGTTGAGAAAGAGGGAATTCTACCTCCTCCCCCAAAGATGAACACTCCTGGGAAGAAGATGGATAAGAAGAAGTGGTGCCGCTACCATCGAGACCATGGCCAAGACACCAATGACTGTCGGGCTCTAAAAAATGAGATTGAAGCCCTCATTCAGAGAGGGCAGCTCGCCAAGTTTGTAAGGAAAGACCGGACCGATCCTCCTCCACCCCCCAGGGGGGCTAACAAGCGGCCCAAGAGGCATGAGACTCCCGAATTCGAGGAAGAGCGCATCTTGCACCTCATCCACGGAGGACCAATGGGAGGAACCTCTAACTCCTCTCGAAAAGCTTTCGTCAGGGAAGTCAATTCGGTGCACAGCCTCCATCCTCCCAAAGGTCTCGGAGTCCCAGTTACTTTCTCAAATAATGATCTAGAGGGTGTCCGAACCCCCCACTGTGACGCATTGGTGATCAACCTCCACATGGCTAACTTCAAGGCTTCAAGGTGGAGAGAATTCTAGTGGATAATGGCAGTTCTGTCAACATCCGCTTTCTGGAGGCCTTCCGAGGACTCAAATTATCAAGGGACAGGCTCAAGCCCGCCGGTTACACGCTCCATGGGTTCACGGGAGTGCCAGTGACGATCGAAGGTGTTATAACCCTCGACGTAACTGCTGGCAAAACTCCTACTACCCGAACGGAGCCAATGGACTTCATGGTTGTTGACGTCCCAGCCGCCTATAATGTGATCCTAGGTCGACCGGGCCTAGCTGCTTTAGAAGCCGTCCCATCAGCTTACCATCTCAAAATGAAGTTTCCCACCAAGGCAGGCGTAGGGGAAGTAAGGGAGAGTCCGGAAACGCCCCACAAATGCTATATGACCTCGACCGGAGGATCCGTCCTCCCTCGAGGCCCTTGAAATTCCCCAAGGGAGCACCCAGTCTATGTCAGAACCGGTAGACGAGCTGGAGGAAGTGCTCTTCTCGAAGCAAGATCCGACCCGCAAATTCTTCATCAGCAAAACCATCCCTTCTGCCCTCTGTTCCGATATAGCCCAGTGCATAAAGAAGAACCGTGACCTCTTCGCATGGACAGCCGCCGACATGTCGGAGATTTCCGAAGAGCTCTTCGTCCACCATCTGAGTGTCGCCCCGGGGGCCAGACCTGTCCAGCAGAAGAGGCATAAGTTTGCCCCCGAGCGCCAACAGGCTATAAAGGAGGAGGTGGAGAAGCTCCTCAAAGCCCTGTTCAAACAAGAGGTCAACTATCCGGAGTGGCTCTCCAACGTCGTGATGGTCAAAAAGGCCAATGGAAGTTGGAGGATTTGCATCGACTTCACAGATTTGAACAAGGCATGCCCCAAGGATCCATTCCCACTCCCTAGCATTGACACCTTAATCGACGCCACTTCGGGCCAAGAGCTACTGAGCTTCATGGACGCCTTCTCCGGATACAACCAAATCCGAATGTTCCCTCCAGATATCCCGAAGACGTCCTTCATCACAGATCAAGGTCTCTACTGCTATAGGGTGATGCCCTTCGGGCTTAAAAATGCTGGAGCCACCTACCAACGTCTCGTCAATAAGGTCTTCAAAAATCAGATCGGGTGGAACATGAAGGTTTACGTCAACGATATGCTGGTTAAAAGCATCCATGGGTCTGACCATGTCGCCGACCTCCAAGAGGCCTTTGACGTGCTAAGAAAGCATAACATGAGACTAAACCCGAATAAGTGTGCATTCGGGGTCTCACCGGGTAAATTTCTGGGCTTTATGGTCAGCCAGAGGGGGATTGAAGCCAACCCTGAGAAGATAAAGGCCATACTCAATATGGCTCCTCCTTCAAATGTAAAAGAAGTGCAAAAGCTCACAGGACGCCTCGCGGCTATAGGGTGCTTCCTCTCCAAGTCTGGGAAAAAGTGCCTCCCCTTCTTCAAAGCCCTCAGGGGGGCTAAGGGCTTCGAGTGGGGCCAGCAGCAGCAAGAGTCGTTCGACCAACTCAAAGCCTACTTGGTCAACCCCCCACTCCTCAGCAAGCCTACACCCGGGAAAACCCTCTACCTCTACCTCGTTGCCTCCGAACAAACCCTCAGTGTTGTCCTAGTGAAGGAAGAAGACAAGACACAGAAGCCTATCTACTATTTGAGCAAGGTCCTTAGAGATGCCGATCTCCGCTATCCGAGGTTGGAAAGGATAGCTTACGCCCTGGTTATGGCGGCCCGAAAGCTTCGTCCCTATTTTCAATCCCATTCGGTGGTCGTCCTTACCGACCAGCCGCTAAGCAGGTCCTGTATAAGCCCGAGACCTCCAGACGTCTAATGAAGTGGTCAATTGAGCTAGGTCAACACGACATATCTTATCAGTCTCGATCCGCCATCAAAGCTCAAGCCCTAGCCGAGTTTATAGTGGAAAGCACGATCCTGGAAGTCAGTCAAGCGGCAATGGGCCACCCATCTGGACGGTATATGTAGATGGGTCTTCTTGCACTGAAGGGAGCGGAGCCGAGTTATTCTGACAGGCCCAGATGACTTCGTTCTCCAATACTCCCTCCGCATCAATTTCAGGGCTTCCAACAACGAAGCTGAGTACGAAGCCTTAATAGCAGGCCTGGGCATGGCTCACAAGGCAGGAGCGCAGCGTGTTCGAATATTCAATGACTCTCAGCTCGTGGTGAATCAAGTCTTGGGAGAATACGAGGCACGAGACGACCGAATGGCCATGTACCTAGCCAAGGTCAAAAGTCTCATGGCTTCGTTCGAAGAAGCGCAACTCCAGCGGATCCCTAGAAAGGAGAACGCCCAAGCAGATGCCCTCTCAAAACTAGCCTCATCCCTCCAAGGCCTCGAGCAGACCATCCTGATCGAAGTTCTACTAAGGCCCAACATCGAAGAAGAATCCCCCGACTCAATGGAGTCGCTACCTGTCCAACTCGAAGATAACTAGATGAGGCCTTTAATTGAGTTCCTCAAAGACGGGAGCCTTCCCCAAGATCCTAAAGAAGCTCGCCGAATCCGAACGAGAGCAGAGCGGTACACTCTCATTGAAGGAGTCTTGTACAAAGGCTCCTACACCCAAGTAGATGGCCGACCCTACTTGAGATGTCTCTCTCTAGGAGAAGCCTTGTATGCTCTGAAAGAACTCCACGAAGGGATAGTTGGAGCCCATTCAGGATCAAGGTCCCTCGCCAGAAAGGCCTTGAACTACGAGTACTTCTGGCCTACCCTACTTCGGGATGCCGAGCAACATGTCCGACAATGCGGCCACTGTCAACAATTCTCCAATATCCGCCGCCTTGCCACAAGCTCAACTCTCTTCCCTCTCGAGTCCAACTCCCTTCGCAATGTGGGGAATGGATCTGCTAGGCTCGTTCCCACCGGCTCCAGGCTAGCTCAAGTTCCTAGTCGTGGCAATCGACTATTTCACCAAGTGGATTGAGGCCGAACCCTAGCAACTATTACTGAAAACAGGGTGCAACAGTTCTTCTGGAAGAACGTGATCTGCAGGTTTGGCATACCTCGAGTCTTGGTGACAGATAACGGAACACAATTTGCAGGGACAGCATTCCGCTCCTTATGTGAAGACCTCGGTATTCAGCAGTGGTTCTCCTCTGTCTCTCACCCTTAATCCAATGGTCAAGTAGAGAACGCCAACAAGCAAATCTTCTCGGACATCAAGAAGAGACTAAGCAAGTCGGCTAAAAGGTTGTGGGCAGTTAGCTTCCTAACGTACTGTGGAACTACCGCACTACAAAGAGAACACCCACAGGAGAGTCGCCCTTCAACCTCACCTACGATTCCGAGGCCGTAATCCCCTTAGAAGTTAGTTTGCCATTCCCTCGCCTAATTGCATATAATGAAGAGCAGAATGCCAGAGATCTCTGAGCCAATTTGGACCTTATCGATAAACTCCGCGAAAGAGCCTCGATTCGCCAAGAGAATTATCGGAGAAGAATCGAGCAGTCTTACAACAGAATGGTCTATCCCACAGATCTTAAAGAGGGGGACTTAGTCCTCAAGAAGCTAGCCATCTCGTTCCCCAGCAAAAAGAGCAAGCTAACCCCAAATTGGGAAGGACCATACAAGGTCTCAAAGGTGGTTCAGCCAGGAGCATATCATCTTGAAGACCTCGAAGGCAGAAAGATACCAAGAACATGGAACGTCGACCATCTACTGAAGTACCAAGAGGGTGTTTGAACACCTCTCCGAGTACCATCAAATGTTGGGCCATTCTATCTTTTTTTTATTCTTCCATTGTAATAACGGCCAACAACTTAGAAGCGGCCGATTAGCAGTAATTAATAAAGAACTTCTTTTGCATAATGATTCTCTTGTTATCGCGTTATCTCTCTGTTTAATACCCCAATTGTGTTTTCTTAAACGACGAGTTCGGAGTTCAAAACTTGGCTCGATTCCGCTTCGCAAACTTGCTCTTAAGCGAGTTAGAAGTGGTTCGCCATTCGGAACTGCTCCTACAACCGTCGAACTTTTCTTAAATGATGAGTTCGGAGTTCAAAACTTGGCTTGATTCCGCTTTGCAAACTTACTCTTAAGCGAGTTAGAAGTGGTTCGCCATTCGGAACTGCTCCCACAATCGTTGAACTTTTCTTAAACGACGAGTTCGGAATCCAAAACTTGGCTCGATTCCGCTTCGCAAACTTACTCTTAAGAGAGTTAGAAGTGATTCGCCATTCGGAACTGCTCCCACAACCGTCGAACTTTTCTTAAACAACGAGTTTGGAGTCCAAAACTTGGCTCGATTCCGCTTTGCAAACTTGCTCTTAAGCGAGTTAGAAGTGGTTCGCCATTCAGAACTGCTCCCACAACCGTTGAACTTTTCTTAAACGACGAGTTCGAAGTCCAACACTTGGCTCGATTCCGCTTCGCAAACTTGCTCTTAAGCAGGTTAGAAGTGGTTCGTCATTCAGAACTGCTCCCACAACCGTTGACTCTCTCCTAAACGACGAAGTGCGGAGTCCAACACTTGGCTCGACTCCGCTTCTACTACTCGCTCATAAGCAAGTAAGAAGTGGTTCGCCATTCAGAAGTATTCCTACAACTATCGACAACCACAGATGTTAACAAAACACACAAGTGCAAAAGAGAAAAACAAGTTTCATGTCTATAAAGTTTAAGGAACAACTCAGATTACAAGACCAACTACTCATCTCTGCGATGAGTTACAAAATTTGAGAAACCGACATTACAAGACTACTTCAACGCCTCCGAGGAAGTAGGATACTCCTCTTGAGCGACAAACAAAGGGCGACGAACATTCTGTCGCTGCGACCCCGCACTCGTTGAGGTCCCCATGCCGGCGAGCCTAGTCGTGTCCCTAAGCATTGCGCCGGCTGAGGCTTCACTCGACGAACCAGCAACTCCGCTTTGAGCATCCCCAGGATGCCCTGAGATGGGAGGCGAACGTGACGCTAGCTCGTGAAACGATCGTCCCTGTGAGTACTCGTCTCGAGGACAAGATGTTGTCCTGACGTTGCTCCCATCCGAAAAGCATCGTAGTCGGTGAATCTCCGTCTCAAGCTCAACAATGCGCTCCTTCAGCGAATCATCGGTTACCTTAACTTGTAGGCGAGGAATCCCGCTCGGACTACCCACTTGAGAAGCTTCAATGATAGTTCGTCGAAGCTGCGCCGTCTCCAAGCTCTTTTCGAGCACCACGTTCTTCAGACCGTCTCTCTCCGCACCAACGTCGAACAGGGTCTGCTGAAGGGACTCCACCTCTCCTTCAGGGGGGGCTTCTTGAGCTCGTTTCTTTAGTTGTTTCAGCTCGGAGTTGCGCTTCGCTAGCGTTAGCTTAAGTTGGTCTAGTTCTAACTCGCTCTTGAGAAAACACTCTCGACTACGAGAAAGGGCCAAGTTCGTCGCTCCCAAGTCAGCTCGAAGGCGAGAGGCCTCATCCGCTACCACGTTCGGCGAAGCCTCGACCCATTGGCACGGCCTGGCGATCTGAAAAGCGAGAACACAACAACGCTGAGCTCGAGCAACATTTTGCTAGATTTCAAAACGAGTTGTTCTCAACACTTAGCTAGATTTCAGAGCGAGTTGTTCTCAACACTTAGCTAGACTTTAGAGCGAGTTGTTCTCAACACTTAGCTAAATTTCAAAGCGAGTTGTTCTCAACACTTGGCTAGATTTCAGAACGAGTTGTTCTCAACGCTTAGCTAGATTTCAGAGCGAGTTGTTCTTAACACTAGCTAAATTTCAAAGCGAGTTGTTTTCAACACTTAGCTAAATTTCAAAAGCTAGTCATTGTAAACTTGGGCTAAAATCTCAAAAGTTCATCTTTTCATTGAAGTTCAAAAGAGTATAAAAGAAAGCGGTGGTCAATCCGCAGTTCGGCAATACAAACAAAAAAACAAAAAAGAAGAGGCGACTGAGTCATGGAGCCACCTCGCGGCGCTGTTCCGAAGCGCCCTCGCTCGGCAGAGTGACGAGCGCCCCTTCGAGGTTCACCTCGTCCTCGCCGTCGCCCTCGGCCTCGTCACCCTCCAGCTCGGGCTCGACCTCCGCCAGAGGGATGAGCTCCTCGCCCTCCACTGGATCGTAAAAGTAATACGACGAACTGTCGAAACCGGGGATACGAGCCGCCACATGCTTCAGGGCTCGGGCGTAGGCCTCCTCCATATTCGTCATCATATGGGCCGCCGCCTCGTCCCGAATGGCCTTCTCCGCCTCGGCCACCTTCAGCGCCTCCTCGGATGCCTTCAAGGCCTTCGCCAGCTCCTCCTCGAGGCGAGCCCTCTCCTTCTCTAGTGCCTCGACCTTGGCCATCTCGGCCGCTGAGTGCTTGATCGCCTCCGCAAGCTTCGTCTCGAGGGCACCCACCTCGGCTGCTCGTGATGCCGAGAGCCGCTGTTCGACCTCGAACAGCTTCACTGCCTTGGAGCGCTCCGACTGCTCGCGATCATTCGCCGCCTTCATTTCCTTCTCTTGCTCGGCGAAGTGCTCGAGCATATGGCTGAAGTGGCAGAGGGTCTGTGAACAAAGCAGAGGAAAAGAAGCGATGAAAACTGAGCAAAAGACTTAGAAAATTTTTGAGGTATCAAAATCGACTCAGAGACTAACCGACATCGTCGACTGGACAATCTCCAAGGCGTCGTCACCCACAGTGCCTGCCCTCAACGCCGCACGGTCCTTCAGGGTCGGCAAATGGCGTACTGCCTGCATACACATCCCCGCATCACCGAAGAAGCCGTCCAACTTCATAGGTGAGGGTGGCCTCTGCCTCGGCCATGAGCGGCGGCACCTCCAGGGCCAGAGCGGCGCTAGCCGAGGACCCCCCACTCTAAGATCCCGGGGCTTCGACCGAAGGGACCGTAGCTGGCGGCTCCGAGGGGACCTCGCTGACTAAGTCCACAACGGCTGCTGGAGCCAATGGTGCTTGTACTGCTCGGCCGGAGGGAGGCCCCGCCGTGGTCCTCTTCCTCTTCTTCATATCCGCACCCTTCGCCGCAGCCGCGCTCCTCTTCGCCATCAAAGCTCGGTAGTCCATACCGGGGGCTTCTGCACACAAAGAAAAACCGAGCAAAAGGGTTAGTAAAAAAACACAAAACACTAAAAGTGAGTACTCAAACATTTAAAAAAGAAAAGGCGTGTAATGGGGTCGATCGGACTAAGACCTCCACTGAACAAGACCTCCTCGGTAATATCCTTCCAATCGAGGGTCGGAAGACTGAGGATCTTCACCACTACTTCTTCTTCTCTAATGAGCACCGGCTCGACCTTCGCCCACTTCGGAACATCTTCTTTCCACGCCGTTGGGAAGCCCCACGGCTCGGGGCCTCGAATCAGAAAGTATTTCTCCTTCCAATGCTTGATGGAGTCCAGGTTCTCGATCAGTTTAACCCCCTTCCTCGGCGACAAGTAGTACCGGTACTCCATCTTGCTCATTCGGCAAATGCAGTAGAGGCTTCGGAGCAGAACAAGTTGGGGTTGCACGCTGACCGCCTGACATTGGAGGATGAAAGCAATGACGTGCCACCACGTGTTCGGCATGAACTGCACGGGGCTCAGGCCATACCACTGCAGCACCTCGACCACGAAAGGCGGAAGCGGTAGCCGAAGGCCGGTGTTAAGCATGTCGTACGGGAAGACGCACGTGTCTGGCGACGTCCCCGTACATGCTCGGAAGCTGGGGCCGAAGAGGAGCAGAACATACTCCTTCGGGATGCGAAATCCCTTCCTGATCCGATGCAGATCCGCCTCGGTCATGATCGAAGGGATCTCGTCCACCTCGGAAGGATCCCTCGGGCTGTTCTCCTCGTATACCGAGGCCATCCCACGCACCGCCTTCTCCAAGAGATCCTCGGGGTAACTCCTGACCCTGCCGACGCTCGACAGTGTGGATGGCAGCCGACCCAACTCTCCTGCCCCCCTCGGAGTCTCCACTATCATCGACACCCCGGCCGACTTGACCACTCACTTCCCTCTCCTCGGCACGACCACTACCGCAAGACCAGTATCTTGGTCCGAGGTGGAGGTCTCGTCCCCAGACGACGCTCTAGACATTTTCAAGATTGAGTTGGGAGTGACTAACCTCGAAGTGACGTTCACGGTCAGAATAGATCGCCGGAGATTGAAAACGCCTGGCCGTGAAAGCTAGCAGCGCCGCTCGAGAACAAGAACAGCTCTAGCAATTGTGAAGTAAAAGTGAAACTGTAAAAATGAGGGGAAAGGGGAGTAGTGAGAACTTAAAGAGTTAGAAAAAATTCAGGTGGGCCTTGGAACACTTTGGGCCCCCGTAACGGCTCATCAGAAGCGCAAACGACTAACCCTGAAGCCTAAACATCTTTTTCCTTAAGATTTGTGCCTGATGTTCAATCAGTCGGCGGAGATCGTGCCACGTCCCTTAGATCCAAATCCGAGCAACTTGCATTCCGAGCTGCGTATTGGAGAAAAACGACTTCATCATCATGATTCGCGCCTGATCACAATAAAAACAGCTCAGATTTCGCCACGGGCACAAGACGACAAGATCACATTTTCTCGTGATCCATGCCGTCTTTTACCTCAAGATTCGTGCCTGATGTTCAATCAGACGGCGGAGATCACGCCACGTCCCTCGGAATCCAAATCCGAGCAACTTACATTCCGAGCTGCGTATTGGAGAAAAACGACTTCATCATCATGATTCGCGCCTGATCACAATCAAACGGCTCAGATTTTGCCACGACCACAAGACGACAAGATCACATTTTCTCGTGATCCACGCCGTCTTTTACCTCAAGATTCGTGCCTGATGTTCAATCAGACGGTGGAGATCGCTCTACGTCCCTCGAAATCCAAATCCGAGCAACTTGCATTCCGAGCTGCTCATACAGAGAAAATAATGCCGAGCAGCATGAGCCGCCCGATCACCTCGTGATTCGTGCCTCGGCCTGATGAGCGGCCTTAATTCTGCCACGTGACCAAGATTACGTTTTCTCATGATCCACGCCGTCGTACTTCAAGATTCGTGCAAGATCTCCAGATGGACGTCTCAGATTGCGCCACGTCGCTCGGAAACCAAATCCGAGCGACTGGCATTCCGAGCTGCTCATACGGAGAAAATAATGCCGAGCAGCATGAGCCGTCCGATCGCCTCGTGATTCGTGCCTCGGCTTGATGAGCGTCTTGATTCAACCACATGACCAAGATCACGTTTTCTCGTGATCCACGCCGTCGTGCTTCAAGATTCGTGCAAGATCTCCAGATGGACGTCTCAGATTGCGCTACGTCGCTCGGAAACCAAATCCGAGCGACTGGCATTCTGAGCTGCTCATACGGAAAAAATAATGCCGACCAGCATGAGCCGTCCGATCTCCTCATGATTCGTGCCTCGACCAGATGAACAGCCCTGATTCAGTCACGTGACCAAGTGTAAGATCTACCGTCGGATGACTTCGGGATTCGTGCCGCAGTTTGATGGACGTCCCAGATTGTGCCACGTCGCTCGGAATCACAATCCGAGCGACTAGCCTCCCGAGCTGCTCAAACGGAGAAAGTCCTGCCGAGCGATACAGGTCGTCAGATCACTTCGAAATTCGCATCATGATCTGATCGAGGTCCCAGATTCGTCCACGTCGCTTAGCGCCGCCCCGCCGTAAGATCATTCAGAATCACGCGTCGACACGAGATGGGCGGTCCAGATTGCGCCACGTCATAAATGGTATTAAAATTTTATTTTTTATTTATTAAATTCGAATTATTTATTTAAAAATTGCGAAAAAATGATTAAAAATTCAGGATAATTAATTAAAAATCCTAAAAAATAATTATAAATTCGGGGAAATTTTTTTGAGCCCCTGGAAATATAATTATTGCTTAGAATAATTAATTAATACCCTTGAAAAATAAATCACCGCTTCATAAAATTGAATAAATAATCCGAAAAATAATTAAAAATCGAGGAAAATCGCCAAAAATCCAGGAGAACTCAAGAACAATCTTGAGTGCACCACCAACTCAGAAGAACATCCTAATGCCTCATATAAGGTTTGAAACCCCTCATTTGGACTCCGATACAACCCCGTAAGCCATTAAACCAGTAAAACTACTCCTCGAAGGCTGATCAAACTCGATCTTCGGGAGTGGGGGGCTCGTGATATAGCTAAAAATAGGGTTAAATCGTAACCGTTCAAATTGGGCACGAATCTTAAAGTTCAGAGGTAAAATGGTAATTTCACATACAAACGGGTCTGAAATAGGACCTGGGTCTTTTTTCAAAAGCCCAATAACCCATAAACGAATCCATCTTAATGGGTACGGGTCCCAACCTGTAAGAAATCCAGTCCAACTGGATAGGAGAGGATTCAGATTTATGATTATCCTTAATCAGCAGTCTCAACAACTTCTATCCATTTACATCGGAAAGTAGGGATTCAATCTTATCCTGAAACTGATCCCTAAGACGACTATAAATACCCCTCTCCCCCACTGTTACCAGGTAATCAATCTTTTGCCAATTAAAGCTCTTTCTTAATCATTCAGATTACTGACAAGAGCGTCGGAGGGTGCGTCGCCGAGATCAACCCCGGTGTCTCGCACTTTTTGCAGGTCAACGGCGAAAGGATCTCGGTCAAACTCCAGTGAAGTCGTTCAGGTTTGACTATTCAACTTCCCTCGAATCCACAAATCTATCTGTTTGCCCCTACACCGATTTCAGCGGTCACAAGTTACGAGTTGACAAAATCATCAACATAGTCATGTGTTTCGGGTTTCCACGAACCACATTCATTTTCCTATCCTAATACCTGTGCTGTTTATATCCAAAAACAAAGAAAAAAAAAACAAATGCAGATATAATTCTAGTATCACTTACCAATAACAGTTTTTCTTTACTTACACTGCTGGCACACTAGACTCTACATCTCATTCTTTAAGATCCCTAGAACTAAAATAGAACTAGAAAATCTAGAACAGATGTTAAACTATTGAAAAAGCAAAATTGTAACTAATTATGCAGGTCAGTAATCTGAGTTGAAATTTCAACAAGATACACTGTCATTCCAGGGGTCCTTTAGCCTTAATTAGAAGACATGTTAAAAAAGAAACTGTAGTTCATCTTCAAAAAAATGCTTTGAGGAACCAACACAAATTCCTCTTGGCAATTGCCTTTAACACCCATGGAGGTTAATTCTACGACAATACTGTAAGACCATTCACCTCAGGTAATTCCTGCATCAAAGTTATCTTGGGGTTAAGTTATTCTTAATGTTCAACACAATTGAGCAATTAAATAAAAAGGGAACGCTAAGGATATTACGGGGATTTATGATAACAGAATACGGCTGTCCATAACAATGACTAAAACAATACAAAAAATAAGATTTCATATTGGAAGAATGCACCATTTGAAATATCTAGAAAGACATAATATTTTTTATGTAAAAAGGGAACTCATATAGGAATGTTGCAAATGAAATTGCAGGGTCCGTTAAATTTTGTCTGTTGTTCTTCCATACTAGATAATTTTTATGAATGTGAAACTAGATATTAAGAAATGGATGACATGAGCTAAACTATCTTAAGTATGACATGAGCTAAAACTATCCTAAGCCCTCCTTCCAGTACAATATTAGGTATTCCACAACAACACTATAAGAAAAATTCAAGTTAGTAAGTGCATCTCAAACTATCAATAACAACAACAATGAAAGATCATACCAGAAGGCGGTATCACCTCCATCCTTCACGATCAGATACACGACCGCAATACCTCTGCACAAGATTGATATCCAAACAACATTCCATTTTTCTTTAACAGTAAGACTGTATCTCAATACATGTAACAACCCTTGGCAGAATAAACAGCCACTTATTCAATAACCCAAGAACATACACTCAATATAGTTTCACTACTATTAAAAGAACATGAACAACTATATGTATGTATATTTATCTATATTTCTTAACCTTTCTGACTTTCTTATGCCCCCAAACCTCCATTCTCCCCGATGGGCATCCGCACGGCGCCCTAAATATCAAAACAGTCCGCCCATTGGGTGGTGCCATTTTCTTCAGCTCCGCCTCCAGCTCCTTATGATGCTGCCCCAACTCCAACGGCAACGGCTGAACCCCAAACCCCTCTTCACTAAGCACATCCGGTAAAAACCTCATACTCTCCTCCGACTCAAGCTGTATGTCAAACTCTACCGGTTTCTTCAGACCTCTGCAGCACGGATTCCCGCATTTCCTCGTCTTATAATCAATAATCTCCCAAGCCGCGATCGCAGAAACGAAAGTCAGAACCAATCCAGCCGCATACGCGACAGGCGCGTTGTAAATCACTTCTCCAGCAAGTTGGAGGGTTAGACGGAGGATCTCAAAGGTTTGATGGAAGATGAATTTGAAGTATGGGTAGGTTAGGACTCCGAGGGCAGTGAGGGCGAGGAGGAGGATGACAATGTCGATGGCGGCGAAGGGGGAGTGCTCGCAGAACGGGTGCGATAACGGATTGATGAGGGATTTGGTTCGCGTCGGACTCGATAAGTGGGCGTGATATTGGTTGTTGATGTATCGGCGGTGGTCGAAAGTTCGGCAGAATTCGATCAAACTCCGGCAATCAACCATAATTCTTTCGGATCTTGAAGGCTCCTGAAAACAATTCAAGAAATGGATTAGAAACAGGCAAAAAAAAAATCTATCTTGATCCGATCGGATTCGATTGGATCGAAATTTCAACAATCACGAAAAATTACGAATGAGAATATTACAATTTATCGATCTTCGTCTTCGGCGAAGTCGATGAAGAGAGGGAGGGAATTTCGACTGATTCGAAATGGCGAATGGATCTCGAAGGGAGGAAATTTGAGTGAGACAAGGAGAAGAGTGGAAATCTTCTGGTTGTTTTTTTGCCGTACTAGGCCACTTTTTGATAGTATTTGCGTTTTTAGGTCAGGTCCCAAACTATTAGCATTCGTGGGATAGCCTCTGCCACGTCAGCAGCGGCCGCTATTGGGAATAGCGGCCTCTTCATAGATACCAATTTTGTGCCCCCACACTTGGCTGTGTACGAAGGAGACAGGAAATGAAGAGGTCGCTATTGGCACTAGCGACCTCTTCTAACTGAGGTCGCTAGTGGCAATCGCGACCTCAGTTGGGCCCCCGAATGCTTCTAATTATGAGTCTTGGATGTTTATACTAAGGTCGCGATTGCCAATCGCGACCACAGGTATGATAGGTCGCGATTGACATTAGTAATTATGCTGTTTGCCAAATCAGCTTATCCTCTGTGATGTTTATACTAAGGTCGCGATTACCAATCGCGACCATAGGTATGATAGGTCGCGATTGACATTAGCGATTATGCTGTTTGCCAAATCAGCTTATGTGAATGTGACTCATAATAGCCTACCACCGTGGTCGCTATTGGGAATAGCGACCTCAGTTGGGGGAGGTCACTAGTGGCATTAGCGACATTCTTTACACATACTCAGCCCAATCCCCCCGTACTCTACCAAGTGTGGGAGTACAAATTTGGTGGATATGAAGAGGCCGCTATTCCCAATAGCGGCCGCTGCTGACATGGCAGTGGCTAGCCCACGAACGCTAATAGATTGGGACTTGGCCTAAAAACGCAAATACTATCAAAAAGTGGCCTAGTACGGCAAAAAAATCGTTGTTTTAATACTTAGCTCACCGGTCCGGGGATACGAATCTGGACGGGGGAGGGTTCTGTAGGGGGTAGGTAGACGATTGAGTATAGGGATGGCTTTGGAGAGCGTTGCATTGGTAGAGAAGTAACTTCTTAATTTTATTTATGTTCTATTTAAAAACTTTTGAGTTTCTTTATAGAGAGATAAGCTCCCCAAAAAAATCCTAGATCTAGAGAGAGTTTGGAGGGGGTGGCGGCCGGGATCTCGCCGCCCCCTCCCCATTTGCCGTTCGACGTCCCTACTCTCTTGCCGTTCGACGTCCTTCTAGTAGCTCCCCGGAGCCGCTCGACGTCCCTACCGCCATTTCCCTCCCCGTTGTCCTCTTGCTGTGCTCGCAACAATCTCAGCGCGCCTCGCTAGACGTCCCTTCCTGTTTGAATCGCGCCGCCAGCGCGCATCGCTGCTCCAGCACGCCGCCTCCAGCTCCTCCAGCGCGCTCATCCAGCTCCGCCGGCGCGCCCAGTCATGCCGATGCCGTCAATGTCGTGTAGGGTAAGTGGGTTGGTTGGTTGGGGTTCCAGATCTGAGATCTGGGTTGCTTTTAGAGTTGGGGGTGGTTTGATTGGGGTTGGGGTTTGGGTTAGATTGGGGTTGGTTGGCCTTGCTAGATGTTTACCCGGATGTTCTTCGCGCTTGCCACCATATTCACACTCTCGGAGCCAATCACGGCGATCTGCGGCTATGATTTAGTTTTTGCGAGGGTTGGTAGTGCGTGTGAAGAAGTCGGGTGTGCTTCTCTAGCTGCAGTCGCTATGATGAGCGGGTTATGATATTTTGCACGATTGTGGAGCTTGTGCTCGAAGATGAGGTCCCTCTGTGGTGTGTGCTCACTTGCTCTACTTTCGGGGTGCTTGTCTCAATTGTCGCGGAGAGACTATGTCGCGCCAGAGCTTCCTCCCCCGCCTGTTGTCGCGAACGCCATGGATCTGGGGTTCAAGTGTGATCGGGGCGATAGCGAGGTGCCCCCCCTTAGTACGTTGTCTTGCACGATTGTAGAGCTTGGGCCCGAAGATGGGGTCCCTCCATGATATGCGCATTTGAGTGTCCAACGATATTGCTGGTGCAGTCTTCACAGCGCCTACTATCAGGCCATTGAGCTTCCTCCAGATTAGGCCACTCGTGACAGCGTCGCCTCTTCCCTCGGATTGGGAGTATGAGTCGAGATAAGTCTGTATGGTGAGAAATCTTTGGAGAGAGCTAGAGCGTGAGAGAGGTAAAGGTATCCTCTCTACGGCTCTCTCTTGGGGCATGGTGTTTGGTGTGGTGGGCGAGATAGTTGTTTGGTGAGAAACCGCCTGAGAAAGCGCTATCGTGTGAGAGGT
This sequence comes from Hemerocallis citrina, assembly GCA_017893485.1. Lineage (NCBI taxonomy): Eukaryota > Viridiplantae > Streptophyta > Magnoliopsida > Asparagales > Asphodelaceae > Hemerocallis > Hemerocallis citrina. The sequence continues at coordinate 21,345,318 of CM030366.1, forward strand.
GTAGGTACCCTCTTCACGGCTATCTCTTTGGTAGTGGGAGCTATTGGCGCATTTGTAGGATGAGTGGTGGAGATGGTGGGAGGGTGCGATCGCTGTGGATGTGCCGTGGGGTTAGAATTCGATCTGTGAGGCTTGGGCCCAAAGATGGGGTCCCCCAGCGAGGTGAAGACAGGGATCGGCAGGTGATAAAATCCTGTCAAACTTGTTTCAGGTGGGTGTGCATGTGTCGTAGAGGCACTTTACGAAGCTAAACTGACGTACTTACAATTTTGCTGGACCGAGCTGGTTTGTCGGCCCACCCTCCAGGGTTGTTGGAGGGATTTGTTGTTTGTACGCGTCATGTTGCTTCATGTATGTTTTATTTTCTGTCTGTAGTTTGTACTTTGGCCCAGTACTCTGGGTTTGTTTCGTTAAGATCTTATTAATGAAACAGGGTGGCCAAATTCCACCTTTTCCTTCAAATTTTTTATATATTTATGTTCTCCTCTCTTGCTCATGTTTGACTCCTACTATGAAAAACAAAGGTCCCTCATCCGAAATGGCAACAAACCGTACCAAATGATTTGAGAAACTGATCATGATGCATTGGTGATGTTATTGTTAATTTTGGTATGGGAGCAATTAGATTATGAGTTCTTTTATTAAGGGATAAAGTAAGAATTTGGACCGTCGATCAATATCTGAATCTGAACAGCTGGAAACACTTGAATTTTGATGTAGACGGTTGGAGTCACCTTGATCTGGATCGGGACGGTTGGAATTGCCTTGATATGGATCTGGACAGCTGAAAATGTCTGAATCTGAATCTAGACAGTTGATAATGTCCGAGAACCAGCAAAAAATCTCACACCGGAGGTCTCACGCTCAAGTCAGCAAGACAGAGTAAAGGTTAGGATATTTTAGTGGATAAATCTTGATTACCCCTAGCTGAACGAAGGAAGAGGGTATTATAAGAAAGACTTTCATCTGGTTCTCGAAGAAAGCAAGCAAGAAGAAGTTTACATGTGATCTTCAGCAAGTAGTGCAGCAGTTTGCATCAGTCTGTGCAGAGCCAACTGACCTTCCTCCAACTAGAGAAGTTTCATCTCAATCCTGGTAAACCAAAAAAAAAAAAATTGTTACATCATATATAGCTCATGTTGAGAAAGAGGATTGAAAAGCAAGTTTCAAAAATGTTGCAATAAGGTATCATAAGACACAACAATGGTCCATTTTCATCTCCAATTTTATTAGTCAAGAAGAAGGATAAGACATAAAGATTTTTTTGTTGATTACATGGATTTAAATGCAATTACTATAGAATATAAATTATTCTTTCCAAGTGCTGATGAGCTATTTGATGAACAACATGGAACTCATTGCTTTTCTAAACCTAATTTAAAAGCATGCTATTATCAAATTAGAGTTCAAGCTCAAGATAAAGATAAAGCTGTCTTCAGACACATGAAGGACATTATGAGTTTATAGTGATGTCATATGGCCTAACAAATGCCGCATCCATTTTCCAGGCAACCATGAATGCCACACTCTTCCCTCCCCTGCTCATGGCTGAAATAGGGCCCTTCCCCACCTCACAGTCACACATTCGAGCACGAGCCTATCTAAATAGAGGTTAAATCTTTAAGCCTTATTTGAGAAGTTTTGTCCTAATATTATTTGATGTCATATTAGAGTATAGTGCAAACTGTTACGGTTTGTGGATCCAAATATACGATAATGGGGTTGGAGAAGACAGACGAGAAGAAGAGTCAAAGATGGAGCAAGCAGCTCAGAGCAGCCAGCACCTGCAGCAAGTTACGGTCGACCGCACTTGGACAGTCGACCGCACATGTACAGGCAAATGTACGGTTGACCGTGCAGTCGATCGTCTCTCTCTCTCTGTTGGACCCTGTAGTCTTGATGGAATAACCGGTCAACCGAGCAGTTGACCGTGCCACTCTCTGTTAGACCTTGTACAGTTGAAGGCATGAATCAGTCGACCGTCTCTGTGTCGCAATCGACTGTCGCGACGTTGATTAATGAGCGGCTGAGATTAAAAGTTGTGTAAACCTATATATATTTATTGTATACGATTTTAGGGTAATGAGAAAAGAAAAAAAAGATCTAACAACTGTCATTTAGAGTAAGAGAGATAGAAAGAAATGCTACACCTTGGTGGTGAGTTCTTGAGAGATTTGTAAAACTTGTTCTTCATATTTTTAGTGAAAATCGCAGGAGTGCCTCAGCGCGAGAAAGTAGTCATTGCACTGGGTGAACCTCAAAAAAATCTCATGTGTTCTTGTGTGTTGCTTTTGGTTATTCTTTGTTCTCTTGCTTTTGATTTAATTGTTCTTGCATCTTGTTGGTGAGTTATTCCACAATTAGAATTCAACAAAGTGGTATCAGAGTAGAGTCAAGGAGTTCGATGGAATAAATTTCACAATGTGGAAGATCCAAATGATTGCGTATCTCCGACAGAAGGATCTAGATGATCCATTGTTTGGCATGAAGCCAGAAGGGGCGGATGTCGATCTGGTTGCATTGGCAGCTTGGAATAGATTGGATCAGAAAGCACCTGGACAAATTTAGTTGTTACTGAGTAGAAAGTTGCTATTTCACATTGAGAAGGCAAAGACCGCGAAGGAGGCAATGGAGATCTTGACACATATGTTTGAGAAACCAAATACAGCGAACCAGATCCTACACCTAAAGAAGTTGGTCAACTTGAAGTTGTTGGAAAGGGGTTCGGTTGCAGAGCACATCAAAAATTTCTGTATGGTTTACAATCAAATGAAATCGTCCGGTTTAAAGTTTGAGGAAAGGGCACAATCGTTGTTGTTGCTATCCAGCTGATATGGCTAAAAATAGGATTAAATCGAGGTCGTTCAAATCGGACACGAATCTTAAAGCTCAAGGGTAAAACGGTAATTTCACCTACTAAAGGGTCTGAAATGGGAAGTGGGTTTTTATTCAAAGCCCAATAACCCATAAACGGATCCACCTCAACTGGGTACGGGTCCCAACCCAAAATGAACCCGGTCCAGCAGGATAGAATTAGGGTTTCTGATTAGTCATAATCAACAGCCCTGATTCACATATACCCTTTCACTGGGAATTAGGGATTACATTCCTAATCTGATCACAGAGATTACATTCCTAATCTGATCCCAACGGCGACTATAAATACCCCCCATCCATCTCCATTAAGAGGTAATCAATACTTTTCCAGTTTAAAGTTCTTGCTTAATCATTCAGATTACTGACAAGAGCGTCGGAAGGTGCGTCGCCGGGATCCATCCCGGTGTCTCGCACTTTTTGCAGGTTCGCAGCAGCGGCAAGGACCAAGTCAACAAGTCGGTGAAGGTCAACAGGTCAACAGGTTTGCCTTGTTCGTTTTCTCAAGAATCCATAAATTCTATCTGTTTACCCCCACACCAGATTTAGCGGTAACAGATTGGCGCCGTCTGTGGAAAACGAAAAAGCAACCTGACCTCTCTTCATCAACGTACTAGTTTCAAGCCATGCATCCAAAACAGAAGGGGAAGGCAGCGGTCTCCAACCGAAGAACCACTTCCCTTCCTCCTCTCCCTCCTCCGGTTCAAGGTGCTCCTACTCAACAGGCCCCTCAAGGGTCTCGGGGGCTGTCCAGGGGGGCTCCCGTCAGAGTCATCCGAAGCAAACATCCTCCTCATGACCAAGTCACGGGTCCCCAATCCTTCAGTTGAATCCCTGGCTTCTCAAAGCCCTCCCCAGCGGGATCTTCGTCAAGTCATTGCCGACCGCCAAAAGGGGGTTGACCTTAGAACTCGCCTGAATGGATGGCGAGCCCTTGGTCGAGTCCATCGATCCGAGAACTCAGGGGCTTCAAGAATCCGAACCCCCCGACGACCGAGGACTAGAAGATCCCCTCCCTCGAGGAGGCAAAGAAAGTCCCCTCAGCGTCATCGGGACTGAACTCATTCTCCAGTAAGCCGAGCCACACATAGGGACTGCCAAGCTGGAGAGGCACCAGTCACATGGGCAGATCTTCAAGACTCCCAAGCGACAGTCTTAAGGGCCCTCAATATCGCTCCAAAGACCACCGCCTTCACACTCTCAGTCCTCGTCCTTCTCCAAGCTACCATCGCCGCAGCCCCAGTCCATCATCGTCCGAAGATGAGTCCCAGGGGCTCGGCAAGGTATGATCAAAGAGAAGACTTGATCTACCGCCGCCTCCACGAGATGGAGAGGTGCCTCGGCCGAATTGATAAGGAAGAAGAGCAGCGGGCAATAAACCTCCGCCCGAGCAGACCTCCATTCTCCCGCACCATCATGGAGGCCCCCATCCCAGAAAACTTCAAGCCGCCTCACTTTGAGACGTAGACCGGGGAGTCAGACCCCACAGATCACATAGAGTGTTTCAAAACTCTCATGATGATCCGCCATGCTTCAGACGCCCTCCTCTGCAAGATCTTCCCTGCCATGCTGAAGGGGTCTGCACGAGAATGGTACTCTCGACTCGCCCCGGCTTCCATCTTCTCATTCGATCAGTTCGAAGCACTCTTCCTTACTCATTTCGTGAGTAGCCACCGGGCCGAGAAAACAAGTGTATCTCTGGTAACCCTCAACCAAGAAAAGGGTGAACGCCTAAGGGATTACGTTCGACGCTTTACCGCCGAAGCCCGGTCCATTCCCCCCCTCAACCAGTCAGTAGCCTCTGCCGCATTCGAGCGCAACGTCACTAATGCCAACCTCAGGGCATCCCTTGCCAAGAAACCTCCTCGGAACTTCTCAGAGCTCCTACTCAGGGTGGAGAAGTACATACAGGTGGAAGAGGCTCTCAACCCCCTTGCTCTTGAGGAGACATCTTTAGGGAACAAACGGAAGAACACAAGTGAAGAAGGGTCCCAAAAATTCCAGAAGGACAGTAATGGCCAACGCCGCCCGACTCCGCGTTTTGAGAAGTTCACCCCCCTCATTGCTAGTATATCAAAAGTTCTTATGGAGGTGGACAAGGTAGGGCTACTCCGTGCTCCCCCTAGAATGAATACACCTGGCAAGAAGAGGAACAAGGATAAGTGGTGCCGCTTTCACAGGGACCACGGCCATGACACGGATGATTGTCGGGCTCTCAAAGAGGAGATCGAAGAACTCATACAGCGGGGGTACCTGACTAGGTTCGTCAAAAAGAAGGGACCGAGCTTCCCCCTTGAGGAACCAACAAACGAACAGAAAGGCCCGCCGAGCTTCAAGACTCAGAACCTCCCAGCTCCTTCCAAGAGGTCTCCACCTTATCGTAAGAGTAGGATTTTGATTTTCAATAAGGCCGATGCTTGTAACCCGGCCAATAGCATGTAATAATGGCTTGCCCTATTGAAGTAGCCACTTAGTTTATTTCAATAAAACTTTACGTTTTTTCATTGGAAATTGTTGCTCTTGCTTCATCTCAATCTCTCCGAGTCACGACTCGCTAAATAGTGAGTTCGGAGTCCAGCTTCTTCTACATGGCTGCTCCCGCAACTTACTAAGCTCTAACAACGAGGTCGGAGTCCAACACTTGGCTCGATTCCGCTTCAAATTATTCGCTCATAAGCGGGTAAGAAGTGGTTCACCATTCGGAATTGCTCCTACACCTCGTTAACCTCTCTTAAACGACGAGTTCGGAGTCCAACACTTGGCTCGATTCTGCTTCAAATTACTCGCTCATAAGCGGGTAAGAAGTGGTTCGCCATTCGGAATTGCTCCCACAACCGTTGAATCCCTCTAACGACGAGTTCGGAGTCCAACACTTGGCTCGATTCTGCTTCAAATTACTTGCTCGTAAGCGAGTTAGAAGTGGTTCACCATTCGGAATTGCTCCCACAACCGTTGAATCCCTCTAACTACGAGTTCGGAGTCCAACACTTGGCTCGATTCTGCTTCAAATTACTCGCTCATAAGCGGGTAAGAAGTGGTTCGCTATTCGGAATTGCTCCCACAACCGTTGAATCCCTCTAACTACGAGTTCAGAGTCCAACACTTGGCTCGATTCTGCTTCAAATTACTTGCTCATAAGCGGGTAAGAAGTGGTTCGCCATTCGGAATTGCTCCCACAACCGTTGAATCCCTCTAACGACGAGTTCGGAGTCCAACACTTGGCTCGATTCCGCTTCAAATAACTTGCTCGTAAGCGAGTTAGAAGTGGTTCGCCATTCGGAACTGCTCCCACGACCATTGATTCTCTCACTTAAACAGCGAGTTCGGGGCACAACTCTCTCCTAGAGTTCCTCATCACGCTCGTCTCTCAAATGGCTCTCTCCTAGAGTCAAGCTCTTCGCTCCGCCCACCTCCAAGGCGGACCTCTTCTCAACGAGTTCGGAGCACAACTCTCTCCTAGAGTTCCTCCTCATGCTCGTCTCCCAAATGGCTCTCTCCTAGAGTCAAGTTTTTCACTCCGCTCACCTCCAAGGCGGACCTCTTCTCAACGAGTTCGGAGCACAACTCTCTCCTAGAGTTCCTCCTCACGCTCGTCTCTCAAATGGCTCTCTCCTACAGTCAAGCTTTTTCGCTCTGCTCATCTCCAAAGCGGACCTCTTCTCAACGAGCTCGGAGCACAACTCTCTCCTAGAGTTCTCCCTCAAACTCGTCTCCCAAATGGCTCTCTCCTAGAGTCAAGTTTTTCGCTCTGCTCACCTCCAAGGCGGACCTCTTCTCAATGAGTTCGGAGCACAACTCTCTCCTAGAGTTCCTCCTCACGCTCGTCTTTCAAATGGCTCTCTCCTAGAGTAAAGCTTTTCGCTCTGCTCATCTCCAAAGCGGACCTCTTCTCAACGAGCTCGGAGCACAACTCTCTCCTAGAGTTCCCCCTCAAACTCGTCTCCCAAATGGCTCTCTCCTAGAGTCAAGTTTTTCACTCCGCTCACCTCCAAGGCGGACCTCCTCTCAACAAGTTCGGAGCTCACAACTCTCTCATAGAGTTGCTCCTCAAACTCGTCTCCCAAACGGCTCTGATCGCCCTACGTCCCTCGGAACCAAAATCCGAGTGACAGGAGATCCGACCCCAACGACCAAGAGGATAGCTCGGATTCCGAGCAAGTGCCAATCCGAGCTACGAATTGGAGAAAAACGACTTTTCCTTCAAAATTCGTGTAAGATTTCGATCAGACGGCTCATATCATGCCAGCACCACTACACGACAAGATAGTGTTTTCTTGGGAACTGAGCCTACCTCGAGATCCGCGCCGAGATCCAACGGTTCAGATCGAGCTCACAACTCTCTCCTAGAGTTTCTCCTCACAGTTGTCTCACAAATAGCTCTCTTTCAGAGCCAGGGCTCTTCACTTCGCTCACCTCCAAAGCGGACTCCTTCTCAACAAGTTTGGAGGACAACTCTCTCCTAGAGTTCCTCCTCACACTTGTCTCACAAATGGCTCTCTCCTAGAGCCGAGCCCTTCGCTCCGCTCATTTCCAAGGCGGACCACTTCTCAACGAGTTCGGAGCACAACTCTCTCCTAGACTTCCTCCTCACACTCGTCTCCCAAACGGCTCTCTCCTAGAGTCAAGCTTTTCGCTCCGCTCATCTCCATGGCAGACCTCCTCTCAACGAGTTCGGAGCTCACAACTCTCTCCTAGAGTTGCTCCTCAAACTCGTCTCCCAAATGACTTCCCACGTCCCACGGAACCAAAATCCGAGCGACAGGCGATCCGAGCCACTCGCGCGAGAGAAAAACTGAGCGATTTCGCTCGGATTCCGAGCAAGTGCCAATCCGAGCTACGAAATGGAAAAAAACGACTTTCCCCTCAAAATTCGCGTAAGATTTCGATCAGACGGCTCAGATCTTGCCAGCGCCACTAAACGACAAGATAGTGTTTTCTTGGAAACTGTGCCCGCCTCAAGATCCGCGCTGAGATCCGACAGCTCAGATCGCTCCACGTCGCTCGGTATTCCGAGCCGAGCGACTAGCGATCCGAGCCACTCGCGCCCCTTCTTCGCCCCTAGGGTCTTCCTAGCACATCTTACGAGGGTCTTCCTAGCACATCTTACAAGGGTCTTCCTAGCACATCTTACAAGGGTCTTCCTAGCACATCTTCTCCGCCCCTAGGAGTGGAGCTCCTCTTCCGAAATCCCCAAGACCAGAACACTCCTCAACTTCATGAAGACAAGGATGTTGCGGGGCTATTTTGACCATGAAGGAGGGTGAATCTTCATCCCACTCCTAAAGAGAAGTTGTAGATCTTCGAATTAGCTTCGAAACGACGGGTCGCACGCCCCGATCGGACCTTCGTAGCACCAGAAAAGTGGATTGCAATACAGCTGCGCTGAATAGCTCGGAAATCCGAGCCGAGCCACTCGCGCGAGGGAAAAACCGAGCCACTTCGCTCGGATTCCGAGCAAGTGCCAATCCGACCCTCAAAAGTGAAGAAAAACGATACCGAGCAACTCCAACTGTTGGATCTTTATGAAAATCGCGCAAAAGTTGATGAACGACTCAGATCGCGCAACGTCTCCACAAAACGATAAGATAACGTTATCTCGAAATTTGAGCCTCTTGTCTCGTGATTCGCGCCACGATCGTGATCAACCGTCCAGATCAAGCCGCGTAGTTCGGATCTCTAATCCGAGCTACTGTCCTACCGAGCTGCAAAATCGCCAAAAAATTTGCCTCAAAATCCGCGTTCGGATTTGCCGAACATGAAGCAGCGAGGAAGAAAAAGTTGAAAAAGGCACCAGGGTCGGGTTCGGACCCGTTAAGTATTCCGAACCCGAACACCCATCCCCTCCTCATCTTCAGCTAGTTTACCGCCAAAACAGATTTCAGAACAAAAAACCAAGCTCTTCATCTTCGAACTTCGACCACCTCCATGGCCATGTTTCGAACTCCACAATGCCGAAGACGAACCCATGCCGAGCTATCTCTCTCTCACTCCGAGCTGTGCCACCGAGCTGCACCACAGTGCAGAGCTTCGCCACCGAACCTCCTCGCCGAACCCATGCCGAGCTCTCCACTGCCGAGCTCCTGCGGCGAGCTCCTCCACGGCGCGAGCTCCGATCGCAACCAAGCTCCGAGCTCCGCCATGGCCGAACCCAATGCCATCGCTAGCTGCAATGAAGAGCACGAGCATCTCGAGCTCCTCCTTCGTCGATCCCCGAGCTCGGCACCACTCTGTCAACGTCGAGCTTTGAAGCTCCGATGCCAAAGCTCCCCCTCCGCAACTCCTTCGCCGCCTCTACTCTCTCGAGCCCGAAAGCTCCGAGCTCATCACCTTCGCTGCTGAGCCTTCCCTCTGCCGAGCTCCATCATCGAGCTCCTCTTCGTCAAAAGCTCGCCAACCGACCTCCACTAAACTCTCGCCATTGCCGTCCTCCTCGCCGAGCTCCAATGGCGCTTTCAGGGACGGAGACGGAGTTGGGGTCGGAAGGATGGTTGGGTCGAAGTCTGGGTCGAAGGAAACAGAGAAGACAAGTCGAAGAAGAACAAGGCGGGAGAAGAAGAAGAAAAGAAGAAAAGAAAAAAAATAATAATAAAATTGTGCCACGTGGCCGCCACGTGGCAACTCGAGGTGGGTCAGATCCGAGCTACGCGAAATGTGCACGAAGTTGCTCAGAATCCGAGCAAGTGCCAATCCGAGCTCAAAATTGGAGAAAAATGTTGCCGAGCTACACGCGCCGTCCGATCTTTTCAAAAATCGCGTCACGACACGATCGACGCTCAGAAACACGTCACGTGTCGAAACGTGATCTGCTTTGCGATGCGCACACATCTGATCATGATTGACGCTCAGGAACGCGCCACGTGTCCAGGTAATATTTAATTTATTTATTTATTATTTTTTTGTTTTAAATATTTTAAAAATCCGAAAAAATATTTAAAAAATCGAAAAAAATTAATTAAAAATTCTAAAAATAATTATTAATTCAGAAAAATTATTTTAAAAATTCTGGAAAAATAATTATTAAATTAAAATAATTAATTAATATTTTCGATAAATAATTATTTAATTCAGAAAATGAATAAAAAATTTAAAAAAATGAGAAAAAATTCAGAAAAATCTGGAAAAATCACCAAAAATCCAGAAAATTCTGAGGACATTTTTGGGTATTTTACAAGCCCAGAATAACACCGTTACACCCCAAGCAAGATTCCAAACTCCCTTAAGAACACCGATAAAATCCCCTACGCCATTAGAACAACAAAACTACTCCTCGAAGACTGTAAAACTCAGTCTCCAGGAGTGGGGGGCTCGTGATATGGCTAAAAATAGGATTAAATCGGGGCTGTTCAAATCGGACACGAATCTTAAAGCTCAAGGGTAAAACGGTAATTTCACCTACTAAAGGGTCTGAAATGGAAACTGGGTTTTTATTCAAAGCCCAATAACCCATAAACGGATCCACCTCAACTGGGTACGGGTCCCAATCCGAAATGAATGCGGTCCAGCAGGATAGAATTAGGGTTTCTGATTAGTCCTAATCAACAGCCCTGATTCACATATATCCTTTCACTGGAAATTAGGGATTACATTCCTAATCTGATCACAGGGATTACATTCCTAATCTGATCCCAACGGCGACTATAAATACCCCCCATCCATCTCCATTAAGAGGTAACCAATACTTTTCCATTTTAAAGTTCTTGCTTAATCATTCAGAATACTGACAAGAACGTCGGAAGGTGCGTCGCCAGGATCCATCCCGGTGTCTCGCACTTTTTGCAGGTTCGCAGCAGCGGCAAGAGACCAAGTCAACAAGTCGGTGAAGATCAATAGGTCAACAGGTTTGCCTTGTTCGTTTTCTCAAGAATCCATAAATTCTATCTGTTTACCCCCACACCAGATTTAGCGGTAACACTAGCCTTCCCGATAGTTACGACATAGTAGAGTAGACTGTTACAAGCACCATAAATGATACAACAACTCTAAAAGATGTTATTAGCAGCATTATGAATGAGGATGCAAGGAGGAAGAGACATGGAGAGACTTCGGTGTACTATCCTAGCAATGCCGCGCTGTTAGTTGAAAACCGTGGTAGAAGTAACAATAGAGAAAGGTCGCAAAGCAAGAATCACAGGTCCACGTCAAGAACCGGACATTGCAAAGGTGAGTGTTGGTACTGCAAGAAATCGGGACACAGGAGAGACCAATGCGAGGAGTATAAGAAAGCACAAGCAGGGTCACAGGTAGCCAATGTGGTAAGTATTGAACCCTATTTAGATGAATTGTGTTTATCTGCTGGATTTAATATTATGCAAGATGATTGGTGTATAGACTCAGGTGCTTCTTATCATTGTATCTCCATGAGGGATGTTTTTGAGGATTACAGGACAAATGATTTTGGTGCAGTTTCAGTTGACAATGGGCAAATATGTCAAGTTGTAGGTAGAGGCACAGTGAGAGTGAAGGTTCGCAATGGTGGCCCATTGGTCTTGAATGACACAAGACATATTCCAAGTTCAAGAACTTAATCTCAATCAGTAAACTCGACAAAGAAGGATTCACAACAACCTTTGGGCATGAAGAATGGAAGGTGACTATAGGTGCCAGGTTGGTGACAAAAGGAAAACTTAGTGACACGTTGTACTTACTCAGAGGAAGTGATTCAAGTGATATCATTACTACAACATCAGCAGGTAGTTTCTCTTCGATTCTATGACATGCCAGGTTGGGGCACCTTGGTGAAAAGGGTGTCAACCAACTTTTTTCTAAGGATCTTTTGCTGGGCTTGAGAAGGTTGAGATGGATATCTGTGAGAATTGCGTGATGGGCAAACATGAGACAGTTAGTTTTCAGTTGAGTGGGCGTGAGAAGAAGCTTAGGAAGCTAGAGTTGGTGCATACAGATGTGTGGGGTCCAGCTCAGGAATTCTCTTATGGTGGTAAGAGATACTTCGTTACATTCATTGATGATGCTATAAGAAAAGTTTGGGTTCATGCCATTCGCGAGAAATCAGAGGTGTTTGATGCATTCAAAACTTGGAAGGCCAGAGTTGAGAATGTGATGGGTTACAAAGTGAAACATTAAAGTCCGACAATGGAGGTGAGTACACAACCAAAGAGTTTGTTGACTATCTGGCAAAGGAAGGTAACAAAGGATTCAAGGTAGTTCCTAATACTCCACAGGAGAATGGTGTAGCAGAAAGAATGAACCGCACGATACTCAAAAGGGCAAGATGCATGAGACTACATGCACAAGTCTTTCAGTCCATCTTTGGGACGCTACAGTGGATACAATTGTTTACTTGATTAACCGTTGCCCGTCTAGTGCCCTTGATGGGGCCATTCTACAAGAACTATGGTTAGATAAAACTATCAATTATCGCATTTGAAAGTTTATGGTTGTATTGCATATTCACTAAATGACAGGGAAGAAAGAAACTGGATTCTAAGTCCAGAAGGTGTGTATTCATTGGCTACGGTGGCGATCAGTATGGTTACAGACTTTGAGATTTTGTGGATGACCAGGTCATTCGCAGCAAGAATGTAGTGTTCAATGAAGATGTCCTATACAAGGACAGACACACAGGTCAAGATAGTACAACCAATTCAGAGTCAGATTGTGGTTCAGACTCAGATTCAGATTCAGATTCTGAAGGTGGTCCTAACGGTGGGCCCTACAGTGCAGCAGTAGGTACATGTACCACAGGCAGCACAAGAGGCTCATGGTGGCCTATTGGGAATAAGCAGGTTATCCAAGACGAACAGGTACAACCAAAGCAGTTTGGGGAACTGAACCGGTCAGTGAACCGGTACCCACATTGAGAAGATTAACACGAGAAAGAAGGCCAACCAAGATATTTGATCCAGCAGCTAGTATTGTTCATGAGCATGTTCTGTACACGGATTCAGGAGAATCAGAGACTCATGAGGAAGCTTTGAGGGATGAGGCTCGAATTCATTGGGAGTTAGCCATAAGGGATGAGATGAACTCCTTGGAACAAAACCAAACTTGGAGTTGACCAAGTTACCTGCAGGGAAAACAGGCTCTTATGAACAAATGGATTTTTAGAGTCAAGGATGAGGCAGATGGCAGTAAGAGGTACAAGGCGAGGCATGTTGTGAAAGGATTCTCTCAAAGAGAAGGTGTTGATTACAATAAGATATTTGCACTGGTTGTGAAGATGGCTTCAATTAGGGTTCTGCTCAGTATTGTGGCAGTTGAAGACTTGCACCTAGAGCAGTTGGATGTGAAAATAATTTTTTTTATGGTGATATCGAAGAAGAGCTGTATATGAAACAACCCACAGGTTTTGAAGCTAAAGAGAAAAAAGACATGGTGTGTCGACTGAGGAAGAGTCTTTATGGGCTCAAACAAGCACCGCGACAATAGTACTTGAAGTTTGATTGCCTTATGAGAGGAAAATGTTTTGATATATGCTAAACAGATCATTGTGTGTATGTTCATAGATATGAGGACAATGATATAGTTACCTTGACATTGTATGTGGATGACATGTTGTTAGCAGGTTCATGTATGGAAAAGATCAAGGAAGTGAAGAGGATGCTATGTTCGGAATTTTCGATGAAGGACTTAGGTGAAGCAAAGCAAATCATCAGCATGAAGATTAGTAGAGACAGGAAAAGCAAGAAGTTTTGGTTATCTCAAGCAGACTATATGAAGAAGGTGTTGAAGAGATTCAATATGGATGGCGCGAGGCCAGTCACTTGTCCCTTGGCTACTTACTTCAAGTTATCGATGGACTTGTGTCTTAAGACAGAGGCAGAGATGGAGGAAATTGCTGATATTCCTTATGCCTTAGCCGTTGGGAGTTTGTGTTGATTCTTGATTTTGATGATTACAACACAATGCAAAGTTGTTGTTCTACTTCTTAAATATTACAGGATATACAAAGACAAAATGTTCTAACAAGATTTACAAAGCTCTTATAGCTAATTGATCAAGAAAGCTACAAGGTTGCCAGCTTACAAGAAAAAGACGAAGGCTAAAAGCTCCATCTCAAGATTCAAGACTCAAGACAAGACCTATACTTCAATTTATTGTATTAAGTGTCTTGTAACAATTGTAACTTTTTTATTTTCTTTGAGTCTTAGAAATTCTGTAAAAGGCCTTGTCACACACACTCTCATATTATTTTTAAAATAATTGAGTGTTTTTCAAACTTAAAAAGATCGAAACAAGATTGAAAAAGCTCAGCTGTTAAGTACCAGTCGACCGCCATAAGGCACCAGTCGACTGTTCTAGTACAAAACTAACTGAACTTATTCAAACTCTGACCAGTCGACTCATAACGGCAATCCAGTCGACTGTTCAAGTCGTTTCGATAGTTTACTAATTTCAAAACTTGATTTTTCGAATTCAAAAGTTTTATTTCCGTTGGTTGACAGTTGGTACAACTTCTTCTCAACGTCCAGTAATTCTAACTCTATAAATAGAGTATAGAAATCACTTGAAAGAGGTTAACAACTTATTTTCCAAGCTTTTTGTTTCTCAAGTTCTCAAGCTTTTGGTTTTAACAAGAAAAAGCATTCAAAAGCATTCACTTTCTAAGTCTTGGTTCTCTGAAATCAGTTTAGCATAACAGTGATTTCGTTTTAGACTGATTTCGGAAGTTGACCTAATAGCCACGCACAAAATCACATTCACAACAAGGCTATAGGTTGATTGTAACATTTTGTTGTTGTTCTTCACTCTCGGATTGTGAGAGTGGTTCCTCTCGGTTGGAAAGTAGGGTTCTTGGGTGTAGAGTCAGGTTTTCACTCTTGGTGGAAGAGTGGGTTGCTTTCTCTAGTTGTGAGAAAGGACTACGGGTTGGACAAGGTTGTTGTCTAATGCCGTAGGGTGTTCTTGTAATTATTTCAAGAATAGTGGAAAATCTCAAGTGGGTTGCTTGAGGACTGGATGTAGGTCGGGAGGACCGAACCAGGATACATCGTGTGTACTCTGTGGTTGTATCTCTTTGAACTTGCATTTTATTTTTTTGCCTTTTAAGTTCTCTGTGAAACTTGTCTGGACAGTCAACTGTGTCTATTTGTAAGTCGACTGGTCAGACTTGTACTACTTTCTCTCTGAAAACTTGTGTGATAAGTCGACTGGATCTTCTATAAGTCGGCTGATCAGACTCGCTTTAAAATACTCTTCTTAACTGTCGCCCCAGTCGACTGGTTTATCTTTTCAAGTCGACTGGTCAGAAGAAAAGTTTAATTCCGCAATTATTTTTTATAAAACACTATTCACCCCCCCTCTAGTGTTTCTTGTCTTGCCTATAGGATCCAACAGTGTGATGTATGCGATAGTGTCTACAAGACCAGACATCGTACAAGCAGTTGGAGTTGTCAGCCGTGAAGAATCCAGGTAAACAGCATTGGGATGCAGTAAAGTGGAGATATCTAGCTGGTACTTCAGGTTTTTCTCTTTGGTTTGGGGGAGATTCTTTGTAAATATATGGTTATGTAGATGCAGATTTTTTGGGCGATCGTGATGGTTGTAGAAGTACTACAGGGTATGTGTTTACAGTTGGAGGAACAACTGTCAGTTGGCTTCGCAGTTACAAAAGGTTGTAGCACAGTCAACCACGGAGTCAGAGTATATGGCACTTACAGAAGCAACGAAAGACATGTGGATTTCGGAGTTTATGAAACAGTTGGACAGAAAGTAACCCATAGGTGGGCTATGGTGTGACAGTCAAAGTGCAGTTTTCTTGGCAAAAAACTCGGCATATCACTCTAGGACTCGGAACATTTAAATGAGGTATCATTTTATTAGAATGGTGGTTGAGAAGAAATGGTTGAAGCTATCTAAGATTCTTGACACTAAGAGTCCGGCGGACATTCTAACAAAGGTAGTGGATAGCAGAAAAAATTAGTTCTGCTATACTGCTATTGGATTGTCTCCAGGTTAATTGATGGTGAGACACACAGAGGCACATGCCTAGACTAGGACAATGGAAGAATGAAGAACATGTTAGAATCTTTGCATATATGTCTTTAAGTGGGAGATTGTTAGGGTTTTTGATCCAAATACATGATAATGGGGTTGGAGAAGATAGACGAGAAGAAGAGTCGAAGATGGAGCAAGCAGCTCAGAGCAGCCAGCAGCTGCAGGCAAGTTACGATCGATCGCACTTGGACATTCGACCACACACGTACAGGCAAATGTACGGTCAACCGTGCAGTTGATCGTCTCTCTCTCTGTTGGACCATGCAGTCTCGAAGGAATGACCGGTCAACTGGGCATTTGACCGTCCCACTCTCTGTTAGACCCTGTACAGTTAAAGGCATGAACCGGTCGACCGTCTCTATGAACCGGTCGACTGTCGGATCCTTAAAGATGAGATTAAAGTCTTGATCCGCAAAGGCTACTTGTCCAAATTCACTAAGAAGATAAAACATCTCCTCCCTCCGTTCAAGGATCCAAAAATAATCAAGAAACCCGAGTCCCAGGAGTCAGGACAAATGGTTGTCTTCCATTCCATACATGGAGGGCCCATGTGGGGAAAGTCTAACTCCTCAAAGAAGACATTCGTCTGAGAGGTGAACTCGGTGCACATCTGCCCTACTCCCAAAAGACCGGGAATGCATGTCTCTTTTTTAGATGAAGATTTGGATGGTGTCTGCACTCCATATTGCAACGCCTTTGTGATTAGCCTTTGCATGGCAAACCACGAGGTCCGTCGGATTCTTGTGGACATGATAGCTCAGTTAACATCCCCTTCCTGAATGCCTTCGAGTGTTTTAAACTCTCCCCGGATAGCTGAAATCGGCTGGTTATACCCTTCATGGATTTTTTGGGTCCCCGGTCTAGATTGAGGGGATCATCACACTCGACGTTATCGCAGGGAAGTCCCCAACAATCCGAACTGAGCCCATAGACTTTATAGTGGTCAATGTCAAATCTGCCTACAATGCAATCTTCAGGTTCCCGGGTTAGCATCTCTCCAGGCCATCGCCTCGAAAATGAAATTCCCTACAAGAGCGGGGGTTGGGGTAGTCAGGGGTAGCCAAGAGGTGGCACGGGCATGCTATGTCGCCACAGTCAGGGGCTCGGTCCTTCCCTCGATGCAGTAGAACTCCCATCAAAGAGGAGCCCAATTAGCTCCGACCCCGTCAATGATTTAGAAGAAGTCCCCTTTTCGAAGTGAGACGAAGCAAAGAAATTCCAAGTGAGCAAGGTCCTTCCCCTCGAGCTCAATGAGAAGGTCAGTTACTGCATTCAAAAGAATCAAGATCTATTTTCCTGGATGGCCTCCGATATGCTAGGCATTTCAGAAGAACTAATAATGCATAGATTCAGCCTCAACTCCAAGTCAAACTTGTGCAACAAAAGTGCCGAAAGTTTGCCCCAGACAGGAAACATGTCGTGAAGGAAGAGGTAAAAAAACTCCATACTGCTCGCTTCATTCAAGAAGTTAGCTACCTGAATGGATGTCCAATGTAGTAATTGTCAAGAAGGTCAGTGGCAAGTGGAGAACATGCATAGACTTCACGAATCTTAATAAGGCATGTCCAAATGACCCCTTTTTGCTCTCGAGCATTGATGCCTTGATAGACGCCACGCTCGGACATAAACTCTCCTACGCGTCATGGATGCATTCTCAGGGTAAAACCATATTCGGATGTTCCCCTGGACATTTCCTTTATCACTGACTGTCACGCTCCGCTTCCCAAAAATACGGAATACGAGTACATGAATTGGCCCAGCGAATGACCAACGTCACCCACAAGCTGTTTATCCGATCAACTCAAAAATATAATCATTACAGAATAATTGCGCAGGCAATAATAATAATCTCATGAACAATAATACTTGGAATGAAGCAATATGAAATATCCAAATGCAATAAACCAACATCTGGAAACAATAATAAAATCCGGGTCATAAGCCCAATACAATAATAAATCCCAAACACAATAGTAATAAGTCTTAATGCAATAGTTCAATGAAATAACATTCAATTGTAAAACAATAGTTCTTTAGAAAGTTTGTTCTCCAATCCCAGTAGGCAATTCATCTTCATTACCTGTGAACACTTCATCTAAAAAGAGGAGAAAAATTGTCCTTAGAGCAAGACATGGACAACAAGTAGAGAAAGTAAGGAACAATGGAATAACGATATAACAATGAATTCAATAGATCAATAGGAGTCAATAACATGGGATAATAATAATAATCAATATCATGATAATCGATGCAATGGTTATAAACAATGATTCAATATTCGAGAACAGTATTCAATGTCATCAATAAAGACAATATTCGATATCAGTAGGAACAACGATGAACAATATGCAATGTCGATGTCATCTAAATTTTTAAGTCTATTAATCATTTTAAATTCTAACTAATGAATGTACTACTGTATCCCATATGTTCCATACCACAGGTTCGATGCATAATCAATTTTGTTTAGACTGAGTGGTGTATTCTATAGATCATGTATCAGTACGATAATCACTGATACGATATCAATATTGTTGCACGATTCATTATAATGATACACTGATACACTGATTCACTGATTCACAAGTTCACGGGTTCACGAGTTCACGACACGAAAGATTGGGGTGCCGTAGTTAGCGCTGCACAATCAATCGATAAATACTGACCAACACAGTCACTATATTATTCACTACTCAAGTAATCCCTTAAACCTCGGCTTATTAAATATTTTATCAATGCAACAATACAATATGCAATTTGAAACATTGGGTGAACAATAGTAACAATAGAGGAACAATAAGATGGTAACATGAAATAGGAAAAATTAGAATGATACAATAGGACACTAGGATCTGCAATGCAACATACACACTTTGATTCATGCAATACAATGATATATGAATAATTAATTCAATAAAAACTGGAAAATAAAATTTTGGACAACAAGAAAAATATGTAATTTCCCGCTGTTTCAGATCTTGAAAACTGAATCCGTAAGAATTTCTAGAAACTAGACTTCCACACGGTTCCAACGCATATTTAAAGTTCAAAATTCGACAACAGTAGCTAGGTCAAACACATCATCCTTTACAAATTTCATGTTCAGGCAGAAATTTGACATCTAGTGGTTATATTTTTAGAATCAGCAAAAAACTTGATATAAAATTCATTAAAAATATTTATTAGACTCCTAAACATGTTAAGTAATAATCTGGAAATTATCAGAGCAAAATTTTAACATTTGATCAGCCTTTTAACAGTTTAAACATCAAACATACAAGAATCTGAAAATCTAGAAATAAAAACATAGCTGTAGAAAACGAGTATAACTTTTGCTACACAACTCGGAATTCAAAAATTCAAGATGTTCTGAAAACTAGAAACATAGGGCTACAACTCTTATTTAGAAAGTTATTTATTTTAAGATCATTTACTGGGTCAAAAATAGCAGACAACAAGCAACATACATGGTTTTGGGTATTTTTCATGAAATAATTTAATTAAATATGATGGGTATCAATTATATTAGTCGATAAACTTCTTAATCAACATGATGGGTGCAATAACATGATGAATAAAAATAAAATCACATACATACACTAATTTAACATCAATCAAATAACAATCGATCAATCAAACATACAACCTTGCAATTCTTCCTACAATAATTTAATTGTGTGACAATTATATGAATACTCCTATCATGAATACTATATGGATGCATGAAAGATTCAATCTTTAGAGTCAAAAGTGGCACGAAGTCAAGATTATTGGGGTTAGCTCGTGTAAACTCTCAATAGAACCAACGAAAGATAATCAATACAATAATATGATAACGAATAGAATATACTTGCAAGAATTTCAATAAAACTTGAATTTGATACGATGTATAATTCAAGAGAAAAGTGACTTGCCTTTTGGACGATGAAATTGAATACCAAGAATAACGGGATAAGGATCCCGAAGTAACGAAACCACGAACTCACACAAATTAGCACGTGCGATATACGTGCACAAAGAGAACTAAAGCACATAGCAATAGAGACAACAACTGCAATAAGAGCAGATAGCACCCATAGCAAGAGGGCAAGGGGGCAGGCTGGACGGTAGCGTCGCTGGCGTCGACTGGCTCGACGACGACGGGCGGCGAAGCACAGGGCATCGACGGGAAAGGGGCGTCGGGGTTTTAGTATTGCTCAACGAAAATTGGGGAGGCAAGGGGTTTAGGGGTTGCTGTGAGGGTGTCGACGAGATGGGTCGACGGAGGAGGGTGGATTTGGGTGAAGGCGGAGATGGGGGTCGCCGGAGGTTGGTCGGGGAAGAAGAACAGTAAGGGGGTGGTCGGGAATTGGGTGGGAAATCACGATGGAGAGAGAGAAATAGAGAGGAGAGAATAGACGGCTAATTAGGGTTTGTAATTGTGCAATATTTAGGGTTTGCAGTAGAGTTATATTTATAGGTTGTAATTAGGACATTGGGTTAGTGGTTTCGGATCCAATAATAGTAGTTTTGGGTCAAGAACAATTGAAATTGGGTTTTAGGGTTCAATAAGAGATGAATTTAAAACAATAGGGTTCAAATAAAAATACCCACAATTAAATAAAAGAAAATATGATCAACACGAATAGTTCAATCAAGAAGAACGAAGAATTTCATGAACAAAATCTTAATGAACAAAATCTTAATTAAAATAATCAAGAAAGAAAAAATAATAGAATATTTTATTCAATTACAAATAAAATATTATAAAAGGGAGAAAATGAAAGTAGCGGAAACGGTAGTTACAATCCTACCCACCTTACAATAAAATTTCGTCCTCAAAATTTAAGCAAGTGGTAATAGGGTAACCCCGGAGAAAAGAAAAGAACAAGAACTACTAAAAAAGATGGGGAAACCTCCTCCGAATCACATATTCAAGCTCCCAAGTCGACTCACCAGGAGAGTGAGGATTCCAAGCAACACGAACCAACTTGATAACCTTATTCTCCAAAATCTTCTCTCGCCAGTCCACAATCGACACTGGATGAATCTCACAAGACAAATATGGTCGAACCGACAACTCTGAATAGTCAATAACATGACTATCATCCCGAACATATTTCCTAAGCTGAGAAACATGGAAGACGTCATGCACTCCAGTAAGAGCTGGCTGCAACGCGGGTCTATAGGCCACCTTGTCTACTCACTCCACATCAAACAGACCAATGAATCTAGGGCTCAACTTGCCCCCACCACCAAAACGCATCACACCTTTCTATGGAGACACCTTGAGGAACACATGGTCACCCACTTCGAACTCCAACGGTCTCCTATGCATGTCTGCCCATTTCCTCTGCCTGTCCTGTGTCGCTTGCAAATGCTTCCTAATCTGGGCCACTACATCAACAGTCTTCGTGATCAATTCTGGCCCCAAAAGCTTCCTCTCACCAATTTCATCCCAGCACACTGGTGATCTACACTTCCGATCATACAAGACTTCATACGGAGCTGCCTTAAGGCTAGCTTGGTAGCTATTGTTGTATGAAAACTCTACCAAGTGCAGATGATCTTCCCAAGATCCTCTAAACTGAAGCTGTAACTACCGTTCCCACTATTTTTCATTTCCCCCCCCTTTTGTAATATTTTATTTGATATTGAATGAAAACCCTAATTCTCTCTTGATTATTATTTTAATTAAGACTTGTTCATGAAATTCTTCGTTCTTTTGATCGGGCTATTCTTGTTGATCCTATTGTTCTCTTATTTAATTGTGGGTATTTTGATTTGAACCTTATCGATTTTGATCTATCTCTTAATTGAACCCTAAAACCCAATTTTATTTGTTCTTAACCCTAATCCGCTGTTATTGGACCCTAATTCACCAACCCAGTACCCTAACTGTACGCTATAAATACAACTCTACTGCAAACCCTAAAAAATCGCACATCTTCGAAACTCTAGCCGCTTATTCTCTCTCTTCTCTCCTCCTGTTTTCTCTCTCTCCTGATATGTTTTCCCGCCCAAACACCCCTAACCCTATTCCGTCGTCTTCCCCGGCCAGCTCTGGCCACCCCCGTGCTTCGGCGACCATACCCCGTCGCCACCCTACTCCCCTTGTCGGCTCCGCCTCTCCACGATGACGCCACCACACCGAAACCCCCCTGCACCTCCTCCTTTTCCCTATCTTCGACATTGACGGTGCCAGAAACTCCAAACCCCTATCCCGACCTCCTCTCTGTTTCGATCGCCAGTACACCCTCGCGCCGCCTGCCTCCGTCGATGCCCGCCTGATGCTCGACCACCGACCACCAGCCCCTTGCTATTGTGGTGGTTACTGTTGCTGTCTCTTTGGTTTGCTGTGTTACTTTGGGTTCTTTTGCACGTAGTTTATACGTGCTATTTTGTGGATTTTCTAGTTCGTGGGTTCGTTGCTTCGGGATCCTTATCCCGTTATTCTTGGTATTCGTTTTCACTGTCTAACAGGCAAGTCACCATCCTCTTGAATTGCTAATTATATCAAATTCAAGTTTTGTTGAAACTCTTGCAAGTAGATCTCTTTGTTATCATATTATCCTTTGTTCATCTCTTCGTTGGGTCTATTGAGGGTTTACACGAGCTAACCCCAATATTCTTGACATCGTGCCACTTTTGACTCTAAAGTTTGGATCTTTCATGAGTGCATGTAGAATTGATAATAGGGTTATTCATATAATTGATATACAAATAAATTATTGTAGAGACAATTGCTAGGTTGTATGTTGTTTGCTCGTTTGATGGTTGATTGATGATAGATTGATGTATGAGCATGTTCTAGTTTTATTTATCATATTTTGAAACCCATCATGTTAATTACACAATTTATTAACTAAAGATTCGATACCCATATAGCCTAATTAATTTATTTTCAAGAAAACTACCCAAAATCCTGTATATGCTTGCTGGCCTGAATGTTAACTGCTATTTTCGAACCAGTAGACGATCTTAAAATAAAATACTTTTTGAATATGATTTGTAGCCTTATCTTTCTAGTTTCCATAACATCTTGAATTTCTTGATTCTGAGTTTTGTAGCAAAAGTTATGCCCGTTTTACTACAGCTGTGTTTTTACTTTTAGATATTTAGATTCTCGTACCGTTCATGTTTAAACAGTAAAAGGCTGATCAAATGATAAAATTTTGCCCTGAAAATTTCCAGAATCTTAATTTACATGTTTAGGAATCTAATAAGTATTTTTAATGAATTTAATATTGAGTTTTTGCTGATTCTAAAATTAAAACAACAAGATGTCGAATTTCCGCCTGAACATAAAATCTGTAAAGAACAGTGTGTTTGACCTAGCTACTGTTGTCAGAATTTGAACTTTAAATATGCGTTTGAATCGTGTGAAAGTATAGTTTCCAGATCTTCTGACGGATTCAACTTTCGATTTTTGAGTCAGCGGAAAACTGTATTTTTGTACAGAATGCACTTGCTATCCAGAATTTTATATGTCAGTTTTTAATGAATTAGTTATTCCTATATCGTAGTATTGCATAAATTAATATATGTGTGTTGCATTACATGATCCTAATGAGTTATTTTCATCACTCTAATCGTCCTATTTCATGTTATCACCTTATTGTTCCCCTATTGATACTATGGTTCACCTCATGTCCCAAATTGCATATTGTATTGTTGCATTGATGAAATAATTAACAAGCCGGAGTTTAATGGATTGACTAGAGTAGTTGATGATATAGGGACTGTACTCGGATGATGTCCCGTGTTATTATTGATATCGCCATTGTGTAAGAAATTGCACCTTGGCTCATGTTATTATTGATATCGTCATTGTGTAAGAAATTGCACATTGGCCCATGCTATATTGTTATTGTCATCATACCCAGTACATGAACTATAAAATCTATCACTTAAGTCTAAACGAAATTGATTGTATGCATCGAACCTGTAGTATGAGATGTAGTAGTACATGCATTACCTAGGATTAAAATGATTAATAGACATAAGGATTACACATCGACATTGCATGTTGTTCACCATTATTTCTATTGATATCGAATATTGGCTAAGTGTTATTGATATAACTATTGATTATTGTTATTGATTATTGAATCATCGTTTATAGCCATTACATCGAATATCATGATTATTGCCCCATGTTATTGATTCCTATTGATCCCTTGACTTTATTGTTATACCGTTATTCCATTGTATCTACTTTCTCTACTTGCTATCCATGACTTGCTCTAAGGACAATTTTTCTTCTCTTTTTAGATGAAGTGTATACAGGTAATGAAGGAGAATTGCCTGTTGGAATTGGAGAACAAACATTCTGAAGACTACTGCTTTCTAATTGCTTATTGCTTTAATAAACTTAATGTATTGAGACATGTTATTATATTGGATTGGATTATTATTGTTTTGGGCTTATGTCCCGGATTTTATTATTGTTTCCAGACGTTGGATTATTATTATTATATTTGGATATTTTTATTGCTTCATTCCAAGTACTATTGTTCATGAGATTATTATTATTGCCTGCGAATTTGTTCTGTATTGATTATATTGTTGAGTTAATCGGATAAACAGCTTATGGATGATGTTAGTCATTCACTGGGCCAATGTCATGTACTCGTATTCCGTATTTTTTGGGATGCGGGGCATGACAGAAGCACACATGACCTCAACATATCCTCCAAGGTCTGAATAGTCATCTCTGATTGTCTATCTGTCTGCGGATGGAATGCAGTAGTGAACTTCAGCTTACTCCCAAGACTGTTCTGAAGACTCTCCCAAAATTGAGATCTGAATCTAGTATCTCTGTCTGATATAATCAGACAGATGGAATGCAGTAGTGAACTTCAGCTTACTCCCAAGACTGTTCTGAAGACTCTCCCAAAATTGAGATTTGAATCTAGTATCTCTGTCTGATATAATACTAACAGGAACACCATGCAATCTCACAATCTCCTGCACATACTTCTCTGCAAGGCTCTCTGTAGACTAACCAACTCTGAAGGGAATGAAATGAGCACTCTTCGTCCAGCGATCCACAATCACCCAGATGGCATTGTGACCCTTGGGACTTCTAGGAAAAGTAGTCATGAAATCCATAGTGATATTCTCCCACTTCTACTCTGGAATAGGAAGCGGTTGAAGAAGTCCAGTAGTCCTCTGATGTTCTGCTTTCACTTGCTGACAGATCAGACACCGAGAAACAAATCTTGCAACAGCCCTCTTCATACCATGCCACCAGAAATGTAACTTCAAATCCTGATACATCTTTGTACCACCGGGATGAATAGAATATGACGAGTAATGAGCTTCTTTGAGTAACTTCTGCCTGACTTCCCCCTTCGGAACACATAGACGGGTCCCAAAGCGGAGATATCCATCCTCATGAATCACCATATTAGCCCTTGAACCAGCTTCGACTTTAGCTTGAAACTTCTGCAACTGCACATCACCAGACTGTGCTTCCTTAATATGATCCACCAAAGACGACTACAACCGAAGCACCATACAACTCTGCTCGGAACCAGGCAAAACACAACCAATTCCAATCTCCTCATAGCTTCCACAAGTTCCTTCTGCTTAGTAAGAACCATAGTAACATGTCTTCTGCTCAAAGCATCAGGTACCGAATTAATCATGCCAGGGTGATACTGCAAACTGATGTCATAATCCGCCATCAATTCCAACCATCATCTTTGCTTCATATTCAGCTCCTTCTGAGTGAACACATACTTGAGACTTTTGTGGTCAGTGAAAATCTCCACTCGGTATCCTAGTAAATAATGCCTCTAAAGCTTCAATGCAAAAATCACACCAGCAAGCTCCAAATCATGTGTAGGATAATTCTTCTCATGCGGCCTCAATTGTCGAGATGCATATGCAACAACCTTGCCACATTGCATCAGAACAACACCCAAACATCTACCTGAAGCATCACAATGAATTACGAAACCTCCTGATCCATCCGGTATAGTCAACACAGGTGCTGATGTCAACTGATTCTTCAATTCAATGAAGGCTTCTTCACAGAAATCATCCCACACAAACATCTGATCCTTCCCAGTCAACTTGGTCAACGGCCCTGCAATTTTCGAGAAATGCCAAACAAACTTCATGTAGTAACCTGCTAGACCATGAAAACACCGAACTTCAGATACAGACTTCGGCGTCGGCCAATCCTTAACAGTAGAGATCTTGGATGGATTGACAGAAACTCCATCACCAGAAATAATATGGCCCAAGAATGCCACACGATCCAACCAAAATTCACACTTGCTAAGCATCCCATACAACTGATTCTCCCTCAAAGTTTGCAAAACAACCTTCAAGTGCTCAGCATGCTCATCACGGTTCCGAGAATAGACCAAAATATCATCAATGAACACCACCACAAACTTGTCCAGAATGGGAGAGAAAATCTGATTCATCAAGCTCATAAATACTGCTGGAGCATTAGTAACTCCAAAAGGCATCACCAAGAATTCACAGTGCCCATATCTCGTACGAAAAGCGGTCTTTTGTATATCCTCAGCTTTCACCTTAACCTGATGGTAACCAGAACGAAGATCCAGCTTCGAAAATACAGAAGTGCCGCCCAATTAATCAAATGGGTCATCAATTCTTGGCAATGGATACCTGTTCTTCACCGTGACATTATTGAGCTCGCGGTAATCAATGCACAACCTCCGACTACCATCCTTCTTATTGAAGAATAGTACAGGAGCTCCCCAAGGTGAAATACTTGGCCTGATAAAATCTCTATCCAGCAACTCCTGAATCTGCTCCTTCAACTCAGCCAACTCAATAGGAGCCATTCTGTACGGAATCTTAGAGATCAGAGCTGTACCTGGCTGAACACCAATACTGAACACCACTTCACGATTTGGCGGTAATTCCGACAATTTCTCAGGAAAAACATCCAAAAATTCTCACACAACCAACGGTGCGACAATACCATCAGCACACACTTCCTCCATCGCTGCAACTTCCTGACTTGCCAACTTCTCTACACAAGCAATCAGTATTTCACCGGCACAGAATTCAAATTCCTGACGACCCAGTATTTGGAACACCACCTTCTTCTTGCGGCAGTCAATTACAGCATGAGTGATACCAAGCCAATCCATCCCCAGAATAACATCAAAACCAGAATTGCTGATGACAATTAGATCGGCAACAAAATCAACACCACCAATAACCAAGGGACTTTGCTCACAAATCCGAGAACACACAACAACACCTCCATTTGTAGTAATGTTCCAAGTTGCTGGCATAGCGCTGCTAGCCAAGTGATGCAAATCGCCGAAGCGGGAGGAAACAAAAGAATGAGTTTCACCAGAGTTAAAGAGAACATGAGCAGAAAAGAAATGGACAAGGATAATGCCTAGCAAGAAGTCAAAGATAAGAACACAATAGGTAGAAGCAAAATGCAAGAAACATATATGAATGGAAGGCTAACATGATAAAGCATCAAAGAAATCCTGGGACCTGTGGGTTATGGGCCCACCACACTTTCGCTGCGCTACTCTGATGGTGAAGCTTCAAGCTGTAGACATGTCGTTGTCGATCAAGCGATGCCGATCGACGGACCAAGCAGGAAGAAGAAGAACGGATGACACCGGAATCAAAAGAATATGGGTACGAAAAGTATGAAATCATACCCAATAAAGAATCAATGAATGGAAGGGACAAAAGATGACAAGAAATGAAGGAACTGAATGTGAAGGGATCAAAGAGGAATCAAATAAGACTAGTTTCCAGAATATAAGTTGGTTATCAATTATTCATGTGATTCCTGTATTGCGCATACTGTTGCGGTAAAACCCAAATCTGACTAATATATCAATCAAAGCCAAACTTCTTTTTGTTAGTCACGTTTGACTGATATATTATCCAAACCCGGGCTCTGATACCACTAAAAACCTTGTCACGCCCCGCTTCCCCAAAATACGGAATACGAGTACATGACATTGGCCCAGCGAATGACTTACGTCACCCATAAGTTGTTTATCCGATCAACTCAACAATATAATCAATACAAAATAATTGTGCAGACAATAATAATAATCTCATGAACAATAATACTTGGAATGAAGCAATATGAAATATCCAAATAGAATAAACCAACGTCTGGAAATAATAATAAAATCCGGGTCATAAGCCTAATACAATAATGAATCCCAAACACTATAGTAATAAGTCTCAGTACAATAGTTCAATGAAATAACATTCAATTATAAAGCAATAGTTCTTTAGAAAGTTTGTTCTCCAATCCCAGCAGGCAATTCTCCTTCATTACCTGTGAACACTTCATCTAAAAAGAGGAGAAAAATTGTCCTGAGAGCAAGTCATGGACAAGAAGTAGAGAAAGTAAGGAACAATGGAATAACGATATAATAATGAATTCAATGGATCAGTAGGAGTCAATAACATGGGAAAATAACAATAATCAATATCATGATAATCGATGCAATGGTTATAAACAATGATTCAATATTCGATAAAAATATTCAATGACATCAATAACACTTAGACAATATTCAATATCAACATGAACAATGATGAACAATATGCAATGTCGATGTCGTCTAAATTCTTAAGTCTATTAATCATTTTAAATCCTAACTAATACACGTACTACTGTGCCCCATATGTTCCATACCACAGGTTCGATGCATACAATCAATTTCGTTTAGACTGAGTGGTTAATTCTATAGATTATGTGTTGGTACGATAATCACTGATACAATAACAATATTGTTGCACGATTCATTATAATGATACACTGATACACTGATTCACTGATTCACAAGTTCACAAGTTCACGAGTTCACGGGTTCACGGGTTCACGGGTTCACGACACGAAAGATTGGGGTGCTGTGGTCAGCGCTCCACAATCAATCGATAAACACTCGCCGACACAGTCACCATATTATTCACTACTCAAGTCAATCCCTTAAACCCCGGCTTGTTAAATATTTTATCAATGCAACATTACAATATACAATTTGAGACATTGGGTGAACAATAGTAACAATAGAGGAACAATAAGATGGTAACATGAAATAGGACAAATTAGAATGATGACAATAAGACACTAGGATCATGCAATGCAACACACACTTCGATTTATGCAATACAATGATATAGGAATAATTAATTCAATAAAAACTGGAAAATAAAATTCTGAACAGCAAGATTGGTCTGTACAAAAATGTAATTTCCCGCTGTTTCAAAACTCGAAACCTAAATCCGTCAGAAGTTCTAGAAACTAGACTTCCACACGGTTCCAACTCATATTTAAAGTTCAAAATCTGACAACAGTAGCTAGGTCAAACACTTCATCCTTTACAGATTTCATGTTCATGCAGAAATTTGACATCTAGTGGTTATATTTTTAGAATCAGCAAAAAAATCGATATAAAATTCATTAAAAATATTTATTAGACTCCTGAACATGTTAATTAAAAATCTGTAAATTATCAGAGCAAAATTTTAATATTTGATCAGCCTTTTAACAGTTTAAACATCAAACATACAAGAATCTGAAAATCTGAAAATAAAAACACAGCTGCAGTAAAACGAGCATAACTTTTGATACACAACTCGAAATTCAAAAATTCAAGATATTCTGGAAAATAGATATATAGGGATACAACTCTTATTCAGAAAGTTATTTATTTTAAGATCATTTACTGGGTCAAAAATAGCAGATAAAATACAGCCACCAAGCAACATATAGGTTTTGGGTATTTTTTTATGAAATAATTTAATTAAACATGATGGGTATCAATTCTATTAGTCGATCAACTTCTTAATCAGCATGATGAGTGCAATAACATGATGAATAAAAATAAAATCACATACATACACTAATTTAACATCAATCAAATAACAATCGATCAATCAAACATACAACCTTGCAATTCTTCCTACAATAATTTAATTGTGTGACAATTATATGAATACTCCTATCATGAGTACTATATGGATGCATGAAAGATTCAATCTTTAGAGTCAAAAGTGGTACGAAGTCAAGATTATTGGGATTAGCTCGTGTAAACTCTCAATAGAACCAACGAAAGATAATCAATACAATAATATGATAACGAATAGAATATACTTGCAAGAATTTCAATAAAACTTGAATTTGATACGATGTATAATTCAAGAGAAAAGTGACCTGCCTTTTGGACGATGAAATTGAATACCAAGAATAACGGGATAAGGATCCCGAAGTAACGAAACCACGAACTCACACAAATTAGCACGTGCGATATACGTGCACAAAGAGAACTAAAGCACATAGCAATAGAGACAACAACTGCAATAAGAGCAGATAGCACCCACAGCAAGAGGGCAAGGGGGTAGGCTGGACGGTAGCGTCGCTGGCATCGACTGGCTCGACGACGACGGGCGGCGAAGCACAGGGCATCGATGGGAAAGGGGCGTCGGGGTTTTAGTATTGCTCAACGAAAATTGGGGAGGCAAGGGGTTTAGGGGTTGTTGTGAGGGTGTCGACGAGATGGGTCGACGGAGGAGGGTGGATTTGGGTAAAGGCGGCGATGGGGGTCGCCGGAGGTTAGTCGGGGAAGAAGAACAGTAAGGGGGTGGTCGGGAATTGGGTGGGAAATCACGATGGAGAGAGAGAAATAGAGAGGAGAGAGAATAGGGGAGAGAATAGGCGGCTAATTAGGGTTTGTAATTGTGCAATATTTAGGGTTTGCAGTAGAGTTATATTTATAGGTTGTAATTAGGATATTGGGTTAGTGGTTTCGGATCCAATAATAGTAGTTTTGGGTCAAGAACAATTGAAATTGGGTTTTAGGGTTCAATAAAAGATGGATTTAAAATAATAAGGTTCAAATAAAAATACCCACAATTAAATAAAAGAAAATATGATCAACAAGATTAGTTCAATCAAGAAGAACGAAGAATTTCATGAACAAAATCTTAATGAACAAAGTCTTTATTAAAATAGTCCAGAAAGAAAAAAATAGAGTAATTTATTCAATTTCAAATAAAATATTACAAAAGGGGGAAAAATGAAAGCAGCGGAAACGGTAGTTACACCGACCAAGGGCTGTATTATTACTGAGTCATGCCATTCGGCATAAAGAACGCATGTGCCACTTACCAACGGCTGGTCAACAAAGTGTTCAGAGCACAAATAGGTCGGAATATGGAGGTCTACGTTGATGATATGATCATCAATAGCCTAAAAAAAGATCATTTCAACCATCTCGAATAGGCTTTTAGCATTCCGAGGAAGCATAGCATGAGATTGAACCCCCTCAAAGTGCACCTTCGGCGTCTCCTCAAAAAAATTCTTGGGCTTCATGGTAAGCCAGGGGGGGTATAGAAGTGAACCTGAAGAAATTCCAAGCTATCCTCAACATGACGCCTCAGCCAATGTTAAAGAGGTTCAGAGGCTTACGCGATGCCTTGCGGCTGTAGGACGATTCATATCAAAATCCGAGGAGAAGTGCCTCCCCTTCTTCAAGGACTTTCGCGGGGTCAAAAGCATCGAGTGGGGGGAACCATAACAATGAACCTTCAACCAGATAAAGGAATACCTAGTGAGCCCCCTCTACTGAGTAAACACGACCTGGGCGAGACCCTATACCTCTACTTGGCCACTTCGGAGCAGGTTCTTAGCGCCGTCCTGGTGCGGGAGGAAGGCAGGGTTCAAATCTTATCTATTACGTGAGTAAAGTCCTCTACGATGCTAAGTTGCGTTACTCGAAGATGGGAAAGATGGCGTATGCATTAATTGACCGCCTAGTAGCTTCATCCTTATTTCTAAGCACATTCCATCCAAGTCCTCACTGATCATCCGCTGAAGCAGGTCCTTCACAAGTTGGAAAACTCTAGATGGTTAGTTAAATGGTCGATTGAGTTGAGTAAGCATGATATCAGTTATAAGCCAAGGACATCAATCAAGGTTGCAGCTTTGGCATAGTTTATCATCAAGAGTACCATTTCCGATTCATCTCAGGTAGAAAGACATTCCCGTAAGGAGCCCTTATGTCGAGAATTCTCATGCAAAGAAGGAAGCGAAGCGGGGGTGATATTTCTTGGACTCGATCACTTTATCCTCCAGTTCTCCCCCCGTTTGAATTTTAGAGCTTTTAATAATGAAGCAAAGTTTGAATCCCTGATAGCAGGATTACTTTTGGCTCAGAAAGCTGGGGCTCGGCGGGTGAAGGCATTCAGCGATTCTCAATTAGTCGTGAACCAAATATATGTGCAGTATGAAGTTTGAAACTCTCTGATGGTTAAGTATCTGGCTTATGTCAAGGAATTCCTATATGCTTTTCAAGAAGCCTTGGTCACTCGGATATCCTGAGAGGAAATGGGCAAGCGAATGCTCTCTCCAAATTGGCTTCCTCTTCCTTCAAAGGACTAGATCACACAGTATCTGTTGAGGTCCTGGTATGTTCGAGCATCGAGGGAGAAGCCGTCAAGACCTTTTGCGTCGAAGCACAAATGACCACTGGCAACTGGATGGAGACCTTGGTTAACTTCATGGATAAAGGGATCCTCCTTTCGAAACCAAAGGAGGAGAGAAAAGTCCAGACTAGGGCAGAATGTTACACACTCGTAATAGGCATCCTGTTCAAGTGTTCCTATACTCTGGTTAACAGATGTCCCTACCTTTGTTGCTTCTACCCCGAGAAAGCACAATATGCCCTCAATGAAATGCACGCGCGGGGGGGGGGGGGGGGGGGGGGGGGGCAGCTGCCACATGGGAGCCAGATTCCTTGCCAAAAAGATTCTCAAATACGGATATTACTGGCTGACCCTACTCCACTATGCACAGGAACACTTCCACCGATGTGCCCCCTACCAAAGGTTCTCATCAATCAAGCACAACCCCCAAGTGGAGCTCAAGTCCATGTTCAGCCCGACCCCTTTCACGATATGGGAAATGGATATAGTGGGACCTTTTCCTTTATTAACCGGTCAAAGAAACTTCCTAGTATTAGCTATAGACTACTTTATGAAATGGGTTGAAGATGAACCGCTAGTGTCCACAACTGAATGCAAAGTCCATTAGTTCGTCTGGGAACACATCATTTGTGGTTTCAGAATTCCACGAGTATTGGTCACTGACAATGGCACACAATTCCCAACAAGAGGTTTCCGCAAGTTCTATGCAGACTTAGGGATTTAGCAGAGATTGCCCTCCCTCTTCCACCCTTAATCAAATGGTCAGGCCGAGAATGTTAGCCGCCAGATCCTTGATGACCTCAAAAAAATGTTGACGAGCCTCCCAAAGGGTTATGGGTGGAGGAACTGCCGAGTGTGCTTTGGTCGTATAGAACCACTAAACTGGTACCAAAAGGAGAATCATCGTTCAATCTAACATATGACTCTAAGGCTGTAATTCCTCTGAAAGTTGGAATCCCTTCTTCCCGACTGATGACCTTTGGTGAAGAACATAACTTTGAAGGCCTCCAGGGCAACCTCGACCTAGTCGAGTTAGTGTGAGAAAAATCTACCCTCTGAAGGTATATCTATCAGCAGCAGGTAGAGAGGTTCTACAATAAAAAGGTTTGACATGCAAATATCAAAGAGGGGAACCTAGTTCTGAGGAAGGTTGTAATTTCTGATCCCTGTAGAAGAGGATAGTTGGCTCCAAATTGGGACAGGCCTTAGAACGTCTACAAAGTGGTTTCCCCGGACTTACCGACTTGAAGACCTGGGGGGCAAGAAAATATTGAGAACATGGAATGCAGAATACATGATGAAGCTTTATGGGAGTGCCTACCACTCCATACGCTTCAACAAAATTGTACTATGGACTTGAAGGCCAGTGAATGTAATAAATGCTCGCCGAATGATAGCCACTTAGGTTTGTTATCATCTATAAATGCTCGCTGAAAGGAATCCACTAGTCTATTATCATCAATGAATAAAATTTATAGAAATTAACATTTTCTTCCTCTGGCATCACATTCTCAATTTCGTTCCCAAATTTGAATTTTTTCAATTGGCTCTTCCCCCACATGGTAATCCGAGCCATTCACGATTTTTCCTAAAATTCGCTTGGTTCGTTCCACTCGTGACTCGTGACTTTACCTAAAATTCACTTGGCTCTTCCCTCAACATGGTAATTTGAGCCACTCGTGACTTTACCTAACATTCACTTGGTTCTTCCCTCAACATAGTAATCTAGGCCACTCGTGATTTTTCCTTAAATTTGCTTGGTTCATCCATCGACATGGTAATCCGAGCCACTCTCGTCGCTTGGTTCATCCCTCGGCACGGTAATCAAATACACTCGCAATTTCTCCTAAAATTCACTTGGCTCGTCCCTCAGTGTGGCAATTTGAGCCACTTGCAAAATTCTCCTAAAATTTTCTTTGCTCATCCCTCAGAGAGTCTTTTAGCATGTCTCTCAAATGATTGGCCTAGAGTCCGGACTACGGACCATAACTTCCCCTGCAATTCGTTAATCAACGAGTTAGGAACGAGGCTCACCTTTAGGAACCGGACCAACGACCAGTCAAAAATCCTCAATAATATATTCGGAGTCCAAGCCATGGTTTGACGTACCCATCACAACTTGCGCAAATAGGGCTCACCATTCAGATTTGTTTCAAAAACCATTATCTTTCTAAAAACAAGTTCGGAGTCCAACCTATGGTTCGACGCTCTTGTCATAGCTCGCACAAAAGCAGCTGCAAAACATAGCTCACCATTCAAAATCTGCTCCACAGCCTGTTGGTCCCCTAATAATATAACAAGTTACAGGTTCGGATCTGTAGCGCCCCGAATTTCCAATATAATATATCAGAAATACGTGGCACAATTCTAGAATCAACTTCAATGTAATCATAAATATAGTAACCAAATACAGGAAAAATTTAAACTTTTTATTACATCAATTGTTTACAAAGCACAGCGGAAAATAAAATACCTTGAATTATAATTTCTTTCTTTTACAACACATTCTTTTACAATTTACATAAGCTCTATAACATCAATTCTATCTCATGCATCCCAATCCCAAAGCTATAGGTACCTACTTGTAAAACATGAGGCTAGAGATAATCCTAACCCCCAAAACTATAGAAGTCAGCCATAACGGTGTGAGTGACATAGAAATAAATGCAACATAAATAAAACATAAAGTATAGAGTCATTACCAACATGTATTAACAGTAAGAATAAAATGAAATAAGAAATAACAATAGATAAGACATGAAAACATCAAGTGAAACTAGACTATGTGTCAAGTGTAGAAAAACAAGAAAACACATGCATGAAACCAAGTCAAGAAAACACCAATGCTATATGCTGACTCTCTAATGCATACTTGTCGGATTCTATGCATCCCACTCTACATAGGTTCGGTGCAAGCCCTTATCGTTCTCCACTTTATAGGGTTTAATCCCTCGCTATGCAACTAATCTACTACGATGACTACTATGAGATATAGATAAATTGTGAATATTAGCCCATGCCCTGATAATTCTGGAGGTCAATCTCTATCCATAGATAATTCCGAAGACTATTTCACTCACACCTGGGAATCTTCGAGAATACCCCACACCGCAAGCTATGGCGCCTCATCACACGAATACCCCATGAGTGTCGCCTTGACCCCAATAATTATGGAGATCAATCCCACACCGCAGGTAATTCCGGAGACTATTTCACTCACACCTCGATAATTCTAGGGATTATCTCACACTGAGGTCCATAACCCATGTTCTCATTTCATCATATCACCATCTAGTGCCTGTCCTTATCTTTTTAAGTTAATTAAATTAATTTCAAATCTCCTAGAGTTGGTGTATCCTACCGGACTTAACTCAACTGATCAACAACAAAAGCCATAACTGACCAAACCACAAAATCTCAACTACCGGTATCTAGGGTCCCACACACCCTCTAGAGACTCACGACTCAACCATCAACGCAAAACCTTTCATTTAATCACTTTATAACAGTGTTAATTTACTCACAGTAATTCATTCATATTGTTGTATATAAGTGTATATATATATATATATATATATATATATATATATATATATATACAGGTGGTCTTTTATTGAAATGGAAGCATATATAGGTTATAGGAGATAGACATATAGAAATCCCTTCACTGATGTGAAGTGAAACATTAGCAAATTATAAGGAAGATGCCCTTTGTTGAAAATTAAGCTTCATGCAGGTCATATGCAAGATGATTAATAGGTAGGTTATAGGAAATGATCCCTTATTGCACTGAAAGCATATGCAGGTATAGAAGATATAGAAAATTTTGCTTTTACTGACAGTAACTGTGTACATATATATATGATATATAGAAACTCCTCTTTACTGAGTTGAAGTGTATATGCAGGTAATCTAAGAGTGAAGCATATATGAGATATGGAAAAACCCTTTTTTTACTGAAATGAAACATGCACAGGATGTATGAGAAAACCCTTTTGAAATGGAGCATATGTGTATATGTGTATCTGTCAAAAGAATTCCCCTTTTACTGAAATGGAAATGTGCACAAAAGTGTATATAGATATCTTCTTTACTGATGAAGTATATGCACAATGGATATATATATCTCTTTACTGATGAAGTATATGCAGGAAGGGGAAGTTGACTGATATTAGATCAACTCAAGGAGGATATGAGATCAAAGCTGAAGACTGAGCTACAGGGTCTATGGATAGTATAGAAACCAAGAACAACAGTCAGTATCATAAACATGTAATACTTTTAAAAAAAATGATACATCTACAAAATGGTATACAATCAAATGCAAGTTATCACTGGAGTATCACCATATCTTACTGATAGGAGTAACAACAGTAATTGATAGTATTATCTCCACTAAAATCACTGAAAGAGCATCCATTCATTACACTAAATTGGTGCACTGTAACTCTTCACAGCACAATCCCAATAAAACTATTAACACTCAAGATTTTTATTGGAGATACACTGAAACTAGAAAAACATTGTTACAACTAATGAAGCAGAAACACGGCTTTAAACTTAAAGTGAGTGCAAACTGAAAGAATGACAAAAAATTCCATGACACTCAAATAAATGTTTATTTGGAGATGGTAGCAAGTAACTTTAAAAACTTTCTTATCCAGCAAATAAAATTCATCAATTTTTTTTAATGTTTTCTGTAGTTCAACATTGTGTACTATACATTTCATGCTTAGCTGAAGAAAAATGAAAAAAAAGCATTTGATCTCCATATCTAATCCAACTTCTTGCACCACTTTCACCCTCTTTAAAAAAAAACATCTAGCTACAACTGCAGATGATAATAACAATTCCTGGCCATTCTCACATACTGCTTATAAACAACTTGGGTAAATTTAAGAATTCAATCTGATGAGCATGGAATTTAAACAAGCTGGAATTTATTAAGTCTCAATATAACAAAAGCTTTCAGGACCATCAAAACCTCAATTTTTTTTTAAAGATATCTATTCCTATGTTACTATATATGTCCAGTAAGAATGATCACCAAAAAATGTCAGGACTGAGAGTAATCACAAACCAAACTTTGGCCTGCATATGAACAGACCCGAAAAGAAACCACACCTCTTCACTTCAAAATCCAATCTTTTTGATTCAATAAACCCTTCTATATCTTGTTATACTCATACCCAATCCTTACATCAGTTACCCGAGAGATATGTGCAATGTCTACATGTTTCTAGTCAAGTTCTTCATTCATCAAAACCAAACAGGGCATACATACATGTAGCGCCCCGAATTTCTAATATAATATCTTAGAAAATACGTGGCACAATTCCCAGCATCAACTTCAATGTAATAGTACACATAGCCCAAAAACACAGATAATTTTTATTTCAACTTTTATTACAACAATCTTTACAAACACAGCGGAATACAAAACACCTTGAATTACAACTTTCTTTTTACAACACTTCTTTTACAAAATTTACATAAAAGCTCTACTACATCAATTTATCTCAAGCATCCAAACCCCCAAGCTCTATGAAACAACAACCTGTAAACATGAGGCTAGAGATGATCCCTAACCCCCAAAACTAAAGGGGTCAGCCATAAAGGTGTGAGTGACATAAAAACAAGCAACATAAGTAAACATTAAGCATGGATTCATAAACAACATGTAATAAACAAGAATACATAAATAGGACATAGCAAGGAAACATGTAAACATCAAGTGAATCTAGACTAAGTGTCAAGTGTAGGAAAAACAGGAAAAACACAAGCATAAAACCAAGTCAAGAAAACACAAGCTCTATATGCTGACTCTCTAATGCATACTTGTCGGATTCTATGCATTCCATAGTATATAGGTCCGGTGCAAGCCCTTAACGATCTCCACTTTATAGGGATAACCCCTCGTTATGCAACTAATCCTACTACGGTGATGGAAAATAAGATCCAGAATACTCCGCAAATAGGCACCACAGCCCTCGACGCGCAAGCATCATGTAAGATAGCTCAAAAACAACCGGAGAATCATCTTCCAAACCCGTGTACCCCACGAATAGGCTTGCAAGACCCTCTATGTGCAGATACACCAGGTACATTCCGTGAATAGGCCTGCCGACCCTCGACACGCGAATGCACCCTGCATGCTCCGTGAATAGGCCTGCAAACCCTCGACACGCGAACACACAAATGTCCTCTCGAGACAGAACAACAAATAGTCCTGGAACGCATCTGTTGGACTAAACAAAATCATGAGCCTATACTTACGTTTTCCAAGTTCCATCACATCCCCACTAGTGCTTGTCCTTAAGTTGATTATTATTAAACCACAGAATCCCATCTCTAGAGTTAGTGTATCCTGCCGGACTTAAATACTCAACATCAACTAAACCAAGACCCCCCAGGTCTAACTCAATAATCTCAACTGCCGGTTCACAGGACTCCCACTCAACCCTCTAGAGATCTCAACAAGACCAAAACTCACTAATCCATCGTCAAAACGATCAAAGAGAGAAACCTCTCCAATCAACAAACCCCAAATCTTTATAAAATTTTCGAATCCAATTCCAATAATAAAATATTTTGAAAACATATGTTCTGTGGAAAGAATAATATTTAGAATAGTAAGTTATAGATCAAAATATTTAGAGAATAAATCATTTGAAAGAACATTCAAAAATATAAAGATACATCAGTATCAGTCGACTACAAAAGCTATCGGTCGACTGTCCTGAGAGAAAATTCGATAATCTTTAAGAAATAATTCTAAGTATAGCAGTCGACTGAAAAGGGTATAGGTCGACTGTCCAGAGTGAAAAATACAATAACTTCGAGAAAATAATTCTAAGTGGTACCAGTCGACTGTTAAGGTCCTCAGTCGACTGTCCAGACGAAATTTCAAGAAAAACTACGGAACATAGTAGCCGAGTCGTATCGATCGATTGAGAAGTCATACCAGTCGACTATCGACCTACAGACTGTATACTTTTGGTTGTGCACATTTTAACCGATACGTAGTTTTAATTTATGAAAAAGATTTCTACAAAAAAGCATAATTCTTATATGATCAAATACAACTTGTAGGATTTATAATAACCCATAAAACTAAACCAAAACTACTAGAGTTTATAAAAATAGAGATATGTAAATCTCTTTCAAATAAAACATAAATTGTGCATATAATCAAAATAGAGTTTCTAAAAATTAATTGTTCGTTGAAATTGCTTCGTATTCAGATCCAAACCACATCAAAACCAAATCTCAAAAGAAAATCCCAATTTGGATATATTTTCTCAAATTCAACTAAATCTCAAATTTTAGTCATCATAACTCAAATCCTCAAAACATGGTCCTCTAAACCATTATTCATTCTCAAAATTTCTCAACTAAATCTCAACTATTCTCTATAGTTGATTCATGAACAAGAACAAATTTATCCTTAACATGGCCAAGTTGTATTCATCCAACTCACCAATAGTCCCAAAAATCTCATCTTTAATTAATTAATGCATAACATCCTTCAAACTCAATCAAATCAATAATCCAAAAGAAAAATCTACTCACAATTTATATTAGGTTTTCCAACAAATCTTAAAAGCATTCACATGCAAATATCTAGGGTTCTTCTCAAAGATCCAATTTTTCATCCATTCAACATATATATTCATACCAAACCCTAGCATGCTTTCTAACAAATAGAATTCAATATCCAAGATCCATCATATAACATTCACAAAATGAAAGAAGACAACAAATCACTCACATACAACATTCAAAGAACAAACAAAAACAAAACAATTTACATCACTCACCTTGAATGAAGAAACCTTGATAAGAAACTTTTCCTTTCAATCTCCAAGAAAAATAAAAATAATAGAACTTGTGTTGTGCAGCGAAAGATGGCTGCACACCACTTTTATACAGGCCGGAAATGAAGAATTAGGGTTTTAAACACCTTTTGCAAAATAATCTTTTCAAAATATAACTTTACATATATAAACCTTTCTATATAAAACAGTTAAAATATGTTAAATAAAATTAAAACAAATCAAATCCTTTTACTACTGAGTTGTCCAGCAATCCAGCACATCCCAGAAATAAATAAAATTCGGATTTGCACTCAGAGTGGCAATTTTGCACAAAAGTCCTTCTTTATGTAATATTTGCAAATACATCATAAAATATTCGTAAAAATCCAGAAAATTCAGAAATAATATCTAATAATACATATTATATTTTTCCAATAAAAATATCTGACTTTTACTTTCCAGAAAAACATTTGCACAAGATCCAACATAAATTCCATATTTGCAAAAACACCATATTTGTTTAAATCTTTACCAAATCAACTCTAAATAAAATTTAAATATATTTTAATTTCAATGATGACCATGGAAAGCCCAAAAATCAGTAAAAACGAATTTTCATTATTTATTTGAGATCCAAACGGCTTTTTACATAAAAGCCCCTCTCTTTCGAGGTATTTATAAAAATAGTTTCTTTATTCAGAAAAATCCAGAAAAATCACAAATAATCTCAAATAATAAATAATGATTTTCCACAAAATAATTTTGCCTTTTGATCTTTTCAAGAAAATATTTGCACGTGTAAAAAGATAAATATTCAGAAAACATTTATTAAATCTCCAGAAAATCATTTTAATTCATTTTCTAATATCAGAAATAGTATTTAAAAATACGGGGTACTACAATACATGTATACACACAGTAAGTATAGCTTTTTTTTGGTTCACGTTTGCAATAACATCATGTAATCTCATAGTATCAAGTTCAAAACAGCAAGATTATGCAAGAAACAACCTACTCATGATTTCTATTAGGTTTTTTTAACAATCACAAGTCATTAAATTAGGTGATGTAAAATCAACCCTAAAATAGAGAATTTCCAAGAATTTTAATGGGTTAATTTTACCAACATGAAAGTGCTGATCTAAGTTAGAAATTTTTAACAGTTAACAGGTTTGATGGGTTTTCAAGAATTGAATTAAAATGTAACAGTCCCAATTAATAATTCAACCTTATAATCAATAAGTAAATCCCTACGTGTTTTAGCAAGTAAAAGTGCAATACCGATTCGTACTCTAATCTAGCATGTGGATCACTCAATCTCAGTATTTTGTGGTTGACAGGCAAATCAGATAATATGCTAGATAATATGGCAGTAAAACACAAATACTTAATAATGGAAAGATTATACCGAATGTGAAGAAACCCAGTGTAGATGTAGGAGCAGTCAGCAACCAAGATCAGGTCGACGTGGCTCGTTAGCAGCGAGCGGGGGCGGCGTCGCCGGCGAGGCGCGGCGGTGACGGCAGAGGCGCACGGGGGCGGCGCTGGTGAGGGATTGTCGGGATGTTGGAGTGGTCGGGGGTAGGCAGCAGTCAGGTGAAATGGCAGCAAGGGCGAGGTGGAGCTGCGGTGGTGTGGTGGCGGCCGAAATGCAACAGCAAGGAGTAGGGCGTCGGGCTGGCGACGAGTGGAGGGGATGATGGGTGGTTGATGAGGTAGACGGTTGCTTCAGGATGCAGTTGGGGTGGAGGTCGGAAAAGTGGCTGCAGGTGGCGATCGGCGGTGAGGGGCAGTGGGGGCTTGGATGGGAGGAGGGCTCGGTGGTGATGGGTTCAAGGTGAGGGAAGGTTGGATTTCTAGATGACAGAGGAGGAAGGTGTCGAGGGTGTGGAGGCTTGGAGTAGTGGTGGATCGACGGAGAGGGAGGGTTGCGGGATGGAGATTCTGGCCGGGAGTGGAAGGGAAAAGCGGCGACGGCGGGGTGGTGCGAAGATGACGGAGAGACGCAGCGGAGATGAAGGCGCGGATTCCTTGGGGTTTGGACGTTGATATCGGGAGGAAGAAGGGTTTTCGGGAGTACTTGGAGTTGGTTTTTTTTTTTTGAGGGAACGGATTGGAGTGGAGAAGATGATGGAGGGGGGGGGGGCTGATATGTAGGGGAGTGTGGTTAGGGTTTTGAAATTAGGGAATTAGGGAGATTAGTGTTAGGGATTTGTAATTGGGGATTATTAATTTGGGGGTAGATTTTAGAGTTTATCACAAACCCTAAAATTTGATTAGAATTTATCACAAAGCCTAATGTAGATCTCAGTTGTATCACACAAGAGAGAAGAAGGAAGAGCAAAACTCAACACAGATTTTTTTAATCAATAATGGCATGCCTTTCTCATTCATCTCAGGGCCTTTAAATAGGCTCAATTACATCTTGAAACACATCTCCAAAATATTCTCAGAATCTAAAAATTACAAAAAAGATTACATAAAAATGGAAATAAAATAAAAATCCTAAACTGTAAAGATGTCCTCATCATTCTCTCCGGGTGGGAGAGAGCTCGACCCAGTCGAGTCAAAACCAGTGATCATGTCATCGTGCTCCAAAAGATCTGGATCCAGTTGCGGGAGCCCCTCACGACCACTGCAAGTGTCATCCGACTTCGGCTTATTTTTCCACCTTACCAAATACTTGTGCATACCACCATCTCTAGTAGAGATTATCTGATCATCTAAAATATTATCCAATTCTTCTGTCGATGGGTAAGTAATATCTGGTAGTGGAGGTAATGGGGGAATCTCACCATTAGGCTGCAGGGTAGGCTCATCTATAAGAAAATTTCTAGGGTTGAATTTTGAGCCTTCATAAAGTACTAGATCCTTAATATTAAAAATTTTACTTATGCCAAAACCTTCAGGAAGGTCAACGACATAGGTACTATTATTGATTGCATGTAGAATCTTAAATGGGCCTGCAGCACGTATGTTCAAATTCTTAACGGGTCCAACAGGAAACCGTTCGGGATGAATCCGAACCATCAATTCGTCACCAATATCAAAAGTTATAAATTTCCTTCTAGTATCTGCTATTAACTTGTAGTTAAAATTATTCTCATTAAGTTCCTTGGAAATTTCTCTATGCAAGTCATGAATATTATATGCAAATGTGGATGCAGACTCTGTGACTTTGTAATGTTCTAATACATGAGTAGAATCTATGGGTTGCCAAGTGACTTGGGAAGGAATGGGTGTCTCGGGTATACTCAATAGAGGTGACTGGATAGGCTGAATACAATTGAGAGACTGGTCATCCTCTTTTTCATCAAAGTCATCACTTATATTAGGTTCATAGGTAAACTCATTGTCGGGCTCATCAGCGATGACTGCGGTACCCTCTACTATATTAATCCTACTTGGACTAGGATAGTTGCCAGCAACATGACCGTATCCCTTACATTTATAGTACTTAGTGAGAGGGCCAATCTTACTGTAATCTCTTTCGGTGTTCTTACCCTTATGTTCATCTCTCTGTGAATTAAAATTTGAATTAGATTTGCTGGGGTAAGATTTGTTGGGGTGCTGAGAGGGAGGCTGAGGTCTAGGTGGGTCAGTAGAGGTCATTCTAGAGGAATGATCTCTCTTGTCGCTGGACCTAGAATCAGAACTAGCTTTAAGGGAATCCATATCGAGGACTAGGGCGTAGGCTGCCGCTATTGAGTCCACGTTTCTATAGATTAGCTCGTTCCTAAGGTCAGCTCGTAGTCCAGCTCTGAACCTAGAGAGAGTTTGTTCTTCACTCTCTTTACCTAACGCATTGCACCGAATAAGGAAGTCATCGAATTTATCGACATATTCTTGTGTGGATTTACTTCCTTGATACAATAGATTCCACGAATCTAGCAATCGGGTGTGGAACGATAGCGGTACATACCTCTTAGTGAGCTTCTCTTTCATGGCCTCCCAAGTGGCTATGGGTGCCAGGCCTCGGCCTCTGCGGGCATGTTCAAGATTGGTCCAATGTTGTTGAGCTTTACCCGTTAATTTCATGGTTGCAAATTTAACTTTAAGGGCTTCGCTCATGTCGAACCACACAAAATAGTGGTCCATGGCACGGACCCAATCAAGGTAAGCTTGGGGTTCCATGTGGCCTTCAAATTGGGGAACGTCAGCCTTAACGTTCTTTTTATATTGTTCGTCAGGGTCACGTTCTTGACGTCGATCGTCATGAACATTCCCTTGAGGGATCTGACGATGGCCATGAAGCTCAGGGACAATATTTTGATTTAGCTCCACTTTCTCAAGCCTCTGATTGATATTGGCAAGAGTTGCTTGGATGGCAGCTAGGGTAGCGGAGATATCAGGATTGTCCATTTCAGGTCTGGGAAGTCTAGGGTTCCTAACTGGGTGATTGGGAAGGGCCAGGAAAGGCTCTTCAGGGTCTGTGATGGTGCTGCGAAGACGCATTCACCAAAAGTGGAAACTGTGGGGTGTGTCCTAATTTTTTTTTTTTTAAAAGATTCTGAACTAAACTAAAATAAAAATAAAATAAAATAAAATAAAAGACTACACGATACTAAATGAATGCAAAAATGATGCCTACGATGCAAGAACTAAGGTTAAAAGAACCTTCGCTCTGATACCAAAATGATGTAAAATCAACCCTAAAATAGAGAATTTCCAAGAATTTTAATGGGTTAATTTTACCAACATG
The DNA here is from genome assembly GCA_017893485.1 of Hemerocallis citrina. Lineage (NCBI taxonomy): Eukaryota > Viridiplantae > Streptophyta > Magnoliopsida > Asparagales > Asphodelaceae > Hemerocallis > Hemerocallis citrina. The sequence continues at coordinate 21,390,111 of CM030366.1, forward strand.
AAAGTGCTGATCTAAGTTAGAAATTTTTAACAGTTAACAGGTTTGATGGGTTTTCAAGAATTGAATCAAATGTAACAGTCCCAATTAATAATTCAACCTTATAATCAATAAGTAAATCCCTACGTGTTTTAGCAAGTAAAAAGTGCAATACCGATTCGTACTCTAATCTAGCATGTGGATCACTCAATCTCAGTATTTTGTGGTTGACAGGCAAATCAGATAATATGCTAGATAATATGGCAGTAAAACACAAATACTTAATAATGGAAAGATTATACCGAATGTGAAGAAACCCAGTGTAGATGTAAGAGCAGTCAGCAACCAAGATCAGGTCGACGTGGCTCGTTGGCGGCGAGCGGGGGCGGCGTCACCGGCGAGGCGCGGCGGTGACGGCAGAGGCGCACGGGGGCGACGCTGGTGAGGGATTGTCGGGATGTTGGAGTGGTCGGGTGTAGGCAGCAGTCAGTGATGAGGGAGCTTCAGGTGAAATGGCAGCAAGGGCGAGGTGGAGCTGCGGTGGTGTGGTGGCGGCCGAAATGCAACAGCAAGGAGTAGGGCGTCGGGCTGGCGACGAGTGGAGGGGATGATGGGTGGTTGATGAGGTAGACGGTTGCTTCAGGATGCAGTTGGGGTGGAGGTCGGGAAAGTGGCTGCAGGTGGCGATCGGCGGTGAGGGGCAGTGGGGGCTTGGATGGGAGGAGGGCTCGGTGGTGATGGGTTCAAGGTGAGGGAAGGTTGGATTTCTAGATGACAGAGGAGGAAGGTGTCGAGGGTGTGGAGGCTTGGAGTAGTGGTGGATCGACGGAGAGGGAGGGTTGCGGGATGGAGATTCTGGCCGGGAGTGGAAGGGAAAAGCGGCGACGGCGGGGTGGTGCGAAGATGACGGAGAGACGCAGCGGAGATGAAGGCGCGGATTCCTTGGGGTTTGGACGTTGATATCGGGAGGAAGAAGGGTTTTCGGGAGTACTTGGAGTTGGGTTTTTTTTTTTGAGGGAACGGATTGGAGTGGAGAAGATGATGGAGGGGGGGCGGCTGATATGTAGGGGAGTGTGGTTAGGGTTTTGAAATTAGGGAATTAGGGAGATTAGTGTTAGGGATTTGTAATTGGGGATTATTAATTTGGGGGTAGATTTTAGAGTTTATCACAAACCCTAAAATTTGATTAGAATTTATCACAAAGCCTAATGTAGATCTCAGTTGTATCACACAAGAGAGAAGAAGGAAGAGCAAAACTCAACACAGATTTTTTTAATCAATAATGGCATGCCTTTCTCATTCATCTCAGGGCCTTTAAATAGGCTCAATTACATCTTGAAACACATCTCCAAAATATTCTCAGAATTTAAAAATTACAAAAAAGATTACATAAAAATGGAAATAAAATAAAAATCCTAAACTGTAAAGATGTCCTCATCATTAGGGTTTTAATCATCAATAGTATAGTTTCATGAAAAGATTCAATTTTTAATTCATCTACTCATCAGAATTCATTTTATCTTCAAACCATCATCTAACATGATTTCTAATAGATAAATCATCACACACAACATGCTTAGAACAAAAGAAAATCAAACATATGTCACTCACCTCAATGAAGAAATCAAATCGAATTAATAAAGCATAAGAAAAAGTCCTTCTTTTGCAAAATCCAAGATCATCGCTTCGAAACTCCAAGAAATTAATAGTAAAAATATATTTTATTTTTGCAGGGGAGAGGGACGGCGGTAGTGGCCATAATATAGTCCAAAATCTGGAGTTTTTAGGGTTTTACAAGTTTATGGAAACATCCCTTACAAAATTATTACTTCACATATATAAATCTTTCTTTAATAAAGTAGTTAAATAAATTAAATAAATTAAAATAAAACCAAATATTTTTACTACTGAGTTATCCAACCATCAAGCATAGACCAGAAATTAAAAAAAATTCGGATTTGTACTCAAAGTGGTAATTTTGCACAAAAGTTAATCTTTTTGTAATATTTGCAAATATATCATAAAATATTTATAAAAATCCAAAAAATTCGGAAATAATATCTACAAATAAATATTAGATTTTCCAATTAAAAATTTCTGACTTTTACTTTCCAAGAAAACAATTGCACAAGATCCACTTAAATTCCATATTTGCAAAAACACCATATTTGCTTAAATCTTTACCAAACCAACTCTAAATAAAATTTAAATAGATTTTATTTTCAAGGATTAAAATGAAAAGCCCAAAAATCAGTAAAAACGAATTTTCATTATTTGTTTGAGGTTCAAACGGCTTTTTACATAAAAGCCCATCTCTCTCGAAATATTTACAAAATAGTTTCTTTATTCAGAAAAATCCCAAAATTTAGTATATACTTAATTATAAATAGGAAAAAGTATCCAGAAATTTAAAAGTGGAGATTTGCACCCAAAAAATATTTGCACGTGTTTTGCACGTGTAAAATCGAGAAATTCATAAAATTGTCAATTAAATTCAAATAAATCTGAAAATTAGAATATCATAAATAAATGAGGAAAAATTAATCATTAACTATAAAATTTTAAGAATTCAATACTTCCTAACTTTGTACGTGTACTGCACGTGCAAAATTACAATTTCAAGAAAATAGTCAAAATAGTCAACTCTACCAATTTAATATTATTTAGTAATGCAAAATAATTCATTTTATTTTGTGGGGTGTTACAGGATCCGCGAAATAAAACTGGGCCCCTTACTCATGAACATACAAATTCGAAGGATTTGCTCGCTGCTCGGTGTCACTCTTACAACTTGTTAGATCTTCAAAAAGACTCAATTATAAAGGTTCAACATGCACCAACCTCAGAGACAGATGAAGCATCTAAACTCGCTTAACCCAGATACGCGAAGAGTCCATTTAAGATCTAGCCAAAATGAGTCATTACGAAATTCGAGGAAAGTACGGGCCTGAAAACTTGGTTTTCATTTCAAAAACGATTGCATGCTCAGAAAACCGAGTGGTCAAATACATACGTCAGATACATACTATTACACTTGGCACAACCATGGTTCATTACAACAAAGGTCAAAGACCAAGTGGCGAGAGACGTCTAGGGGACCTCCTCATCAAGAGAACCTCCCCTCAGACTTACATGGACCAATTCCAGACCGACCGACTTGGTCTGTACTTTAGTTTACCAATCTAGCTCCTTCGGGTGCTAGCCATGCTGGTTACTCCATCCACCCCTCTCTGAGCATCTTCGAGGTTCACCGGTTCCATCCCGACTCCCGAAGACGGACCCCGAATGGAAGTACAACCACTAGGAAGAGGGGTGGCCCTCGATTCAGCCACTCTGAACTCTACCTTCAATCGGTATATCTCTAACTTCTTCTCTACGAGCATTTCCTAAAGCAAAGATTCCGCCATTCGAATGGCACCTTCCGAGGGAGACTGGTGGGATGACCTACCTTGGAAAGCCACTTGGACTCCAGCTAAGCCCAAGTCTCTCTTGACCATCGTCTTTTTCAGGCAAGCGAGCTCTAGGTTCACTTGGTGTGACCTTCAGATACAATATGAGATCACTGCCTCCCTATCCTTTGACTTCTTATAGTGACGAGCCAAACTTGACTCTGCCATGTGCAGTCTATTTTGAAGATATTCAAGCTTGGCATCTCAAGGGTCGACCCCAACATGCCTGATAATCTAGTAAGAAAATGAGAAAAGCCATGTTACACCAAGGCTAAGAAACTTAACAAATTATAATTGTATAAAAATGTCCAAGTCATGAAGTTTGGCAACAAAAAGTTTCGTGAGGTTCGACTATAACATACAAATCAACAATAAAAAAGTTAAAGTCATGAAGTTTAGCCAAAAATAACTTTCATCCAATTTAGATAACTTGAAGTACAAAAAGAGCAGTGGCCAGTCTGCTTTCAGCATTGATACAAAACAAAACAAATACAAATTCCTACTGCTTAGGAAAGGGAGGCACCTCTTAACTATCGGTGGGGGCAACCTCGATGTCGACCGTCTGGGCCTCGGTAGGAGATAAAGGACCCTCCTCGCCACCCGAGCGAATCTCCCTATGGGTCGGAGAAGCGTCACCAACCTTCATTAAGAACAAAAGGTCGTCGAGGTCGAGGTCGGGGTATCTCTACTCGACTTGCTGTAGGGCTCAGTTGTAACCCTGATCCGGAGCATTGATAACTATATTGATGGTCTTCTCCTGATCCTTCTCCAACTCCTTCTCTCTCACCACCCATATGGCCTTCTCCTTCTCCAGCCTCTCCCGATCTGAGGAAGTGGATGAGAGCTTCGCTTTCAGTGCCCTCTCCCCCTTTTCAAGCTCATCATACCTCAGTTTGAGGTCCTCATACTCCTTTTCTATTTGGGGCGCCCTTCGGTGGGTGCACTTGAGCTCATGCTCGTGCTCGTGCTACTGCTTCATCTCCGCCACCTGGAGGGTCGCCTGCAAAGGGAAGTGAAACACTTAGAACAATTCAAGACCAAGGATACAAAAACAAAGTCATCGAGGATCAGATACGTACTACAACATTGGCTTGAGCACACTTACGGTAGCTCATGTTGTAAGTTTCGTGGGCGAGGGACTTCCTATCTTGGGGTGGGCTGAGATGGTTCACCACCTCGAGGGTGACAATGTTCGCCATGGTGGAGTCGGCATCTTCATGGCCCAGTCAGGCTTAAAGGTCTCCTTGGTCTTCCTCCCGAGGACACTCTTTGCCTAAGGATGGATTGGGGGAAGAAAGGATCTGGCTAGCTTGGAGTTCATGAGTGCAGCCAGGCCCATTAACCTCTCAGAGAGTTGGGATGCTCAATGATGGTTAGCTACTCGCCTTCTTGGCTCTCTCAGATGTCCTCTCCAATGACTCATCAAAGGCCGAAGTTGAGGGCATCTTCTTGCCCTTCGACTGGTCGACAGACTTTTTCTTGGCCAACTTGGCCCGACGAGCCTCGATCACTTTTCATCGAGCATGGCTACAACAAGTGTAACGCCCTGTCCCAATACTCAGACAATTTTATTATTTTATTTATTATTTATAGTTAACTGCACACCACAGGCTGCCTCTCAAAAGGTGGTTAACCAATTAGGTGACTCTTGACCATAGAAAATATTATTTATTAATTAATTATATTGTATTAATCCCAATATGGGACAAATTCCAATACACAACCCGCTGCCTCTCACTTGCGATGCTGATGTCAGCGCCCCCTCTGGGCCCACCCGCCAGCACATGCAAGGAGACAGCGCTCTTCCCCCTTCTGCCTGCACGTGGGCCCCTCCCATTGCCTCGCTGGGAACCAGACAGAGCACAACAAGCCCCTGTTGTCTCTTTTCTGGGCCCCACTGCAGCAGAGAAACCGAACAACCCCCCTCCTATAAAAAGTTCTATAGGTCGAGCCTCCAATTCATATTATATATATATATATATATATATATATATATATATATATATATATATATATATATATATATATATATATATATATATCTTTAAATTACGGGGTGTTACATACACCTCCTTTAGAAATCAGCGTCCTCGCTGAGTACGGGGCATGCAATCTAGCACAGGATCTCCTTTCTAGCCGATGTGGAGCAGTCCTGTGAGCGTCGCATCGATCCCGATAATTAGGAAGACTAGCCACATCGTAAGTGTCGCACACCCCAATAATCAGTGAAACTATTTTCCATTGCATATCATATAAGGCCCCCCTACCCACGTCCTCTTCACACTCGGTGTCGAAAGTCGGCTCCGATACTATTTCTGTAATGCCCCGCCCCAATACTCAGACAATTTTATTATTTTATTTATTATTTATAGTACAACTGCCCACCAGAGCCTGCCTCTCAAAAGGTGGTTAACCAATTAGGTGACTCTGGATCATAGGTAATATTATTTATTAATTAATTATCTTGTATTAATCCCGATATGGGACAAATTCCAATACACAACCCGCTGCCTCTCACTTGCGCTGCTGACGTCAGCGCCCCTCCTAGGCCAACCCGCCAGCACACGCAAGAAGACAACGTTCTCCCCCTTCTGCCTGAATGTGGGCCCCTCTCATTGCCTCACTGGCAACCAGACAGAGCACAACAAGCCCCTGCTGTCTCTTTCCTAGGCTCCACTGCAATAGAGAAACCGAACAGCCGCCCTCCTATAGAAAGTTCTATAGGTCGAGCCTCCAATTCATATTATATATATATTATATCTCTTTAAATTATGGGGTGTTACAAAAAGAAACATAATGATGTTAGAACGAGGCGAAAAATCTTCTACACAAAAGAAACTAAGAACGTACATGGGGCGGCCAAACTCAAACCGCACTTCGCCAAGCAATTCTTTGTCACACTCGACCAACCTATATTTCCCCCTTCGAATATAATCTCGAACTCTGTCACCTCTTCTGAAGTGATTCTCTCGGCCTCAGAGCTTTATGCTTCAGAATATTATACGTTCATTTGGTGGAAATGTCACATGACTTGGGATTTAGGACAATGAAGTACTACGAATTCCACCCTTTGATGGAGTCTGGATGGTTGTGCACAACATGTCTTCCGAGGCAAGGGAATAGGAAGCACTGTCCCTCATACGTCTGAGTTGTGCATAGGCCCAAGTATATTCAGAAGTACTTAAGCTTCAGCGACACCTCCTTTTTTCTACACAACATCACGAAGCTAATGAGTTGCTTCCTGGAGTTGGGACCGTACTGCATCGGACTCATGCTGGCCCAGTTCAACACCCCTTTGACGAACAAGTGTGCATAGGGAGGTGGTGGTCCATGCCCCTCCTCCGGTTTATACTCTGTTGGCTCGTATTCCTCATCCTTGGGAAGACAAACTTCTCTTTTCTCCTCAGCGGTTGAGGAGCACGAGGAGGAGTGACAACAACTACATTATCAGAAGAGGATGATTCGCCATTCTCTCGGTCTGAGGAAACCTCCTCCACTTCCTCTTCCATCTCCTCCTCTTCATTGGAAGGGATAATGAAGACCTCAAGAATTTTGACTACTTATTGTTCTTCCTGCCTCCGTGACACCCCCTACTCATTGCCTTTGAGACGGTAGACGGTGAGGGTGACTCACCATGGCCTTAAGTGGAGGCCAAGTCGCTAGACCGTATTTGGACGTTCTAGAGAGAGAAGCTCTGGTGTTAGAGAGATAAAGTAAAGAGTGAAATGGAACATTTTTGGACGTTCAATAGCAGTGAAAGTCATGTGATGCGACTCCTCGTTAACTACGAAGGTCACACGACATGGCTTGATCTAAGCCCTCCACCTGTCAACCCATCCAATGGCTGAGATCCTACACCTATATAGAAAATGCGATCACAAAGAAAAATCCCAAGTTTGCGATCTTCGTTCAGTATGGCTCGTCCCTCAGCATAGTAATCCAAGTCACTCGTGGTTTTCTCCTAAAATTTGCTTGGCATGTCCATCAGCATGGTAATCTGAGCCACTTGCGGTTTTCTCCAAAAAATTCGCTTAGCTCGTCCATCGACTTGGTAATCTGAGCCACTCACGGTTTTCTCTAAAGTTCACTTGGCTCGTCCCTCAGCATGGTAACCCAAGCCACACGCCTCGGTCCGCTGAACCGCTTTGAAAAGTTCAGGATTATTAATTAAAATTTCGAAAAATAATATAAAATTTGGAATAATATTTAAAGATTCTAAAAAGTAATTATAAATTTGAAATCACTGCTTATATACCTGGTATTGGCTACAATTTACAAGAACATTTTGTAGTATTGGTAAGAGAAGAAAAGATGTATTGAAACTAGTTAATTATGAATTTAGAAATTTAAAAATTCCTAAAGATAATTATGAATTTAGTAAATTTAGTTAAAAACCAAAAAAATAATTATAAATTCGGAAAAGTCAATTAAAAATCTAAAAAGAATAACTAAAATTTCGATAAACGATTACTGCCCTCAGGAACTCCGGACTTATCTTGAACGTCCCCAGGAGGGTTACTCTGTTGGTGTATGCCCTAGAGGCCAGTTGTGTATTGACATTACTAATTTACATTGTATCATGAGGCATTTCATTTATTGTGTTGTTTATTGTGATTAAATGAACATAATAAAGTCCTTAGAATAGTAGGTTAAATACTTGGGATATCAAGTACATGCCTTGATTGTGAGATCCTATTGGTTGTAATTAGAACACTATTCTTAAATATCCCTTGTCAATATTATTGTGAATTAGGACAACAATAATACATAGAGACTAGTATGTGCGTAGACTAATGACCATATCTCACGGGTCACGGATTTGAGATATCAAGTCTTCATATAGGTACATATTAGAGTAATAAGGTACTGGACCGATCCACCATGAGAATGCTGCATGGATCGTTACATGAGTGTCATAAGCAGTTCTCACAGTGACCATGGTGTATGTAGTCCTTTGACTTGAAGTCACTACGGTTCCTTACATGAGAAGTTATATATTTTAATGTCGTCAAACGTTGCCTATAATAAGGTGATTATAAAGTTGACTATTGGGATATACTACAAATCATGCGGAGGGATGTGAGTGACTTAGATAGAATTTGTCCCTCTTACATAACAGGAGCAATATCTATGGTTCCCTTGATTGAGTGAGACTGCAAAATTTATGGTCGTGCTCAAATGAATCAATATGAGAGATTGAGCTCATTTGTTTTAGTAAGTCTACTCGGACATCAAGAAACCAAAGATTGAACTATACAATGGTGACACGCTCTATGCCTTGTGGTCAATTAAGATATATGGACAAAGGGACTAGACTTCATGGTAACATTGGTAACGGATAGATTATGTCTAATCACTGACATTCCCGTTACTTGAGTAGCAGTGATGTATTGCTAGATACCACTCACTGTTTGTAATACTAGAATATGATTTTAGTATTAATTGTCAACGTAATAGGAACCTACAGAGTCACACACTTAGAATGAATCGAAATTGGGATTTAATTTCATAAGATGAATTTAATTGGGGATCCAAGTAAGACTTGACTACTGACATTTGTTTGACATTTAATTAGATTAAATGGGCTGACTATAGTTTAAAAGCCCACACACGAATCTGAACCAGGTCAAATTGTGAGCCCAACAACCTCATTACTCTCTTAGGGTTGGTTTTCTGCACACACACACACACATATATATATATATATATATAAGAGGGTTGGTTTTCTACACACACACACACACACACACACACACACACACACACACACACACACACACACACACACACACACATATATATATATATATATATATATATATATGTATGGAAAGCTTCGGTTGAGCACTCCTCTAGTGCTCACCGCGTGAACACTAGGCCTTCGGACGTTCATATCGAAGATCCGAACCGTTCACATTGATCTACACATCTAAATTAGTCTAAATATGTAAAATCAAATCATTTGAAATTCATTTGCCCATTCATTGAAGTGTTCCAAAATTGTGTGGCTGAAAATCATTGTTTTTATAGTCACATGATGGATGGGCAAATGAATTTCAAATAATTTGATTTTACATATTTAGACTAATTTAGATGTGTAGATCAATGTGAATGGTTAGGATCTTCGATATGAACGCCCGAAGGCCTAGTGTTCATGCGGTGAGCACTAGAGGAGTGCTCAACCGAAGCTTTCCCTATATATATATATATATATATATATATATATATATATATATATGATACGCATCTGTGAAAAAGTTACACATGAGAAAAACCTAGCCATCATAGAAATTGTGTGAGAGAGATATCACGAGGAATATCCCCTTCCCGCAGCTAGCACTGGGGCGTGAGGGAAAGCTTAATTTGATCCGTTCGTGTAGATATCATAGAGGCACCGCAATATTGTAGTGCTGTGATCGGCATACTGTGGAGACAATAGATCCATCTTCAAGGTATAACTCCTAAACACGATTTATGGTTTTTATATGGATCCATGGCTATGTTTCGATATTTTTTTGGTAATTTTTCCGATATCTATTTAATTTGAGATTACCCTCGAAACCTAACATAGTCCTTGATGGCTACTACACTAAACTTGCAGGAGTGGGGGGCATATGATATGGATAAAAATTACAACTAATTTGTACTGTACGATTCATGCACGAATCTTGGGGTTCCTAAGGGCAAAATGGTAATTTCACAGCAGCTACGGGCCCACGACCAGAACATGGGCCACCTACACGCCCACCATCTTAGCTCATCCCCATAATGGGGGCTGCTTCAAAACCCCGTTAAGGGAGATTGGTCTGCCAATCATGGCTGACAATCAAATCACCCCAAAATAGGGAGATATTAACTGATTGGATCAATTGATCAGGGGAATCTTCCTAAAACTGCCCCTTCTCATGCCTATAAATAGAGCCCCTCCTCCTGCATTACCAGGTAATGAATCTTTGCCCACTAAAACCTAGTTTACACTGTTTAGTTACTGACTTAATCGTCGGAGAGATCTTCGTCAGAAAAATTCCTGGTGTTTCAGGCTTTTTTGCAGGTTTCCGACGGTATCTAAACCATCCATTACAAACCCATCCACAAACATAAACCTCACATCAAATCTGATCGATGGGTGAGATCTAAGTTTTCCCTAATCATCAAAGAACTCAATATCTGTTGCTCCCACACTGAAAAAAGCATCATCATTTACAAACCAAGTATGAAACTATTAAGTTATGGAGTTTACCACTTCCAATTTCTAATAAAATTTGAGAAATTATATCAATTCTATTGGGGAAGGATGTATGGAGATGTGCAGGATTTTATCTGAAAAAGTTAGGTGTGTTTACAAACCAAGTATGAAACTGCAAAGCTATGGAGTTTACTACAACCACTGCTAAGTTCGGATAAAATTTAGGAAGATATATCCATAAACTTCATCACACGGTTGCCTAATTCTCATGGAAAGATTGCAATCATGATAATAGCTTATAGGTTAAATAAGTATGCCACTTTCTTCTCTCTATCTAGCAATTTCTTTGCAGGAAAGGTGGCTGAAATCTTTGCTGATAACAACCTCAACCTGCATGGCTTGTCAAAGTCAATAGTTTCTGATAAAGACCTAATCTTTCTGAATAATTTCTAGAACCAACTGTTCCAAGTACATGGAAGGTGAGTATTGCATATCCCCCCCTCAGTTTGATTATTAGACTGAGGTGACAAACAATTTTTAGAACATCATCTCGAACCATTTGTTAGTGATGAGCCTAGGAAATGGGAAATTATTTTGGCATGTGAAGAATACTGGTGTAATACATCATGACACTAATACTACTCCATTTGAGACCGCCTAAGGCAAGAAACCTGCTACTACAAGATTATATCAAAGAAAATGCTGTTAAATATGAAGTGGATTCAACATTATCTGTCATGCTCTGCTTCCCAAAATGGAATACGGAATACGGATACGCGACACAAGTCCAGTAAATGGCTTTCACCATTCATAAGCTGTAAGGATCTTTACAATATGCACGGGAATAAACAAGAGATATACATGGAATCATCAACCACGCATGCATGAATAAATTAACATAACCAATAGGATTACTTGAAAACAGGAATACTTAATCTCAAATAATCAGGTCTGGAAACAAGACACAAATCTAGGACAAAAATGCCCAATACAAAATCCATGTAGCAGTTACAATTTATTCAAACAGGGAATAAACTTAAGCAAAAAACTTCAGCCAGCCTAAAATACTTGGTCACTTACTCCCTCGGGCAGCTGGTCACCAAAGTATGCAAGTTTAACAGATTGCAGGAAGATGAAAACGAAACAAAACTCTCATCAATGCAAGTTCCGGGCCGCTTGTAGTGCAGATAATAAGTACAGAAAAATAGATAGACAAGTATAGAGTAACAGTAAGAAACAAGTACTGAATAAGCATGGAATGGATGTTACAGCAAAATAGAGTATCTAACTCCTAATCAAGAAACAGAATCAAGTAACATGATGAGATAACAGGGTGCATGTAATATGTGACAGGTATTAGGTAGCATCCAAGTAGGTAAACTTGTAACATGTGTTAGGTAGCATGTACAGGTAACAGGAATATGCAGGTGATCATGTTATTTTCAAGTCTTGTATTTAATTCTATCTAGGTAGCACTTCGTGCGTCCCAAATTTTACCACATGGTAGCTACATACAGGAAATTTACATTTAGATATAGTGGTGGGTTTCTATAGCGCCGTGTACTCAGGCGTCTTGTAACAGGTAACAGGTAACAGGTTCATGAATCAGGTAGTAACATAACAGGTTCATGAATCAACAGGTTCATGAATCAAAGCATAGAGTACAACAGGTTCATGAATCAAAGCATAGAGTACAATAGGTTCATGAATCAACATAAAGTATAACAGGTTCATGAATCAACATAAAGTGGGAAACACGAGCCCCTTCTGAGTACACATACCTATATTATTGTCCACTACTAAGGTCTTTTCCTTAACCCCGGCTTGGTTACTTGTTATTATTATCAAAGCAGGCATATACGTGCAAAAAACAGGGCAATAATAACATGGCAAGAACAAGAGACAGGTTCAAGTTGAGCAGAAACATGCACGGGTGATAAATAACTCATAAAAGGCTAGGACAACGCGACTTTCATTTCTGGACAGCAAGACATGACTGCACCAAAAACCAAGATTCCCGTTACCACAAGAATGCAAACCTGGATCCGTCAGAAAATCTAGAAAATAGACTCTTGTCCGAATCTAGCACATATACACAAGTCATATAACAACTACAAAAACATGGCTCAAAACAGCGTTTTATAATGAATTCATGTTCAGCCAGAAATCGCAAAGTTGTATTCATAAGCATGAAAATGGCATAAAAACTTATTGATTAAATCTAAGAAAAATTTGGAAGATTCCTAATATGTCTAGTATCAGAAAATAAAATATCATAATATTCCATTACAGATAGCATAGTCAAATAAATTCGGAAAACAGATAGATACAACAAGTTTATGAATCTGAAATTTTAGACACATAAGTACTAAAACCGTGATAGATCACAAAGTATAACTCGAAATCCAAAACCGTCAAAAGGGTTGTAAAATAGACACAACAGGCTATATTTCATAATCACAAAGTTTTGATCAACAACGACTGGAATCAGATTGAAAATAAAGTTCTTTACTGAACATCATGCAGTTTGGAAATATATTGGTTTGTTCACAAGCATGGAATGGTTTATAAAAGTCATTAAATAAATCTGCAAAAATTAGGGGTTAATCCCAGTCATGTTTGGTCATACCAAGAAAAATATTAGATCCAAATCTTACTTTAATCATCAGTTTCAAAATAAATAACCATACAGCAATCACATTAAACAAAATCTGGAAATTTCAACACAACTGCAGTACATCAGTAATAACTCACACATCACAAATTGAAACTGAGATCTGTCAAAAGTTATGAAAAATAGACAACGATGCCTACGAAACATATTCACAAAATAATTTAATTTACTGACCTTAACAAGGTCTAAAATACTGAACCAAAATAGGGCAACAGCAAAACGAAATCTCTTCTCATGCAGTAAATCAAACAACTCATATGCAATAAATCCAAATTAGAACATAATGCAAAACATGGTATTAGATATTCAAAACAACATGGTATGGGTATTTAACAAGTCTACTACAAGATAACACAACTAACACACCAAGCATGCAACAAATACACAACATATCATAGATCACGAAGCAACATATATACATGCATCAAGAGTCTGGTTAGATCTAGATTATTTTCATGTCGTGTGTGTGACAATTATGATGATGGATCAAGACTACGAATGGATCAAACAATGGAGTCAAGATTTAACAAGAGATCTTCATGAGAACAAATCCAAAAAACAAAAGCAAGAATATAGGCGGTATTTTGTACTTGTATACAAACAAAAGATTATACAAGTTACTTCCTTAGGGTAGATGACGAATCCGATGAAAAGATGAGAATAGAGGGAATGGATCTCGAGCAATGAACACAATACAAACGGATCTTGACGAGATGATCACGATCGGGCACGGATAGATGCACTAGGAGATCAACCGCATGCACAACAAACAATGGCAGCCGAGTGGTGTGTGCACTCGGCAATGGGAGGACGACGACAGACGGGGGTGTGACGGGGCTGCTAGCATCGGAAGTGGGGAAGGCCGAGAGGGGCTGGCGTCGCAGTGGGATGGTGCTGCAGCTTCGGGAGGAGAAGGGGAGGTCGCGGGGGCTGCTGTCGTAGGTGTAGGGCGCAACAACGGGGGGTCGCAACTGGCGGTCACAGCAGTCGGAGGGCGGCGCAGCGTCGGGATCGCCGGCAGGGGGCGCGGTGCAGTCGGAGGTAGGCCGGCGGGTGGTGCACGGGGAGAGAGGGAGAGAGATAAATTGGGGAGAGAAAGAGATAGATTAGGGTTGAAAGATAAAAAATGTAGATAGGAGTATAACAAATTTGTTGGGATTTTAATTGGATTTTTCGGCAAGTAGGATTTTGAGGAATCAAGAGAAGATAGGGGGAAAATATGATCTGCTTGTTAGGCAGATATGGGGAACGTGAAGAAATATCTGGGGAAGACTGGGTAAAAGAAGAGGGTATTGGGTAGCGGGTTAGGATCCAGTAGGACGGATAGAAGGGTTCAAATATATTAGACTGGGTAAAAACCAGATCCAATAGAGCAGAGATCAAATGAATAAGCAATTAGGCCAAGAAATGAAATAGATTAGAATCAATAAATCATTCAGAGATAAACTAATTGGCAGGAAAATTGAATCACAATGATCAAATCACAGACGACAAGAAATAGGTGAATATATATTGGAAAAGAAGAACAAATACACGATTCAGAAAAATGAAAGAATACAATCAGATAGAATACACTGGAAAGAAAAAAATACAGTACTAAAATACAAGAAACGGGATACATGAGTTACACTATCTTATAAAAGAAATACTAGTTAATGAGGGTGAAAATTATAGCTAATCAGAATGATTCCATCACGAATTTTGAAGTGTTTAAGGGCGGAACAGTAACTTCGCAATAGCTACAGGCCCACAGTGAGAACATGGGACATCCTTAGGCTTGCCATCTCAGCTCAGCCAATGACTGAAATTGATTCCCGTCCCAAAACAGGGGAGATCCACCAGCCAATCATGGCTGGCAATCAGATCCTTTAAAAGAGGAAGATAATAACTAATTTGATCCCTTGATTAGAGGAATCTCCATAATTAATTAGGAAATCTGCCTAAAACTGCTCCACCCCCGGACTATAAATAAATCCCTCCCCACCATTACCAGGTAATGAATCCATGTCCATTAAAACCCATTTAATACTCTGAGTTGCTGACTTGATCGTCGGAGGACCAGTTGTTGGGAAAACTCCTGATGTTTCAGGCTTTCTTACAGGTTTCCAGCGGTATCTCAGCCATTCATTCCAAATCCAATCACAAATATCAGTCTTACATAAGTTCTGATCAACGATGTGGATCTAAGCTTTCTCCTTATATCAAGAACTCTTTATCTGGTTGCTCCCACACAGAAAAAACATCATCAGATTTGCACCATATCTGGGAAAGCACAGATCCAGCCCTTTGATCATACGCTCCAGTCAGAAGCCACTTCAGACCATGGCACCAAAAGCAAAGAAGGCGAAAGCCCCAAGTCGCCAGGCAGACCATGTCCCCAGTCCTAAGAGACTTCAAGCCTCCTGCCTTCGAGTTTGATAATGGCAAATCTGACCCGATGGATCATATTGAGAGTTTTACAATTCTCGATATGATGATTCACAATGCCCCAAGTTGCCAGGAAGACCATGGCCCCAGTCCCAAGAGACTTTAAGCCTCCTGCCTTCGAGTCTGATAATGGCGAATCTGACTTGATGGATCATATCGAGAGTTTTTGTAACACCCCAAATTCCAAAACAGACTGAATTCGAAGTTCCACAGGATCTTTACACTTCTCTTCGTACAATTTTACAATGAATTAAAAACTTTTGTTACATTAGAGTTAGATTTACTGTCACGCCCCGCTTCCCACTATACGAAAATACAGGCACGCAACTGAGGCCCAGCGAATGATATACATCATCCATAAGCTGTACAATTATAAGCTCAACAAGATCTTTATAACACAATCACGCAGTCAAATATAATAATCACATGAGCTGAAAATAGAATAACCATCATTTGGATAATACATCAACATTGGGTCAAGATGCCCGGGAGTACAAGGTGCCAGAATTAAATTAATATGATAAGCAGTTCGCTATAACAATTAGATAAAATAGCGACTGAAAGAAAAACAACATGAAGTAGTAAGGAAGTAGCAACGATCGTCTAAAGAGTCTGCTCGTCGGGTCCATCAGTACCTGTATAATTATTAACTCAAAGAAAAATAGAAAAGTTTCCGCTAGAGCAAGTTTCGGGCAGCAAGTAGCAACAAGCAAAAAAAGGGGTAATATAACAAGATATAACATGGAAAAAACAAGAAGTAGAAGTACAAATACAATATGAAAGTAAGCAAGGAACTGGGACAATATGATCATGTAAGTAATAACTGTAACTAGTGTATTCTAGACTTCAAGGTATAAGCAATTGATAACCTAGGCTCAGTTAATCGATAATCATGTAATCAAGGATCGAGAGTCATGTAATCAAGAGTCATATAATCAAGAATCAAGAGTCATGTAACGAAGAGTCATGTGATCAAGAATCATGTAATCAAGGATCGAGAGTCATGTAATCAAGAATCATGTAATCAAGGATCGAGAGTCATGTAATCAAGAATCATGTAATCAAGGATCGAGAGTCATGTAATGAAGATTCATGTAATCAAGAATCATGCTTAGTGAAAATCTCAAGTTTTATCTGTTTTATTGACTTATCTAATGCACGTAATCCTGAGTCCGATACCACAAGTTCGGTGCATATCAATCATGTGACGTTTAGACTTAAGTAGTGAATTCTATAGGATTATGTACTCAGGTCTTCCAGTGATAGTATCAAGGCATGTAATCATGAATCATGTAATCGAGAATTATGTAATCAAGAATTGTGTAATCAAGAATCAAGAATCAAGAATCACTATTTCGGGAAATACGGGCCCCCTTCCGAGTATACTCCCCTATATTGTCCACAATTAAGTCGTACCCTTATAACCCCGGCTTGTTATTCTTTTATAATTAATTATGAACATGCAGTTGGTACGACTAGTGGAACGGTGTAATCAAATAGTTTAGTCAAGGAAAATATCAAGGGCAGTAATCATGGACATGAGACGTAAAACGAGTACATGTATCGAGAGTGGTTATTATAAATTATCAAGTGGTATAAAATGTATTCTATCAACCTATTATATCTATGCAAGTTATTATTACAAGAACAATAATACATTCAGTTCATTAAATATGAAAAAATAACGGGTTTATATGAAAAAATGTAGAGATGAATTTTTAGACAACTTGACATATCTGCATTCAAATCAACTTTCCCGTTGTTACAGAAAAGTAAATCCGATTCCGTCAGAGATTCTAGAAAGTAGACTCTTTTCCGGTTTCAACGCATATTCACACGATACATTCTAAAGACAGTAGCTATGCGTACAAATTCATTCTTCGCTGGTTTCGATGTTTCGCGTGCATTCTGGAAATTCGGAGTCACAATACTAAAACTGCGATATCCCACAATCTATACATCGGATTGAGAAACTGTAGGATGTTTCGGATATCTAGACTCGAAGGGCTATGATTTTTATGTAGAAAGTTTTTCGATCCAGTATCGGGAACATGGTCAAATTCTCAGTACAAGATACCGTTCGTAATCCCGTGCAGGTTCAGAAATTCACAATATGACAGTACTAAAATCGCGATATCTCACAATCTATTCATCCGATTGAGAAACCGTAAGATGTTCTGGATTCGGGACTCGATGGGCTACGATTTCCATATAGAAAATCTTCAATCCAGTATCGGGAACATGGTCGACTTCTTGGTACAAGGTCAAGAAATTTTAGAGATAGTAAGGTTGAATATTCGATATTCGATAACACGATTCGAAATGTGTTAACGGTTCACTCTTGAGTTGATATAGCATGGAACCAGTGACTAGAATGGAGTTTGACAATAAAATATGATGATAACTGGACTACTTGCCACGAGTCAAAGAAAAATGCTTGTATGAGAACAAAAATAGTGTACAAGGTACTTGCCTTATAACGTGACGATTTCAGTGGTGGTGTTAACCACGGAAAGAAGCGATGTCGGCAACGGACGGCGGTAAGAATGGCGGCGAGACGGTAGCTAACGGTAGCAACAGTAGGTGACGACAAAAACAAGGTGGCGCGGCGTCGGGTTGTTTTTTGGGGTTCACGGGATCGTAGAAGCAGAGTCGTTGGCTCGAAGGCGGAGAGTAAAGGAGAGCTCGGGTGTTGCTTGAGCTCTCGGGTGTGAAGAAGGCAGAGGAAGAGAAGAAGGGAAAATGAAGAATGTAGATAAGAGAAGAGAAAGAGGTAGGAGCTCTGCATGTGTGTGTGTGTATATATATATAGAAAGGAAGGGATAGGAGGGGTGTAGAAAAATCAAAGGAGGGGTGTAGAAAAATCAAAGGATAGGAGTGCTGCATGTGGGGGTGTAGAAAAATCAAACGTAGAAGGAGAAAATGAGAACAAGGTGTGGAAAAATGAACAAGGAGGAGAAGTCAGGAGTTAGGCGTAGAAAAAATGGGAGTGAGTGATTAGCGGGAGTGGGTTAGGATTAGGATTAGGATTAAGATTAATCAGAGTTTAAAATTTGTATTTAAACTCCGGTTGAAAAATCACAAAATTATGGAATTGATCAGAAAAATATTCTGGCTTTAGATAAAGAGTCCAAAAAGAAAAATAAAATTGATCTGAAAATTGAAGTACAAAAATTCACGTAATAAAATACGTACAACTGGGACAGGGAGTTACATTTACATTACACTTATATAGCGGAAGCAATTTTACAATAATTTCATGAATAAAAATATTCAACATTTGAATCAATCTTTAAGCAGCATGCATACTTTAATCTTGCCAGTCACTTTATCCTGCATAGAAAACTGTAGGCACGTCAGTTGCTTACAACCGACGAAATATTATACACGGCCATTCTCACTATGCCGAATAGTATAACGATTTTCAATACTTAAACAAACCACAAACTTGATCAGAGACAAAAATACAGAGGGACTATCCTATTGATGTCATGTTGTGCTGTGCACTTAGTCCGTAATGCAGTTGTTGACATTATATGACACTAATGCGCACTTGTTCAGAGTCTATGTAGCCCATACTACATAGGTCTGAGGGCAAGCCCTTAACCGTTCTTCATCTTGTAGGGTTCGATCCCTCGCCATGACATAATCTACTATGGTAACTACGGTAAGTATCCTAAGTGTTCTATGAGTTATGAGCCCACGTCTAGGCGCCCAGGAGAGAACCCCACGCGCTGACACATGACTCATCATGTAGGCATTCTGTGGTCAATTCACCTCCTACCATAGACATGGCACCACCCGTAGTCATTAGACCACCCCAAAAGCGTCGCCACCGGGACGGTACTCTGGAGTAGTATCCATGCCCTATTCATGACGCATCATCGGACATCCCGTGAATACTCTCACGCTGCCAATCTAATGGCCCTCATAATCATGTTTTTCTCTTACGTTCATCATATCTCCACTATGTATCTAATCCTTATGTATAAATGAAGGTCAATATTCTAGAATCTAGCATTACTCCTACATCGGTCTTTCCAACATCAATCATTATCAGCGACCCAAACTTGGTCAAAATATCGCATTTCTCTTTTCAATACTTTTCATTCTTGCCGATGTAAAGTCTTAGTTAAAATTATAGTCTAAGTCCTCTTTTCATGTTCATAGAAGAAAGCATACTTGTTCAGAAAAATTTTACATTTCATCAAGTTCTTTTTTTCAACACATTTCCATGCACAACTTGCATATTCTTGAACCAATTTCGCATTTAATTCTACTCAATAATTATAAGTGGAAAATCTCAATTAATCTCTTTTCAATTCTTTCTATGTTCAAAAAAATTCATTAGTTTGTTTTGGAATTTCAAAAGAATCAAATCTAAGATGAATTCTTCGCTCTAAATTTTTTTTACTCTTATTTCTCATTTAAAGGTCCACATATTTAAAAAAATAATTTTATGAAGTCTATGTATTTTCAAGAAATTTTCTAATATTTTTCTCAATTTTTATTACATTTTAAAACTAAAAAAAATCAAATGTATATAAAAAAATAAGATTTTTCAAAAAGAAGTGGCCTCAGCCAGTTTCGAACCCGCACACACAAGCCCCAAGGTGAACAGTCACTGTACTAACCCCCACGCACTAGCCAAAAGGGACACAATGCCCAACTGTCTAAATGGGAGCTTTAATATGGTTAAGCTCTGTTCTCGGGTTTTAGTGAAAAGTCGAATTTTGGAAAATATAAGCCTCTGCCGAGACTCGAACGCACACACAAAGAGTGCCACTGAGCTATAGTAGAGTGCTAATGGCGCCCCCCTCTAACCAGTATGACCTTAGGGTTAACTGATATGAGAGAGAGTCAAATTAGGTTTGTTTCGAATCTCTGTTTATCAAAATTATTTTGTTTTTCAAAAGCTCTTAACTTAGTTTCTTTTTCACATAAAGTCATAAAAATTTCCAGAATACTGAGTTTATTTATAATTAACAAACCGGTGTTTTAAAAACATTTTTTTGACATTAAAACCTAAATTTCTCATTCTAATTTGTATTCTATGCCTACAATTGCAGTAACTCAAATTAACAAATTCTATACCAAATTTTGCATTACAACTACATTAGAAATATTTATTCTTGCTTTTCTTCTCTTTTATTTCCACAATACTCAATGTCATGGTCTCATTTATTAATTAGTGTCACAATAGTTTAATAAGCACTCAATATTTTAACCACTAATCATTCACAATCATATTCTACAATTAGCATGGTTCCGATTTCACATTTTCATAGCAATAAAGTAATTCTACTACAATAAACATAACTTATAGCAAATATCATACAATTTATCAAGCATTTATTCAATCATCTACCAAGTCCTTTTTAGAGCCAACACATGGTTATCTTATTAGTTTCTTTAGCATTGTCATTAATAAAAAACTCCTAGCATGGTGTCTAAATTAAAAGTAGAGAAAACCACCCACCCATTTGAAGAAAAACAACTACAAAAGCTTCTAGAATCTCCTTGAACACACGAGCGGTCCTTCTCCTCCTAGTTTGTGCCACCATGAACGCCTTCTCCTCCTAGACGAATGAAACCCGACTCTCTTCCTCTAAATGAAATGGCCGGCCTCCTATGTGATGAACACACACAATTAGAACACTTCTCAATCTTTTTCTAACTTCCTCTCAATCTTTTTATTCACTTTTGTGTTTTCTTTCTTTCTTTTCTTTACAAAATTTTAGTAACTATAAGCATAGATGCGGGGGGGGGGGGGGGGGTATTTATACTAATTTTTGAGTGAAATGGAGGGCTAGGATTAATCTAGATGGTTGAAGATAAATGGTTAGGATGCATTGGGAAGTTGTAGCAACCACCCATGAACAAGTAACCACCTATCCACTAAGCCAACTCACCCCATCCTCTCTCCCATTTCCGGCCTACTCCTTGAATGGCTTAAGACATGTGCTAGTGCAATGCACGTGTCAAATGTAGCACCCCTAGTTACTAGTTGTACAAGATAAATTAATTAATTGTCTACAAAGTTGATCTACACTACAAGTCATGTTAAATAAAAGAGAAATAAACTAGTGGGCTTTCCATTAGTGGGCTAAAACTCCATAGGCTAATTAAAATAATTAAATAATTAGGATGGGCTTAAAATAAACAATTAGGCTTTAGAATTTAATTTGGCCTTCAAAATATAAAAGAGAGAGATAGAAAAATATTTGTTCATGTTACAAAGTAAATAATTTTCTAGAAAAATGTACATGAATTAGTATGTGCAAAACACGTAAAAATAAACAAACCCTTCATTTAATTAAAAGTAAAGAATCAGGGTATTACAACACTCCCTCCTTTGAATAGTTCCGTCCCCAGAACTACACATACAGTGTGAGAAGAAAAAGAAATACAATAAGAAGAAATGAGAAACAGAAAGAAAAGAGAAAAAAAAACAACTCAAACAAAGAGCTCACGATGGTCTCTTATCATCCTCTCCTCGGATTCCCAAGTAGCCTCTTCAACCAACTGGTTTCTCTAGACTACTTTGACCATCGGTATCGTCTTGTTCCTCAAGACTTTCTCCCGACGATCCACAATCTCAACCGGGAGCTCAATGTAACTCAGATCCAACTGCAAACCCTCTGGCACAAGGCAAATGGTGACTTGGATCTGGAATGTACCCTCTCAGCATAGACACATGAAAGACATTGTGCACCTGCGACAACTCCTCCGGTAACTCCAACTGGTAAGCAGTTTTCCCAATCCGCTTCAATATCTTGTACGGGCCTATGAATCTTGGGGCTAACTTCCCACCTCTGCCGAAGCGAATCACACCTTTACTAGGTGAAACCTTTAGAAAGACAAAGTCTCCAACCTCGAACTCAAGGTCCCTTCTTTGGTTGTCTGCATAGCTCTTCTGCCTACTCTGAGCATCCACCAACCACATCCTGATCAGAACGTTCTTTTCATAGGTCTGCTGCACAATTCCAGGCCCAAACATTTGCCGTTCCCCAACTTTAAACCAGCAAACAGGCGTTCTGCACTTCCTACCATACAGAACTTCGTACGGCGCCATCCCAATACTAGTCTGAAAGCTGTTGTTGTAGTCAAACTCCACCAGAGCTAGATGCCTTTCCCAACTGCCTCCAAAATCTAGAACACAACACCGAAGCATATCCTCAAGAATACGGTTGACTCTCTCGGTCTGCCCATCGGTCTGAGGATGAAAAATAGTACTGAAATCCATCTTGGTACCCAGAGCTGTCTGAAGACTCATCTAGAAATGCAAAGTAAACCGCGCATCTTGATCAGACACAATGGTTAACGGAACACCATGAATCCTGACGATCTCTCCAACATACAGCTCAGCCAACCTGTCCGCAGATGAAGTAAGTTTCATTGCCAAGAAGTGAGCGGACCTGGTTAGTCGATCGACTATGATCCAAATCGCATCATTGCCCTTTGAACTCTTGGGAAAATCTGTGATGAAATCCATACTAATGTTATCCCACTTCCATTCCGGAATAGGTAACGGTTACAATAGACCTCCGGGAATCTGATTCTCGAGTTTGACCTGCTGACAGGTCTCACACTTCGCCACAAACTCGGTCACATCCCGCTTCAGACCTGACCACCAGAAATGTTGTTTAATGTCCTTATACATCTTGGTACTACCAGGGTGTACAGGTAAAAGAGTAGCATGTGCCTCCTGAAGAATACTCTCCTGCAATTCTGCTTGATCTGGAACACACAGCCTCTCTCCAAACCACAACACTTCATCCCTGATCTGAAACTCTGACAACTTGCGAGTACCAACCTACTTCTTCATCTTCTGAATCTCTGCATCTTCCTTCTGGCTTGCGATAATCCTTTCATTCAGTGTTGGTTAAAGCCTCAAATGAGCTAAAGACGATCCCAAGCCTTGTAGAACAACTTCAATACTAGTCCGATCCAACTCCTCTACAAGATGCCTTTGAGTTGTAATCAAACTAGCCAGACTCTTCTTGCAGCTAAGTGCATCAGTAACAACATTAGCCTTCCCAGGATGGTACTTAATCTCTGGACGAATGTCCTCAAGTACTTCTAGCCATCTCCGTTGCCTCAGATCCAGGTCCTTCTGCTGATAGATATACTTCAAACTCTTATGGTTCGTGTACATGATCTTCATACACGTAATATCTCCATTACTTCAAGGCGAAGATAATCGCAGCCAACTCCAGATCATGAGTCGGATAATTCTTCTCATGCGGTCTTAGTTGCCTAGACCCATAAGCGATCACTTTCCCTTCTTGCATTAAGACACAACCAAGCCCACAATGTGAAGTATCGCTGTAGACATCATACTCAACACCTGCTTTAGGAAAAGCTAAAATGGGAGCAGTAGTCAGCCTCTCTTTCAATTCCTGAAAGCTTGCTTCGCACTGTTCATTCCACTTGAAGTTCACATTCTTCTTAGTCAGACCAGTGAGCGGCACGACTATCTGAGCATAGCCCTGAATGAACCTCCTGTAGTATCCAATTAACCCAAGAAAACTCCTGATTTCCTTCACTATAGCAGGCTTTGCCCAATCCTTCACTGCTTCTATCTTCTGCGGATCAGTTGCCACTCCCTCCTTAGAAAGGATGTGACCCAGGAATGCCACCTCATATTTCCAGAATCGCACTTGGATAACTTGGCATACAACCCATGCTCCTGAAGCTTTCTCAAAACTGCTGCCAGATGCTCTTTGTGCTCCTCCTCCGACTTGGGGTACACAAGAATATCGTCGATAAACACCACGATGAAAGAATCAATAAACAGCCTTAGAACTCTATTCATCATAACCATGAAGATTGCAGGTGCATTCTTCACTCCAAACGGCATAACTAAGAATTCGTAATGCTCGTGTCGAGTTCTGAACTCAGCCTTATGCACATCTTCAGTCTTCACTCAAACTTGATGGTATCCTGATCGAAGATCTATTTTGGAGAAAACAGCTGCTCCTTGTAGACGATCGAACAAGTTATCAATTTGTGGAATTGAATATTTGTTTTGAACAGTGACCTTTTTCAGCTCTCGGTAATCGATGCACATCCTCATCGAACCATCCTTCTTCTTTACTAACAGCACTGGTGCTCCCCAAGGTGACGCACTTGGTTGAATAAAGTCTTTCTCCAACAGTTCCTCAATCTACCGTTTGATCTCATCCTGCTCCACAGGTGCCATCCTATACGGTGCCTTGGAAATGGGTGCACTCCCTGGCTGAATAGTGATGCTGAACTCCACATCACGATGCGGGGGTAACCCAGGCAAATCTTCCAAGAATACAGTCGGGTAATCCCGAACCACTGGAATTTGCTACACCTCTACAGGAAACCCCTCCTTCTTGCTGATAGTAGCCACCAAATCTGAACATCTCCTCTTCCCTTGGAAAGTGACTTCAGGACCACCTGGAGCCTTCACTGTTACTTCCTTGGTCTTGCACTTGATGCTCACACTGCACACCGTCATCCAATCAATGCCAATGATAACATCGAATCCCAAGACATTCAGCTCGATCAGAATAATCCTGAAAATTCTATCTCCAATCATGATCTCGCAGTCCGCATAGTACCGATCAGTGGTTAAAGTCTCCCCTGACGGAGTAGCTACTGCTAAGACCTTGCCTGGAAATACCTTCGGTTCAACTTTCAAAACTTTAGCAAATTTAGGTGATACAAAGGTATGAGAGGATCCAGTGTCAAACAAAACAACAACTTTCTTTCCATTCAAATAAAGTTATCCCGTTACATAACACACACTCATTACATAACAGTTCACTATATAAAGCGGGAAAAGATAATAACAGGAAAACACTCCTAAACATCCTCCCTCGTACCAGTGATGACGTGATCCACTTCATCAGCGTCGGCTTCAATTAAGGCAAATATTTGCCCCTGCTGGTACGGCTTCTTTCCAGCCTTCTGAGTTGGTCCGTTACGGACGACATCCTGCAGCTTTGGGCACTGAGACTTGTAGTGGTCTGTCTCTCCACAGTTGAAACAAGTCACAGGAGGTCTCACCCAAGTATTCCCGGGTCTTCCCGCCATATGGATAGCATTCGCACCCGTAGGCTTGAACCTTTGAGCCGACGGCTGTCCCCTGACATTTCCAGCAACTGCGGGCCTCTTCCCCACATTCCAGTTGTTTCTCCGATTCTGAACAGCATAGAACTGCTCCATGTATGCCTCAATGGCTGCAGCTCGTTTGACCAGTTTGTCAAACCTCCTGATACCGAGGGGTATCATCCGTGATCTTAGACTTGGCCTCAAACTATGCTCGAATTTCCGAGCCTTCTTCGCCTCATCCATCGCCAATTCGGGGGCATACCTCGAGAGCTGAGTGAATCTTGTCTCATACTCCCTAACCGACATGCCGCCCTACTGCAGCGCCAGGAACTCCATGGCCTTCTTCTCCTGGACGTCTGATGGAAAATAATTACTGTGGAACTCCTCCAAGAATTCCTCCCAGCCAAGAACAATATCTCCCATCGTCTGCTTCATCGACTGCCACCATATAGCCGCATCCTTCTCAAACTGCAGCACAGCCAACTTCACCTTGCTGCCCTCCGGAGTCTCCAAGACTTCGAAGTTAGTCTCTACCTGTCAAATCCAATTGTCAGCTGCGTCAGGGTCTAACTTCCCTTCAAACACAGGTGGTTTCATCCGCTTGAATGATTCCACGAGTTTGATTGCTTCGAGTACTGGATTCATAGGCATCCTCCCCTGGTTCTGATTCATAGCAACGGCATTGAGTGTCTAATAGGCCCTCGCTAACTCCGTTTCCAAGTCCAGACCTTTTCTGCTTCTAGCTCTTCTTCCAGCCATATTCTGATGCAAAAGATCTATTAAATTCGAAGTAGAAAACATGAATTTAAATCAACTCTTCATTTCATTGAACTTCAAACTTTGTACATTCGAATTTAAAATATTTCTGACATCAAATGAAAGCAGTAAGAAGACACAACATTCTAGTTCCTACGGTTCCTCTTGGCTTCTCGAAGCTCTTCCCATAGTTCCGCCACTTCTTCCTTCAGTACATCGTACATGTTTTTCCTCTTCTCGAGTTCCTAAACACGATGACTGAGAGTTGCGATGCTCTCCTTGCACTTCGCACACTGTGCCTGCAGCAGCTCCGCTCTCTCCCTCCGAGTCTCTACCTACCTCTGAAGAGACACAATGAGACTACTTGGAACTAGTTCTTCCTCGTCGGAGGAATCATCAGATGAATCCGGAGGTGGAGTGATCTCTCGGGACTTAGGCCATTCCTCTTCGAATTCTTCAGAATCTTCTTCGTCTGAATCAGCTTGCCCGGGGTAGTAGTCCTCCTCAACTATGTGCAGTCATCAAATCCAGCTGGGTTGAAGTGGTCCGCCATCTTAGAGAAAGGAGAAGAAGAAGCATAAATCATAGAGCAACACAAATGTAAGTGACTTACATTTAAATCTCTAGACTAAACACACGCTCTAATGTCCACTTCTAGGGTGTCGTTCCTTATAAATTGGTACTACTTGAAAGCGTGGCTCTGATACCACTCTGTAACACCCCGAATTCCAAAACAGACTGAATTCGAAGTTCCACATGATCTTTACACTTCTCTTCGTACAATTTTACAAGGAATTAAAAACTTTTGTTACATCAGAGTTATATTACATTATACTTATACGGCAGAAGAAATTTTACAATAATTACATGAATAAAAATATACAACATTTGAATCAATCTTTAAGCAGCATGCATACTTTAATCTTGCCAGTCACTTTATCCTGCATAGAAAACTGTGGGCACGTCAGTTGCTTACAACCGATAAAATATTATACACGGCCATCCTCACTATGCCGAACAGTATAACGATTTTCAATACTTAAACAAACCACAAACTTGATCACAGACAAAGCTACAGAGGGACTATCCAATTGATGTCGTGTTGTGCTGTGCACTTAGTCCTTAATGCAGTTGTTTACATTATATGACACTAATGCGCACTTATTCAGAGTCTATGCAGCCCATACTACATAGGTCTGAGGGCAAGCCCTTAACCGTTCTTCATCTTTGATATGGCTAAAAATAGGATTAAATCTGGACCGTTCACATCGGACACGGATCTTAAAGCTCAGGGGTAAAACGGTAATTTCGCCTACCAACGGGTCTGAAATGGGAACTGGGTCTTTATTCAAAGCCCAATAACTCATGAACGGATCCACGTCAACTAGGTACGGGTTCCAACCCGCTGCATGCCCGATCCAGCAAGATACAATCAAGGTCCCTGATTAGATCTAAATCAACGGCCATGATTCACATCTATCTTTTCACTGGGGATTAGGGATTAAATTCCTTAACTGATTACAGGGAATATACCTTATCAGATTACATGCCTTATCTGATTACGAGGAATATTCCTTATCTAATCACGGGGGTTACATTCCTAAAACCAGTCCCTAAGACGCCTATAAATACCCCCCATCCATCTCCATTGAGAGGTAATCAGTATTTTTCTCAATTTACGCTCTTTCTTAATCATTTCTGATTACTGACTTGAGCGTCGGAGGGTGCGTCGCCGGGATCCCCCCCGGTGTCTCGCACTTTTTGCAGGTTAACGGCGGGAGTCAACGATCAGTCAACGACGGGTCAGGTTTGGTTTTGCTATTCAGGTTTTTCCTCGAACTCACAAATTCTGTCTGTTTACCCCCACACCAGATTTAGCGGTAACAGATTGGCGCCGTCTGTGGGAAACATACGAATAGCAGCCCCTCCTCTTCCCGTTGGTCAGATCTTCTCCAGCCATGCCTCCTAGGAAGGTAAGATCCAGAGGGTCCAACCGTGGACCCAACCCCGCCGATCAGCAAGAGGTAGTCCCCGTCCAACCCGCTCCGCAGCAAGAACGACCTCCGCTTCAGACGGAAGACCCTCTTCAGCAAGATCAACCCCTTCAGAATCAACAACCCCCGAAGGCTCCTACCGGACCTCAGAATGCCGGTCCGGGGGGCTCCCGCGGAAAGCAACCCCTCCACCAAGACCGCGTCTCCATACACAATGCCTCTACAGATTCCATGGCCTCACACAATCCTCAGAATCGGCAAAAGGACGTGGATCTTCGCCGTCATCTGGAGGAGAAGCGGAAGCGAGAGGGAACCCCCCGCCAGCACCGTCCGGATGAGCGGTACCTTCACCGTCAGGAGTATAGGAGGACCCCTAATCGAAGGGGTCGGAAAGAATCTCCCGAGCACTACCGAAGAAGGCCGCACTCCCCTGCAGGTCGGAGACAGCCCAGGGACAATGAGGTACCCATTACGCGTGCCGAGTTCCAGCAGCTCCAAGCAACCATCCTACAAGCTCTCAACAACCGTCCCAACACCAACGCACCCAAGGCTCCATCTCCGCCCCCGGTTCGAAGCCCTCGCCGACGGTCCCCCTCTCCTCGTCCTGCTCCTACCAACTCCCGGCATACCCCAAGTCCTCGTCGCTCCCGAAGTTATCATCACCGCAGCCCTCGCTCTCCCTCATACGAAGACGAGTCTCGAGGCTCGGCAGGTTACCGTCGGAGGGATGACGCCATGTACCGTCGTCTTAATGAAGTAGAAAGGCGTCTGGGTCAGATAAACCAAGAAGAGGAGCTTAGGGGAAGGACCATACGACCTAGCCGACCCCCTTTCTCCCGAACCATAGTGGATACGCCTGTGCCGTTCGGATTCAAACCTCCCCAGTTCGAAAATTACACCGGGGAGACCGACCCCGTTGACCACATGGAGAGCTTCAAGACCCTGATGCTCCTCCACTAAGCTTCCGATGCCCTCCTCTGCAAAACTTTTCCTGCAACTCTTAAGGGCCCGGCTCGAGAATGGTACTCTCGCCTCGCCCCAGCATCAATATTCTCCTTCGAGCAGTTCGAGACTCTCTTCGTCACCCATTTTGTAAGCAGCCGAAGGGCTGACAAGACCAGCATCTCCTTATTGCACCTCCACCAGAAGAAAGGGGAGAAATTGAGGGATTACGTGAAGAGGTTCACAGCTGAAGCCAGATCCATAGCTTCCCTCGACCAATCCGTCGCAACGGCCGCCTTCCAATCCAATGTCTCCAATTCCAGCCTCCGTTCCTCTCTTGCTAAGAAGCCTCCACAGAGCTTTGCCGACCTCCTTCTTAGGTGTGAAAAGTACATTCGGGCCGAAGAAGCCGAGAATCTCCCGGGCTTTGAGGAGACATCTTCCGGAAACAAACGGAAGAGCACGAGCGAAGAGGGGTCCCAAAAATCCCAGAAGGACAATAATGGACAGCATCGCCCAACTCCTCGGTTTGAGAAGTTCACCCCCCTCGTTGCCAATATATCAGAAGTTCTCATGGAAGTGGACAAGGAAGGACTACTCCGCGCTCCCCCTAGAATGAACACACCTGGGAAGAAGAGGAACAAAGATAAGTGGTGCCGCTTTCACAGGGACCACGGCCACGACACGGATGATTGTCGAGCTCTCAAGGAGGAGATCGAAGAACTCATACAGCGGGGACACCTGACCAAGTTCATCCAAAACGATGGAGCCGAGCCTCTCCCCTGAGGAACCAACGAACGAACGGAAAGACCCTCCGAGCTT
This sequence comes from Hemerocallis citrina, assembly GCA_017893485.1. Lineage (NCBI taxonomy): Eukaryota > Viridiplantae > Streptophyta > Magnoliopsida > Asparagales > Asphodelaceae > Hemerocallis > Hemerocallis citrina. The sequence goes on from CM030366.1 coordinate 21,420,423, forward strand.
CAAGACTCAGAACCTCCCAGCTCCTCTCGAGAGGCCTTCACCCTATTATAGAAGTAGGATCTTGATTTTCAATAAGGCCGATGCTTGTAACCCGGCCAACAACATGTAATAACGACACGCTCTATTGAAGCAGCCACTTAGCTTATTTCAATAAAACCTTACGTTTTTCATTGGAAATTGTTGCTCTCGTTTCATCTCTATCTCTCCGAGTCACGACTCGCTAAAAGGTGAGTTCGGAGTCCAGCTTCTTCTACACGGCTGCTCCCATAACTTGCTGACATCTTCTCAACGAGTTCGGAGCGCACCACTCTCTCCTAGAGTCGCTCCCCAAACTCTTCTCCCAAATGGCTCTCTTCCAAAGCCGAATTCTTTGCTCCGCACACCTCTCAGGCGGACCTCATCTCAACGGGTTCGGAGTCCAACACTTGGTTCGACTCTACTCCGCAAGCTCGCTCCTAAGCGAGCTAGGGGTAGTTCGCCATTCGGAATTGCTCCCACGCCCTTAATCTTACGATGGTTCCGGAGTCCAACACTTGGCTCGATTCTACTTCGCGAGTTCGCTCCTAAGCGAACTAGAAGTAGCTCGCCATTCGGAATTGCTCCCACAGCCGTTGAATGGTACGGAGTCCAACACTTGGTTCGACTCTACTCCGCAAGCTCGCTCCTAAGCGAGCTAGGGGTAGTTCGCCATTCGGAATTGCTCCCACGCCCTTAATCTTACGATGGTTCCGGAGTCCAACACTTGGTTCGACTCTACTCCGCAAGTTCGCTCCTAAGCGAGCTAGGGGTAGCTCGCCATTCGGAATTGCTCCCACAGCCGTTGAATGGTACGGAGTCCAACACTTGGTTCGACTCTACTCCGCAAGCTCGCTCCTAAGCGAACTAGGGGTAGTTCGCCATTCGGAATTGCTCCCACGCCCTTAATCTGACAATGGTTCCGGAGTCCAACACTTGGTTCGATTCTACTTCGCAAGTTCGCTCCCAAGCGAGCTAGAAGTAGCTCGCCATTCGGAACTGCTCCCACAGCCGTTGAATGGTTCGGAGTCCAACACTTGGTTCGACTCTACTCCGCAAGTTCGCTCCTAAGCGAGCTAGGGGTAGTTCGCCATTCGGAATTGCTCCCACAACCGTTGATTCCCTCACTTAAATAACGAGTTCGGAGCCCACCACTTTCTCCTAGGGTCGCTCCTCAAGCTCGTCTCACAAACGGCTCTCTCCCAGAGTCAAGCTCTTCGCTCCGCTCGCCTCCAAAAGCGGACCTCTTCTCAGCGAGTTCGGAGCTCACCACTCTCTCCTAGAGTTGCTCCTTACACTCGTCTCCCAAATGGCTCTCTCCCAGAGTCGAGCTCTTCACTCCGCTTGCCTCCCAGACGGACCTCTCCCCGAACAGGATGGGTCTTCCCACGGCTCTTACAAGGGTCTTCCTGGCACGAGGGTTTTCCCAGCACAGCTTCTCCGCCACCTAGGAGTGGAACTCCTCTTCCAGAATCCCCACGACCAAAACACTCCTCAACCTCATGTGTACAAGGATATTCTCCGGCTATTTTCACCATGAAGGAGGGTGAATCTTCATCTCACTCCTAAAAAGAAGTTGTAGATCTTCGAATTAGCTTCGAAACAAGGGGTCGCACGCCCCGAGCCGACCTCCGCAGCACCGGGAACATCAAGAAGAACTCTGGGGTCCGGCACCCGCTGCCGAGCGTTCTTGCCACCGACCGTTTTACAGGCTTGAGTTCGGCACCAATTAAGCTCGGCATCATCCGCCGAGCACCCGTGCCACCGACCGTTTTACGGGCTTGAGTTCGGCACCAATTCAGATCGGCATCGTCCGCCGAACACCCGTGCCACCGACCGTTTTACGGGCTTGAGGTCGGCACCATTCTAGCTCGGCACCATCCGCCGAGCACCCGTGCCACCGACCGTTTTACGGGCTTGAGTTCGGCACCAATTCAGATCGGCATCGTCCGCCGAACACCCGTGCCACCGACCGTTTTACGGGCTTGAGTTCGGCACCCAATTAAGCTCGGCACCATCCGCCGAGCACCCGTGCCACCGACCGTTTTACGGGCTTGAGTTCGGCACCAATTCAGATCGGCATCGTCCGCCGAACACCCGTGCCACCGACCGTTTTACGGGCTTGAGTTCGGCACATTTGAGTTCGGCAGCCAAGATCTCCAAAAATTTCTAAGTCTCAAGCTTCGGCACATTCGAGTTCGGCACCAGCTGCCGAGCGTTCTCGCCACCGACCGTATTACGGGCTTGAGTTCGGCAGCCAAGATCTCCAAAAAATTTCTAAGTCTCAAGCCTCGGCACATTCGAGTTCGGCACCAGCTGCCGAGCGTTCTCGCCACCGACCGTATTACGGGCTTGAGTTCGGCAGTCAAGATCCCCAAAAAATTTCTAAGTCTCAAGCCTCGGCACATTCGAGTTCGGCACCAGCTGCCGAGCGTTCTCGCCACCGACCGTATTACGGGCTTGAGTTTGGCAGTCAAGATCCCCAAAAAATTCCTAAGTCTCAAGCCTCGGCACATTCGAGTTCGGCACCAGCTGCCGAGCGTTCTCGCCACCGACCGTATTGCGGGCTTGAGTTCGGCAGTCAAGATCCCCAAAAAATTTCTAAGTCTCAAGCCTCGGCACAGTTGAGTTCGGCACCAGCTGCGGAGCATTCTTGACAACGAGTTCGGAGCTCGCAACTTTCTCCTAGGGTTCCTCCTCACACTCGTCTCCCGAATGGCTCTCTACCAGAATCAAGCCCTTCGCTCCGCTCGCCTCCGAAGCGGACCTCTTCTCAACAAGTTCGGAGCTCGCAACCCTCTCTTAGAGTTCCTCCTCACACTCGTCCCACAAACGGCTCTCTTTTAGAGCCAAGCTCTTCGCTCTGCTCACAGGACGGGTCTTCCTAGCACAAGGGTCTTCCTAGCGCAGCTTCTCCATCCCTAGGAGTGGAGCTCCTCTTCCAAAACCCTCAAAACCGAACACATTCCCCATCTTCATGAAGACCAGGATGTTGCGGGGCTATTTTTACCATGAAGGAGGGTGAATCTTCATCCCACTCCTAAAGAGAAGTTGTAGATCTTCGAATTAGCTTCGAAACAAGGGGTCGCACGCCCCGAGCCGACCTCCGTAGCACCGGGAATATCAAGAAGAAATCTGCAGGCAAAATTGGAGTTCGGCACCCGCTGCCGAGCGTTCTTGCCACCGACCGTTTTACGGGCTTGAGTTCGGCACATTTGAGTTCGGCACCCGCTGCCGAGCGTTCTGGCCACCGACCGTTTTACGGGCTTGAGTTCGGCACATTTGAGTTCGGCACATTTGAGTTCGGCACCAGTTGAGTTCGGCACCCGGTGCCGAGCGTTCTTGCCACCGACCGTTTTACGGGCTTGAGTTCGGCACATTTGAGTTCGGCACATTTGAGTTCGGCACCAGTTGAGTTCGGCACCCGGTGCCGAGCGTTCTTGCCACCGACCGTTTTACGGGCTTGAGTTCGGGACATTTGAGTTCGGGACATTTGAGTTCGGAACACTCTCAGTACAAGACCCACGAATAACAAAAAAAAAAAGAGAGAGAAAGTACAAGGGGCCAGGTTCGGACCCGTTAGGATCCAAACCCGAACTCCCCCCACGTCACCTTCTTCTTCAGCATACCGGCGCCAAAACCAAAAAATCAAAAACACCAGTTCGTCACCTTCTCGCGAGCTCAACCACGCCTCCACCTTCATGGCCGAACCCACCTTCTCGCGAGCTCAACTCAGACCTCCGACGAGCTCCGCCAAGCTCCCCTCCTCCGTCGAGCTCAACGATCACCACCTCCTTCAACCTCGGGCTCCGCCGAACCCATATTCGCGCGAACTCAACCTCGCCGACTGCCTCCTCCATCTCCAATGCCGAGCTCCGACCACAGCCGAGCTCTCCTCAACTTCGACACCACCGTACCGTCGCCAACTCATCGACAAGCTCGAGTTCTCCAAAAACGACCTCATCGCTGCGCCGAGCTCCATCACCTTCGCCCAGGCTCCGTCTTCTTCAACCTCCGACGCCGAGCTCTCCCATGGCCGAAGCTCGAGCTCCACATCGTCGCTGCCAAGCTCCGTCGATCTCTTCGCCACAGCAGTCGAGGTCCCCCACTATCGAAGTCGTGAAGCTCAACTCCGCCGAGCTCCGCTCCACTTCGACGAGCTCCTAAGTGCCGAGCTCCACCTCGCCAAGCCATTGACGGAGCTCAAAGCTCTACCTCCGACGAGCTCCGTCACCAAGCTCCGAACCACCGCCTCAGAACTCCTTACTCTCGCTCGACGAGCTCGCCGACCTCGACTGCGTCCGCCATGACTAACGCCTCCACCACCGAGCTCATCTCCCGAGCTCGTCTCCACTTGCCGTCAGCTCCCTCCTCGAGCTCCGCCATGGCTGACCACGACGCCGAGCTCCGCCTTCGCCATCATGGCCAAGCTCGTTGCTGAGTGCCATCGAAGCTTCGGTGCCGATCTCGAAGCTTCGTCGAACTTCAAATCTACATCGCCACAAGCTGACGAGCTCCACTCCCCGTCGACCTCCGAAGACGAGCTCCCCCGTCGAGCTCCACTTCGTGAGCGTCTGGCGCTTCGAGAATGGAGAAAACGAAGGAGAGGAGAGAAGCAGAGAGCGGGAGAGCAGGAAATGAGGAAGAAGAGAAAGCCAGCGAAGAAGAAGAAAAAAAAAAAAAAAAAAAGGGTCAAACGTTGACTTCGCCATGTGTCGTCCTCGTGGACCTCGGCCACCTTTTGCCGAGCTTGCGCATGGCACCGATCCTCTTATATGGAGAAAAAATCAGCCAACCCACACGATCCGTCCGATCGTCTCAAAATTCGCGTCGTGACACGATCGACGCTCAGGAACGCGCCACGTGTCCCGATCGTGATCTGCCTCACGATGCGCGCAGATCTGATCATGATGGACGGCCAGAAACGCGCCACGTGTCCCGATCGTGATCTGCCTCACGATGCGCGCAGATCTGATCAGGATGGACGGCCAGAAACGCGCCACGTGTCCCGATCGTGATCTGCCTCACGATGCGCGCGGATCTGATCATGATGGACGATCAGAAATCTGCCACGTGTCTAGGTAATATTTAATTTATTTATTTAATTATTTAATTGTTTTTTTTATTTAAAAAATCCGAAAAAATATTTAAAAAAATCGGAAAAAATTAAATAAAAATTCTAAAAATAATTATAAATTCAGAAAAAATATTTTAAATTCTGAGAAATATAATTATTTAATTAGAATAATTATTTAATATTTTCGATAATTAATTATTTAATCCGGAAAATGAATAAAAAATTCAAAAAAAAAGAGAAAAAATTCAGAAAAATCTGGAAAAATCACCAAAAATCCAGAAAATTCTGAGAATATTTTTGGGCATTTTACAAGCCCATAATAATACTGTTACACCCCCGAACAAGATCCAAACTCCCTTAAGAACACCGATAAAATCCCGTACGCCATTAGAACAACAAAACTACTCCTCAAAGACTGAAAAACTCAGTATTTAGGAGTGGGGGGCTCGTGATATGGCTAAAAATAGGATTAAATCTGGACCGTTCACATCGGACACGGATCTTAAAGCTCAGGGGTAAAACGGTAATTTCGCCTACCAACGGGCCTGAAATGGGAACTGAGTCTTTATTCAAAGCCCAATAACTCATGAACGGATCCACGTCAACTAGGTACGGGTTCCAACCCGCTGCATGCCCGATCCAGCAAGATACAATCAAGGTCCCTGATTAGATCTAAATCAACGGCCATGATTCACATCTATCTTTTCACTGGGGATTAGGGATTAAATTCCTTAACTGATTACAGGGAATATACCTTATCAGATTACATGCCTTATCTGATTACGAGGAATATTCCTTATCTAATCACGGGGGTTACATTCCTAAAACCAGTCCCTAAGACGCCTATAAATACCCCCCATCCATCTCCATTGAGAGGTAATCAGTATTTTTCTCAATTTACGCTCTTTCTTAATCATTTCTGATTACTGACTTGAGCGTCGGAGGGTGCGTCGCCGGGATCCCCCCCGGTGTCTCGCACTTTTTGCAGGTTAACGGCGGGAGTCAACGATCAGTCAACGACGGGTCAGGTTTGGTTTCGCTATTCAGGTTTTTCCTCGAACTCACAAATTCTGTCTGTTTACCCCCACACCAGATTTAGCGGTAACAATCTTGTAGGGTTCGATCCCTCGCCATGACTTAATCTACTACGGTAACTACGGTAAGTATCCTAGGTGTTCTATGAGTTACGAGCCCACGTCAGGCACCCTGGAGAGAACCCCACGCACTGACACATGACTCATCATGCAGACATCCTGTGTTCAATTTACCTCCTACCATAGACATGGAACCACCCGTAGTCATTAGACCACCCCATAAGCATCGCCACCGGGACGGTACTCTAGAGTAGTATCCACGCCCTATTCATGACGCATCATGGGACAACTGTGAATACTCTCATGCCGCCAATCCAATGGCCCTCATACTCATGTTTTTCCCTTATGTTCATCACATCTCCATTATGTATCTAATCCTTATGTATAAATGAAGGTCAATATTCTAGAATCTAGCATTACTCCTACATCGGTCTTTTCAACATCAATCATTATCAACGACCCAAACTTGGTCAAAATATTGCATTTCTCTTTACAATACTTTTCCTTGTTGCCGATGTAAAGTCTTAGCTAAAATTCTAGTCTAAGTCCTCTTTTCATGTTCATAGAAGAAAGCATACTTGTTCACAAAAAGTTTACATTTCATCAAGTTCTCTTTTTCAACACATTTCCATGCACAACTTGCATATTCTTGAACCAATTTCTCATTTAATTCTACTCAATAATTATAGGTGGAAAATCTCAACTAATCTCTTTTCAATTCTTTCTATGTTCAAAAAAATTCATTAGTTTGTTTTGGAATTTCAAAAGAGTCAAATGTAAGATGAATTATTCACTCTCAATTTTTTTTACTCTTATTTCTCATTTTAAGGTCCACATATTTAAAAAAATAATTTTATGAAGTCTATCTATTTTCAGGAAATTTCCTAATATTTTTCTCAATTTTTATTACATTCTAAAACTAAAAAAAAATCAAATGTATATTAAAAAAATCTAATTTTTCAAAAAGAAGTGGCCTCAGCCAGTTTCGAACCCGCACACACAAGGCCTAAGGTGAACAGTCACCGTACTAACCCCCACGCACTAGCCAAAAGGGACACAGCGCCCAACTGTCTAAAGGGGAGCTTTAATATGGTTAAGCTCTGTTCTCGGGTTTTAGTGAAAAGTCGAATTTTGGAAAATAAAAGCCTCTGCCGAGACTCGAACCCACACACTAAGAGTGCCACCGAGCTACAGTAGAGCACTAATGGCGCCCTCCTCTAACCAGTATGACCTTAGGGGTTAACTGATATGAGAGTGAGTCAAATTAGGTTTGTTTCGAATCTCTTTTTATCATTTTTTTTTTTCAAAAGCTCTTAACTTAGTTTCTTTTTCACATAAAGTCATAAAAATTTCCAGAATACTGAGTTTATTTATAATTAACAAACCGGTGTTTTAAAAACATTTTTTTGACATTAAAACCTAAATTTCTCATTCTAATTTGTATTCTATGCCTACAATTGCAATAACTTAAACTAGCAAATTCTATACCAAATTTTGCATTACAACTACATTAGAAATATTTATTCTTGCTTTTCTTCCTCTTTTATTTCCACAATACTCAATGTCATGGTCTCATTCATTAATTAGTGTCACAATAGTTTAATAAGCATAAATTCAATATTTTTAACCACTAATCATTCACAATCATATTCTACAATTAGCATGGTTCCGATTTCACATTTTCATAGCAATAAAGTAATTCTACTACAATAAACATAACTTATAGCAAATATCATGCAATTTATCAAGCATTTATTCAATCATCTACCAAGTCCTTTTTAGAGCCAAAACATGGTTATGTTATTAGTTTCTTTAGCATTCTCATTAATCAAAAACTCCTAGCATGATGTCTAAATTAGAAGTAGAGAAAACCACCCACATATTTGAAGAAAAACAACTACAAAAGCTCCTAGAATCTCCTTGAACACACGAGCGGTCCTTCTCCTCCTAGTTTGTGCCACCACAAACGCCTTCTCCTCCTACACTAATGAAACCCGAGCTCTCTTCCTCTAAATGAAATGGCCGACCTCCTATGTGATGAACACACACAACTAGAACACTTCTCAATCTTTTTCTAACTTTCTCTCAATTTTTTTACTCACTTTTGTGTTTTCTTTCTTTCTTTTCTTTACAAAAATTTAGTAACTATAAGCATAGAGGGGGGGGGGGGGGTATTTATACTAATTTTTGAGTGAAATGGAGGGCTAGGATTAATCTAGATGGTTGAAGATAAATTGCTAGGATGCATTGGGAAGTTGTAGCAACCACCCATGAACAAGTAACCACCTATCCACTCAGCCAACTCACCCCATCCTCTCTCCCATTTCCGGCCTACTTCTTGAATGGCTTAAGACACGTGCTAGTGCAATGCACGTGTCAAACGTAGCACCCCTAGTTACTAGTTGTACAAGATAAATTAATGAATTGTCTACAAAGTTGATCTACACTACAAGTCAAGTTAAATAAAAGAGAAATAAACTAGTGGGCTAAAACTCCATAGGCTAATTAAAATAATTAAATAATTAGGATGGGCTTAAAATAAACAATTAGGCTTTAAAATTTAATTAGGCTTTCAAAATATAAGAGAGAGATAGAAAAATATTTGTTCATGTTCCAAAATAAATAATTTTCTAGGAAAATGCTCATGAATTAGTACATGCAAAACACGTAAAAATGAAAAAACCCTTCATTTAATTAAAAATAAAGAATCAGGGTATTACAGTTTTAAAATTCTCTTGATGATTCACAATGCCTAGGATGCAGTTATTTGCAGGACATTCCCTTCCACCCTCCATGGTTTAGTGAGAGAATGGTATTCACGGCTCACCCCTGGCTTTATCTACTCCTTTGAGCAGCTCGAGGAAAGCTTCCTCATACACTTCGTGACCAGCTGTAAGGCGGAGAAGTCGAGCGCCTCTTTACTAGACTTAAAGCATAATGATGGATATTCGCTCTGAGACTTCGTCCAGTGATTTACAGCAGAGGCTTAAACCATCTCCTCTTTTGACTCTAGGGTCGCATCGGTTTAGGCACAACGTCCGTCATGACCTCCTCAAAACCTCCATAGACAAGAAGCCACCCTCAGATTTTTCCGATCTCCTTAATCGAAGCAAAAAAATACCATGCCAAGGAGGCCCTTTATCCTGCGGGGCCCAAAGAATCATCACCTAAAGAAAAGCGGAAGATTGATAACACCGAGGCTCCAAAGAAGTTTCAAAAGGATGCTTCTGATCAGAGGCATCTCCCTCCCGTGCCTTGATTCACCACACTCAGCATCTCGGCAGTGCTGATGGAAGTGGAGGAAGAGGAACTCCATTATCCCCAGCCTCGGATGAACACCCCTGGGATAAAGAGGGATAAGAGAATCTGGTATAGGTTCCACTGTGATCACGGGCACAAAACCAACGACTGCCGCACCCTCAAAGAGGAGATCAATGGATTGATCCGACGGGGCTGTTTGTCCAAATTCACGCAGAAGGACATATCGGACCATCTTCCAGTTCGAGGGCTCAATAATCATTTGGAGAAGGAGCCCAAAACCCAAGAATCCGGACCGATGGCCATCTTCCATTCTATACACAGAGGGCCCATGTGGGGAGAGTCTAACTCCTCCAAGAAGACGTTCATCCAAGAGGTGAATTCAGTACACAACTATCCTCCTCCCAAGATCTTGGGGGTACCTATCACTTTTTCAGATGAAGACTTGGAAGGCCCAATGTGACACCCTAGTGATTAGCCTCTGCATGGCGAATCATGAAGTCCGTCGAATCTTAGTGGATAATGATAGCTCAATCAATATCCTCTTCCTTGAGGCTTTCGCGGGCCTCAAACTCTCTCGGGAAAGACTGAAACCCTTCTTCTATGGCTTTGAAGGCTACATTAAGATTTCTCAGAAGCTGCTATCTCTGGATATGGTTCTTTAGTAGGAAGAGAAGGAATACCCTTCACGGTTTTTACGGGGCACTGGTTTAGATTGAGGTAATGATCACCCTTAATGTGACAGCGGGGAATTCCCCAGCAATCCGATGGATTTTATGGTGGTCAACATCAAGGCCACGTACAATGCTATCTTTGGATGCCCTGACTTAGCATTGCTCCAGGCCTTTGCCTCGGTCTACCCTATGAGAATGAAATTTCCTACAATAGTGGGGGTCGGGGTAGTCAGAGGTAGCCAAGAGGATGCCCAAGTGTGCTATACTGCCATAGTGGGGGGACTCGGTCCTCCCCTATGATGCTATAGAGCTCCCCTCGGAGAGGAGCCCAATCAACCCTTAGCCCGTTGATGACTTGGAAGAGGTCACGTTCTTAGAGGGAGACAGTTCGAAAATGTTCCATGTAAGCAAGATCCTGCCTCCCAAACTCAAAGTTAAGGTCATCGACTGCATCCAGAGGAACCAAGACCTGTTTCCCCGCACGACCTCTGATATACCGGGTATTTTTAGAAGAGTTGATAATGCATAGGCTGAGTGTCAACCCAGACATCATATTAGTGCAATTAGAGCTGGTATCGGGTCCTATCGGGTCAGGTCCTCCACTACCCGGACCTGGACCCGGACCCGGTACCTCACGGGTCCAAAAATTGGAGCCGGACCCGGACTTGCAAGAACTGGGTCCGGGTCCTAGTTAAAAAAAATACCCGTTGGGTCCGGTAGTAAAGAATAAATATTTGCACTTAAGTATTTTTGCACCCGATACCCTACGATTCTAACAATTTTTGCACTTAAGTACATGAATTAATATTATATTTACACATCTATCTTTAACAATTACTTTTATATGTATACTAGATTTGCCTGTGGGCACGTGTCTACAACACATTTTCGGAACGATACAAAACACGAAAATCCCTGTAAACAGTAAAACAACAATTATGTAGCTCAAGTTTGAATAGTATGGCAATAATTAGTTGTAAATAAAAGTCCATGTTTCCATTAGTATATGTTGAAAAATAATTATAAATTGGGGTGTAAAATCTAACTTCTTAGAACTGTAAGTGGAAAATGATGAAATTTAACTGTTGAAGAGATATTTTCTATTTTCAATATAACATGTATAATAAAAAAACATAAAGATTCTGAAAATTTACAAATCTGAAATCTTAAAATCTAAATTCATAAGTAAATTAAGAAAGAATGAGAGAGAGAGAGAGAGAGAGAGAGAGAGAGAGAGAGAGAGGGAGGGAGGGAGAGAGAAAGAGTTAAATATGAAAAAGTGAAGAGAGAAGAGAGAGATAGCAATAAAGTAATTTTTTTTAGTTTTGGAGGGAAAAATTTGGTTTTGGGGTTTGATTTTTTTTTTTTTGGGGGGGGGGGGGGGGGGGCGGGGAATGTGTTTTGTGAGGTTAGATTCGGGCCTTTAATTCTGGGGGGATTAAAGGTGAGCCACATGATAGCTTTCTTTGTGTTTTATTATATAGATTCCTATAACCCTATTATTCAAATTCTATATGTTTGGGGGTATTTTTTAACGGGTTCAGGTCCGGGTCCGGGTCGGTTCTATTTTGAGCGGACCCGGACCCGGAACTGAAAGTGCATCGGGTCTTATTTTAGCACCCGAACCCGGACCCGTATAGATCGGGTCGGTTCCGGTCCAATGCCGGGTCTAGGTCGGGTCCGGATATCGGGTAAATGTGATAGTGCTAGGTGCAATAGAAGCACCGAAAATTTTCCTCAAATAGGCAACATATAGTAAAGGAAGAGGTCGACAAGCTCCTGGCTGCTCCTGCTCGCTTCATCTGGAAGGTTAGCTACCCTGAATGGTTAAGCTACGTGGTAATGGTCAACAAGGCCAACAAAAACTGGAAGATATGTATTGACTTCATGGATATCAATAAAATGTGTCCAAAGGACCCCTTCCCATTCCTGAGCATCGATGCCTTGATAGACGCTACACCCCAGCATGCACTCCTCAGCTTCATGGATACATTCTCAGTGTACAATCAGATTCGGATGTTTCATCCGGACATTCCTAAGATCTCCTTCATCGCCGACCAATGACTCTATTGCTACAGAGTCACGTCGTTCAGACTAAAGAATGTGTGTGCCACTTACTAGCGGATGATTAATATGGTATTCAAAGAACAAATAGGATGGTACATGGACGTCTACATTGACGATATTCTCGTCAAGAGCTTTGTAAAAGAAGACCATGTCAGCAATCTAAAAGAGGCCTTCGGCGTCCTCAGGAAGTATAACATGAGGCTTAGCCCCTCGAAATGAGCCTTCGGTGTCACGCCTTGCTTTCCAAAAATAAGGAATACGAGCACATGACATTGGTCCTAGCGAATGACTAACGTCACCCATAAGCTGTTTATCCGATTAACTAACAATATAATCAATACAGAACATTTGCGCAGGCAACAATAATAATCTCATGAATAATAATACTTGGAATAAAGCAATATGAAATATCCAAATATGATAATAATCCAACTGTAACAGCCCTGATTTAGATGAATGCGTCTTGTAAACGAACTGAGTGCTACTAGTTATGGAAATTATATTTTTGGTTAAAGAAATTATTTTTCTCACTAATAGCATCTATGCGTACGAATGTACGTATATATATATATATATATCTATCTATATATATATATATATATATATATATATATATATATATATATATATATATATATGTCTTTTGAGTTGGACTTGTGAACCCAAATGAAACAAAACAAACCACAACACTTGAACACATGGAACAAGCCCATGCATAGATGGCCGGCCACTATATGGAGAGAAAAAGAGAGTGGGAAAATGAGGCTAGGATTTCTAAGGATTTTGAACAAGGACATCATGATGGTTTTGTAAGAACCCCATCACATCACCACCCAAGAGAGCCAATCTCTTAGATGATTAGACATTTCTCATCTTTTCCATGAGGGAAAAATCCGGCCACCCCCCTTTGACCCCCTCTTCTCATTGTTGTTTAAACCCCCTTCACTCCTCCATTCCCTCTTACAAACTCCTACCACTCTTACTCTCTTCCTATGTCTCCAAACTCCATTCCTAATACACTTAGCTACTGATTTGGGGTGAGAAGAAGAAGGGAAGCCAAGGAGAAGAAGAACAAAGAGCCAAAGCAAAGGAAAGGAAGCAAGGAGCTAGAAGAGTCAGGAAGGAGGGCCTTCAAGCAAGAACAAGCTACTAACTAGGTGGGTGTTTCCAATCTCTTGTTTTGTTTTTGGATGGTTGAATGGTGTTTGATGAATGATAAAGTGACATGCATACCCTAGGAATGAACTTTAACAACTCGTTTTGTGCTAAGTAGACCAAACCAGAAAATCCCGTTAAAAGACTGAATTTTTGTTGTCAGTCCGTAGCTCATTGCATGAACACCACTTGGAATTTTGATCTGAAATTTTTAGAGAATGATCCATAGGTGTCGTACACCTTCAGTAACTTTTATGGATTTTTATGATTTTTCTTGCTATCAAAGTAAATTACAAACTTGCATGCTGGTCAAAATAGAAAGAAGTAGTTTTTATTATTACTATTGTGGAAAGAATGACTTGTATCTCACTGCATGCTTATGGGAATGATATGAAATTTTAGTATGTCTTTGTTAAGTGTATCTAAGACATAAGTTTCAAATTTCATGAGATTTGGACCACTTTATCTATGTCAATAAAATCATGCAAGCTAGATATTTTAGTGAACAGATCTGCTGTTGTTACTGCCCCGTTTTTGGATGATGTTCAAAAGGTCATAAATGGAAACCTACTTGGTAGAATCAATTGATTTTCGAAAGAGTTGTAACATCATGTGTCAGAAACTAGATTCTAAAATTTCATGATGATCTGACACCGTTTACTATTTTAATCTGATTTTACCCCATGACTATGTTGACATGATGTTCTGTTCTGAGATTCTATATACGAGACCATAAGACTTTGTAAACGACCTTGTATGAGGGAACTTGAAACTAAAAGGTTTTAGTAGACACAGAACTTTCTGGAATGACCAATAAATCCTGATTTGAACAAGTATTCGATTTTATATGATTTTTACAAGTGACGACAAAAACACTGTAAATCTTAGGGCTTACTGTTTTGCACCATGATCTTTGAGATGAGTTTAAACTTGTATCTTGTTGGCTTAGAGTTGCTGTTTGAGGTCAAGACTCATGTTATAATTGTGTACTTGGGTTAGGACTTAAGTTATCTATAAGTTTCTTGCTAAGAGTAGCCCATAGTTGCTTGTGGACCCCATTATAGACCACACTGTTCAATGTTTCGAAGTGAAAATTGTATTGGATGTTGGGGTATGGTTGTAGACCACTTTGGGATGAAATTCATGCCCATTGTGTGCTTGTACCTGCTGTCTACTTTAAGTAGAAGCATGGGGAGCGTCCGATCGTGATTCCTTAAGGGAACGGGACCCGGAATGACTCCGTTTGGGCATAAACGCCAAGTGTGTGTTTGCTGTTTGGAATCCTAAATTTTTGTTTTTAGGACTCTTAGAACCCTTATTTGGATATTCATGGGTTAGGACTTACTCTTATTGTGGTGTACCTTGTTGGGGTACGTTGGTTGAGCTTTGAGACTCTAGGACTAAGTCTTGTGGTAAACCTAGATGGGTAGAATACGACCCGTGTCGCATTGAACGCGTTGGAGGAGATGACTCGTGCGCCGACGTACTCACCGTGTATGGATGGATTCCATAGTTTGTGTTTGGAGCTGCAACTTGTCGAGGACCATGGAGCGTTAAGTTTAGCAGGAAGCTATTTGTTGGTCGGGCCGAGGTTGCGATCAAAATCCAAGCGTCGATGTGGTTGCGGTAATCGATGGGGACGATTCGCCGGGGGTTCATGCCAAGTGTGGGCCGAGGCGGGTCAACTCTTGGGCCGGACTAGAGGGCTAGTTGAGTCCTAGTGTAAAATGGATTGAGATCTATTTTGATAAAGGTGACTGACTAGGGAGAGTCTACTAATGTAATTGAACTAGTTGATCATGGCAAGCAAGTTGATTATCGAGTTAGGGATTTGGAAATGGTAGATAGATCGCCTAACTGAGGGAGAGGTGTAGCATTGGATACTTTGGTAGGGCTAGATCGAGTCTTGGTTGATTGTAAGGACAGGCACTAGCGAGGGTGTTCGCCTATCAGGGAGATGTCGTCTCGACTGCAAGTTCGGCTCTAGTGTAAGGACGAGTGTAACGGAGTTGGGAAAACCTTATATCCATTATGTCCTTTGTTGACCGATGCGGGAAAGAGGTTTAGAGGAAGTCCCCACAGAATGAGACACGGGAAAGATTCTAAGTCCTCCAGCGAGGGGGCCCTGGTGCTCGTATATCAGCTTTTGCTGAGGTCCGGGGAGATAACATATTGGGTAAGCCGATTGGATTACAGTCAACATATCGGGTAAGCCGATTGATTACAGTCACGCAGGGTAAGCCTGCGACTGACCATGATTTCAGTCACGCAGGGTAAGCCTGCGACTAACCAGTCACGCAGGGTAAGCCTGCGACTGGAGTCCCGGGCATAGTAGATAAAACCATGGGGATTGGACACCACTAACGACTAGCAGGGTAAGCCTGCAGCCTCACCATCACTGGAATCAGAAACAGGAAAGGGCACAAGAGTAGGATGCATAGCGGGGGATCGAGTCTCATTAAACTGATGAACGTCGTTTGGTTGGGGGTGTGTAGTATGGGATGCATATCTTTCAACTAAGCGTGCATTAGCCTTGGGAGCATGTGTGCATAGTGTGTGCATTAGTTTAGGACATGGCTTACACCAACATTTGTTTGTCATCACCCCTTTTTCTTTGCATCAAATATTATTTGTGGTTGTTGAGGTTGGAATCGTTATATTATGGCGTAGAGAGGATAGCCGAATATAACATTTTTCGTTAGTTGTAATCAACTGACGTGCCCATAGTTATCAGTGCAGGATTGCCAACTTGGGATCGCGGGGAAGGCTCTAGCAGGGGAAAGCATCCAAGTGAATGTTACGGTCCAAATTTTTATTGTACATTCTTGTTGTAACAATTAATTTGTAATTGTTGTGATCATTAGACATTGTAATAACAATTGATGTAATAAAAGTTTTTAATTTCCTGTGATTTTTGTTGTGTTGTGACTCATTTGAAGAAAGATCCTGGAGAGTGTCACGAGTTCCTATGTTAGGAATTTGGGGCGCTACACCAACATCTAGAAACAAATAGTAGCAATATTCGGGTCAAAAGCCCACAATACAATGAAATAACAATAGTCCAATAATTAAGGCTTCATGACAAAAACAATTATTTATTAAGCGACAATGCTATCAATTCCTTCATCAATGTTGTTCTCATAATCCATCAAGCCATTCTCCATCAACACTTGTAAACACTTCATCTAAAAAGAGGAGAAAAATTGTCCTTAGAGTAAGTCATGGACAATAAGTAGAGAAAGTAAGGAACAATGGAATAACGATATAATCAATGAATTCAATGGATCAATAGGAATCAATAACATGGCACAATAGTAATAATCAATATCATGACAATCGATGCACTGGTATAATCAGAAATACAATATTCGATAACAATATACAATGGTCGATATCACTTAAACAATATTCAATGACGATATTCAATATTTAGTGTCAATGTTGTGTCAATCCTCATGTCTATTATTCATTTTAATCCTAACTAATGTAGCACTTCATGCATTCCATTTGTTTACCACATGGTTGCTACATACAAATAAGTTACGTTTAGACTTAGTAGTGGATTTTATAGTTCATGTACTCGGGAAATCATTTAAACGATTCTCTTTAGTATTCAGTTATTCAGTCATTCAATCATTTAGTTATTCAGTATCAATATCCATGGAACAATATGCAGTATCTAGTTATTCAATCATTCAGTCATTCAGTAATTATAGGGAAATCACGAGCTCCCTTCCAAGTGCAGTCTCACATATTGTCCACTACTAGATCACCCTTAAACCCCAGCTTAATTAACAATTCTTTATCGATGTAACAATACAATACAATATGCAATTAAGAGACATTAGATGAATGATAGCAATAACAAGGGAACAATAGGATGATAATTTGGATAGGACACTTAGAATGATGACAATAGGACATTAGGATCATGCAATGCAATATATAAACTTCAATTCATGTAATATTATGATATAGGAATAATTAATTTAAGAAAAACTGGAAATTACAATTCTGGACATCAAACACGGCAGTAGTAAAATGATCATAACTTTTGCTACACAACTCGAAATTCAGAAATTTTAGATGTTCTGGAAACTAGAAACATAGGGCTACAACTATTGTTCAGAAAGTTATTTATTTTAAAATTATTTAATGGGTCAAAAATAGAAGACAAAACACAGCTAGCAAGCAACGTACAGGTTTTCGGATATTTTTCATAAAATAAATTAATTAAACATGATGGGTATAATTTCTATTAGTCGATAAACTTCATAATCAGCATGATGGATATAGAAACATGATAAATAAAATTAAGAATACACATACACTAATTTGACATCAACCAAACAACAATTGATCGATCAAACATACAACCTAGCAATTATTTCTACAATAGATTAATTGTGTTACAATTATATGAGTAACCCTATCATGAATACTACATGGATGCATGAACGATTCGATCTTTAGAGTCAAAAGTGGCACAATGTCAAGAATATTGGGGTTAGCTCGTGTAAACCCTCAATAGACCCAACTAAAGATAATCAAAATAACGATATGATAAACGATTAGGATCTACTTGCGGAATTTCAATAAAACATGAGTTTGATACAAGATTCAATTCAAGAGTAAAGTGACTTGCATTTTAGATCAGAAATTCGAATATAAAGAATAACGGGATGGGAATTCTGGGCGACGAAACACGAACGGAGCACGGATGCACATGCGCTCTACGTGCACAACTATACACAACAAACTCCCCAAAATAAAAACCTGTCACGCCCCCTTCCCAAAATACGGGAATACGAGCACGTGACATGGCCCAGCGAACGATTTTAACATCATTCATAAGCTGTACCAGTCTTAACTCAACAGCATGAAAGGAAATAATCACAACCACGTAGATAAATATAATCACATAAACAGAATAAAATCCAATAACCAGATTTGGGATACAAGAACTTACCAAAAAGTTCGAGAATATGAAATGCAGTAACAGTTCGACGAGTTCCTTTCGGTTACCTATCACTGTACCTGTATAACATAACTCAAAAGAAAGAGGAAGAGAACCCGTTAGAGCAAGCTTCGGGCGACAAGTAGTAGGAAGCAGTAAAATAGGAAATAAAGAACTATATAACAAGAACAGAAATTGGAACGATATTGGAGTCAATAAATGTTAAACGGTAGTAAAATCAAAAGTTGATAATCAATAGTTCAGAAACAGGAATCAATGTTTAATAACTAGTATTCAGTATTAGTGTCAATATTCAATGTTCATTTATGCCTATAAGTCTATTATTCATTTTAATCCTAACTAATGCACGTACTACTGCATCCCATACTACAGGTTCCATGCATACAAACAGTTTTGTTTAGACCAAGGTGGTAGATTCTATAGATCATTACTCGGCACAATATAACATTTCAATAATAACACAATCATGTAATGGATTCTATAGGTGGGCCCCGTCAATCCTGACGTGGCACTTAGTTTTATATGGTACTTAGTTTCATTTAATGGGTTCTAGAGGTGACCACCGTCAATCCTTGACGTGACACTTAGTTCTATGTGGCACTTAGTTTCATGTAGTGGGTTCTAGAGGTGGCCCCCGTCAATCCTTGACGTGCTACTTAGTTCTACGTGGCACTTAGTTCCATTTAACTTTAAAACATGGAAAACATGGGCTCCATACTCCCGAGTACAGTCACTATGTTATCAACTACCCTAGTCAACCCTTAACCCTGCCTTGATTAACATTCTTTGTTAACAATCATTTATGAACATGCATGTGATCAATGTGGACGATGGTTTCAATATTCATGCAACAGGTACAATTGATGAGAATGGTAGTACTAGTACAATTTCAATGATGATATCAAGACTATACAATACTTGAAATATACATGGTCCAATTCGTTAAATATGGCAAACATAGTTTACATGCAAATATAATATATGGACTAGTGTACTACAATTTCTATATGCAATGTCTTAAGTTTCTGTGTCGGGAACCGGGTCGAAACCTCAGTACAAAGTCAAGCAAATGACAAGGCAGTATATGCGAAAGTTCCATAATACAATAAATTTACGGTTCAAGTTTTATTTCAATAGCATTGGCACGACAAGACAATTATGAATCAAATAGCATTATACAATAAAGAAACAACATAGTTCAATTAAATGTGATATTCAAATTGATTACTAATTGCCGAATTTCATGCAATGTTTTCCTGAACTAGAAACAATAAAAATAAGTTCAAAAAATACTTGCCTGTTAGGAGACGATTCTGAATATGAATGAGAGAATAACGGGATCAGAATCCCGGACGACGGACCAAAGCACGGGCGAGACACGTGCAAAGTATCAACAGCAACAGCAAAACCCAACAGTAACTCCAACTCCCTTCACACAAACAACAAACAGTAAGAGCAGGTCCCTCTTCCAAACACCAAACAACCAAATGAACAGCGGATCCCTTTCTCCCATACACCACACACACAAATCACCCAACTCCACACACAGCAAACACCAAAACAGGAAACATCGGATCCCTAAAACCAAACCAACACCGCAACACCAGAGCTCACTATCTCTTCTTCCCCACTTCG
The DNA here is from genome assembly GCA_017893485.1 of Hemerocallis citrina. Taxonomy (NCBI): domain Eukaryota; kingdom Viridiplantae; phylum Streptophyta; class Magnoliopsida; order Asparagales; family Asphodelaceae; genus Hemerocallis; species Hemerocallis citrina. The sequence continues at coordinate 21,440,376 of CM030366.1, forward strand.
ACAGAAAGAGAAAGAGCGAGAGTCATGGTGACGGCGACGGCTGGTGACGGAGTCGAGGAGGAGGGGTCGGTTGCTGCGCGATGCAGTCGGGGAGCGACGACGGTGCAAGGCAGAGGCTAGCCTGGAGGTGCTGATGACGAGCTCGAAGGGATGGCAATGGGTTCCTCGGAGGTTGGGGATGGAGGAGACGATGGGTCGAGGGCACGACGATGGTCGCAAGGCGGCGCAGTCGAGTGGATGGCTCGACGGGATGGCGGTCGATGACGGTTGCGGTGGGGCACTGGCGATGGATGCTCTGTTTTCCAGAGAAACAGAGGAGAGGGAGGAGTGAACGAGGTTGAAGACGATGGCAATGGTAGGGACTCGAGCACGGTAATGGCAAGCAGTGACGGGATAGAGGGTGGAGCTTCGAGCAGAGGAAGGCTATAGCAATTTTGGAGGTGCGGCAATGGAGTGCAGGGCGTCGATTGAGTGACGGAGGAGTCGACTTCGGTGGCAGTCGACATCTCGGAGACGGCAGCAAGTGAAGGAGGACGGGGCAAAGACGAGGGGATCTCGGGGTGGTCGAGTGGACGCTGGTGGAGCTTCGATGGGTTCTCGGCAATGGCGATCGCGGAGTGATGAGGAGAAAGACGATGGTGACTGGGGGCCGAGTTGCGGTGGCGAGCGGGATGAAGATGAGGGGTGCAACGGAGGGTGCTTTGGCAGAGGGCGAAGTTGGGTTCGTAAGGAGGAAGACGAAGGGGGATCTCGGTTTCGGTTTGGAAACAGAGAGAGAGGAGAGGGGAATGGGGAGAGAGAGAGTCGAGAGGGGGAGTTATAAAAATAATTATAATAATTATAATGGGGAGAGATTATGGGACTGATTAATTGATATTCAATTTTGGGGGTTACGGTGATGATTATGGGAGATTGTGGGGATTGACTGGTCAATAGCAGATTATAGGGAGGAGATCTGGGACTGGTTGTTTGGGAGAATATAGGTTTGAGGGTTTGGGTAGACTAGGATTTGGTTTTAGGATCCAATAAGCAGATGAGTTTGGGTAAATATTAGTATGGGCTTGAAAATGGATTGGGCTAACAAAAGATAACAATGATAGTAATAATAATGACAATAATACAATAAATTGCAACAGAAGGCCCACAACAAGCCCAAGATCTAAAATACAATAAAATAGAAAAGAGAACACTAGAAAATATAAGGAAAATCCGTACAACCGGAAGCAGGGGTTACAAATCCTACCCACCTTACAAGAATTTCGTTCTTGAAATTCATTCTAGCAAGAACAGAAGCAATTTAATAAATAATAAGGCAGGAAAATTAGAAAAAAAAAAAGAAAACTCAAGTGATGGAAGCACCAGGATATGAAAAGGACATAGATAAGATCGATGTCGAAATAAATTGACAGAAGATGGCGAGTGGAAAAGACGAACAAGATCTAAACGATGTAAAGAAGAAGGAACAACAAGAGAATACTGGGACCTGTGGGTTATGGGCCCACCACGCTTCAGCTGTGCTACTCCCATGGTGATATCCCAAGCAACATACATGTCCTGTAGGCCACATGACACCAATCGACGAACCGAGCAGGAAGACAAGAATGAGATTCCAGGATCAAGGAGAGTATGGGCTCAAGATAGATATAAACAAATAATGCAAATTGAATATAAAGTTTGGCTTCAATTTAAATAATTAAAAGATATGCTATAGATCAAAACTAATGGGCTTTAACAAAAATAATAATAACGACAGGTATTAATAATAAAAATAATAATATCAATAATAATAGAATAGTAATAACAATAATAAAATAACAATAATAACAACAACAAATATCAATAATAAAAATAATAATAGTAATAATAATAACAGTAATAAAATCATCATAATCATACTGGTAATAATAATAATAATAAAATTAAAAATGTCAACAATACTGATGATAATAATAATACATACATGACAGAATATGATTCAATACATTCATGAAAATAATACAATAATAATAATAATACCAATAATAACACCAATAATAATAAAATATTAACAATACTGGTAAGAATAATAATGCAAAATAGAATGTAATTTTGGTTCAACATTTTTTGTATGAAGGTAATTCAATATTAACAACAATAATAAAATAATGAAAACAACAATAATAATAGCAATGGTAATATCAGTAATAATAATGATACCAATAATAATAACGAAAACCATAGCAATAATAATAACATTATAAAACAAAATAAGAATTTGGCTTATCAACTCTATAAATAAATCAAACATGAATATATATAGTCGATCAATTATAAATGGAAAGTGAAGTCAAAATACACCATTAATCCCCAATCGTAAGAAAATAGGAAGACTATTCACATAGAATAAGAAGTCAAAAGTGAGGAGATAAAACCCAAATATAAAAAGGTTGATAACCATACATACAACAGAGGAACACAAACTGTAAAGGTTATAAAAAATATAGTTTTGGGAAAATAACCAGTCAAGATACCTAGAAATACGAATAAATTTATCTAAGTAAAGAAAATATTAATAACAATAAATGTAACAACATATAATAATTAGTGAATGTTGACAATACAATAAATACTCGAAAAACACATTTAAGGGTAACGAGCAAAATAGACCAAAATATATATATGTAAGAAAACTTAAAAGGGGTTCATTAAATATTACAAAAGTAAGCGTCAAATCATTAATTAGGACGTGGGAACAAAACTAAGTGAGGAATCTAAAATGTTAAAGAATTGGAAAACGGTGGCAATAAATAATAATTCATAAAAGAACGAAAACCGAGACCATAGTGATGTACTCAATCTTAACATAAATGTAAAAAAAAAAATTTGTAAACACAAATAAAGTAAAATCAACTATACTAGTTCAAATTGTATGGAAAAATAAAGTGTAATTGTACAAACAAAATGTCATAAGGAAAATATTTCTTTACTATTAGTTTCATTATATACGTAAAAAGTCTTGAAATATCAATTAGCAAATAGGTAGAAAATCTTGCCTCCTTAACATCAAGCTGCATTTGCCTTCACGACATCAGGTTGCAGGTTGCCGTCAGGATATTCGGTTGTACATTTTGCCTCCCCGACATCCACTTGCAATTTGCCTTCATTGACATCGAGTTGCATATTTGCCATCTCGATATTAGGTTGCACCGAAATGGTAAAATGGAAGATGTAACATTCCATATGCACAAGGATATAGGACATTTAATTTAAGTATGATGTCATGTTTTGAAATTCGTGATATAAAAATAGTAGAAAAGTAAGAAATGGAGTTGAAAGTCACACAATGGAATATCAAAATAGATGTATAGATTATAAATATCAAACATAATAGTACAAAATAATAGTAGTGAAAATGATTTATAAAAGTAGGGAGAAAAACTGAATGAAATACATGCATAAGCACAATGCAAATGCGAATGAGAAAATAAATATGCAATGTAGCAAATTTACACAATAAATATATCATAAAAATATACAATAACGTAGGAATTAAAGAAGCCTCTAACATGTCGTTGAAGATCCACTGATGCCGATCGATGAACCAAGCGGGAAGACAAGGATGGACAACTCCAGAATCGAAGGAATATGGGCACAAAAGAATAAAATTATACCCAGTAAGGAATCAATGAACGTGAATGAATGGAAGGGACGAAACAGCTAAGAAATGAAGGAATTGAATTTGAAGAAATAATAAAAAAGTGGATAAAAAAGAGGAGTATCAAGATATATGTTGGTTATTACATGTTCATGTGATTATCGTGGTGCGCATATTATTGAGTTAGACTGGCTAGAGCCAAACTTGACTAACATATCAGTCGAACTTGACTAACACATTAGCCAAACCTGGGCAAACTCCAATGTAGTTAGAGCCTAACCTGGTTCTGATACCATTAAAAACCTGTCACGCCCTGCTTCCAAAATACAGGAATACGAGCACGTGACATGGCCCAGTGAATGATTTTAACATCATCCATACGTTGTACCCGTCTTAACTCAACAACATGAAAGGAAATAATCACAACTACGCAGATAAATATAATCACATAAACAGAATAAAATCCAATAACCAGATTTGGGATACAAGAACTTACCAAATAGTTCGAGAATATGAAATGCAGTAATAGTTCGACGAGTTCCTTTCGGTTACCCATCACTGTACCTGTATAACATAACTCAAAAGAAAGAGGAAGAAAACCCGTTAGAGCAAGCTTCGGGCAACAAGTAGTAGGAAGCAGTAAAATAGGAAATAAACAACTATATAATAAGAACAGACGTTGGAACGATATTGGAGTCAATAAATGTTAAACGGTAACAAAATCAAAAGTTGATTATCAATAGTTCAGAAACATGAATCAATGTTTAATAACTAGTATTCAGTATTAGTGTCAATGTTCAATGTTCATTTATACCTATAAGTCTATTATTCATTTTAATCCTAACTAATGCACGTACTACTACATCCCATACTACAGGTTCCATGCATACAAAAAAATTTATTTAGACCAAGGTGGTAGATTCTATAGATCATGTACTCGGCACAATATAACATTTCAATAATAACACAATCATGTAATGGATTCGAGAGGTGGCCCCTATCAATTCTTGACGTGGCTCTTAGTTCTACGTGGCACTTAGTTACATGTAATGGGTTCTAGAGGTTGTCCTCGTAGGTTCTAGAGGTGGCCCCCGTCAATCCTTGACGTGGAACTTAGTTCCATGCAATGAGTTCTAGAGGTGGCCCCATCAATCCTTGACGTGGCACTTAGTTCTACACGGCACTTAGTTCCATTTAACTTTAAAACATGGAAAACACAGGCTCCACACTCCCGAGTACAGTCACTATGTTATCAACTACCATAGTCAATCCTTAACCCCGGCTTGATTAACATTCTTTATTAACAATCATTTATGAACATTCATGTGATCAATGTGGACGATGGTATCAATATTCATGCAACAGGTACAATTAATGAGAGTGGTAGCACTAGTACAATTTCAATGATGATTCAAGACTATACAATACATGAAATATACATGGTCCAATTCGTTAAATATGGAAAACACAGTTTACATGCAAAATATAACAATATATGGACTAATTGTACTACAATTTCTATATGCAATGTCTTGAGTTTCTGTGTCGGGAACCGGGTCGAAACCTCAGTACAAATTCAAGCAAATGACAAGGAAGTATATGCAAAAGTTCCATAATACAATAAATTTACAGTTCAAGTTTAATTTCAATAGCAATGGCATGACAAGACAATTATGAATCAAATAGCATTATACAATAAAGAAACAACGGAGTTCAATTAAATGTGATATTCAAATTGATTACTAATTGCCGGATTTCAAGGAATGTTTTCTTGAATTAGAAAAAATAAAAATAAGTTCAAGAGACCTTTCCCGTTAGGAGACGATTCTGAATATGAACGAGAGAATAATGGGATCAGAATCCCGGATGACGGACCAAAGCACGGGCGAGACATGTGCAAAGTAACAACAGCAAGAGCAAAACCCAACAACTCCAACTCCCTTCACACAAACAAGAAACAACAAGAGCAGGTCCTTCTTCCAAACACCAAACAGCCAAATGAATAGCGGATCCCTCTTTCCCAAACACCACACACACAAATCACCCAACTCCACACACAGCAAACACCAAAACAGGAAACATCGGATCCCTAAAACCAAATGAACACCGCAACACCAAAGCTCACTGTCTCTTCTTCCCCACTTCGATAGAAAGAGAAAAAGCAGGAGTTAGTGGCGACCACGGCGGCTGGCGACGGAGTCGAGGAGGAGGGGTCGGTTGCTGTGCAACGCGGTCTGGAAGTGACGGCGGCACAAGGCGAAGGCAAGCCTGGAGGTGCTGATGGCGAGCTGGAAGGGATGACGATGGGTTCCTCGGAGGTTAGGGGATGGAGGAGACGATGGGTCGAGGGCGCGACGGGGGTCGCGAGGCGGCACAGTCGAGCAGATGGCTCGACGGGACGGCGGTCGATGACGGTTGCGGTGGGGCACTGGCGAAGGACGCTCTATTTTCCAGAGAAACATAGGAGAGGGAGGAGTGGAGCAAGGTTGAATACGATGGCAATGGTGGGGACTCGAGCGTGGTGATGGCAAGCAGTGACGGGATAGAGGGTGGAGCTTCGAGCAGAGGAAGGCGATGGCGATTTCGGAGGTGCAGCAATGGAGTGCAGGGCGTCGAGTGAGTGAAGGAGGAGTCGACTTTGGTGGCAGTTGACATCTCGGAGATGACAACAAGTGAAGGAGGATGGGGCGAAGACGAGGGGATCTCGGGGTGGTCGAGCAGACGCGGTGGAGCTTCAATGGGTTCTCGACAATGGCGACAGTGGAGTGATGAGGAGAAAGACGATGGTGACTGGGGGCTGAGTTGCAGTGGCGAGCGGGATGAAGATGAGGGGTGCAACGGAGGGTGCTTCAGCGGAGGGCAAAGTTGGGTTCGTGAGGAGGAAGACGAAGGGGGATCTCGGTTACGGTTTGGAAATAGAGAGAGAGAGAGAGAGGAGAGGGGAATGGGGAGAGAGAGAGTCGGGAGTGGGGGTTATAAAAATAATTATAATAATTATAATGGGGAGAGATTATGGGACTGATTAATAGATATTCAATTTTGGGGGTTACGGTGATGATTAGGAGAGATTGTGTGGATTGACTGGTCAATAACATATTACAGGGAGGAGATCTGGGACTGGATGTTAGAGAGACTATGGGTTTGAGCGTTTGGGTAGACTAGGATTTGGTTTTAGGATCCAATAAGCAGATGAGTTTGGGTAAATAATAGTATGGGCTTGGAAATAGATTGGGCTAACAAAAGATAACAAGGACAGTAATAATAATAACAATAATACAATAAATTGCAACTGAAGGCTCACAACAAGCCCAAGATCTAAAATACAATAAAATAAAAAAGAGAACACTACAAAATACAAGGTAAATTCGTACAACCGGAAGCAAGGGTTACAGCCGCCCTGTCTCCCGGTGCTCCCCATCTTCCTGTCCGAAGCCAGCGAGCAGCAGCCAGGTGCACCCCCCTGTGCATTGTTCTCTCTGACGGAAGAGAGCAACAACAGCAACAGTAGTGCTGCCGCTCTCCCCCGCCGTTTCCTTCTTTCGTTGTCAGCATTCGCTTGCTGGCCACCGCTTCCCTCGACGCGTGCACACCCCTTCGCTGCTTCTCTTTTGTGCAGGTTTGGGTGCGTGTGTTGAACTCGAAGTTGTAGTCGTGATTTGTGTGTCGTTCATTGAGTTCGTGCACGGGAATCCATTCCCGTTATTCTCTTTGCATCGTCGTTATCGTCATTGACTATAAGGCAAGTAACTTGTACTCTTTTTGTTGTGTACTACAAGTACTAAATACCGTCTATTGTGTAGTTGTGTTCTAGAGACAATTCTTGAGCAAAACTCCTGTTAAATCTTGTCTCTATGTATTGATCCGTTCGTAGTCGTCTCTAGGTACACACACGACATGAAGTTTAACTTAGATCTAATTTATCCCTGTTGCATATCTGTATGTTGGTTGTGAACCCTAATATGATGTGAGAATCTTGTACGATTGACGTGTTACTGGTAGTATGTCCTGTGTAGATCTGTTAAATACCCTATACCATGTTGTTTGAACATATAGCATACCCTTTTTCATGTTTTGTTATGATTTGGATGTGTTTCATATGATCTCGTGGATTTTATGCATGAAGAATAATTCTGCCTTTGTTGTTACCCCGTTTTTGTTCAGTATTTTAGACCATATTAAGGTCAGCTTATGAAAATTATTTGTGAATATGAATTATAAAGAATTCTGTCTAATTTCCAGATTTTCTGACAGATCTCAGTTTCGATTTGTGAGTTGCAAGTTATGACTATTTTACTACAAATGTGTAGAAAATTTCAGATTCTGTTTTATATGAATTCTGGAGAGTAAATTATTTTTATACTGATGCTAAAGATAATATTTTGACCCACTATTTCGTTGAGTAAAACTAGACCTGATTGGGATTAACAACTAATTTTTGTGGATTTAATTGATAAATTTTATACACTATTCTATACTTGCAAACAACTACTGTACTTGAAGAATTTTCGTGCTATTCAGTAAAGAAACATAATTTCAACATGATTTTACTTGTTGTTTATAAAAACATTGTGAATATGAAATGTAGCACTGTACCTATTTTATCACCCCTTTGACGGATCTGGATTTCGATTTATATTTTGTAAGATATTGCTGTTTTAGTACTTCTTTGTTACGATTTGAGATTTACAAACTTTCTATATCTTGCTGCTTTCTGATTTTACTCGACTATTCTATCTATGTTGAAAATTATGAAACTTTATTTTCTGTTACTAAACATACTAGGGAATATCCCAGATTTTTCGTGGATTTAATTAGTAAGTTTTTATGCCGTTTTCCTGTTTATGAATACAAACTTCTGATTTTTGGCTGAACATATTTTCTGGATACAATTCTGTTTTGAGTCATATTTTTGTATACTACCATATAACTTATATATATATTATCTGGATTCGGACGAGAGTCTATTTTTCATATTTTCTGACGGATCCAGATTTGCATATTTTTAGCAACGGAATTTTCAGATTTAGTGCAGTACTGTCTTACTGTCCTGAACTAGAATTTTCGTTGTCTTATCCTTTTATGAGTTATTCTTCACCTGTACATGTTTATCTATCAACTTGAACCTGTTACTTGTTTATAACATGTTATTCTTGCCGTGTTTTGTGACACGTACATACCTGTTTGATAATAATAATAAATAATCAAGCCGGTGTTAAGGGAAAGATCTAGTAGTGGAAAATATAAAAAAGTGTACTTAGAAGGGGGCCCGTGTTTTCCACCTATTACGTGTTCATGACTACATGATACACGATTCTGTTTATCTGATTACCTAACTGCACGCTTCTCTATAGGAAGGTGTACTGGGAAGAGGACCAGCAGGTTCTACCTGTACCTGTTTACCTGATTACCTGACTGCACACTTCCCTATAGGAAGGTGTACTCGGAAGAGGACCAGTAGGTTCTACCTGTACCTGTTCCTATTCCTGTTTACCTGATCCCCGAGTGCACGGCGCTATAGCCTCCACTACGAAATCTAAATGTAACTTGTTTGAAAGCAGAAACCATGTGGTAAAAGTTTGGGATGCATGAAGTGCTACCTAGTTAGAATTAAATACAAGATTTGATATAACATGACACCTGTTACATGCTTACCTATACATGCTACCTGTATACTTGTTTACCTGTATACCTGATTACCTATTTACCTGCTTGCTGGACACCTGTTACATGTTACCTGTACCTTGTTAGCATATCATGTTACTTGATTTTGTTTCCTGATTTATGTTAGTCATTCTATTTTGTTGACATGCCTATCCAATGCTATGTTTGCTTCCGCTGTCACTTTATATCTGTTTATTTTATTCCTGTACTTGTGCCTGTAGTACAAGCGGCCCGTAACTTGTATTGACGGCCATTTTATTTTCTTTTTCATTTTCCTGCAATTATTAAATTGCAGATTATGGAGATCAGCTGCCCAATGGAGTAGGTGATCTGAGATTTTAGATGCTGGAGTTCTTGCTATTATTATTATTATTTCCTGTTGCTTATTTTGAATAATGTATCTGCTACTTGGATTATTTGTATTGGACAGTATGACTCAGAATTATTGACTTGTTTCCGGATCTGATTTATTTGAGATTATTACATTTTGTTTTTCAAGTAAACTCTTGTTGGTATATTGATTCATTTATGCATGCGTGGTTGATTTCTCTTGCTTCCTACTCTGATTATTCCTGTGGAATGTTGTAAAGATCCTAACAGCTTATGGATGATAAAGATCATTCGTTGGACTTAGTCAAGTATCCGTATTTCGTATTTCCTTTTGGGAAGCGGGACGTGACAAACCGGGGCTCGGTGGGCGAGGCTTTAACGATTCGCAATTACTGGTAAACCATATATCCAGGGAGTATGAAGCCCAAGTTGCCCAAATGGTCAAGTACTTAGATTACGTCTAGGAACTCCTAGCTGCTTTCCCAAAAAAAGTCTCAGTTTCTCAGATTCCCCATAAGGAAAATGAGTAAGCATACACTTTCTCCAAATTGGCTCTTCATCTTTTGAAGGGCTAGAACACCTAGTGGTCGTCGAGGTCCTAGTCAAACTGAGCATCAAGGAAAAAGCAACTAAGTATTTCTACATTGATGCGCAAATGCCCACGGGCAACGGGAGAGAGCCCTTAATTAACTTCCACGAAAATAGGGTCCTTGTTTTCGAGTCAAAAGAGGCAAGGAATGTTCAAATCAAAGTAGAATGGTTCATGCTCGTAGAAGGGGTCCTATTTAAGCGCTCTTATACCTTAGTCGACTGATGACCCTATCTTCGGTGCCTTTCTCCCAAGGAGGCATAATACGCCCTAAATGAAGTACACGAGGGGGGGGGGGGGGATAGGCGGCTACCATATGGGAGCCAGATCCATCGACCAAAAAAAGATCCTTAACCATAGATATTAATGGCCGACCATATTCCATGACACCCAGGAACACGTACGCCGGTGTTCCCCCTGCGAGAGGCTCTCCTTGATCAAGCGCACTCTTCAGGTAGAGCTTAAATCCATGGCGAGCCTGGCCCCCTTCACCATGTGGGGTATGGACCTAGTAGGGCCTTTCCCTCCAGCAACTGGTCAAAGAAGCTTCTGCGTGGTGGCTATAGATTACTTCACAAAGTGGGTCGAAGAGAATCACTCGCGTCCGTAACCGAACACAAGATCCAACAATTCTTCTGGAAATATATCATTTCTAGATTCGAATTTCCTCAAATTTTATCGCCAACAATGACACACAATGTGAAACTAATGGATTTCACAAGTTCTGCATTGACTTAGGAATTCAACAGAGGTTCTCCTCCGTTACCTACCCTCAGTCCAATGGTTAGGCTGAAAATACAAACTGCCAGATCCTCGATGGCCTCAAAAGGCAACTTGACGAATGCTCCAAAGGATTATGGGTGGAGTAGCTACAAGTGTGCCATGGTTGTATAGATTCACAAAACAGATTCCGACCGGAGAGTCACCATTTAACCTCACATCCGCTTCTAAGGCCATAATTCCTTGTGAAGTGGGAATCTCTTTTCCTCAACTAATGACCTTCAATGAAGAACACAATTCCGAGGGTCTCTGGGGCAATCTCGATCTTGTTGACAAGTGTGCAAAAAAAATCTCCATCTGAAGGAACATCTACTAGCAGAGGGTGGAAATGTTTTATAATAAGAAGGTTCGGTCTGCCAACATCACTGAAGGAGACATAGTTTTAAGGAAGCTCAAAATTTCCGACCCCCATAGGTGGGGAAAGTTAGTTCCAAACTAGGAAGGTCCATACAAGGTCTCTAAAGTGGTTCACTCCAGGACTTTCCGACTTGAAGACCTAGGGGGACATGGAGATATTAAGGACGTGGAATGCAGAACACTTAATGAAGTTTAAGGAGGGTGCCTAACACTCAACCATGAACTTCAGAAAATTGTAACAAAGCCACGAAGGACAATGAATGTAATAAACCCTCGCCGAAAGGCAGCCACTTAAGTTTATTTTCATCTATGAATAAAGTGTAATAAACGGTCGCTGAAAGGCAACCACTCAAGTTTATTGTTATTTATGAATGAAATTTAACATGTGTTTCTCCTTTAGCATCATCTTCTGGATTCATGTCCAAAATGTCAACGATGTTCCGGAACTACAACAACTATTGTTGAGTTTGATATTCAGCTGATTCTCCTATGACCTTCGAGCATCGACACGTCATCCGAGCTACCCGCGAAAAACATCAATTTTTCTTGGCTTGTCCCTTGGTGCGTCAACTGAGCCACTTGCGAAATCTTTCAATTATGCATGGTTTGGCCCTCGGAGGGTCATCCAACAACTCGCGAAAAACTACAACATCGCTTGGCTCATTCTTCGACGCGTTCACAAAAATCAACCAAGTACACAACTTCTTTCATCCGAATGACAGGCCTAGTTTTCGAACCTACGCTCGTAACTTCCCCAATCATTCGTTGGCAAAATAATTATGGGCGGGGCCCACCAACCGGATCTGGACCCACAACCAGTCAAAAACCATCAATAATAGGTTCGGAGTCCAAACTATGGTTCGACGCTCCTATCGCAACTTGCACATAAGTAGTGGCCAAACATGACTCACCATTCAGAACTGCTCCCAAACTCCATTACTCTTCCAAAAACAAGTTCGCAATTTGAAACACCCTGTAAAGGCATATATATATATATGTGTGTGTGTGTGTGTGTGTGTGTGTGTGTGTGTGTGTGTGAAGGAGGGGGGGTCCCACAGGTTGAATGGTAGCAACATTGCTGCTGTTGTGAGCTGATGATGTGGTAATGAAGTCATGACGGGCCCGCATGGTTTGGAAGTAGCGGCAGTTGCCTTGCAGCTTTGCTGACGTGGGCATGGGGACCACATTTGGGCTCTGTGCTCACGGGAGAAAAAGAGGAGAGAAGTGTATTAGAATAGTCCAATATCGGGAATTAGCAAGAATTAAATAATAATAAATAATAAAGCCTATGATCAAGAGTCACCAATCTGGTTAACCACCTTTTGAGAGGCAGCATATGGTGGGCAGTTGTACTATATAATAAATAATTTGTCTTACAAATTATATAAATTGTCTGAGTTTGGGGTAGGGGCGTTACAAATGGTATCAGAGCAAACTTTCGACACCGAGTGTGGGAGAGCCGTGAGTTATGGACTCCAGAATAATCGATGGAATGAGACAATCTCCAGTATTTCGGGACGATGGACGTAAGCGCCACAGAATGATCCGTGGAGTGGGATTGGTCTCCAGTATTCCAAAGATGAGAGCGACGCTCACGCACTGCTCCATATCGACTAGAAAGTATATCCTGCACTAGATTTTGCATGCCCCGTGCTCAGCAAGGACACTGATTTCTGAAGGGGGGTGTGTGTAACACCCCATAATTTCTAATGGCATATATATATATATATATATATATATATATATATATATATATATATATAGGGTGATGGCAAAAATGTAAATAAGTGAAGGTGGGGGTGGTCCCACGGGTTGAATGGCAGCAACATTGCTGCTGTTGTGAGCTGATGACATGGCGATGACGTCATGAGGGGCCCGCCTGGTTTGGAAGGTAGCGGCAGCTGCCTTGCAGCTTTGCTGACGTAGGCATGGGGCCCACGTTTGGGCTCTGTGCTCATGGGAGAAAAAGAGTAGAGAAGTGTATTAGAATAGTCCCATATCGGGAATTAGAAAGAATTAAATAATAATAAATAATAAAGCCTATGATCAAGAGTCACCAATTCGGTTAACCACCTTTTGACAGGCTCCTGTGGTGGGCAGTTGTACTATATAATAAATAATTTGTCTGATAAATTGTATAAATTATCTGAGTTTGGGGCAGGGGCGTTACACAATTCATGGTTAACGCTTCTGCAACAGCTTGTACAAAAGCAATTATAGAATAGAGCTCTCCATTCGAAATTGCTCCCTCAACCTGTTACTTCCCCAAGGACAAGATTGGAATCCAACCCACGTCCTAAAGCCAAGCCATCGACTCATGAACACATGAATCCGAGGGAGAGGCTCGCTGTAATGCCCCGGAACCCCTACATTAGGAAACCGTGACTTTTCCAAGACTGATACTCAATGTAATAACATAAACACAAAGAAAAAAACAAAAAACTAAAACTTTTATTCATTGATGTTCCTTAACAACACAAAGGTTACATAGTACATGAGACCTCATTTAGAATGAATAAAATGACAATCGACTTCAGATGTACACAACTTGAGTGTCTCCATCACATCTGACTCTGCCTCCATGGAGCAAATCCCATGTACACAATATAAATATGTGGGATCGTCCGCTTGTGAGGCTGACGTAAGTGTTGTGTTGTTTAGATCATTAAATTAATAACTAATATGAACACAAATTAAAATCTTGCAAGTATACGAATCGATTAACAGATAGTGTAGAGAAAGTAAGGGTCGATCCCACAGAGATTGTAAGTAAATGACCCACTAATCAAATTCTAAGATGCAATTAACAAGTGAATAATGGATTGATTCATGGTTTGATGGTTGACTATAATACAAGTAAAATTGTCAGAAAATATAAAATAATATAAAATAATGGTGAGAGGTCGTTAAGGCATTCGTAACCACCACTAACCTTCCTCCTAAATAGCTAACATATGCCTGCAACAAGATAAGTCCATGCCAACCTAAAGGGTTTGGTCCACCTCTTTAAGCTATGGATTTTCCTAGGCAATGAATTAGGGTTTGTTCCACCTCTAATCTTTTTCATCCGTTACGGGATCTAACATGGTATCTACTAGGTTGTTCCTTAAGTGAGCATGTGCACAATGAAAATCAATTAATACACGAATCCTAGAACATGGTATCTATTTTGGTTATTCATGATAAGTAATTCCGAACGATATATTATGTATACCGTTCTTGTTACTTCTATAGTCTCGGTCATCTAAATATATTCATATAACAAACTCAATTACAGAGGCTATCCTGTGGTGATCAAGAATAAAACATACTCAACAAGATTAACAATAAAATAGGAATTAATTATTTGAATCTTTAGATGAATATCTTGCAAACACACAAATATCACTGTTTAAAAATCATGGTCAGGGTTTCAACTAAGCCTTAACAATAGAAAGAATTAAAAATTCTTGACGAAAGCTTCTTCGTTCGATCCTTGTTTGAAGTTTGATCCAAGATTCTCCTCTTTTTAGAGTGACTTTTGCCTCTATATATATCCCCCACATATAGCCAATTGTAACCCTAAAAAGATAAACTCAAATACAGAAATTTGGACCCTAAACCTGCAACCCTAAATAATACATTCTGCACATTGTGGTCGACTACGTTTGGGAGAGACATTTCTGCAACACCTCTAAGAGAGGAAAAAATAGAGTGCGATTTCCTCTGTTGTTGATTTTTGTGCATAGCTTCAGAAAAAAGGATTTTTCTGGAGTTACAGAACTCCGTTCGTGACTTTTGTGCCTACGTGTATCTGGTCCACAATTCCTTACAAAATACTCATTAAGTTAGGATGGGCTCGGGATGGTTCTTTTGCAATAATTGGTCTTTCCATCTGCAAAACAAAGAAACCATTATTAATCGCTATACTTTAGAGAGATTAAACACTAAACTTATTAAGCTTGCAGGGCTAAAATATAAACATTTAAGACCTAACAAATCCCCCCAAAATTAGCTTTTTGCTAGTCCCTAGCAAAAAAAATAAAAAAATAAAAAATAAATAAGTCAAAAGTACACTAAGACTAAACTAACCCACTTTCACAGGAATCGCAATTGCATTTAGCGTATGCCACAAGCCATTAAACGCCTATGTTATCCTAGTGGACGAGTGTTGTCTCGTAAGGGTTTCCAACAAAGATACCCACAAACTTCACAAAAATAATCCTAAACCTACCATTATTTTTCCTCTCTCCCTCTCTCAGACAACTCACCAAAATACAACTTTGAGCTTGAACCAAGCATTAAAACAGAAATACAACTTTGTTCTAGTGTTGGCCAAGTTCCAAAGGTATCATACTTAAAGTGTAGTGTGAGTCAGCCAATGTCACTGCAATATAATCATGATCGAAATTAACAAGCTCCGTTATGTTTCAACTCGAAAATCTCACAAAGACATACACTCACAATAAATGATTGGGATATTTAGGTTCAATCCTTGTTATTTGAGAACAATGATATAACAAAGTAGTAGATAGCTCACATAGGATATGCATAAATGTAAGGCTCTTTTTTAATACAATCAATTGAAAATCTGATCTCATGGAAAATATCAATTACTTGAATGAATGAGAGGAAACCATATGCTTGCTTTTGCTACCACATCTCCACACATTTGATTGACACAACTCCCAACATCAAATAGGTCTTACATGAGTTGTAATGTGGCTAAGGTTGATGGTTAAGACAAATGAAGGGTATAAGGAATAACAAAATTTTAAGGAATTGGTAGAGCACATGATGTAACATAAGAGATTCATCTTTCTTTGTCAATTTCAAGATGTTGGAACAACCTCTTTTGGTTTTTTCCTTCTTCCCCAACACTCACTTTAAAAACGAGACTACATATCATCATTTAAGTCCTATAATTTATTTCAACTAACATTTTAACCGTATCCGAGAAATTTTTATCCTAGAAGAGAATCAAGAATGTTATAATTAATTCTCTTATGTTTCAATTTTTTTTCCTGACTAATTCCCCCAAACTTCTTCTTTTGTAGCTCAATCCATTAACCATGAACATAAAAAATCCCTCTTAATAATTTGCTATACTAACCCAATATAATGAGGTAGGGTACCCTATATATCTAGGTGAATGGCTTAAGGATGATGTGTTTTACAAAGAAAAGGCTTATTCAAGATTCAACATGTACCCTATATCAATATTTATAAATCATGGCTAAGGCTTCAGCTAAGCTCTAACAACAGAAAGAATTAAAAACTCTTGACGACAGCTTCTTCGTTCGATCCCTCTTTAAAAGTTTGATCCAAGCTTCCTCTCTTTTTAGAGTTCACTTCTGCCTCTATATATATGCCCACGTACATCCAATTGTAACCCTGAAAAGATAAACTCAAATACATTAATTTGGAACCAAAACACACAACCAAATTATCACAACCTACACATTGCGGTCGACTGCGTTTAAGAGAGGTCAACTACAATTTCCTCTGTTGCTGGTTTCTGCACGCAGCTTCAGAAAAATTGGTTTGCCTGGAGCTACAGAACTCCGTTCGTGACGTATGACCAAGAAGACTCAAAGACCGACATCTTTGATGTAGAACAAAGTTTGAAATTCGTCCATACTCTAGTTTGAAACAGCCATGTTCTGTCTGTGTGCTGTTATTGCTGCTGTTTTAGTTTGTAGTTCTTTGTGTTTTCTTCGCTTCTTCTTCTTCTTCGAGACTCTTATGCCTACGTGTATCTGGTCCACAATTCCTAAAATGTACTCAGTAAGCTAGGATGGGCTCAGGATGGTTCTTTTGCAATCATTGGTCTTTCCATCTGCAAAACAAACAAGCCATCATTAATTTATACACTTAGAGAGATTAAGCGCCAAACTCATGAAACTTGCAG
This sequence comes from Hemerocallis citrina, assembly GCA_017893485.1. Classification (NCBI taxonomy): domain Eukaryota; kingdom Viridiplantae; phylum Streptophyta; class Magnoliopsida; order Asparagales; family Asphodelaceae; genus Hemerocallis; species Hemerocallis citrina. The sequence goes on from CM030366.1 coordinate 21,457,617, forward strand.
GGCTAAGATATAAACATTTAATACCTAACAGTAAGGCTGGTGAAATCAGAGATAATATTGTTCGCACCCAATCCAAAAATCAATTATTATAGAATATAAGTGATTATGAAATAATGTAAATGAACCTAGACAGTTTAAGTGATGTTCAAATGATTATTATACCCCAATGCATAAAACTTATGGCTGCTATTCCAATGCAATGCTTGTTTGGATTTCTATGTTGCTCATACAACATAGCTTCCGAATTCAAGCTGCTAATCATTTATCCATTTATAGGGTTTGATCCATCGCCATGCAAAACCTAACCTTGTGACTAGTGTTACAATGCGCAAGCCCTGTGGGCCGAAGTCCATGCCTATCGACCAACCTGAATCATATCCCTGACTTAGAACATTCTATGGGCCTATCCCTTTATGGGAATTGTGGGTATGTCCCACTTCCATGGAACCCAGAGCCTATCCCACCCTATGGCATATCCTCGGTTACGGAACCTATGAGCCTCACCTCACACCCAACCTTGTCCATGTCACTTCGCCTTCTAGTGCCTGGTCCTTAAATGTATAATGTACAACCTTACAGACCTAGACCTAATGGTCCTATTTCAGACTTATCTTTATAAATAGGGGTATATCTCTTATCACTTGACACTACCCCACTCCCACACTAGAGTCACTAACTCTGCTGAATCGAACCCCACTTAGGTGCTAGCATTGGACCCTTGGTGATCACGCCAAGTCACATAATCAGATACTCTACTTAATAGCTCACATGTGCTCAATCTGCACTCACCTCAAACCATGTGCACTTACTGAAACACATGCAAACACAAATCCACGTGCAATTACTGTAACACGTACTAATACAAAACATGTGCACTTATTGTAACATGTAAAGATGATCTCACAGTCTATTAATTAGGTGTTCGAGTTTTGCCCGTTCCAGAATTTTTGGGCAAATTTGTCTCTAAATGCAGTTTCTTATTCCACAAAGCATTTCGAAACAAAATATCAACTCTCGAAATAAATACCTAGAAAAGTCATAACTCAAAACCTCCTTTATCATTTAATAAATTCTACAATATTTTTAGATTGCATTCTTGCTCATCCGTAGCCTCCAACTGGACATTCATCATGAGAAGTAAAAGATGATGAAGCAAAGGAGATCGAAGCAACCATTGTAAGAAGATGTCAGCAACATCAACAACATGCACAACATCATGGTGACAATATCCTATTTGACAGTCGACTGTCCCTAGGGCAGTTGACTGCCTCATGTCTCCCTATATGATATTCGACTGCCTCAAGTCTCTGTTGGAATTGAGAGACTACGATCGATTGTCCCTAGGGCAGTCGACCGTAGGAGGTGCTCGACCCCGAATAGGCATGATTTAGTTAGATTGTACGAGCGATCTCTTCCCCAAATGCACATCAATTGCTACTCATGCTTAATACAATGTCCAGAGACTATAACATTAATAATTAGGTTTCTTATCATGTTTGGGTTCATTTCATCTCATCATATTATTTCTTCTTATTTACAACGTCGATCCGATATCACAAATAATAACTTCTAGCATGCATTAGAATATATGCATTCTCAAAATACATTTGTCATTAACCTAGCATGTACTAGGACATCCAATCATACACATGTTTATTATAGAAGGAAAATCTAATATGCACCTATAACATTCATGATAACTTATAACATACAATAATCACAGAGTTTACAAAAATGATAACCAACCTACTGTAAATCCTCCACAATCAAAATTAATGCCAGAAAATGTGAAATTATTTAATGCAAATCCTAGATGTGTCAGTGTATGCCATGACCCTAGGAGTCTAATGCACAAGGCAAAATGCACACAATGCTCGACTCTAATGCACACTTCCTTGGAACTTTATGCATCCCATACTACATACTTTCCGAACAAGCCCCTAAACGTCCTTCTTCTTGTAGGGTTCGTGTAACGCCCCGACTTCCAAACAAAGGTAATTCGTTGCACAAATAGGATCTTTATTTCAATTTCGTATAAAAATACAAGAAATTTAAAACTTTTTCTTTAAAATGTTATTTATTACAATACACATCGGAAATTTACATAAAAGAAAATATAATTTATAACATTAAATATCTTCAATTCTGCAACAGTCAGCAACATCAATCTCATATCCTCGTCGCTTGCTAATCCGAGTCCTGCAACTTGAAAACCACGGGCACGTCAGTTGCATACAACTGTGCAATGTTATAATACAGCGCTTCTTTAATTTAGCAACAACAAACTTGAATGCAAAAAGAAAAGTGACTATCTCAGTTATGTCAGTGTATGATATGAACTTAATGATTATTCCTCACTTATTTGGATTCTATGCATCTCATACTACATAGGTCCGACGGAAAGCCCTTAACGTACTCCTCATTATAGGATTCATTCCCTCTTCATGAAATCCTATTATGATAACAGAAACAAGGTTTAGACATTCCACAAGTATGGATTCCAGTCCTGAAGTATACCGCCCGACTATACAGAATCCTCGTCGTGCAAACATCCCACAAATGCCGCTCTAGCTCGAAATATGCTGGAGATCCGCCTGACTATTTATGATCTCGGAGTACACCGCCTGATCATTCATAATCCCGGATTTAATTAAGGCTCATCTCGCTCCACATAACAAGCACAGTTCCGGAGTACACTGCCCGACTGGATCTATAGTCCCGGAATATACCGCCAGACTATATAGAAACGCCCCTACTTACGTTTTCCTAGGTCTCATCACGTCTTCTTGTCTAGTGCCTATTCTTAATTCAATTTTAGTTCTTCTAGGCTAGAGCTAGCTTATCCTGCCGGACTTAAACTCACTCACCAAGAACTCAGGCCAATGTTTGCCATTTCTCAAAATTTCATTTATCATAATTTGCCGGACACTGCGGGTCTCGCTCAGCTCCTAGTAACCACACATCTCAAATCAGAGATTTTCCAGGTTTTTATTAACCTCTATTACAACATTTCTCATTCATTATGACTCATTGATTCTCTTTATTCATTCTCTTTCAATTCATCCATTCAAAACAAATGTTTAACTCCTTATTCCATAGTACTTCAATTAAATGAAGAAAATCCTTTCAAACGTTATATGTCTACTTTTATCTTTTTAATTCGTCATCTAAATAATTTATAACAATTTTTAATACAAATACATCTATAAATTTTACACAACCATCTCAAAATATTCCAAATTTTAGTTTGCCTTAAAACGAAATGATTGTGGAATAAATCTAAATAATCAATGGAACCATATCTTAAAAAATGCATCTTTTACCACAAGTTAAATCTTAACTGTATATACAGTTATTTCAAAATATTCCATCAATATTTTAGATTAATTTAACATTTTTTGTCAAAGATAATACATGTAATTATATGTAAAAATATAATAATACCCAAAAAATGGGTTTGCCCAGCATCGAACCCAAGCACACAGTTCTCCCCAAATGCACCCAACAACGAAGAAGTCCATTCACTACTGGTGTAATAGAACTTCACAAAATATACTTTATGCTTTTGTTTACTGATTATAGAAATATAAAGGAATTTCAAAAAAGATAAGGAATTCCTAAGATTCGAACCTGAGACCACCTACACTGTACACAACGCCCAACCTCACACATAGACCAATCTTCCCAAATGACGATTTTGCCAATTGTTATGAAATGAATGATAAGACTAAAACCCACTCTGAAATGGTTTTTAAAACTAAAAACAAAACATAAATCAATTTGCACTCAGGCAGGATCGAACCCGCGACCTTCGACACTATACACAACGCCTACAGTCGAACGCCAAGACCAGGTTCTCACTTCTCATTCACTATCGAATCCTCTCAGGAGATAGAGACATATCTACTGTTCTCTACTCCAAATTCATTAATACAATATCGAATATAAAATCTTAACTTCTACAAATTAAACTCTATATTATAGAGAATTAACATGGAATTTCAGTATTCAACATATTCACAGTTTCCCATGTTTAAGTTAATTACTAATATGAGACATCACCAAAAATTCAACCATAACAATACAACAATGCAATTCAAAGACTACCCCTCATACAATTTCTGAATCCAATGTGTGCTCATTTCTATTTAAGAATTTGGCTAACAACATGACCTTATCACATTAGCAATTTAATAAAAATCTAATAATCTAATACATGATAAACAAATTTCCTTTCTATATTTTCATCTAATTTAATTAAATGAACATGCATTTGATTTTAATATTAATTCACCATCTAAAAGGTTTTAGATTACACCTAAGATGAATTCTAATATTATCATGGCATACAAATTAAAAACTAAAGAAACACCCACCTATTTGATGATTTTTCCAATAGAAACTCCTAGTGCAAAACTCCAATTCTCCTCCTCCAAATCCACGCTCCAAGGAGAAAACCAACAACAAGTTTTTTGAAGGTGCACAAAGTGATAATTTTTCTTTCTTTTTGCTGAATGAATGCCAAGGTGTGGGGGGTATTATAAAGGAAAATGATGGGGAAGTTTATTAACCACCCAATTAATCTAATTAACCACCCACTAATCCTAAAATCAAATTAAAATTTGTTTCCCTCCATGCAGATTAGCCGGTCAACAAGAGTGTGGGTAAAGCACGTGCTCTCGAATGTGTTTGTGTGTGCACATACAATGCACACCAAAATTTGGAATTTTATTTAATTAAATTTTCATGTGTTACTTAAGTTAATATAAATTTTAATAAAATTAGTTCAAAGTAATAATAAATTTTTTTTATGCACAAACAAAAATAAACGTATACACTTTATAAATTTTATTTTGAAAATGAATACAACCAACACATGCACTGCAAACACGAGCTTTGCACGTATCAATAAATATAAAAAAATGGACTTGAGCAACGAAGAAATGTTTATGAATAATCGAAATACAACATATGTCATAAAATTTATATTAATAATGTTATGGATATTACATGTAACGGAACAAAATACATGGACGTAACACACGTGGAGCAAAATTGCCCTAACTCAATTTTGCAGGGTGTTACAGTTCGACCCCTCGCAATGTAGTTCTACTCTTGTACTCTTTATCTGTTTCTGACATTTGTTTAGTGACTGATAAGGTTGTAGCCCCTGCGGTTCATCCTTGCCAGTGCAGTCTGAAAGTGTAACGCCCCGAATTCCAAACACAGGTAATTCGTAGCAAATACATGATATTTTACTTCAAATTTGTTCAAATTTACAATGATTTAATAACTTTTATTTACAACATGTTCTTTACAACAGAGCAGAATTAAATGAATACAATACAATCTACAATAATGAAAAATCTTCAATCTTGTAATCAACTCATCATAGTGACTCCAGGCCTTTGCCAAGTCCAATCTTGCATCTAGGAAACTGTGGGCACATCAGTTGCATACAACTGACGCATTGCTATAATACATCGATTCTTCCACTTTAACAATCACAAACTTGAATGCAGAAATATAAAAGTGACTATCCTAATTGTGTCAGTGTATGATATGAACTTAATGTCAGACATTCACTATGATGACACTAATGCATACTTGTTCGGATTCTATGCATCCCATACTACATAGGTCCGGGGGCAAGCCCTTAACGTACTCCTTAATATAGGGTTCAATCCCTCGTTATGAAATCCTACTACGGTGACTAATGTAAGTTTAGATATCCTGTGAGTATCTAGTACCGTCCCGATAATTCTTGATAATCGTTCTTCCATCGCGAATCGTAACCCCGATAATTCTGGAGACGAAACCCACACCGCGAGCCATGACCTTGATAATTCTTGAGAGTAGTTCTCCCACTGCAAGTGATTTTCGGACGTCACGCCTTACACCCTGATAATTCTAGAGACGAAACCCACACCGCGAGTCATATGCTACCTCATCACACAAATAACCCATGAGCGTTGCCTCAATCCTGATAATTCTGAAAATATCTCCCACCGCGAGTGATTTTGGACATCATGCCTCACACCCCGATAATTCTGAAGATAATCTCCCACCGCGAATCTTGATCCCGATAATTCTGAAGAAATATCTCCCACTGCAAGTGATTTTCGATATTATGCTTCACACCCCGATAATTCTGAAGATAATCTCCCACCGCAAATCGAATAAGGCCCTCATACTCATGTTTGCCCATACTTCATCACAACTCTCCCTAGTGCCTGTCCTTAGGTTTAATTATAATTATTAAGTCCTAGAGCTAGCTTACCCACCAGACTTAAATCAAACACTAAGAATGTTAGCCCACATTGGCTACTTCTTAAAAAGAGAGTTAACCCACGCTGGCTACTTCTCAAATTCCATTTATCACAACTATCGGTACTCTGGGACCCGCTCACTCTAGAACAAACAACTCTCTCAAACGAGATCACATAGGTTACATTTAACCTCATCAGAAACATCTTATTCATTGTTCATCATTTCTTCTTTGTCTATCTTTGCTATTATTAATCATAAAGTAGCCAACTTCTTATAGTCACATTCAATAACACTTGATGAGTTAAAACCCTTATAAATATCACGTGTTTAATATTCCAACTTCATCCTTTGATTACCTCTTAATTCCTCATAAGGTACATCTTACTAACATTCCAATTTTTAAATCCGATTTTATACGGTGTAAAAGTTTTGGGACAACTAGATAAAGGACATCAACCCAATGGTATTAAAAGATCATATAAATTTCAATGCTACTAAAAAAAATAGATTTATTAGTTTCACAGGAATCATAAATGAGTCTACTACAACTTTGTAGTTAAGATCATCTAAAGCCATCCTCAATTATTTCGTCTAAATTCATTTGCAAAATAGTAAGTTCAAAATCCGAAAACTGCAGTTCATGCTACATGTAAAAATCATAAAAAATTCTATACTTCATGAAAATTTGTGCTCTTTAGACCAAATTAAAGGTATACAAGTTTACTATAACTTTTTAGTTATAAGTTTTCCTAAAATATTATGTCTATAACCATGAATTCTTCGAAATCTACAGTAGGGTCGAAATGTTATACATACTACCACTGTTCAGTCTTGTAAAATTCATTATAATATCAGTTCTTCATGGAAAACTGATTTATTAGACTCTAAAGAAAGTTTAACGACTCTACTCGAACTTCTATGTTTTAATTTTTCTCAAAATACTTCATCTAAGATGTTGAAATGGTCAAAACTCGAAATGTGTACAAATTTCAAGCAACTAGACTACTGCCAACCAGTCCTAAGTTTTAATTTAATTAAAATAGTAAACGACATTCAAATATTATGAATTTTTATGGAGATATTATTGACATATACGAGATGCTCCCATAAAAATTTGAACTCTAGATTCTATCTATTTTAATAGTTATGATTTTTTGAAGTGCAACTAGAACTCAAAACAATATCTTATGAAAATGCACCCAAATCAAACATATCATAATTTCACACATTCAATCAATAACAAATAATCTAAATATGAATGTTCAATCTATATAAGTTATCATGCATTTAACAATTCACACATGTCAAGCATTCTACTAATAAAACTATATTAACAAGTTGAAGAAACACCCGCCTCAATTGTTGTATTCCTAGTAGTAGAACACCTAGAAAATAATGCTCCAAAGCTCCAAGCTCCCTAAAAAATGGCCGGCCTCTTCCTAGCACAACCCGCAAGCTCTTCTCCCTTTTTCTCTCTTTTATTTTTGTTTTGAGTTGTGTTATTCATGACAAAAGTAGGGACTATTTATAATAAAATTGTGTCGTCAAAATAGCTCCCCACTCCCAGAATAACTTCCCACTTCCCACTAACTCACACCACTCTCCCTCATTCTCAACCATGGTAAGAAACACGTGCACGTGTAGCCAATGTGTGTGCACACTGTTCATACAAATTTATTATTAATTTTTATTAGGTTAGATGTGTGTGTTACACATGGTAAGTGTACCAAACTAACTATATTTTAAATGTACTCTTTAGTGCACAAAAAATCAATTATGGGATTTAAATTAATTTTAGTGGGCTACAAAATGGATTTAGGCCTAATGAATTTTAATTAAAAATAAATCACAAAATTATGACTAGAAAAATGAGAATTTTTTTTTTCATGACTCAAGAAAGTTTTAGGAACCAACATGTGCACTGCAAACACATGCGTTGCACTATCAATACAAAACAAATTTGAGAGAATGAAAAACAATCAAAATATTAAATACATAGAACTTTTATATTAATAATGTTACGGATATTTAACGTAACTGTAAAACATACGTAATCGACACGTATATTGAAGACACGTGCAATACACGTAAAAACACACAGATTAAAATTAACATTTGAGTTGGCTCAAAATAGGATAAAAATGAATTTTGAGAGAATGAAAAATATATAAATAATTGGAATATAAAATACTTATGACATTTATATAAAAATATGTTACGAATATTACTCGTAACAGTACAAAATATATGTGCGTAACACTCGTGGGCAAAATTGTCATAACTCAATTTTGCGCGGTGTTACAAAAAGTGGTCATTTCCACTCCGCCCGGACCCTGTGGTCTCTCTTCGTTCCCGACAAGCATGTGGCCATTCCATTCTACCGGGACCCTGTGGTCTTTCTCCGCTCCCCGGACCTAGACATTCCACTCTGCTAGGACCCTGTGGTCTCTCTCCACTCCCGGACCTTATCAAAATTTTTCACGAACATAAAGTCGACCTTGTAGGCCTTTTCCTGCTCCACCGAGAGACTCAGGGTTAAACCCTTGCTCCCATTCGTATTAGACAACATAGAACATAAACGGACACTTACGGGTCCATCCCCTAAGTTCCAACAGGAGCTTACGACTCATACGCACGCCTCCCATCCTTAACACTAGATTCCATAAATTAACAGTTGAGACGATGCCACATGTGTCCCCTTGACAGGAGAATACAACACCCAACTAGTGCCTGTCCTTACAAACCATAATAACGCGGCCTAGAGCTAGTATACCCTACCGGTCTTATCTCACAATTGAACACTTGTCAGTTTGGTTCATTTCCTCTTCCTTGGAAGTACAATAATGCCAACACCTTAGGTCCTGCCTAGCGTCTAGAACCACGTACCCTTCGATTAAGATACTAATCTACTGACTAAGAAATCTCTAAGACAAACCCAACTTATTAGGAACTGTAAGCCCTATTTTCAGATTTTATTGTTTTTTGTATTCTTTTGATTATTGTATTTGAATTCATTTTTATTGTGCATTTTGTCTTTTCTTGGGTTCTTTTGTTTCCTCTCGATCAATCTATGTTCTTTTGATTGGATTCTGTTCTTTTGCAAATTTGGCTCTTTTCTATTTTGAATTTGATTTATTCTCCTTTGTGTTCGTCTCATCTCATTGCATTTGTTTCTCTTTTTGGAGCAAAAACCGATACCCAGATACTACATAAAATCAACCCAAAATCCTAATTTCTTGATCCATATAAATACCCTATTAATTAAACCATAATAACTATCTCTCTCTCTTTTCCGCCGTTTCTCTCCCCGCACCCCCTTTCTCTCTCTCTATTTCTTGCTGAACCCAAAACCCAAACTGCACTCCACCAACCCCCATCGCTAGTCCGATCACCCTTCACCACCGTCACCACCATCTTCACCGTCTCCATCCCTTCTCCACCTTCGTCCTCGTCATCTTCTCCGTTGCCCTCGCCATTACCCACCGAAACCCAACCACCAAAGTTTTCCATCACCGTAACTCTTCGCTGAAGCCCTATCCAATGTCGTGCTCATCACCATCGCACTCACCGTCCCTTGCCGCTCCACCGAGTCCCCTAGCATCGCCATTCGAGTCCACGATTGCACGCGCCGTCGTTCCCATGTTTTCGACCAAGAGAACAGAGCTCGTCTTCGCCGTGAGTGTCGTCGCCGCCATCGCTTCCTGACCGTGGTACCGACGTTGCTCCGCCACCACAGCCGCCTATCGCAGTCCTCGTGCCGTGCCGTCAGCCGTTTGCTCTCTCTGTCTCTTGCTGTCGTGAGGAAAGAGACGATCAGTGAGTGGTCGATCTCGCAGTTCCGTGTTCGGCCACACCTGATCCACTTTTCGCTGTCCCTTGTTCGGTTTGGATCTGGTGTGAGGAAAAGGATCCTATTGGCTAGTTTCGGTGTTCCGTGTTCTATGTGCACCAGATCCTATTTCGGTGTTCTGTGTTCTGTCCCGATTTGGTGTGAAGAATTGCTCTTGGATCTTGCTGTTGCTATTGATTCTTCGTGCATATTTTGGGAGATTTCGCCCAGGATTCTGATCCCGTTATTCCTATTTTAATTTTATCTGCAATAACAGGCGAGTCTCTTCTTGAACCCTTTTTATTGTTTGTGTTCAAGATTATTTGATCTCTTGCAAGTAGATCCTGTCCTTTTACTATGAACACTGCTTTTGATAATTCTGTTAAGATTATCAAGGGTTTACACGAGCTAACCCGACATACTCTTAACATTGTGCTATCTCTTTGATCTAAACCCAGTCCACAATATTTCATGCATATGCACAATTAATCAACTAGATTCATGCATAGGATTACTTGATGACTTAGACATGATAATTGAATGTGCTAGATTGAATTTAATTGATGAATTGACACCATGACCATGATAAATGTATCTTAAGCCTTAGAATTTGCATGTTGACACCTAGTATTGCTTTGATTTCCAACTTGCATGCTATATGTGATCGTATGAATTATTTGTTATCTTTTCATGTTAAGTTGATTTCTGGACTGGTGTATGTTTCACTTTGAATCAGTTTTTTAGCCATGCTAATGACACAATTTGAAAGAACTTACTGAACATAAAATATAGCCCTTGATGTCTAGATAATTTTTCCCTGGTCTGGATTTAAATTCCAATTTGTCATCTGTTAGATAACATCACTTTACTGCAACTGTGTTAGTAATTTCAGACTCATAATTTCATGCGTATCCTGTTGTTGTTTATTTTATTTGACCCTGTTAACAGTAAAGGAAAAATCTGAAATAAATTATGCTGACCTAGACATGTATATCTACTTCCCTAATTTTTTGTAGATTTTATTAATGAGTTCTTTGACCCGAAATAATTAATAGAACATAACCTACTGCATGCTGACTGAACATAAAATTTGATTAGATTAGAGTTTTCACCCTAGTTCCTATGTCTTTTATATGCCTTAATTATACTCGCTAGAACCCTGTGGAAGTCTACTTTCCAGATCTTCCGGTAGATTCAGTTTTACTATTGTGTAGTGACTATACTCCATGTTTTAGTACAGCAAGGTCATATTGTCCTGATTTTTTGAAATGTGTTAAATGATGTGTTTGCTTCATGCTTTGTCTGTAGCGTTTAGAATTAGTCACACATAGTAACATACAACATTGACACCCTCTTGCATGCTCACATAGGATGAAAATAAACTATTAATAAGACGGGAATTTATGGATAGACTTGGTAGTGAACAATCGGAAAATGTACTTGGTAAGGCCTTCTCGCTTGCACGTATACTTAACATAGAGGGAGGAGCATTGATTGCAATAATTGAATGATGATTCTTGCACGTAAATTCTTGTTATCAATGTCGAGTACACGAACCGTGAATTCACCATCGGATTAAAACGATCACTGTGCTTGTGCGGAACCTGTGGAATGGGATGCAACAATATGTGCGCTAGATAGGTTAATAAAATACTTAACAACCTGTATACTTGATCTTGTATTGAACTTGACTTGACATCACGCATTTCATGTGTGATTATTTTACACCTTTGATATTGCCTGCTCTTTGTTTTGTTATTTGTCTTTGACCATGTTCCTTTTCTTTGATATTCATGCTTTTCTATTATCCTTTGTTTTCTCTACTTACCGCCCACGACTTGTTCTAAGGGTACTTTTTTCTTTCTTTTTAGATCAAGATTTTACAGGTACTGAAGGATTTGTTCCCGGAGGAATTGGTGAGCAACGTCTCTAGTGTTGGATCCAGTCTCCGCTGCATAGTTTTATTAATTGCTGCTAGATTTATTTTCTGAACATTGTTATCTCTTGTACTCTGTTTTGGGCTCTATGACCTATAGTTTGTTTTGATCCCGGATGTTGGATATTTATACTGTTGGTTTATTTCATTATTATTGGAACTTTATCATTGATTCATGTGGTTATATTTCTTGTGTGGTTATATTTTGTTGTTCTTATTGCTGAGTTAGTCGGTACAGCTTATGGATGGTGTTTACATCATTCGCTGGGCCTATGTTATGTACTCATGTTCTGTATTTTGGGAAGTAGGGCGTGGCAGGGTTTTTAGTGGTATCAGATCGCAAGGTTGAGTAATATATCAATCAAACATGACTATCTTTACGAGATTTGGCTTTGATTGGTTTATTAGTCGAGTTTGGCTTTAGCCGGGTTAACTCAATGATTTGCACACTACGATAATCACATGAATACTTATATAATAACCAACATATAATCTGGGTACTGACTATCTTTGATCGTGTTTTAGGATATGGCTCGTGGGAATTCTTCTTCTTGCTCAGGGGATCAGCAACCGGAAAACACTGCTATTCTCTAGACGATTCAGCAGATGATGGTTCTTCTGCAGGAGCACAATGAGCTGATGAGAGCCACTTTGGTAGCCAATGGGAATGTCGCTAGACCTCCGCCTGGTGCTATGCCACCTAGGCCTAGTACGGTAGCGAATTTCATGAGGCTGTACCCAAATAAGTTTTTCGAGTACTGAGTTGCCGTTGGAGGCCGAGCAAGGCTTATCCGGATGGAGCAACTGCTGGTCGCCGCTCATGTTGCTGAGGCGAATCGGGTGGATGTGGTTCGCATTCAGCTGGTGGATCTCGTTCATATCTGGTGGTGGGTTGAATCCGAGAGGATGTCGCGACCCATTGAGTGGGCCACTTTCTCTGAGAGCTTCATAGAGAAGTTCTTTCCCAGTGTCACCAAGGCAGAAATGGAGCGACAGTTTGTTTCCCTAAATCAGGTCAGCTAGATAATGTTCTTAAATGTCATTTGTTGTTGCCTACTTCACTTGTGACGATATTAATTTGAGCATTATCTTATTCAGGGAAACCATTCCGTGGACGAGTATGCTGCAGAGTTTACTCGGCTCAGTCGCTTCGCCTTTACCTCGTTGCCACTGATGAGGCTCGGGCTAGTCATTTTCTATCAGGCTTGAGCTTTCCCCTCCAGGACCGTTTGGCTGCTCTTCGGCTTCGTGCTTACTCTGATGTTCTGGATGCGGCTCGGATCCAGGAGCAGACTCTCAGCAGGTCTAGTGTTCCTCAGAGGACTGTTTCGCACCCCGTTGCACCTCGGCCTTTCGGAGGACCTATTCGGAGGCCAGTTCTGCCCCCTCCCGTGAGAGCACAGACTTACGCACCTGTTGTCCCGAGGAATGTTGAGACTTGTGGCTACTGCCATAAGACTGGACATTCACAGCGAGACTGGAGGATGGCCAACCGATAGTGTTTAGTGTGTGGGAGCAGTGAGCATTTGGTTCGTGACTGTCCGAGGAACAGAGCTCCTATGCCGGTTACTGGTGCTGCTCAGCTAGGAGCGCCGACGCGTGGTCAGGGCAGGCCGTCTCTCCCTTCGCAGAGGCAAGTCTTCGATCAGAGGCGTGTGGCTCCTAGAGGTGGTCAGGTTGGTGGTCGTGGTCAGGCTTATAACCTGACAGTCGAGGAAGCGGAAGTCGTTGTTGGAGTGGTTGCAGGTATATCACAGTAGTTGTACTTTCATTCTTTCTTTCTTTCAGTTTTCTGCATGTTATTTTTTATTTTTTCCCTCCTTGTACAATTATTCGTGTATATATCCGGCTGGCACCTTATCCCTTGTTTGATCTTCTTCTAGGTATGATTTTAGTCTTCTCTCTCCCTGCTCATGTGTTGTTTGATTCGGGTGCTACCCACTCTTTCATTTCTTCTCGCTTTGTCGATCAGCATGGTTTGGCTTGCGATGCTATGCCCGTAGCTTGGGACATCACCAAAGGCGGAGGTGTCATTGTTTGTTCTAGGGTTTGCAAGCAGAGTCCGCTGCTGATTGGTGGTGTGGTTTTCTCGGCAGATTTGATTGTGATTCCCAATTCTGGTTTTGATATCATTCTGGGCATGGACTGGTTGGGTGTTTCTTGTGCCGTGATTGATTGCCGGGAAAAGAAGGTAACCTTCAGGCCTTCTGGTCAGCCGAAATTTGTTTTCCATGCAGGTGAGACACCGTCAGGGCATGTCAAGAACTCGTTGGATCCCAAGGTTGTTTCTCTTGCGTCACTGGGGTCTGATAGAGTTGTTGCACCCTTGGTTGTGTGGGATTTCCTTGATGTGTTTCCCGAGGAATTGGCCGGTTTGCCGCCAGTCCGAGATGTGGAATTCAACATTGATGTCCAGCCCGGTACGCCCCCTATTTCCAAGAGTCTGTATCGTATGGCACCGGTCGAACTGGTAGAACTGAAGGTGCAAGTTCAGGAGCTATTTGATAAGGGTTTTGTCAGACCTAGTGTTTCGCCATGGGGAGCCCCAGTTTTGTTTGTCAGTAAGAAGGATGGAAGCCACAGGCTTTGCATTGACTGCAGGGAGTTGAACAATGTTACTATCAAGAATCGGTATCCATTGCCGAGGATTGACGATTTGTTCGACCAACTGGGAGGTGCTTCAGTGTTCTCGAAGTTGGATCTGCATTCCGGGTACCATCAAGTCAGGGTGAAGTCAGAGGATATTCTGAAGACAGCTTTCCGAACGAGATATAGGCATTATGAGTTCTTGGTGATGCCTTTTGGAGTGACTAATGCACCGGCTGTATTCATGAGTTTGATGAACCGTGTGTTTTCGCCGTTCTTGGATCAGTTTTTCGTGGTCTTCATCGACGACATATTAGTGTACTCGCGGAACAAGGAGGATCATGTTGAGCATCTGAAGGTGGTTCTGCAGACTTTGAGGGAGAACCAGCTGTATGGGAAGCTCGTTAAGTGCGAGTTCTGGTTGGATCAGGTTGCTTTTCTTGGCCACATTATCTCCGGTGCTAGTGTTTCTGTGGATCCGTCAAAGGTTTCTACGGTCAAGGATTGGCCTATTCCGAAGTTTGTTTCTGAGGTACGGAGTTTCCTTGGTTTGGCTGGTTACTATCGGAGGTTCGTTCAGAATTTCTCCAAGATCGCTGGACCCTTGACCAGTTTGACCAGGAAGGAGCAGAAGTTTGTCTGGGATGAAGCTTGTGATGGAGCTTTCACCTAGTTAAAGCATCGGTTGACGTCAGCGCCTATGTTGACTATACCCGACAGTTCAGTTGGTTTTGTGATCTTCTGTGATGCTTCAGGGAGAGGTCTGGGAGCAGTGCTGATGTAGCGAGGCAGGGTTGTTGCTTATGCATCGAGGCAGTTGAGACCTCATGAGAAGAACTATCCTACGCATGATCTGGAGCTTGCTGCTGTGATCTTTGCCTTGAAGTTATGGAGGCACTATTTGCTTGGGGGTAGAGTTGAGATTTTCACAGATCACAAGGGCCTCAAGTATGTGTTCACCCATAAGGAGTTGAACATGAGGCAGAGAAGATGGCTGGAATTGATGGTAGATTTTGACATCAATTTGCAGTATCACCCGGACAAAATTAATTCGGTGCCAGATGCTTTAAGTCGGCGGCATGCCGCTATGTTCCTCTCTCAACAGAAGGAGCTAGTGGAGGACATGAGGAGGCTAGAGTTGGATGTGTTGCTTCCCAGATCAGATCGGCAGCTTATGTTGTTGCAGTTGCAGTCTTCCTAAGTAGAGCAGATCAAGGAAGCTCAAGGGAGTGATCAGCAATTGCAGGAGTTTCAGGGTGAGGTTGAAGCTGGTTTGAGATCTGATTTGGTTGTCCATGTTGATGGGATGCTTTGGTTTGGCTCTAGGTTGTGTGTTCTTAGAGAAGAGTTAGGCAGAAGTTACTCGAGGAAGCTCATCGGTGCCCGTATTCTACCCTTCCTAGTGGTACCAAGATGTACAGGAACTTGAAACAACATTTCTGGTGGCATGCTATGAAGCGGGATGTGGCTCGATTCGTCGCCCAATGCCTAATCTGTCAGCAGGTGAAGGCGGAGCATCAGAGGACCGCAGGACTTTTACAACCCCTTCCTATCCCTGAATGGAAGTGGGAGAATATCACGATGGAATTTGTGACGGCTTTGCCGAGGAGTCCTAAAGGTCACAATGCCATCTGGGTGATAGTGGATCGGCTGACGAAGTGTGCTCACTTCATTCTTTTCCGTGTAGGTCAGTCCACGGAGAGTTTGGCCGAGCAGTACGTTCAGGAGGTTGTTTGTCTGCATGGCGTTCCTGTCAGCATCGTATAGATACGAGATTCAGGTCTCAGCTCTGGGAGAGTTTGCAGAGGAGTTTGGGTACTAAGCTGAGCTACAGTACAACATTCCATCCTCAGACAGATGGTCAGTCGGAAAGGACAATTCAGACCCTAGAAGATATGTTGAGATCCTGCGTTCTTCAGTTTGGAGGTTCGTGGGAAGATCATCTTCACTTGGCTGAGTTCTCTTATAATAACAATTATCAGGCGAGTCCCAAGGCTTCTCCATTCGAAGCTTTGTATGGGTGCAAGTGTAGATCTCCAGTCTGTTGGGATGATATCGGTGAGAGGAAGCTTTTATGCCCAGAGTTGATCACAAAGACAATTGATGTCGTGACTCAGATCCGCAGGCTTTTGCAGGCCGCTCAGGATCGACAGAAGAGGTGGGCTGACTGTAGCCGGAGACCTCTAGAGTTTGAGGCAGGCGAGCATGTGTTCCTCAAGGTATCGCCTTGGAAAGGTGTTATCTGTTTCGGTGGTGGAGGCAAGTTGAGTCCTCGATTCATCGGTCCATTCGATATTGTGGACGTGTGGGTAAGGTAACTTACAAGCTCGCATTACCACCAGCTTTAGCAGGTGTCTATGATGTATTCCATGTTTCTCAGCTCAGGAAATACATCAGAGATGACAGTCATGTGGTTGACTACTCAGACTTGTCTGTGAGGCCGGATTTGTCCTGTGAAATTCGACCCGTCTCTATCTTAGACCGTCGAGAGAAGGTGCTGAAGAATAGAGTCATCAAGTTGGTCTGAGTTTCTTGGGATCCTCGCTCGCCAAGGGAGTCTACTTAGGAGTTAGAGGAAGAGATTCGGGAGAGGTTCCCTCATTTGTTTGAGTAGTGTTTTGTTTTGCTTTGTTTTGCTTTGCTTTGTTCGGGGTTGTCCTATGTACCACTTGTATGAATTTCGAGGACGAAATTCTTCTTGTAAGGTGGGTAGGATTTGTAAGTCCTATTTTCAGATTTTATTGTATTTTGTATTCTTTTGATTATTATATTTGAATTCATTGTTATTGTGCATTTTGTCTTTTCTTGGGTTCTTTTGTTCCCTCTCGATCAATCTGTGTTCTTTTGATTGGATTCTGTTCTTTTGCGAATTTGGCTCTTTTCTATTTTGAATTCGATTTGTTCTCCTTTGTGTTCGTCTTATCTCATTGCATTTGTTTGTCTCTTTTTGGAGCCATAATCGATAACCAAAACCGACATAATATCAACCCAGAACCCTAATTTCTTGATCCCTATAAATACCCTATTAATTAAACCCTAATAACTATCTCTCTCTTTCTTTTCCGCCGTTTCTCTCTCCCCGCACCCCTTTTCTCTCTCTCTGTTTCTTGCTGAACCCAAAACCCAAACCGCACTCCACCAACCCCTATCGCTACTCCGATCGTCCTTCACCACCATCACCACCATCCTCACCGTCTCCATCCCCTCTCCATCTTCGTCCTCGTCGTCTTCTCCATTGCCCTCGCCATTACCCACCGAAACCCAACCACCGAAGTTTTCCATCGCCGTAACTCCTCGCCATTGCCCTATCCATCATCGTGCTCATCACCATCACACTCGCCGTCCCTCGCCGCTCCACCAAGTCCCCAAGCGTCGCCGTTCGAGTCCCCGATCGCGCGTGCCGTCGTTCCCCTGTTTTCGACCGAGAGAATAGTGCTCGTCTTCGTCGTGAGTGTCATCGCCGCTGTTGCTTCCCGACCATGGTACCGACACCGTTCCGCCACTGCAGCCGCTCGTCGCAGTCCTCGCGCTGTGCCGTTCGCTCTCTCTCTCTCTCTCGCTGTCGTGAGGAAGGAGACGATCAGCGAGTGGTCGATCTCACTGTTTCGTGTTCGGCCACACCTGATCCACTTTCCACTATCCCCTGTTCGGTTTGGATCAGGTGTGAAGAAAGGGATCCTATTGGCCAGATTCGGTGTTCCGTGTTCTGTGCGCACCACATCCTATTTCGGTGTTCTGTGTTCTGTCCCAATCTCGTGTGAGGAATTGGTCTTGGATCTTGCTGTTGCTATTGATTCTTCGCACATATTTTGGGAGATTTTGCCCGGGATTCTGATCCCGTTATTCATATTTTAATTATATCTGCAATAACAGGCATGTCTCTTCTTGAACCCTTTTTATTGTTTGTGTTCAAGATTATTTGATCTCCTGCAAGTAGATCCTGTCCTTTTACTATCAAAACTGCTTTTGACAATTCCGTTAAGATTATCAAGGGTTTACACGAGCTAACCCGACATACTCTTAACATCGTGCTATCTCTTTGATCTAAACCCAGTCCCCAATATTTCATGCATATGCACAATTAAACAACTTTTCATGCATAGGATTAATTGATTGCTTGGACATGATAATTGAACGTGCTAGATTGAATTTAATTGATGAATTGACACCATGACCATGATAAATGTATCTTTAGCCTTAGAATTTGCATGTTGACACATAGTATTGCTTTAATTACCAACTTGCATGCTATATGTGATCGTATGAATTATTTGTTATCTTTTCATGTTAAGTTGATTTCTGGACTGCTGTATGTTTCACTTTAAATCAGACTTTTAGCCATGCTAATGACATAATTTGAAAGAACTTCCTGAACATAAAATGTAGCCCTTGATGTCTAGATAATTTTTCTCTGGTCTGAATTTAAATTCCAATTTGTCATCTATTAGATAACATCACTAGACTGCAACTGTGTTAGTAATTTCAGACTCATAATTTCATGCGTATCCTGCTGTTGTTTATTTTATTTAACCCTGTTAACAGTAAAGGAAAAATCTGAAATAAATTATGCTGGGCCTAGACATGTATAGCTACTTCTCTAAATTTTTGTAGATTTTATTAATGAGTTCTCTGACCTGAAATAATTAATGGAACATAACCTACTGCATGCTGACTGAACGTAAAACCTGATTAGATTAGTGTTTTCACCCTAGTTCCTATGTCTTTTATATGCCTTAATTATACTCGCTGGAATCGTGTGGAAGTCTACTTTCCAGATGTTCCAGTGAATTCAGTTTTACTATTGTGTAGTGACCATAATTCATATTTTAGTACCGCATGGTCATGTTGTCCTGATTTTGTGAAATGTGTTAAATGATGTGTTTGGTTCATGCTTTGTCTGTAGCGCATAGAATTAGTCACACATAGTAACATACAACATTGACACCCTCTTGCATGCTCACATAGGATGAAAATAAACTATTAACAAGTCGGGTTTTATGGGTAGACTTGGTAGTGAACAGTCAGAAAATGTACTCGGTAAGGCCTTCTCGCTTGCACGTACACTTGACATAGAAGGAGGAGCATTGATTGCAATAATTGAATGATGATTCTTGCACGTATATTCTTGTTATCAATGTCGAGTACACGAACCGTGAATTCACCATCGGTCTAAAACGATTACTGTGCTTGCACAGAATCTGTGGAATGGGACGCAGCAGTACGTGCACTAGATAGGTTAATGAAATACTTAACAACCTGCATACTTGATCTTGTATTGAACTTGACTTGATATCACGCATTTTATGTGTGATCATTGTACACCTTTGATATTTCCTGCTCTTTGTTTCGTTCTTTGTCTTTGACCATGTTCCTTTCCTTTGATATTCATACTTTCCTATTATCCTTTGTTTTCTCTACTTGCCGCCCACGACTTGCTATAAGGGCACTCTTTTCTTTCTTTTTAGATTAAGATTTTACAGGTACTGAAGGACTTTTTCCCGAAGGAATTGGTGAGCAACGTTTTGAGTGTTGGATGCAGTCTTTGCTGCGCAGTTTTATTAATTGCTGCTAGATTTATTTTTTGAACATTGTTATCTCTTGTATTCTGTTTTGGGCTTTATGACCCGTAGTTTGTTTTGATCCCGGATGTTGGATATTTATACTATTGGTTTATTTAATTATTATTGAAACTTTATCATTGATTCATGTGGTTATGTTTCTTGCGTGGTTGTATTTTGTTGTTCTTATTGCTGAGTTAGTTTGGTATAGCTTATGAGTGGTGTTTACATTATTCGCTAGGCCTACGTTACGTACTCGTGTTTCGTATTTTGGGAAGCGGGGCGTGATAGGTACACTTAAAATTAGAGATTATTGTTAATTCTAGAATTTATAGTCCGATTCATTATTAACTAGATTCACTCCATCCCAATGGTTCTAGTCCTTCTATTATTACTCCAATAACAAATCTTAGACTCACTAATTATCAGTTAATTAATCGCTGTCTTGATTCTAGCTTTTACTAATAGTCTTCAAATTCAATTATCTTAATTAAGTCACTAGGCGTTCAAATCGCTTGAACCATAACACAACACTTTGCCTCACATCCCATTAATTTATATAACACTCAATCTATCCTTCTAGTTGGAGTCCTAAACTTAGAAGTTCAATTACTTACTCTCATAATTAAGACAACTAGTCAAATCTCATACTGGAGTTCAAGTGATTACTAAACATCTAGACGACATACATGGCTCGCGTCTTAGCTCCAATGCTATGCCACTAATTTAAGTCGATCACGACCTAACCAAAACCATAATCAGGGCCCAGCTTGGGCCTTAAATAGACCCGAACAGGCCCAAAAATAGAGCCCCAACCCGGCTAGCGGCTGACCGCAGACAGAGCATTATGGCTGCCAATTTGCCCTTTCTTCGCTTACAGTTTTGAACTCATTCTATGGCCAAAATCAAGTACTCCTTTGGTCCTATTGAACTTCATCTAACACATGGTCTTCTAAACAACAGTTTGCTAAATAAACAAGCAAAAAAGCCTAGAACAACAAAAAGGACAGCCAACAAAAATAGCCCTGAAACTGCGCATACTTGACATTCGAGCTCCTATTCTAATCCGAATTCAAGTGTTAGCAAGCTAGAACTTAGGATTCATATTGCTACATAATTGATAGTAATATGGTCTTAGAGAGTGTTTAAATATGTCTAAACGTGCATCGCGTCGAACCCAACATCAAGAAAATTTTAGCCAGACAAAAACAGTCCCAAACAATGAATATTTGACATTTTGAGCCCTTAATTATATTCAAATCAAAACCTAAGCAACCCTAAACTTAGGATCACTCAATTAAGCATCCAAACAGCAAGATAACTCTTTGAAAGAGTGTGATATGCATCTAAAATTGTCAACACAAACAGCCAAAAAGATGACTACTTCGACAATAACTCACTGTCATCCAGAGCACTTTTCGAACTTGTTTCAAGGGCTATTCGAGCCCGATCATGCAGAAACTCAAACATACATTTATACAGCAAACTAAACTTGAAATGGGATGTTAAAATACCCTAAAACAACAGCACAATTAACTCTAAACAGCGAAATAATTTACCTCCCAAAACAGTGAGCATTCGTCAAAAACAATGAACACACACATACGAATGATACATTCTTATGCTTAAATAACATCTATTTCTCATGCTAGTGATTACTACTAAATATACAAGTCCAATAGCATCCTATGGCATGCAAATTAGGATTAATAGATGAGTTTTTAGCTTGTTACGAACCACTAGAAATTGATAAACTTCAAACACAGAAACATGAACTTTTCATCTCTACAATTTGTATTTCGAACTAGATTTCTACTCATCTTACAATCTATTAATTCAATACCGAAATCAAGACAGCTAACCAATTATAGCATGAGAGGTCGTTTAAACGATTATTCTTACATGATGCAATCTATTAGGAAAAATGAAGTTGTACAAAGAAACTACAACTTTCTTTTTCTAACAATTACATCAATTTACTTAGCTTCTTATAAGTGTAATATCCAAATCATTTTAACGTACCATCCAAATCATAAACAAATAATACATCATTCTTCATGTCCTATTCCATGCAAAACAGATCATAATGTTTTAAAGAACACCCACCCTGATGAGAAGTTTGTGTGCTAGCCACTAGAATTCCGACCACCAAGCTTGCTCCTTGGCTTCTCCAAGCTCCTAGCCGACCGCCAAGCCTCTTGAACTAGACCTAGTTTCTCATCCCTGCCTCCTTGCTCCCTCCAACAACACCCCAATCGAACTAAGTGTTTTAGAGGAGATAAAAGAGTTCAAATGAGATGAAAGTTGGCTCCATGAGCCCTATATATGGTCGGCCACAAGTGGGGGAAGGGGAGGAGTTTTGGTTGGGTTCCAAGGCACTCAAGTGCTCTTTGGAACTCCATAAAAATGATGCTCCTATTCTATCACCCTAGGGACCCTACCATATTTTTTGGAGACACAACTCACTCATGCCCTAAGCTAATAATAGCAAGCGCGGGGGGGGGGGGAGGGGGGGGGGGGGGATATTGGCCAACCTACTCTTGGTCTTCTATTTATATATTTTTTTGTGTGTGTGTCATTCTGTCACATTTACCTGTTACCCAGACCTGACTCGTACCCAGCATTGGAACGGAACCGATCTGATCTATATTGGTCCGGGTCCTAAAATAAGACCCGATGCACTTCTGAGTCCGGATCCGGGTTCGGGTCTGCTCATAATAGAACCGACCTAGACCTGTTAAAAAGAACCCCCAAAATATGGAATTTGAATAACAGGGTTGTAGGATATAAATAGTATTTGTTGAAGATACATGTGTAAATATAATATTTATTCATGTATTTAAGTGCATTTTTTTTGAAACCATAGGGTATCGGGTGCAAAATACTTAAGTGCACATATTTATTCCCCGCTACCGGACCCGACGGGTAATTTTTTTTAACTAGGACCCAGACCCGGAGCCGGTTCTCGCAAGTCTGGGTCCAGGTCCGGGTAGTGGAGGACGTGGCCCGATAGGACCCGATACCAGCTCTATTTTTCATGTTTCACCAAGTGTGCACACATAAACTAGGTTAGTTGGTTAGGGTCTAATGAGTTAGTCCTAGCTAGGTCCGATCGTATAAATCTATGTGTTAGGTTTCAAACACCAAATAGTTTATTTCACTCTAACTCAATTATAATTGAGACGCTGATGCACAATGAAATTGACAAAAATACACTAGCACCAGCGACTCTCACAATGTGAACAATTTAATAGACAAAATAATTATGCATTATGTTAGGGGTATTACAATTACTATTGTATTCTAAGTTCATCATGACAAGATTGAAGATGGAATTTCGGAGTCTTACCTTTTGATGACAGTCCGAAATCTCTACCGTTTGCACTTGCCTTTGACTCTTCCTCTCTCTCAATCTCACAATTACTCAGTTCAGCAAGAAGAATCCTTGAGCTCAGTTAAGGGCTATTTATAGCCATAAGAGAGGGAAAATACAGATTTTGGGGCTGTTTCAAAGTTGTTTTGGGGCTACTTTGGAACAGATTGAGAGGAGATTTGGTGCTGAAATCAATGGGAATATTAAGGGAAATCAGCTCCCATCTTATTATCCATAAGAAAGTTGAGGTATTTGGGGGATAAAATCAATAAGATATTGCTGTTTTTAGAGGGAAACACGGAGCTGAAATTTCAGGTTTAAAACTGAAATTTCGAATTTGAATTCAAATCAAACCAACTGAAATTTCTCTTGGAGGGAAATCTTACTGCCACCTGCACATATGATTTCACTCCTCATCATCACCTCAAGACATGGATTCCCCCGTCACGCTTCAAACAAATATGAATGTAACTCATAATATGAACTAACATGTAAAAGTGCCACTAAACAAATTAAGACATGGAAATCCAATTTATTAATTCAAACATCATTTCACTTTATTAATGATAATAGTTTCATAAAAAGATAATATACAAATGCATGTGCATTATACGTGCAAGGGAAAAATGGCCATTTACCATTTTGTTGGGTGTTACACTCACCGCTCAAAGTTGCTCTGACAACTTGTTTGATCTTCAAAAGACACCAAGTCTCCAGATTCGGCAAGCACCGACTTCAGAGAGAGATAAAACGTCTAAACTCGGTCAAGCTAGATCTAGGAAAGCATTCATATGAAATTTGGCCAAATCGAGCCAAAATTTAGAACAATAAATACAAGCCTGAAAGCTTGAAGTGTTTTATTTCAGAACTGTTACATACTCGGAAAATCGAGTGATCAACGACAAGCTTATACAGTTCACACCGTTAAGGCGCTCTGACTCGTACAAGCGAAAACCTTGCCTAGGGAACCTTCTTGTTAGGGGCATCACCCCCCCCCCCCCTCTTCTCTTGACCCATGCAGACCATGTCCAGCCCAGCAGATAGTGGTGGCACCTTGGGTTTCCGATGCGGGCCTTTTCGAGTGTTAGCCATGTTAGACATTCCAGCAACCTCGATCTGGGGGTCCCTAGGGTTCGTCGGCCCCATCCGAACTCCCGAAGATGGACCCCTAACAGAAATCCTGCCTCTAGGAAGAGGGGTGACCTTCGATCCCGCCACTCTGAATTCCACCTTCAAACGATATATTTCTAACTCTTTCCTCTACGAGCATTTTCCGAAGGAAGGAGTCCATCAGGATGTCAGAGCGATCCATCAAGGAAGGCCCCTCGGGCACTGGCTAACCCTAAGTCCCTCCTAATCATCGCCTCTTTCAGACAAACAAGCTCCAAATTTAGTTCGTGCGATCTTCCGATATGATAGGAAAATATTGATTCCTTATACTTCGACTCCTTATGATAACAAGGTATACTTGACTCCGCTAAGCATAATTTATTTCGAAGGTAATCGGGTTTGGTGTCTAGAGGGTCGGCCGTAACATACCCGACGACCTAGAAAGAAGAGGAGAAAAGACATCACAAAGTGGATCAAAGACTTCAAATAAATTTTCAAGTCTTAAAGATTGGGGAAGCTATACAACGAAAATAAGTTGACAACGAAAAGCAATTTTTTTTTCAAGTCACGAAGTTCGGCCCAAAACAGCTTCCGATCATTTTGCATTGATAAATTTTGAAGTACAAACGGCAGTGGCCATTCCGCGCTCGGATAAATTACCAAAAAAAATATTAATAAAAATGAACAAGTCCTACTGCTTAGAGGTGGATAGCACCTATTGGTTCGCATTAGGAGCTACTTGGTCTTCATCTGCCTGTCCTTCAGTCTCGGGGTCAGGGAAAACTCCTCCCCAAAAAGGGATCTCCTTAGAGGTCGGGGGAACCTCATCGTGCTTCATCGAATAGGAGAAGCCTTCGAGGTTGAGGTCGGTGTACTTGCACCCAAAGTGCTCCAGGGCCCACTCATAGCCCTGGTCCTGAGCAACGACGACAATATCGATGACCGCTTTCTGGTCGCTCCTCAGCACCTTCTCCTGTGCCTTCCATCCCTCCTCCTTTGCCAGCCTATCCCTTTCTGAGGGTATGGATGCCTGCTCCGCATTGAGGGTTCTCTCCCTCTTCTCGAGGTCGTCGAACCTCACTTGACGTCTTTGTACTCTCTCTCGGATGAGGGTCTTGATCTCGTGCTCATGCTTCACCTTCATCTCCGCACCATGGAGGGTCACCTGCAAAAAAGAAGTCAAACACATAGAAAATTTGAGAATGGAAATGCTATTACATCCCAAAGAAAGGGTAAGGTGCTAGCCACTATGTTGGCTTAAGCCCACTTACGATAGCTCAACTCATACATCTCCATTGTGAGCATCCTTCAGTCTTGCAGCGGAGCGAGGTTTTCCACCACCTCCATGGCGACCTTTGGGTCAGTGAGTGAGTTTGCCACCTTCATCGATCACTCTAGCGCAAAGGTCTCCTCGGCCGAGTTCCCTAGGGTTTCCGTGGCCTGCAGATGGACAGGAGGGAGAGGGGAGTTGGTAAGGTCAGTGATGGTGAGGTCAATTGAGCTCTGAGAAGAAGACGCCATGGAAGATTGCGCCTTTGACTTCTTGTCCCTCGAATTGGCGTGCTTCTCAGGGGCTTGTTGGAAGCCAAGGACAATGACCTTTTCTTGCCCTTTGGTTGCTCGACAATATTCTTATTCGCCAGCTTGGCCCATCGGGCCTCGGTCTCCTTCTCGGTGAGCATGGCTGCAAAGAAAAACAATAGGAATTTAGAATGAAGTTAAAAACTTGAACATAATGAAAACAAGAACATACTAGGGTAGGTCGGATTCAGTCTGAATCTCTCCAAGTGCCTCTCGAGCATCTTCGAACAATCAACATTCTCCTGTGCAAAGATTTGCTTGAACTCATCATCTTTCTCTGGGGTGAAGACCCTAGACCTCATGGGCTTCATATATCCACCTGGTGGGGATATCTCAAGACTCGAGACTTCGGATAATAAAGTACTTCGATTTTCACTCCTTGAGGGTCGGTGCTTCCTGTACCCATGACTCGGGATGCATGTGGTACACCGACTGTCACGCCCCGCTTCCCAAAATACGGAATACGAGCGCATGACTAAGCCCAGCGAATGATTTCTCAATCATCCATAAGCTGTAGGATCGACTCAGCATCACAACAAGTATATATAACAAGAGAGATATAAAACCAAGCATGCATGAATAATTTTCTAGCAACAGAAACAACTGAATTATAATAAACCATCCAAGTAGTTTCAAGTCTGAATCAAAGTAAAACTCGGGAACATCAGCCCGTTACAAGTTCTCAATTTTTCAAGAAAATAATAATTCAAATAAACTAATAATGCAAGAAATTAAAATATTCCAGTCAAGTCCTTCTCCACTTGGAAACTAGAACCTTTGCTCAGCAATTCCTGCGGGAAGCTCGTCTCCAAAGTCTGTTTAATAAAAGATAAACAGGAAACAAGAGGGGAAACAAGAGAAAATGCCCTTAGTGCAAGTTAGGGCCACAAATAGTAAAAGCAAGTACAAGAAAGGGGAAAACAAGAATCGGAATCAAGAATAAGCAAGGTTATAAGAAGTAGTAGGCAAATTCAAAGACCAGCTAGCAAGAGGAAACATCTTAGTAACTAGGTTGGATAACAACTGCTAGTGGTGAAACACATGTCAGGTACACCTATAAGGGTAATTAATGTCAAGTGTCAACTCAAGTCTAGTGTCATATGTTATCTTAAATGTTAGGTCTCAAATGTCTAGTCATCCAGTCCAAGTGTCAAGTTATCTAGCTCAAGTTTCTCAAGTCCAAGTCTAGTTCAAGTTATCGAGTCCAAGTCATCAAGTTCAAGTCTAGTGATGAGTTACTAGCTAGGTAGCACGACATGCATCCATTATACTACATGGTTGCTACAGTCAAACACTTTCGTTTAGATCTAGTAATGGATTTTATAGGGCGGCGTACTCAGGTATCAAGTATCAAGCAAGCCATGGTTCATGAATCGAAAATTAAATAACAAGTTCACGAAGCAAGTTCGCGAATCCACAAGCAAGTTCAAGAACCACACAATGGGTTCAAGAATCAAACAAGTTCATGAGCCGAGTAACCGACTCCATGAATCAAACAAGATACAACAAGTTCATGAACCAAGTATTGGGAAACACGGGCCCCCTTCCGAGTACACGTATCTATATTGTCCACTCTATAATCTTTCCCAAACCCCGGCTTGTTATTGTTATTAACTCTTATCAAGCAAGCACATCTAAGTAAATGTTGTAAATTAATTCTAGAAAAATTTAGGGATGTCCTAGACGATGTCCAGCAGCTACACACAAAATTTGGGGTCAAACGCACGCTGTTTGCACAGCTAAAATAATTCGCAAAGTCAACATATACAGCAGTTTTTACAGAACTGCGCCTACTGACACAGCTTCCGTATAACAGCCATATCTCCTAGACTGTAACTCCAAATTCAATCATTCTGGAGTCTATCGACATCTACACATCCTGATCTACGTTTCATATTCAGGGCTCGGGTCCAAATTCCAAAGATAAGAGGGTCGAAACCGCAAAAGAAAATCCAGACAGCAACATAGGGAAATAATTCACTAATGTAGATTTCATAGAATTATGTAATTTGGTGTCTAAAATCATTATGTGGCACAAATACATGGTAATGAGAATCAAACAGAGAATAGTAATATTTTTCAAGTCATAATAATCACAAATTTGCCAAAACACTAAATTTATATGCGTCTACAATTTCTAGGGGTCCTTAATTCATATGTCCAAGTGATTCACAAGTTCAAGGGGTAAAAGAGTCCAATTGAATTATTATTTAATGCGAGGAAGTTTTGTGACTCTTAGATTGGTGAGTTTGAAGGTTCAAATTGATATACTATGATATTCAAAGGGAGTCACAAACTAACTACATGTGGTATTTCAAAGAGACTTGTACTAGAACGATAAGATGTACAAGGTTACTTGCCTTAAATCGACGGTTGAAATCTCCGCTTGTTGAAGCAAAAAGAGTAGAAAAAATCTCCGGAAATATCCTCGAAATGCACGTGCAAAATTTGATCGAAGAGTGAATTTCTCCCACACCGGATCTGCCCAGAACAGCGTTCAGCAAGCTCGGATCTGGCGCGCCCAGAACAGCGAACAGCAAAGCGCACCAATCGGATCTCTTCTGTGCACCGGATCCAAACCCAGAACAGCGAACACGGCTTCGGGATTTGCTGCGGAACGAACACAGAACAGCAAAATCCAGCCACTCAGATCGCAGCGATGCAGCGGATCAGATCCGAGCAGGGGACAGCGGATCCGGGATCTGGTGTGGCGAAACACGGGACACCGATCACCAGCACGAATCTTGATGAGATCTGGCGGATGAGAAACGCTCCCTCTCTTTCTCTTCTTCTTCTTCGTTCGATCTCCTTCTTCTCCGACGTTCGACTGAGTGGAGCTCGAGGGAGAGGGCGACGGCGTGGCTGGTTCTCTGGCGGCGACTGCGGTAGTGTCGGAGCGCGGCGAGGCGGCGGCGACGTCGAGAAGCGACGCGCGGCGAGGTGCTCTGTTCGTGGGTTTCAAACAGGGGGCGAGAGCGGCGTTGGGTTCGGCGGTGATGGGGAGATGGCGGTGGTGGATGTTGTGGAGGTGCTGGCTGTGGGGGGTCGACGAGGATGGCGGTGGTCGGAGGTGAGTCGAAGGAGGTGGGTTTGGGCGGTGGAAGATGGAGACGAAGGAAACGGGTGAAGGATTAGCGGCGGTAGTTTTTGATTAGGGTTAAAACAGTAGATAATTAGGGTTAGGGGTTTAAATACTAGGTTTTGAGGGTATTGGGTTTAAGAGTTTTGGGGATCCGTTTCAAAAAGAGCCCAACAGGAGAAGTGATCAAAATGCATTAAAATAGATATTAGAGAGATAAAGGAGCAGAATTGATCTATCGTTCATGAAGAACGGTGCAAGATGGCACACAAACGAATTGATAAAAGAACCCACAATTCGAGTCGAGACAAAAATAACGATTTTATTCGAACAGAACAAAATACGGAATCTCAAATAGACAAAAGAGTACAATTGAGAGAAATACAGTATAAAATACGAATACGGGGTAACAGGAGTTACACCGACCCTCGTACGATTGGACTGTACCCATGGCTCGTATGGAAGCACCGACCCTCGTACGATTGGCCGGTGCAAAGGCCTAGACACCGCCTGAAATACTTGAGCTTGAGAGGCATGCCCTTTTGCCAACATAGCAAGACGAAGCTAACGTTATGCTTCCATGAATTGGGCCCAAAATGTATCTGACTAACCCCGCCCCAATTTAATACTTCCTTGACGAACGGGTGAAGAGGCATCTGAAGTTCTGAGACGAACGCATCGGCGGGAAACATGCGACCCATGGTGCGAGATTTTTAGTGGGTTAGAGATCGGAGTTTGCAATGTGAAGCTCATACGTATGAGGGATTAAGAAGGCATTCCGGATCAATGGGAGATCCGTCGTCACCAAGGTGTTCTCCATCCTATCTGCCTCGAACGAATGGGGGAAGGTGGTCGAAGCTCGAACTAGAGCAAATGCTTGTTGTCGTCGGGGTACATACAGATGGTCAAAGGTTCTTGAAGAGTGGGACGACTCATATCGGCCTCCCTTTCGTACTCCATCAGCAATGGCTCTGTATCCATGGGCCAAACGAACTTCTTATTCCTTCTTGTCGGTATTGGAGCTCAAGGGGGATCAGACGCAATCACCCCACCATAATCCTTCGGGGGAAGAGGACGTATCACCTTCCTCGCATGAAGGAACTTCCTCATCCTCTTCGCCCGAAGGTACCACAACCACCTCCAAGGGAATTATAGTTCCCTCCTCATCCAAAGGAATCACCATGGCTTCCTCCTCCTCCTTCTTACTACTCCATGACACTTCCAATTCCACTGTGTCCCTGTCATCCTCGTGAAGGGACCAAGACTTCAATGAAGAGTTGTCACGACCGGAGGTTGAGGCAGAGTCATCAGACCGAACCTTAGACATGACTAAAAGAATACTTTACCTGGGAAGGGAAGTACGAAGGCGCCCTGATGAACTCAATAATATTCACATTTAGGAGCAATAATCTTAGTGCAATTAGACATTTAAATGCTCTGTATGTGGTAATTTACTCTTCTTTTCTCTTTTCCATAGGAAACAGCCTAAAGCAGCCAAACGAAGCAGATTCAAGACTAATATAGACTGAAAGGATGATTACACAGAAACTGCAGAGTATCAGTCGACTGGTTATTCAAATAGGCGACTGGACAGAGAGGCTGAAGCTGCTCGGTACGGTCGACTTACTCCAACACCAGTCGACTTGACAGATTAATTGTGAATCTACAGATGTCTCGACACAGTCGACTGATTTCAAAACCAGTCGACTGGTATTCAGCGGAGTTAAAAGATAAGAAAGTTTAAGATCCAGCCTCAGCCAAATCCGAATCAAATGGAAGTTATCCAAACCCAGGTCGTCTGCGTGTAACAACTCGTCATTAATTTAGATAGGGGACCAGGGTTGGCAAGTAAGAAGGTGGACTCAGTCTTATGCGTGAAGAGATAAGAAATCAGGAATTCAATATCTGCAGAAAAGGAAGAAAAGAATAAAAGAGAAAGAAATAAAACGCAGATCAAATAAGGAAAGAAATAAAAAAAAGAAGAGGACTTTTCTGCAAAAATGTGCAAACCCTAAACTCTCTTCCCGTGTTCTATAAATATCAACCAAGAGGCGTTATTCGAAAAAAAAACTAACCATCGACCAGCAAGCATCAAGATACCAGTATCAAAGAGAGAGGGGAACAAGTCGACTGCTGATTGGGCTCAATTTCAACATCATACAAATCAGTGTTCTTCTGTTCTTCCTTTACTTTTTATTTTTATTGTAGAGTCATGAATTCTATTTTATTAATCAATAAAAGTTTTATTATGTGGAACTAATTTCATAGTTGGGTAGATTGAAACCGTAGTCATGTAATGCTTATATTCATCTGAATGCTACTCTATTACTTATTGATTAAACCTGATTGAATTGGTATATATTTATAATAATCAAACTTGTTCAGAAGTTCTACGAGCAGTCGACTGAGAGTGACAGCAAGTCGACTGCCATACAGAACCTGAGTTTATCAAGTTTGCATATTATAAATCTGAATCTGTTATATGAGTATAGAGACGACCTGTATCTTGTGCTCATAACTTGTAACACAGGAATCTTTAGGGATTCTTGGTTTAATCAACTTGAAGGATCTAGATCTGATACCAAATTCTAGAACTTCGAGTGTTTGTTCGTTTCCATTGTTCTTATGTTTTCTTTAAGTGCAACTTAGTAGATACCATGCTAAATACTTAAGGAAAGAAACGAATTAGAGTAGATACCATGCCTAATTCTTGGCTTAGGGAAACAATACTTTAAGGAGTAGATACCATGCCCTTAAAGGAACGAACATGAGTGATTAGAGTAGTACAGAAGGTGACTAGCATTATTGACTACAAGTGGAAATCAACGCCCAACTACCTTAATAGATATTTGTGACTCAAATTGTGATGCTACTTAATTTAGATTTTTATCATTTCATTACCTTTCAATCAGACTTTTAGAACAAAACTTTATGATTAGCATTTTCTTTTGTTTTATTGGTTAGTAAGTTAATTTCTACAATCTCTGTGGGATCGACCCTTGCTCTTCACTACGCTTCTCTAAACGATTCGTACACTTGCGAGGTTTTTAATTTGTGTCCAGTTTATCTATTTATTTAGGTAGCTGGATTTCACAACACGCCCAAAAAAGTCGACGAAAAAGTTGCCAGGAAGAGAGAAAGAACGATCTAAAAAGAGAATCTATGGGTGATGAGAGAGAGAGTAAAGAGATAAAAAGGGGGAGTAGGGGTTATATACACTGGACAAATGTCTCAATATCCACAAACAGCACATGGCCCAATCCAAATGTGTCACGAACCTGCAAATGTATAACAGTACAAACTCAATGAAAAATCCTAAGTCAATGATCTTCGGCAGCTTGGTTCATCCCTCAACACGTTATTCGAACCACTCGCTGAAATCTTCAATTTTCGATGGGCTCGTTCCTCATCGCGTCATCCAAGCCACTTGCGAAAAACTTACAATTGTGCTAGGCTCATTCTTCGGCACGTCATTTGAGCCACTCATGAAAATAATCTTTATTTTGCTTGGCTCGTCTCTCGGTGCTTCATCCGAACCACACACAAAAAACCCCAATTTTTCTTGGTTATTCCATCGGCGCCTCATCCAAACCACACGCGAAAAACTTCAATTTCGCTTGATTCGTCCCTCAGTGAGTGAACCGAGGCACTCACAAAAATTTTAATTTTTTTTCTGGCTCGTTCCTCGGCACTTCATCCGATCATCCGAACTACATGCAAAAAACTCCAATTTTTCTTGGCTCGTCATCGGTGTGTCATCCAACCACTCGAAAAAAACTTCAATTTGTTTGGCTTCCCTCAGCACGTCATCCGAGCCACTCGTGAAAATTTCAACATTTTTCTAGCTCGTCCCTTGGCGCGTCATCCGACCCACTCGTGAAAAATTTCAATGTCACTTGGCTCGTCCTTCGACATGTCATCCAAACCACTTGCGAAAAACTCCCCATTTTGCTTGGCTCGTTCCTCAGCTCGTCATCCGAACTACTCGTGAAAATCTCCCAATTTAGCTTGATTCGTCCCTCGGTGCATCATCCGAGCTACTCGCGAAAAAATGAAAAAATTTCTTGGTTCATCTCTCAACGCGTCATCCAAACTACTCTCGAAAAACTTCAATTTCGCTTGGCTCATCACTCAATGCGTCATCAGAGACACTCGCGAAAATTTCAATTTTTCCCTAGCTCGTCCCTCGGCTCGTCATTCGAGCCACTCGCGAAAATTTTAATTTTGTTGGGCTTGTCACTCGGCACGTCATTTGAGCCTGAATTCCCCAGGTCGCCGAACCACATCGTGGCTCGTCCCTCAACGGTCTTCTGAACCTCCATGCCTCGAATTGTTGAGCCTCTTCGAGATGAAGCAATAAAAGGGGCTCTTAGATCTATTGAAAATTCACGTCCGCCCAAACAGGAGGATTCAAATCCTATAAAGTGGTTAAAAATTCGGAAAAATTTAATTAGGAAAATTAACAGATCCCCAAAAATAGCCAAAATTCTAGAATACCTAGTCTGAGAACCTCTAAAGATCAAAAGGGGTCATTTGCGAGCTCTAGAAGATGATCACTGCCTTCAGGAACTCTGTATGTAACTCCTGACGTCCCCGGGAGAGTGCTAATCTTCGAAGGCTACTTGAACCAACCTCCAAGACTGGGGGGCTTTTAATGTAGGTGATAATTATATCCACTCAGAGCCATACTATTTCTACACGAATCTCTGAGTTCTTAAGGGCGGAACGGTAACTTCACAACTGTTGCAGGCCCACAACGATAACATGGGACGTCGTCAGGCTTGCCATCTCAGCTCAGCCAATGAATGAGACTGATTCGTGACCCAAAATAGGGGTGATCCAGTAGCCAATCACGGCTGGCATTCAAATCCCCTAAAACAAGAAGACAATAAGTGATCTGATCTCTTAATTAGAGGAATCTCCCAAATCAGTTAAAAAGTATTTCTAAAACTTCTCCACCTCAAGCCTATAAATACAGCCTCTCCCTCACCATTACAAGGTTATGAATTTTTATCCACTAAAACCCAGTTAATACTCTCAGTTGCTAACTTGATCCAGAGGGTCTATTGCTGGAAAAACTCCCTGTGTTTCAGGCTTTCTTGTAGGTTTCCGGTGGCAAATATTAGCCTCACATTAGATCTAATCAACAACGTGGATCTAAGATTTCTCCTTATATAAAAAACTCTTCATTTGGTTGGTCACACAGAAAAAAGCAGCATCACTAGTACAGTTGAACAAAAACTTGATGCAAGGGCAAGTGAGAATGAAGAATAAGGATGAGAAAGATAGAAGTGATAGGAAATTGACGGAAGGGGAACGGGTCTTTGTGCAACTTCAACCTTACCGCCAACAATCACTAATACACACATATATAAAAGCTCTCCAAAATGGTATTGTGTATTCTATTTGATCCGAAAAAAGATAGGAAACGCTGCTTATAAGCTTCGCAGCCAGAGGAGACCATATTCATCCCTTTTCCATGTTTCTATGTTAAAGAAGTGCATTATGGATCCTATATCTACTCCTCCAATCAATTTTCCTGAGATTAATGAGGAGAATGAAGTGAATTTTCAGCCACAAGAAGTTTTGGGAGGCAAATGATCAAACAAGGGCAAAATTTCACCTCAATGGTATTAATACTTTGGGAGGGATTTGCCTTCGGAGGAGGTAACTTGGGAAGGTGAAACTGTCATGGCCAAATATTTTCCGCATTTGAATTTTGAGGACAGTGTCAATTTCAAGAGGGCGCACAATATTTATACCATATCTGCAATTTATTCAAAGCTAGTGAAGAGGAAGCAGACCCAATGGAGTGAAGGGCCACTACAGCAAGAAAACCACTCCCAATTACCTTACCGACCTCATTACGTGTAAAGGCACGTGCAAAAGGGAGGACTGGCACACATGCAAAGATTAGCCAAGACGGAAACAAATCATTATATGGTTTGCGGATCAAACTATGGTAAGCCTTGAGATATAAAAGGCCAAGAATACAGTAGAATAGATTATGAAAATGTTTTGCTATTTTCCCAATTCTTGAACTACTTTGTAGGGGCCAGGATTCCCGTTAACGGAAATCCGCGACACAAGGCAGAATTTTTTTTCTTCCAATGCATCTCAACACAGTAATAACACGAAAATTTAAAAAACTCTTTATTGCCAAATAAGGTCATTACATCATTAATTACAACGTATCTTGTTCCTGAACAAAGAATACAAATTACATTAGCTCATTACAACATATTACAAAAATATTTACAGACTCCACTTGTAAAGCTATCAGCTGTCTTCCAGAATGGTAATCGACTGATCACCGCCGAAACTCCACTAAGTGGTCAGTCTGCTTCCCTAGGACGTGCCCTTCGGCTTGAGTCTTCCGCTGCACGACTCTGATAATTTTGCTCCTGCTCGAATGGTAGGTAAGTACACTGCTCCTCCATTTGGATGCCTGCATTCCCGATCCAGTTTTCAGACCTAATTGAGTGGGCACGTCAGTACGTATACTGATGCAATGCTTATGAAACTAGCAATCTCCAACTCGCACATCCACAAACCATCTTGAATGGAAAAGAAAACATGCATCCTAATTTTCTAGTGTCCGTGTATGCCATGACCTGAAATCTAATGCATAATACCAAGTACAAAAATGGATGCACTTAATCTAATGTCAGCAAGACTCTGAAAATGCATGCATCTTATACTATATACGTTCCAGATCAAGCCGTCTTCTCCAGTTTCAGGGTTTCGAACCTTCGCCATGCAATGCAATCTAGTGTTGTACACTTCCTGTTCCCGATAAGTACACATGATTGAGGAGTTTATAAAATTTCGGGGTATTCCCGTTTGTCACTAATAACCGTCGCACCGGACCTCTCTCAAAAGATGTGACGAACTTACATATACTCCGCAGCATACCCATTGCGCCGAAGATCCATGAGACCACCGCCCCTATGGTCCGTTCATGTCCACCAACATAGATCAAGGGAACATCCTGTTCTTATCAAGGTACCTCAGGAATTAACAGAGCGAAATACGGCTCCCATGTTCTTAACCATTGAAAAGACACAGCCCGTATCCCTTTGATAGGAAGAGAAAACCCCGGTTATCACAGCCAAATACTGGCCTCTTAGAGAAAATCAGATTATAGGGAATCGTCTCTAATACCAACTTTTTCTTTAGGCAAAAAGTAAAGAGAACTTAATTAATAACAATTTCTAAAATATGTTTCAATCAAATTATACACGGTGTTTAACAAATAGTCGATCCTTAACTGGTCTGTCAAAATGATAACCTGGCGAGCCGATATTCATCGGCTGCCACCAATTCTGTTGGTCTTCGACCAAAATCCTCGGCCCGTGACCCTCAGTGAGTGACACAACGTGCCCAAGGAATGCTTTTTACCGACAATCACTTACAAACATGACACCCAACTATTGATAGACCAAGGCTTACAAACATAAATAAACATACTCAAAACATGATAAAATCAGTATCTCGAGTAAAGCAATGCTACAAGTTCACAAATCCATAACTCGGACTAAAGCAAAATAAATACTCCACAAAAAAAAGGCCTAGATTTGCCCTAATATTAGAAAAATCATAACTTCTAAAATATAATTCGGAAATGCATGATCTTATCCATTTTGGAAAGCTAAGACTCTATGCTACAAGTCTTTAGTTAACCATTCATTCAGATTCAGCCGTCTAGATGCTATAAAATCCCGATATGTTCTCAGCTGTACACTTCTCCAATGTAAATGCTGCATCTTGTTATTAACATAAAAACTTGCTTACTAATCGGAATTACTCGATCTTAGATTCTATAGAAAGCTGGTAGTGCCTACTACAACTTCTTAGTTGATCACATCCTCAAATTCATCCATTAAAGTACTTTAAAACTCCAATTTCTATTAGTGTACACACAGGAAAAAGAGTTCCTGTACAAAAACCAAGTCTTTTTTTTTATTTGGACTGGTTCTGCCCAACCTTAGAAAAATCATAACTTTTGCAATACAAACTGGAATTTCATGATTCAAGATTTTTCGGAAAAATATTACTCTCTACTACAAATCTCTGGTTGGTCATTCTTTTAGATTCGCGACACACAAATCCAGAATTACACAAATGCACTGACTAGTTAAAACTGAACTGAACTGAACATGCTGTAGTCAAAAATCAATATCAATTCAACCATAAGTCGAATATATATGAAATTTTAGATTCAGTAACTAGACATATACAAGTCTAATTTATTCAGAAATTGCTTTCATTTTCAAAATAGATAGAGAGTTATAGACCTTTGAATTCAGTGAAAAAACATTCTCCTGCTCTCAGCAGGGTATAGGGCTCTTGGTTATAAACTAATTTTGAAACTCCATCAAATATTATCTAACAATTATGAAATTTTAGAAATATGATCTAGACTCATACCAAATACTACAGTAAAAATTTCATTGCAAGATTACGCACCAATAAATAGTTATGAATTATTGAACTTCAATTCCCAAACAGAGCTAAACCAACTTTTGGTTCTGCACCAGTTGCCAATCTATATTTTTTTGAAGTATCAAACGAACTCAGAAAAATGTGAAATTTGAAACAGTTTCTAACACATTCAAGAATACCTAGTAAACAATTGGGCTTAAAATACTCAACCAATCCCGAGACATGACTTTTGGAAGAGCACCCAAGTTTTCAGAAAAACAGCAGTTCTCTAATGCTTACTACCCAAAAT
This sequence comes from Hemerocallis citrina, assembly GCA_017893485.1. Lineage (NCBI taxonomy): Eukaryota > Viridiplantae > Streptophyta > Magnoliopsida > Asparagales > Asphodelaceae > Hemerocallis > Hemerocallis citrina. The sequence goes on from CM030366.1 coordinate 21,495,673, forward strand.
TTAAATAGTTGATTGAGATACTAAATGAACCCCAAATATTATAAAAATAATTAAGCATGCTCTAGACCCATAGTAGAACATACCCTAAATAATAAATTATACTCAATCATCAACTCAATTTGTGAAACTTAACCATTACTCATGCATCTACTAACTTTTACTCCTTCTCACAAGAATTGTATATAAAAAAAATAGAGTTTTTGAGAACCCCCATCCTTCCAAAAGAGAAGTTGATTCTTTTCTTCAAAATTGCCTCCTCCTCCAAGCTTGCTTCCTTGAGTTATTGTGTTCCTAAAACAAAGAGGAAATTTTCTCTGTTGGCTAAACCTACTATTTTCTTTTCTTTTCTCTTTTACTTTTTTTTTCTTCTTCTTAAAATAAGTAGATGAAGAATTGAATGAAAAGATGGAGTTTTATAGAAAATGGAGGGAAAATAGAGGGTGTGGATGAGTTGGTGAAGTGAGTGGGAAATGAAGGGTGTAGATCTAGTCAACTTAGTCCTAGGAAAATTTCCTAGAATCTTCCTAACTCTCTTTTCCACCCCAAACTTGGCTCATCTTGAACCCTTGGATCTTCTCAAGATCTCATCCAAGATCTCATCAATTCTCATTCTGGAAGTAGGGTTCCTAACTCTAGGTTAGGTTTCTAACCCTAGGTTTAGGTCAAGAAACTCTAACCCAAGGTTAAACAAACTCTAACCCGAAAGAAAAACAATGTATGATTATTTACAATTCAAATTAATATGTATATTCGTAGCAAAATATATTTAAATATTTAAATTATAAAATATACACGGTCGTATTCACACCCAAAGTAATTATAGATCGTATATCATCTATGATCCAATATGATCAAATCATATATATATATATATATATATATATATATATATATATATATATAATCTACATAATTAAAATAAGATAAATTAAATTTATATAAGAAATATGTTTATAAAAAAGTATTATTAGGAAAATACATAATCGCGTGCAATTCTAAACTGTACACGAATTATAATGCAAAATAGTTATATGCTATTTTTTGTGGGGTGTTACATCACTCCCTCCTTAGACACATTCTGTCCTCAGAACGATTCTATGGGCGAGAAAAATAGCAGACAATCATCAATGATCAGAAGATACTTTCCTGATCATCCCCAATTCCTCGAGAAACATCCTCGACATCTGACTCTCAAAGTGCTCAATACCTGTTCACAAGCCTCAAGTGCTCAACGCTTTTCTCCATCCTGGAGATAAATCTCATCATGTGGATCATTTTAGGGCCTGACTCATCCTGCATCCATCGTACTGGGGATGAATTACCTTGGGGGATGTCGCTCTCGTCCTGGACCACTCGAGATCAGTCCCTCTCCACAGAACATTATGGGGTCTATTTCATCCCACGTTCCGGAACACTGGGGAATATATCGCTCTACGGATTATTCTGGAGCCTCCTTCATCCGTGAATTTCTTCGTGGGTATTACTCTCGTCCTCAGAATATCAGAATACTAGAGATTAGTCCCACTCTACATAACAATCGGGGGCCTATTGCATCCATCGTTTAGAATACTGTGGAATATCTCACTCCTTGGTTCATTCTGGAGTCAATGTCTCACTAAACTGCTTGTGAATGTTGCCATCGTCCCTGGAATACAGGAGACCAATCCCGCTCCACAGAACATTCTGGGGCTTATTTCATCCCACGTTCCGGAATACTGGGAATATCTCGCTCCATGGATTATTCTGGAGCCAACATCTCACTCCTTATACAAGATCTCTGCATGCCTCCTAGACTCCGGTTGCTGCACTTAAGGGCCGATGACCACTCCCTCCTTAGAAGAAGAATGAGGCTTACCAAGGAGAAGGCAAAAATTTCAGTTTTTTGCCTTATCCAAAACACTTAATAAATTAAGCACAAGACAAGAGATGACCAAATGCCAAAAACATTCATGCTTCATAAAAAGTCATAGTATCTTGCTACAGAACATATCACAAGTTCATCTTCCATGGCTTGCAAAAATGCAACCAACAAGATATATTACTATTTCTGGACCATGATCATACTTCTTTCCAGTTAAGCTGAAGTTCGTCCCTGGCGAACATGCTTCTTCCCTTTATTGACCACCTTCCGTATCTGGTCATTGGTGTTCCCTTGCAGTTGTGGACAATTCGATTTATTTTGCCCGACTTCTTCGCAGTTATAGCAAGTGTTTGTCTGGGCTCTTTTTGAGCATTGACTCTTGAAATGACCTTGTTCCTTACAAAAGTAACACACCACCATCTGGCTAGTCTTTTTAAGCTTTCTGGACTCGTGAGTTGAGTTCCGCTTGTCATGGTCAGAGGTGAGAATATACTTCTTCCTCTTTTTCCTCGTCTCAGCCTTGCCTTGACTTTGCTGGTACTGGTTGATGTCTAATTCAGTTGCGGCTGCTCATCGAACCAACATTTCAAACCTTTGAATGCATAATGGTACTAACTTGGTTCTAAGTCCAGGCTCGAGTCCCTGTTCAAATCTCTTGGCCTTCTTCACTTTGTCTTGCACCATTTCTGGGGCATAACGAGACGATTGAGTAAATTTGGTTTCATATTCTCGGACGTTCATACCTCCCTGCTTTAGATTTTGAAATTCTATTGCCTTTTCTTCTTGTACGTCTAGGGGAAAATAATGCTGCTTAAACTCGTCCAGAAAGTCCTCCCATTATATGGGTCCTCTTCCCATACTTCGTTTCACAAATTGCCACCATACCCCGACATCTTTTTCTAGTAGAATAGTGGCTAGTCGGACCTTATTTTCATCTGGTGTCATCATAACTTCGAACACTATCTCTACTTGACGAATCCAATTGTCAGCCGCATCTGGATCTGCCTGGCCCTCAAAGATAGACAGCTTCATCTTCTTAAAAGATTCTACCATTTTGACTAGGTTGGCTTCGTTATTGTCCTGGTTCCTTCCTTGAGCACCATGTGGTGGTATGGAGTTCCTACTTGCTTTGACGAATTTTCTAATCATCTGGTATACACGGGTAAACTCTACATCAACATTGAAGTCGGTGCCTTTGGTCCTACTGCCCTCACCCTCAGCCATTCCACGGTGGCTGTTTCTGATTCTTCTAGACATCCTTCAAAGGAAGGAAACACACAGGGTTAGTTATGGGTGCAGGTAAGATCATAAACATAAGTGGAAAAAGTGCAACAATTATGGTTTTGATCATCCTACAATCCAAACTAAACCCAACAATACGGCATTTTAAGTCAAATTTCCTACAGTGTTAGACTGCAATTTGAAGTCAACTCTGATACCACTTCTGTAGCGCCCGGATCCCCGTTACAGGAAATCCGTGACACAAGCCAGAATTTTTCCTTCAAATGCATCTCAACATAGTAATAACACAGAAATTTAAAAAAAAATTTACCAAATAAGGTCATTACATCATTAATTACAACGTATCTTGTACCTGAACAAGGAATACAGATCACATTAACTCATTACAACTTATTACAAAAATATTTACAGACTCCACTTGAAATGCTATCAGCTGTCTTCCAGAATGGTAATTGACTAATCACTGCCGAAACTCCACTGAGTGGTTAATCTGCTTCCCTGGGACGAGCCCTTCGGCTTGAGTCTTTCTCTGTGCGACTTTGATATTTCTGCATCTACTTTAATGGTAGGTAAGTACACTGCTTCTCCACTTGGATGCCCGCATTCCTGATCTGGTTTTCATCACCTAAATGAGTGGGCACGTCAGTACGTATACTGACGCAATGCTGATAAAACCAGCGATCTCCAACTCGCATACCCACAAACCATCTTGAATGGAAAAGGAAACATGTATCCTAATTTTCTAGTGTCCATGTATGCCATGACCTGAAGTCTAATGCATAATACCAAGTACAAAAATGGATGCACTTAATCTAATGTCAGCAAGACTCTGGATATGCATACATCCCATACTACATACGTTCCAGATCAAGCCGTCTTCTCCAGTTTCAGGGTTTCGAACCCTCGCCGTGCAACGCAATCTACTGTTGTACACTTCCTGTTCCCGATAAGTACACATGATTGAGGAGTTTATAAAATTTCAGGGTATTCCCGTTTGTCTCTAATAACTGTCGCACCGGACCTCTCTCAAAAGCTGTGATGAACTTACAGATACACCGTAGCATACCCATGCGCAGAAGATCCATGAGACCGCTGCCCCTATGGTCCATTCGTGTCCACCAACATAGATCAAGGGAACATCCCGTTCTTATCAAGGTACCTCAGGAATTAACAGAGCGAGATATGGCTCCCGTGTTCTTAACCATTGAAAAGACACAGCCCGTATCCCTTTGACAGGAAGAGACAACCCCTGTTATTACCGCCTAGTGCTGGCCTCTTAGAGCAAATTGGATGATGGGAATCACCCATAATACCAACTTTGGCTTTAGGCGAAAAATAAAGAGAACTTAATTAATAACAATTACTAAAATATGTTTCAATCAAATTATACACGGTGTTTAACAAATAGTCGATCCTTAACTGGTCTGTCAAAATGATAACCTGGCGAGTCGATATTCATCGGCTGCCACCACTTCTATTGGTCTTCAACCAAAATCCTCGGCCCGTGACCCTCAGCGAGTGATACAACGGTTCCTAAGGAATGCCTTTTACTGGTAATTACTTACAAACATGACACCCAACTATTGACAGGACAAGGCTATCAAATACAAGTAAACATACTCAAAACATGATAAAATCAGTATCTCGAGTAAAGCAATGCTACAAGTTCACAAATCCATAACTTGGAGTAAAGCAAAATAAACACTCAACAAAAAGGCCTAGATCTGCCCTGATATTAGAAAAAATCATAACTTCTAAAATACAATTCGGAAATGCATGACCTTACCCATTCTGGAAAGCTAAGACTCTATGCTACAAGTCTCTAGTTAACCATTCTTTCAGATTCAGCCATCTAGATGCTATAAAATCCCTATATGTTCTCAGCTGTACACTTCTCCAAAGTAAATGTTGCATCTTGTTATTAACATAAAAACTTGCTCACCTCTCGGAATTACTCGATCTTAGATTATATAGAAAGCCAAGAGTGCCTACTACAACTTTCTAGTTGAACACATCCTTAAATTCATCCATCAAACCACTCTAAAACTCCAATTTATATCAGTGTACACACAGCAAAAAGAGTTTCTCAACAAAAACCAAGTCCTTTTTATTAGGACTGGTTCTGCCCCAACTTAGAAAAATCACAACATTTTCTATACAAACTGGAATTTCATTATTCAAGATGTTTTGGAAAGCTACGACTCTCTACTACAAATCTCTAGTTGATCATTCTTTCATATTCTCAACACACAAATCCAGAATTACACAAATTCACTGACTAGTTAACACTGAACTGAACTGAACATGATGTGGTCAAAAATCAATTTAAATTCAACCATAAGTCCAATACTTACGAAATTTTAGATTCCGTAACTAGACATATACAAGTCTAACCTATTTAAAAATTGCATTCAGATTCAAAATAGACAGAGAGTTATAGCCTTTTGAATTCAGTGAAAAAATATTCGTTTGCTCTCAGCAGGGTATAGAGCTCTTGGTTACAAAATAATTTTGAAACCCCATAAAATATTATCTAACAATTCTGAAATTTTAGAAACATGATCTAGACTCATACCATACTACAATAAAATTTTCATTGCAAGATTATGGACCAATAAATAGTTATGAATTATTGAACTTCAATTCCTAAACAGTGCTGAACTAGCTTTTGGTTCTGGACCAGTTACCAATCCATATTTTTTAAAAGTATCAAACGAACTCAAAAAAGTGTGAAATTTGAAACTACGGTTGCTAACACATTCAATAACACCTAGTAAAATTTTGGGCTTAAAATACTCAACCAATCCCGAGATATGAGTTTTGGAAGAGCACCAAAGTTTTTATAAAAACAACAGTTCTCTACTGCTTACTGCGCTAAATTTAAATATTTGTTTGGGATACTAAATGAACCCCAAATATTAAAAAAAAAATCAAGCATGCTCTAGAATCATAGTAGAACATACGCTAAAATTTCGGTTCAAGGTTCTAAGCCATTTGTGAGTTAGAAATTCCTAAGCTTACACATCACCTACAAGTTCTTCATGGCATCTAAATAATAAATTGTAATCAATCATCAACTCAATTTGTGAAACTCAACCATTACTCATGCATGTACTAACTTTTACTCCTACTCACAAGAATTGTATATAAAAAAATAAAAATAGAGTTTTTTAGAACCCCCGCCCTTCCAAAAGAGAAGTTGATTCTTGTCTTCAAAATTGCCTCCTCCTCCAAGCTTGCTTCCTTGAGTTCTTGTGTTCCTACAACAAAGAGGAAATTTTCTTTGTTGGCTAAACCTACTATTTTGTTTTCTTTTCTCTTCTACTTTCTCTTCTTTTCTTTTTCTTTTCCTTAAAACAACTAGATGAAGAAATGAATGAGAAGATGGAGTTTTATAGAAAATGGAGGATGTAGATGAGATGGTGAAGTGAGTGGGAAATGAAGGGTGTAGATCTAGTCAACTTAGTCCTAGGAAAATTTTCGAGCAATTTCCTTACTCTCTTTTCCACCGCAAACTTGTCTCATCTTAAGCCCTTGGATCTCCTCAAGAACTCATCCAAGATCTTATCAATTCTCATTCTAGAAGTAGGGTTCCTAATCCTAGGTTTAGGTCAAAGAATTCTAACCCTAGGTTAAACAAACTCTAACCGGAAAGAAAAACAATGCATGATTATTTACAATTCAAATTAATATGTATATTCATAGCAAAATATATTTAAATATTTAAATTATAAAATATACACGGTCGTATTCACACTCAAAGTAATTATAGATCGTATATCATATACGATCTGATACGATCAAATCATATATATATATATATATATATATATATATATATATATATATATATATAATAAAACACAAAGAAAGCTATCAAGTGGCTCACATTCAATCTATCCCAAAATCAATGGACCAGATCTACTCTCACAAAACATATTTTCCCGCCCAAATTTCAAACTCCACAAATTTCAAAACCCACACACACTCTCTCCCTTCCCCAAAATACCCCCCTTTTCTCTTTTACTCTTTACCGCTCAGTCTCCCTCTCTCTCTCACTGTCTCCTTCTCCCTCTCTCCCCCTGCTCTCTCTCTCATCGATCCATCGATCCCCTCAGTCTCTCTCTCTCACTGTCTCCTTCTCATTTCCCCCACCGGCTTTCTTCTTCTTCTTCTTCAAAACCAAGAAATCCAAATTTATCAAATTAGATCTGAAAAAAACTCAAGATCCGAGATGCCATCATCTCCTTCATCATCGTAATCGAATCCCTTGATCCTTCTAGAAAGTTCTAGAGAGAGAGAAAGATCGATGATGGATGTGGAGAGGTCCTCACTCTGCAACTGCGTCGTCAACTTCCTCCTCGAAGAGAAGTACCATTTGACCGCGTTCGAGCTCCTCCACGAGCTTCTAGAAGACGGCCGCCACGACCAGGCCATCCGCCTCCGCGACTTCTTCAAAGATCCAAACCTCTTCCCTTCCGACCAGATCGCCAGATTCAACTCCCTCAGAGGTTCTTCCCATTTCTTCAATCTTCCTAATTCAAGATCCTGTATCGTGTAATTTGTGCAGATTTCACCTCGGACTTTTGTTGTTTTAGAAAGTGGATGTGTTCGAATTGGTGGATCTGGTCCCCGTAGTGATTAATTAATTTAGTGACATTGGGAAATTAAAGATAATCAAGAACATAATTTGAACTAAAATTTCGTTTAGACTAGGAAAATAGGCTGTTCAGTTGAGATTTTGAAGTGAAGAATGATAATAAGATTTGGGGAAGTTAAAGTTATTGAAGGCAATTGTTTCCCTGATTGGAAATTTACTTTTTTTCCCTTTAGATTCTTGGTGATTTAGTAGTTAGTAGTTAGTAGTTACACACAAATGAATAAAATTTCAATGTTATTCTGTGGTTATTAGGGTTTTGGATGATTGAGATTTGAGTTTGAGATAATATTTTTTAAACTTCTAACAACATGTACTGATAAAGAAGCTCTTTACTGTTTGGTGGAACTAATAAGACCCTAAAATTGTAGTTAGCATGAGGTTGATATTAGAGTTCAACGTGAGACTCAGTTCTCACTCATCCAAATGTTAGTTATCTTAATTAAGTAATGAATGGAGTCTGGATTGACCCTTTTTGGAGTAAATATATATAGTTTAATGGGAGATTTGTTCAAAATTGGTTGGAGAGTGGATAAACCACGCAGCCCCTGTTTTGGACCAACAACGAAAGAAAATTTTAGGAGATAATGTGTGAGGGTGTTTTTATTATTTGAGTGACTGTTGTGAGAATGAGTAGTTGGTAAGGTGTATGTTGTAACTTTGTGCAATAATTAAGTGAAGGGTTAAATAGTTAAGATCACTCTTCCATTGTGAGTGTTCAAAATGAATTTTGTAGTGCTAAATTAATGAGGCAGTAATATATGTTTTGTAAGTTTGTACAGAGAACTTACTCCAAGTTGAACGATGTAAGTGCGGCTGTTTTAAGAATTTGTTACTGGCAAGCATTCACATGCATTTTTAGTTATGTAAAATGTATGTGGGTGCCCTTAATTTGATTTTGAAGTATTTGAAATGTTGCTTGAATAAGCAGGAATATTGTGTCAACTGTAAATTTGGACTTCAAGTTAGATCTAAAGTCCATTGCCCTACAAGCACGTAATGCAGAGTACAACCCCAAGGTATATACATGCATTTTCAACTTATGCTCATTACTTGCTGTCTAGATGATTTTTGTTGTTATTGTTCTGTCCCTAAATATTAATGCCATCATGTGTTGATGTAAAAGCTATTTTTTTACTGGAAATAGAAGAACAGATGTCATTCCGAGGCGTTTTTTAATGTTATTGAAGTTTTCTTTATATCTGTTTTGTTATGAAGGAAGGAAATAGAAGGAAATGCAATGAAGAGAAGAAGGCTGTTGTTCTCACCTATATTGGCAGGTGTTGCGTTCATTTGTCTCTACATCGCAGGTATTGCGTTCGTTTTGTTGGGTTTGTGTTAGATTGATACTGTTTTGCATCTAATTTTGCATCTAATTTTGCATCTAATTTTAGTACTGATACTGTTTTGCATCTAATTTTGCATCTAATTTTAGGATTGATTCTGTTTTGCAGCTCCGTCAACCCAACTTTCACCTCAGCGCAGATTTTAGGATTGTAAGTGTTATTCAAAATTGATACTGCTTTTCTTCTAATTTTGCATCTAATTTTAGGATTGTATCTGTTTAGAGTTGCAGATTTTAAATTTTTAGTATTCCCGTGGATATCTGATTGTATATGTTACGAGGGTTGATGCTAATATTTGTTGTTCTAAACATTTTGAGGTTACTAAGTGCTATTTGTTCTATACAATAAATCAGAAATCTAATATGGTCGAATCAATAAAATTAATCCAAAAGACTCTCCATGCTCGACTTGAGTCTCCCACACATCTTCTTCCAACTAGAAAACGTGTGGTTCATTATTGTTGACAATTTGGATCTGGTTTACAAACGGTTTCATTATAGTTTGAGTTGAAGTAGTAATAGGTGAAAATGATCTTAGAATCAACTTAACTATTTGCACCGACGACTTTTGTATATACCAGTTTGTGGATTAAAAGTTACTTTTTAATGAATTTGCACCAACTATCCATGACTCTAAGTATCACTGTATGACATCCATATGTAGAATCACTTGATAATGTTATAAGCATCAAGCTCAAGGGGAAATTAAAAAGCCAAGGATTGAGCCAGAACTTAAATGTAGCAATATAGTATGTTACCTTCATCATCATCTTGATAACTCCATATAGACAATTCCATTTCCTGATGTAAAGAGCCAAAGACTCAAAGCAAAAACATGCCAGAGAAAACAGAGGATTAACAGTTGATATTAGATTGAGCCAAAACAGACTATTCAAGTAATAAGTATCACTGTATGACATCCATACGTAGATAAGTAGATTCACTTGAAAATGTTATAAGCATCAAGCTCAAGTGGAAATTAAAAAGCCAACGATTAAGCCAAAACTTATATGCAGCAAAATAGTCTGTTACCTTCATCATCATCTTGCTATTGGTACATGTTCTAGGCATTTGCAGATTTCCTAGCAAAATAGCCAAGTAATGCACTTGCACAAGCATTTTGCACTTTAACAGTCAATCATAAAGCTCAGATAAAGTTCAGATAGGATTATTTCATAGTGTGCAACTTCAAAAACATAATACATCTCATCATCTTGATAATTTCTTATGGACAATTCCCTTCCTGATGTAAAGAGCCAAAGACTCAAAGCAAAAATGTGCCAGAGAAAACAGAGGATTAACAGTTCATATTAGATTGAGCCAAAACATACTATTCAAGTATCACTGTATGACATCCATACGTAGATAAGTAGATTCACTTGATAATGTTATAAGCATCAACCTCAAGGGGAAATTAAAAAGCCAAGGATTTGCACGTTCTATTGGTACATGTGCTAGGCATTTGCAGATTTGCCAAAACTTAAATGTAGCAAAATAGTCTGTTACCTTCATCATCATCTTGCTATTGGTACATGTGCTAGGCATTTGTTGATTTGCTAGCAAAATACTTGCATTTTGCACTTGCATTTTGCACTTGCACAAGCATTTTGCACTTGAATTGAATAGACAGTGAAGCAACAAAACAATCAATCCCAAGACTCTAAATTTCCAGTTTTTAAACACAACTCCAGTTGCACATGCGGGAATTTTGTTATAGATTTCTATCAAATTTAATGATTTCACGTTTCCAAACTCTAAATTTCCCCCTCCTTTATAATTTCTGACCGATTTCCAACAAAGTTTTCAGGTTTGAAATTGGCCAAAAGTGAAGGAGGATTTCTCATTTGCCATCAAATTCAGGTAAATGAGTCTCTTTTTTTTGTTTCTTTTTTTTAATGTAAGTAATAATTTGTTAGCATGGATTTTGAAGCAATTTTCTTTTTATTTGATTTCAGGTATGAACATGAAAGAAGGGGAAGGTTTGATGTGGAACTGGATTGTCTCTGTTGGTGCGCGAGAGTTAACAAGGTAAGGAGGTATGTGTAGAGTTTGTGATTGTGTGAAAAAAATGGAAGTTGATTTGTTGTTAATGTGCAGAGTATATGGCGTTGTGTGAACGATCAGAGCAGGTTGTCGCAGTTCACTTGCTCAACATAAAGGGTAAGCTCTTTCTCTCAAAATTGTTTTTCAACAACATAATTCTAATGTGTGGGAGCAAATGAATTGTTAGTTATCCTCACAACCAAATCAGATAGATAGTTTATAGCATTCTAATTACCTATCAAACGAATGAAAACCATGTCGCAATTCCAGCATGGAGACCAAAAGTTTAATTCTAATTCTAATTCTAATTATTAGTATGTTTTTCCTTAAATTTAAATAATGATATTATTTGATCTGAGTAGATACGATCTGAGTATATATGATTTGATCAGATAGTATGTTTTTCCGTAAGTTTAATTCTAATTCTAATTCTCATTGAAGTTTCATAATGATATGTTTTGTATCGTTCCCAAGACGTGCCATAGGTAGTGAGATATGTGGGAATAAAATTAGAGGAAGTCCCTTTCCATCTGCCTATTCGGGCATCATTGTATATTATCTTTTACTTTGATAGGATTGAATTGTGTAATATCTACTCCAAGTACTAACTAAAATGTAGGTCCTAATTTTTTTGGAAGTTTGTTGGTGGTGATTTGTGTATGGGATTTTGCTGGTTGGGCTACATCCTTAGATTGATAGCTTTTCGACTATTTTTTTTGCTGGTTGGGAATTGGTCTTTGAGGGATGTTTAAACCTACTGTTTTGATTAATTTTGCAAGGATTGTGAATTGATACGTGGAGAGAGCTTGATCGTGAAGTATAGGTTGATGGGTTTACAATTTGCGACCTCACAGCAGAATTTTTTTTCTTGAATCGGAATTGATTTGGTATCAGAATTAGGATGTTTTGATTAATTTTGAGGGGTGAAGTTATATAGGGTTAATTTTGAGGGATGTTTAGACCTACTGTTTTGATTAATTTTGCAAGGATTGTGAATTGTACGTGGAAAGAGCTTGATTGTGAAGTATAGGTTGATGGGTTTACAATTTGCGTTCAAATTTTTGAAGAAAAAAAAAATGAAATAATGAATGTAGGGACCAAGAACTCGAGTTGGAGAGATCACATGATAGGTGCCTTGGGGGAAGTTATACCACAAGCACATCAAAACTGCTATGTTTAACCCAAAACACAATCAATTTGAAAGAAAAAATCGTTAGAATCTTCAGATATGGAATCTTGGGATTTAGTGAGATTCTCCCAAAAAATTGTGCTTAGTCATTCTACATCCTATTCATCTTTCTTGATCACCCGACTAAACACCATATCTCATAGTATTTAATACGTTTTTAAAAATAATTTATAATCATCAAAGAAGATAGATCATAGTAGTTAATAGTAGTTAATACGTTTTCTTGATTGGTTTGTTAAAATAATTAGAACGTCAATCGCTCCAATTAAAGAACGTCAATTGGTTTGTTAAACCTGAGTCTGTTCTGTTTTGTTCTGTTCTGTAGATTTAAGAAAATATAACCCGAGTCTGTTCTGTAGATTTAAGGAAACATCCAAAAAAACAGGACAAATCAAATGCACACCAATTTGACGAAACTGTAGATTGTAATGTAAAGTAGATAGAAGCGTAGTTAAGCGAGAAGCTGGAGATTAAGCTTCAAACGCTTCAGAAGATGAAGTAATAGAAGATGAAGTAATTAAGGAGATTAAATTTGAAACAACACAACCCTATAGATTTGAAGTAATTAAGGAGAGAGAGGAAGAGGAAGAGGATGAGAGAGAGAGGGGGGGGGGGATAGTCTAGAATATTTGGAAGCATATTTAAATGACAAAATTAACTAGAAAGATACATTGTATGATGAACTAAAAATAGAAAGTTAAGGATGGATGAATGTCAAGCTACTAATATTGTTACTCACCTTTCTTCAACCAATTAACCATCCTTAACAACAATGATGATAACAAAAGATTCAAGTTGAATTAGGGGTGTTAGTAGTCAAAGCTATAGCATATAAATGAGTTTTTAAAAAATTTGTATTCAAACAAAATGACTATATATTTTAATTTTAAAAGCTGAAAACTGTTTTTAAAACTCATCCAAACGCACCCTAAACTTTTTCCCTTTCTTTTTATGTGCAGCTGGAAGGCTCTATCACTTTGTGTGTACGTCTTCAATTCAACCACATGTCTTACATGAACATTCCTTTTCTTTGAAACCAGTATCCGAATTGAAGGGTCATAAACCCTTTTTTCCGTGGACTTCTTTCCCTAAAATCGAAGACTCCAAATCAACTCTTAGTCCTTTTGATGGAGGTTTGTATTGTATTTACTAAAGCTTTTTCCATAGATTAGAATGTAAAAGAAACTTCATATCTCCTATATTCAGGAAGAGAATTGATCCAGAATACGAGAGGTGTCATCCGCTATGGCTCTTCTTATCCTTTACTTCTTCTTGAGCTTCCTCTCCTTCCTTCCTATAGTTTACCTTTCATGTCCAGTTCATTCTGGAACATGTGGAGGCATCAATATTACATTCCCTTTCTTTCTAGAAGCTACTGATTACCAGTCTAGATGCACTGGAAAATATATGATCCAATGCCATAATGGTTCTGAGCCAGTGATTCATCTTGATGGAAGCGATTATGCTGTGAGGAAGATCTCATACGATGATAAGGTCCTCACAGTTCATGATCAAGCATTCAGTAAATACTTATCTGGAGTAGATCAGTGTGGTTTTCTTAGATATTTTACAGATCCTATACATCATTTTCATCTTCCCAATGCTTCTCAACTTCAAAACTTTAATAACTCTGCTTTGGATTGTTGGATTCGTTCTCAAATTATTTTTCGAACTTTCCTAGCAGAGCTGTACGGGTTCAATGACTGCATTAATCATATTTACTACTATTGGTATGAACAACCTGAAGTTTGGCCTGGTGTAGCTTACAAAGCTAACTGTGTGGCTTCCCATCCCACACTGTTTGAGTGGGCGCTGTCATTTAGTGAAGCTGATGGCAGCCTTTTTCTACAGTCTGCTGGTTTCTCACGTAAATTGGAACTACAAAAAAATTGCTTCAGCTGTCAGTGTGATGGTTCGAGTGGTCCAGTACATCCTTCAAGCTGTTTTTGTAAGAACTGCAAAAGTAAGGTTCTACTTCCTCAAAATCTTTGGTCTCTGGTTCCCAATTTTTCATTCTTTCTTTCATTTCTCTTGAATTAAATTTTAACACCCCTAATTTAACCATAGTATACCAGCTGTGTTATTTATATGCTATAGCTTTGACTACTATCACTTGAATCCATTAAGCTATAGCTTTGACTACAAAAGATGATGATAACAAAACTTCTAAATCTAACTTGAATGAAGTTTCGATTGATGTCAGCTGAGCCACCTCTGTACCATACCAATTGTGAGGATCAGTGAAGGCATGTGGATGCCATTGTTAGATGCTATGAGACCGGGATAGAGGAAAAGCTGAAAAGGATGATTAATGAAGGTTGAAGATAACTTATTGATTGGAGGTGGAGAGAGGACTGATGGAGGTTGCTCAGTGTTGTTGGAGGTTTAAAAGGAAATTACAAGAATGAAGAGAGTGATATGTGAAGCAGGCTGAGAGAGAAAGGCAGAGATTTAGCGATGGGGTTGAGCAAGGATAGAGATAATGGTACAATTAATTTAGTCAACTGTATGAATTTTATTATAGTTGATGTGAGTTTGGGCTGTAATTTTTTAGTGGTTTAGTTTAAACTCACTAACTAGACCTGGCCCACATTTTATAAAGTTGTGTCCTCTCAAGTATACAGATAATCTTATTAACTATATATTTCAGTATGCATGGCAACAATGATCTTAACAGTTATTATTTTGGGAGATGATGTATAACAATGATCGTAAAAGAAAAGTATATACATTAGTAGTTATTAAACAAATTCTTCAAATATGAATGACAATTAGTATCTTATCAGGCCTTTAGTGTGATCATCTGTTTATCAATTCACACTTCACAGTTACACTATCAAGCCTTTAGTGTGATCATCTTTTTTTCAATTCACACTTCACAGTTACACTACTCATATGTTTAAATCTGTAACTATGGTTATCTTAAACACTTCACAATTCACACTTCAAAGTTACACTTCACAGTTTTTCAATTCTTTACTTATTTCATAGAGATGGATATTAAATATAACTATGGTTATCTTAAACACATGCATATATATATTGAATCTCTCTTTATTTTTCTACAAGACGATGCTAAATTTTCAACTATATAGCAATTGGAGTTGCAATAACAAACAATTATTTTAGCAAAAACAAGTATCACCCTTTCTATTATTTGATGGCAAACATTAAATCAATAATGAGCCAGCAAACTCTTCAAATCAATTAACTTATCAGTAATGAAATATTGACACCATATATAAGAAGAAAAAAATAGAAAGAGGTTCGTCTATTAACTTATTATTTTTTCTTTAATGAAACAAGACGACAAAATAAAAAAATCCATTTATATATGATAGATTTACCTTACTAAAACTTATTTTCATTGTTGTTTTACTTTTGAACTTTAATAGAACTGGGAAGCAGCTGACATGGACCTCAAATTTATAAATGCAACTACATTGATGAATTGGGGTTGCAATAAGGTAAATTTATATTTACTACAACTACACCCTACGTTAACCGTTAATTGCTGCTAATTTAATGCTGCTTCTTTTTTTTCCGAGATTGTCGTCCACACTCAAAACCGTCATGTACATATTGACAGTTTAACTTTTTGTAGGGTGATGAGGAACATGTTTGGTTGAAGCCATTGTTCTGTTTGAAAGGTAATGGTTTGAAAACTATTACTATTGTTTTAATTGTTTATTGTAAACTCTTACTATTTGATTCAGAACTTTAACCGTTTTTTAGGCTCACTGTTTGGTCCTATTTTTGAAGACTTCAACCATTGTGTTCTCCTACAACCATGTAATTATTTTTTTTCATTCAGTTGGTTGGTGTTTAGTATGGTGGAGGATGTAATAGTTGTAATAATTGTAATATTTAGCATTTTTGGAGATGATGTAAGTTACTGTATATAATGATGATATAATATAGTTATGTTAATACCCGTACCCGCAATTTTGTGGAGTATTGGATTCTGTGTTTGGTTATTTAAATGTTTTTCGAAGGTTTTTCAAAAAAATTATTACATTTTCAAAAGAATTTTTGTTTTTTATTTTGTATCTTGCATTATATTCTGATTTTTTCCCCCAGAGCCTTATATATATGTTGCCTGTGTGATGTTGCTCGGTTGAGCCTGGGGAGGATTGATATTTATTACGTGTGATGTCATATATTTAATTGTTAGCAGAATTCCGTAAGGAATTTCTGTAAAAGGGCTAATATTTTAGGGGAGGTTCTGTCAAATTTTTTTAAAATCTGTTATGTTTTCAAACGATATCTTGGTTTTTATTTTGTATCTTAGTCATATGAAGATTTTTTCTTTCCAGAGCCCGATATATATAATGTCTATGTGATGTTGCTTGGATTGGCCCGGGGAAGATTTATATTTCTTGACTGTGATAATAAATTTTTAATTGTGAGCAGAATTTCGTAAAGAGCCTAATATACTTGAAGCTTCATGTTCTTTTACTAATTACTTGAAGCTTCCTGTGAGATTGTGAGATTGTGAACAATAACAAACTTTCTATTATTAGGCTCAGTGAAGGTTTCTTTTATTAGGCTCAGTGAACATTTTGTGAACAAACTTTCTATTACTATTTTTTGAACAAACTTTCTATTATGATGTAACAAACTTTCTATTTTGTGAACATTTTGTAGGTTCAGTGAAGCTTTCTATTATTAGGCTCAGTGAAGCTTTCTTTTATTAGGTTCAGTGAAACTTTCCTATGAGATTGTGAAATTGTGAACATTTTGTAGGTTCAGTGAAGATTTTGTAGGTGGTACTTTTAAGGGATAATAACTTTTAAGAGATTGTGAGAATTAGTTTCCTGGATTGACCTACACTTGAAGCTTTCTTTTACTATTTTTTAATATACTTGAAGCTTTCTGTAGAGAACTTTAGGCTTCATCTATTGTGAAGTAAGCTCTGACCTGCATATGAGCGAAACAGAGGGTACAACAACACTGTAGGCTTCATCTATTGTGAAGTAAACATGCATCTCTGAATGAAATGCATGGTAGTAACCGGTGGGGAGTAGTAACACATTTGGGGAAGCAGATTACAGTGTCATTGTTCGCTTCCTTCTCTCAAATATATATGCATAGCATATACTGAGAGAGAAAATAAAATACCCTACCGGTGCAGGAGTGTAGGAAAGTGCATGCTATGCCCATGGTGAAACATTTAAATGGATGTTATTGTTCAACATGATTTTCGGCAAATTATACGAAAAGGATAAAGGACATGCAATGTCGGTGTAGGATCTTACATCCATGCAGTGCATATCCTATATCAATGAAAAATCCAAAAGAACATTCATACTGTTTATCATGATCTTCATGAAAATAGAGCTAGAACTTTCTTTTACTATTTACTTGAAGCTTCCTCAGAGAGAATTAGTTTGAAGGATTGACCTACACATTACATAATGCAATCACCCACCATCAATCATGTGTAACTTAGATGCTAAAGTTAGTAATACATGAAATACCTTAAATAAAATGTTAGTCTAATGTTAGTAGTTTATTGGAACCAGTACAAACTCTTAAGGAACCAGTACAAACTCCTAATGATGTAACTTTCGTATCATACTCCATGGAGAAACAGAGGTTCACGATTGTATGTGAGGATGAGTACGAACTAACTTCCTTCTAAAGTTCATAGTTTTAAACATGTTCCTGAGTGTCTATCTTTCTAAGAAATAAAACATTCAAGTTCTTTATTTTCTGTTTCAGTTTGTTGACCACATCATGAAGTATCAAATTGTGTACGCTCAAGACAAACAGAAGCTGAACACATCATGAAGTATCAAATTGTGTACGCTCAGATCTACGGTTAGGGTTTTCTTTTTTTTGATTTTTTGGGAGAGCTTCTCTCTCTAGAAATTCTAGAGAGAGAAGCTAAAAGTATGCCAAAAATAGAATTGTCAATCTTTATAGGTGTTAAAATAACATGATACGGTGGTTAACCTAATTCAGCTGAGAAAGGTTTAACCTGGAATCTTTGAGTTAATTATTCTTTTCAGAATGGGGAGGATGTTGATGCTAACATCTTAACATCTACGCCCTTTGCGCAACCATCAAGATCTCCTGTCCTCTTCAATTCATTCAAAAGCCGGGCAAAGGCTACCTAACAAAACTCACCCTCTGTAATTTTGATCGATCACAGTTCTAAATGTAAATTTTGACAAAGTGCGATTGAAGAAATTAAATCCCTACTCATTGGTGATTGAGAATAAAATCCTTCTAATGGTTATTGCAGCAGACAAACTAGCAAATGCAAAAGATTCATGTGTAAAATGTAAGATTCATCATCTCACTCACTCAAGCATCAAGTAGTATATCACTATCTCATTGAACAAGTATCAACAATCAGAATGTATTCTAACCAAAATCAGTGAATCAAATGGCGTCTCCAATCGCCATTCCCTCTGTTTCTTGCTGAGTGGTCTTCCCTTTCCTGCCTGCTTTCTGTTTATCTTCACAACAGGTATACCCCAAGTGCAATGGCCCAATTCCAGGTCGTAGGAAACGAGCTTGAACACACCATCACTTTCTTGAGGGGAAGCAGAGGTGTCTTCACTGATAGTATACCTGACATACATTGGCTTCTCTTTGAACCTTTCAACCTCTTCTGGAATTCGAATAACTCTTTCTACACCAGGAGAGGACACCTTGAGGGAACACAAAAAATTATCATGTTGTTAGCTAAAACAATGAAATGATGCATGTAGAGTTGGCAACAAAATAGTAGCAAATAATGTCGCGAAGGACACCAAAAGCCTCGAATAATGTCGCGTGCTGGTTATCTAATTGAATGACATTACCTCTTAAAAGTTTTGTTGTATTTCCCAGAGCCTAATATATATTTCCCAGAGCCAAAGGAATAATATTTCATGAGATATTCCATCGAAATTTTTACTAAATATTTTAAAGAAAGTTAAGACGTCGCGATAACATGCCGTATGAAACATTTTAAAGACGTCGTATTAGAAAAACATTTTAAACACCCACCTTTTTTGTTTTAATTTTTTTAGAAATTTATATGCAGTCCCGAATACGTGCCGTAGGCACGTCCCACGGGCAATCCTAGTATATATATATATATATATATATATATATATATATATATATATTATCTACATACTTAAAATAAGATAAAATTTATATAAAAATATGTTTATAAAAATTATTATTAGGAAAATACATAATCGCGTGCAATTCTAAACTGTACATAGATTATAATGCAAAATAGTTATATGCTATTTTGCTGTGTGGCAAAATTATGATTACTTAATTCTGAAAGTGCTATAGGGTATTTAACTACTAATAGTTAGTTACAAAAGATTAACTTAGAAGAGCATATTTTGTGTTTGAACTGCTGATTCCCATGGTTAGGAGATAAGGTTAGTTGACAACTATCTTTTTGGATAGAGGATTTGGTCAAGATTTTTTAATTAATCATAACTCCTCTTATTGGGCTACAAATCACTCTTTGCTTATAGGCCTATTTTGAACTGATGGGCCCGAAATTGGCCCAAGTTCTTCATACATGCCTGTATTCGCTGTAAAATTATTGTTTTGTTCCCCTAGAAACTTCGATATTTATGCCTCAATCGTGTAACCTGATTTGCTACAATTTTTACCCTCATCATAAACCCCCCACTCCTTAAGGTTGGGTTTGTCAGCTTTCTAGGAGTAGTTCAACTCATTTCTGGTGATCTTTGCAACTTTCTGGCTTTCAAGGACGATTGGAGAGGCAAGAAACCCCTTTTAGAGGCCCAACAAATTTTTGGCCCCTCCTAACCATTAGGAATTTTCCCGACTAGTGGGGGCCCAACGTTGGGGAGCCCAACCAACACCCTCACCGTTCTATATAACTCTCCTCCCCCTCTCCACTTATTTTCACTTCTCTTCATTTTCATAATCTCTCTTTCTCTCCCTAGAGCTTCTCTCTTTAAAGCCCTAGTGATTTTTATTCGACTCTGGTGGCCTTTCTTTCTTCGACGAAGCTCCGTTCGACTGTAGAGGTGAAGTCAAGTCAAATCAAATAAGGTAATTAGTATTTTTTTTAAAGATGTCAAGGTCACATCGGGCGACACCTCCTTCACTAGCGGCGTTGTTGAAGAAGTGTTCGTCTCCTGACCCACTAGAAGAGAGAAGGGGAAGAGGGTGGCCTATTCATCTTCGGTTAAAGTGGAGATGGTTGAGGAGGGAGATAGGAGGGCGGGTTAGTTTGGAATGTACCCCTTTACTTTTTCGGGTCTTATTCGCATCCAACAGTAGCCAGAAGATTTAGGAGAACTTGTTAAGCATGGGTGACGATATGAGGAGATATTTGAGCACAAGTTATGATATGAGGAGCTCAAATAGCGTGATACTACGGAGGCATATTCTATTACGTCTTTTTTACAGAGGAGGATATGCCGCTAATCCGGAGCTTGTTTGGGAACTTTTCAGTTTGAGATGGGCTTGTTTGGTTCTTCTCAATGAGTATCGCATCTTTCCCTTCAATGCTTTCTACACCGGGAATTCATCTTCCTCTACACCCGTTTGTGAGGGAGGTTTTGCAGTGGTATACTCTCAGCCTGGTGCAGTGTATGCCGAACATGTGGAGGCAAGTAGTCAGTTTCATCTTGCTCTTCCAAAGGGCTGGGATTGAGCCGAATCTGAGCGTGTTTAGAGTGCTTTTCTATCTCAATCAGAAGAACAAGTTGGAACTCCAGTACTACCACTCTACTCGATCGAGCGTGAAGATAGCCAAGGTTCCTGACTCGATTAAGCTCCGGAAAGAGAATTTCTTCATTGTCCATTGCTCGGAGCCTTGGGGGATCCCCATCAAGTGGCCAACTAGCACCATGAAAAGAGTGAGGGCTGACCCAACTTTGAGTGTGAGTGAGAAGAAGGCATGTGAAGTCCTTTAGAAGTATGAGCAGATTAGAAAGGAGGTCCTCTTTGCAGGGGGTGTGCCCGATGGACCCTAGTACGAATTAGCTTTTAACTATCTTGCTTTGCTTTTATTCATCTTGTTTCTTATTACATTCTCACATCTCTCCTTGTTACCCTTTTTCTGAGACAAAGGGAATGGATTTCGACATGATCATGTCGAAGAGGGTCGGGGTCAACACAAAGCGCCCGAAGAGAAGAAGAAGAGGAAGAACGTGATAAGCAGGTATGGGCCTCCGAAGGCAGCTAGGAGTTCCTCGACCTTTACCCTTGCAATAGATCTGAGCTTACCCCAAACCATATTGATGGGTCCCTTTGCGGTTGGCCTTACTTTGGTTGCGGTGCTCGAGAAAGGGCGTCCGACGTTGATCACCGAGGCCGAAATGGTGCTTTCTGACAAGAACAAGTATATCTTCGGGACCATCAAGCGGAATGAAGGGTTTCTCGGGGACACAGATAGTTGCATGGAGGCTATTCAGCACATCGCTACCACGAAGGATTGGAGCAGGATGGCTTCAGAGATGATTGGTTCTTCCATCATGGAGATCACTTGGGTGAATGTGGCTACAAGTCTTGTAATAATATATTTTTTTTGTAGTTTATTTTGTTCTTGAATATGTTTCTAAGTCTAGGTGTTCTTATATCTCTTTTGTAGATCACCTGTCACTTTAGCAACCTGTTGGAGCATGTGGTAGAGGAAGGCGATGATCGATAGAGCCAACCTGGAGAAGGTGAAGGTGTTCAATGCATTGGAGGCATCGGAGGCTCCTAGCTTGAGGCAGATCTGAAGAGGGTGAAGGAGGCGGAAGCTAAGAAGGAGGACGCGGTGGCCCAGGTGACTGCTGATGCTGAGAAGCATGCATTTTCCAACATGCATAGGGCAAATAACAAGGCCATCCAGGACTTCATTGAGCGCATCCCCGATATTGATAGGAAGATATACCATTTGGGGTTACCATCAGGTGCAGAGCCGATCCTTGAGGATTCGGATGATGAGGGAGGTGAATGGGAAGGGGAGACAACACAGGGTGAGATAGCAGCCGTAGGGGCAAAGAGCCCAGAGGGAGATGCAAGCGCGTCGGGGAAGGAGATCTTTGGGACTTCTTCTCCTTCAGCTCTGTCTAGTGAGGTGGATCCCTTACTTCTCCTCTTGTTCTAGATTTTCCCTCTTTTTAGTTGCTGTATGTGACTAATAGCGGAGTAGCCACTGCTTGATGTATCTTTTCCTTTTTGAATGAATGGAAACTCTTCTTGTGTTCAACACTTGTGTTTTTCTTAGTTGATATTCGGTTTTGATGTGTGGGGTTGGAACTCTTGAGTGTTCTTATCCTTATTGTTGTGATTACTATCAACGCAGTGACAATCAGCTCTTTCCTAGTGGTGATCATCATATACAGCAGAGGTGACACTCGAGACGACAAGTGATGGGATATTTTGCAAGTGTACAAAATTTTAACAAGTAGTGTAGTTTTAAAAGAAACGAGTGTCGAACCCACCAAGGACTAATTATTTTATTGAATACCGAAATTCACTAGATTAACTACTATTTGGAAATTTAAAAATATGAGAAAAATAGCCACTAAACTTAATTAAACTAAAGGAAAGAACTAAACTAATTAAAAAGATCGAAATCTAAAATTTTATGCTTTGTTAATAGAAAAACTAGTTCTAGGGTTTTGATTTCACCTAGTTAATCCTATATAATTCTTAATTCCATATAACTGGAAACTCTACTTGTCCAAGTTGTAGATAAAAATTTTCTATTTATTCAATGTTTTCTTTCGAACAACACCAAATATATTTCCAACTAACAATTTATCATATCTTTATGAACATTTTATTAATTGAAGCTTCATTAAGTTCTGTGGAATTCTTTACACCCACATTAATCGCAGTAAATCACAAGTTACCTCCTAGTATCCCCATGAATCAATAAATTAATGGAGTTTAATTCTATAATTCTAAATCACAAATTACCTATCGGTCTCTCCATGATTCGATAAATCAAACAATAGTTGGCTAAACAATTGTAAGCATTAAGAACAATTGTTACTCCTTTTTTGCATTACTTTGTGTCTTCTTTATCTCCAACTCCAAGCTTCATGACTTCGTGTATTTGAGACCATAATCCTAACAGTCATCTCATTCATTCAAAAACAAACAAATAAATAAAATTAAGTAGAAAGATGATGAAATTCAAATAAATAAATGTGAACTCACAATTTTTATGCGTAAAAAGAGTAATAAAATCAGGTATAAATTACACTCATCAGCGAGATTACCCACCTTCATACTAGGTGGCGCATGGCGGAGCTGGCTTACTTGTTTACGAGACAAGTTTTTCAGAGTGGAAGCATAGCTTGCTTACTTGAGGAGAGTATTGACCAAAAGGAATGTTGAGGTCAAGAGTCTTAGTGATAGACTGCACAAAACGTCTCCCCTTGAGGTGGAGGAAGGTTTGCATGGTGGGGAGATCCCTCTTGTGGGGGTGACCATCGAGAGGGACTTGGAGGTTGAATCCCTTCATCTTTTTTTTGCTTGAGGCTACAACTGAGAGGGATGAGTTGAAGAATATATTTCTTGAGAAGAGCTTGGAGGTCGCCCATCTAAAGGGGACTATCCCTGAACTCGGACGAAGCTCATCTGAACTGTTCGTCTTCCACTCGTACGGTCCATTGGAAGATTAGGGTCAATGATGCCCAGCTCAAGGAGAGGCTATTTAAGCAGGGAGGTGGACATCTATCGACTGAAGTAACTACTTGAAGGGACTCGAAGCAGGAGCAGCTCTTGCTCTCGGGATGAAATAAATCAAGGGAGGTCGTTTTACGAATCGACCTTAGGTCCAATTGTCAAAGTTGGGTAGCCGGCTCGTTAAATGTTTCTTCAATTAAGGGGGCAGCATGAGTTTGTGGTTGTGTGGCTCAGACTCAATATGCAGGACGGATACTTCCCTCAGGTTGTTCAAGATACCAAGATGGTTCTTCCATAGGAAGGGGAATCGTAAGCTGCGCATGTCCCTCAACCATAATATCTCCCGTCTTGAAGGAGTAGAAATGACTTTGAGGAAGACTTATAGACTTGTTGATCTTTTCCTCCGGTGTATCATTTTTGAGCTTGTAATGAAATGTTGATGTGAAATGAAAAATCTTCTAAGTATCCAAGTATTGTTTCTTGTCTCCTTTGAGCTGTGGCTTTTAGTCTTAGAGTAGCTGGGGCAGCTCTGGTTGAGAGCTGGACCCTGTGTGTCCTTGTCGTTGTAGCACCCTGAATTCCATACACAGATAATTAGTGACTCATCTAGAATCTTTTACATCAAATTCAGACAATACATCACAAAAGCACAGAGAAATTGAAAACTTTTATTACATCATCGTTTTTTTATAATATACAACAAAATTTTACGTAATAAATATATCACGCCCTGCTTCCCATTATACGGATACACGGGCTCGTAACTGAGGCCCAGCGAATGATATAAGTGTGCCAACTCATATCATCTATAAGTAGTACAATACCAGTAAGCTCAACAACACAATAATAATCACAGGAAAAGAATATAATACAATAACCAATATCTGAGATACAAGAACTTACAGAATAGCCGGAGAATATACAATGCAATAATAGTCTATCGAGTTCTTCCAGTAACCCATCACATGTACCTGTATGACATTAACTCAAAAAAAGGATAAATGGTACCCGTTAGAGCAAGGTACGGGCCACAAGTAGTACAAGCAAAATAGGAACATGAAAACAAGGTATGACAGAGAAAGCAATAACAACTGAGAATTCAAATACGGAACAACATGATAACGAGAAACAATAACCATAATAAGAAGGAAATAAGAACTGAACAAGTCTCAAAATATAACTAATCAGGAATAAGAAATCATGTAACGGGAAACATGTCATGTAGCCAAGGATCATGCAACTTGCAGACCAAAATCATGTAAACTTATAAACAGGTAATATGTAACTTATAAACAGGAATCATGTAACATGTAAACGAGAATCATGAAACTGGTAAACAAGAATCATATAGCTTGTAACAGGAAAATGCATGTGCTCAGTGTAAATCTTAAGTCTATCCATTTAATCATTCCTATCTAATCCACGCAATCCTGCGTCCTATACTACAGGTTCGGGTGCATACAAACATGTTAACGTTTAGACTTTAGTGATGAATTATACAGGGTCAAGTACTCGGCAAATCATGTAAAAATGCATGATGTAATGTAATCCCTGTTTTTCATTTTGTGTATTTTTGGGTGTATTTTTTTGTGTGGATATTTTGTACTCTCTTGTATTTCTTTGGTCCGTATATTGGATATTACTTTTCAATATATTCTTTTGCTTGATGTTTGTCTCTTATTCGATCTCCTAGTTTCATATTGCTTCATTTTGTTCATCCGTTCGTTCTTGTTGTTCGATTTTATTTCTTTTAGGTTCTAGTTAGTTTATTCGTTGTATCTATTTCATCTGCTCAACTCTGTGTCATCTCTTTTTGTATCGTCATCCTCAAACGCTACTTTATTTCTATTTGGATCCTATTTTTGAACCCTAATTAAAATTTATCCCAAAACCCATTATACTCAATACCCTAAAACCTATTGGATCCCATATAAAACCAAATACCCTAATTAATTGTACCCATGCTCTGTGTAAATTTTTTTAAACCAAGACCAACTTCACAGTCCCATCATGTTAACACTATGCTATCCCCTACTTCTTATCCTTATCAAAACCTATTAAAAACCCTACACTAATAAATTCATACCTAGATTATTTAACCAGCTGTACTTTTTCTTCCCTTAACCCGACCCGCTACCCTCCTACTCTATTCCGCCGCTAACTACACTCCCCTTCTTCTCAACCCTAAACATAAATCACTATATATATAACCCATGCACTCTGTTATTCTACTTTCCCTTTTGCCGCCCTCTTACTTCCCGTCTGCATCTCCCCACTCCCGACCCTCTCCTCCATGCACACCAGCATCACCCTGACCCTAGCACCTTGATCCCCGACTTCATCCCCGTGCACCTCTGCTTTTCCTCGTCCCGTTCTCGCTCTCTCTGCTTTGTTCGGCGCGCCGCTGAGGACAGCAACGCGGCAGCCAGCAGCGTGACAGCGAGTCGACACCGCCAGCCGCCGTCATTTTCTGTGTGCTCGCTCGTGTGCATTGTGTGTTCGTCGTAGTGGTGAGTGCTTGCTTGGTGTTTTGGGTTCATGCTCTCGCTGTGATCACTCATGGTATTGTCCTTGATCGTTGGGTTTCTTGTTCGTGGGTTCTTGGTGCACATGTGTTTTCGTGCACTTGGATCTTGGTTGATCGTTGTTGAGTTTGCGGGTTACGTTCGTGATTCATTGGGTTCGTTGCTCCGGGAATCCTTTCCCTGTATTCTTGGTTCCATCGTTTCGTCTTCGGTTAAGGCAAGTAACTTGTATTAAATTCCTTTGTATATACAAGTACTAAATACCACTTGTAGTGTAGTTAGGTTCTAGAAACAACTCGTGTGTGATGTATGTTGATGAGTATTGTCTCTATAGTACTATTTGACCATAGTTGCCTCACGACACTAATTTGACATGAACTACTTAGGTTTTGACCGTTCTTGATGTGATTATATTTGTAAGACAATTATGAGAAATTGTGTGTTTGGTTGGATCCATATGATATACTTATTATGGACATGCTATATACCTTATTTCCTGTTATTTGGACACTTAGTAGACTCTATAACATGTTTGGTTGTGTTTAGAACAAGATTCGTATGTTGTATGTTGAGTTGTTGTTAAGAGAAAAATCTGTATTTTGTCGATGATCAGTTTTGATTGCTATTTTGGACCATGTTAAGTTCAGTATCTTAATTTCAGTATTAAAAAATGATTTTTAGAGAAATTCGACTTCTTTCCAACCTCTCTGACCTTGGTCGATTTCGTTTTCGTATGTGTGAGATATGATTGTTTTACTACAGAGGTGTATTTCATTTCAAGATTTCGTTTCTTGATGATTTTGATGACTAAACTATTTTGATACTAGTGCTAAACATATTATTTTGATCTAAAATTTTGGTCAGTATTTCTATATCTATTTAGGGATTACCCAGAATTTTGGTAGATTTTATTGATGAGTTTCATATACCATTTCATGCTTGTTTCTAAAAACTATACTTGCTGGATTTTGCTCGCTATTTTGTAAAGATTGTATTTTCACCCTAGTTCCTTTTCCTGTATGAAAAATATTTATGAAATATGAAAGTTAGATTATTTTGTCTATTTTCATCTTCCTTTGACAGATTTGGATTTCGTTTCACGGTTTACGAGATATTACAGTTTTCGTACAGCAGTGTTGGGAATTCCAAATTTGCCAAATTATCGTTTCTTGATATTTTCTGAATTTTGTTGGCCAAGTTTATCTTACTGAAAAATTATGAAACTTTATATTCTAATACTAAATATATTGGGGAATACTCCAGATTTTTCCTGGATTTATTTGAGTTGTTTTGGTGCTGTTTCCCTGACTGTGAATTCGATTTACTGATTTCTGGCTGAACGTATTTTATGGTTTCAAATTAGTTTTGGGTTATGTTTTTCTAAAACACTATATGACTTATATATGTTTTCTGGATTCGGAAAGGAGTCTGTTTTTCAGATTCTTCAACGGATCCAATTTTTTATTTTTGTAGCAACGGAAATCGTTGTTTAGTACAGTAGTGTCTTGCTGTCCTGAACTAGCAATTGCATGATTCTATTCCTTTATGAGCTGTCTATCACTTGAAAATGTTTATTCTTCATCCTGAACCTGTTACTTGTTTATAACATGATATTCTTGACCTGTTTGTGACACATACATGCCTGTTTGCTAATAATAATAAAATAATCAAGTCGGGGTTAAGGGAAAGATCTAGTAGTGGAAAATATAGAAATGTGTACTGAGAAAAGGACCTGTGTCCTGCCTGTTACGTGTTCATAACTACATGATTCACGATCCTGTTTACCTTTACCTGATTGCACGCTTCCCTATAGGAAGGTGTACTCGGAAGAGAACAACTAGGTTCTACCTGTTTCTTGTACCTGATTACATACTTCCCTATAGGAAGGTGTACTCGGAAGAGAACCACTAGGTTCTATCTATTTTCCCTGTTATCCTGATCCCTGAGTACACAGCTCTATGGACTTCACTACGAAATCTAAAGCAAATCTGTTTGAATGTAGCAACCATATAGGGTGGGTTGCATGAAGTGCTACCTAGATAGTAATAATACAAGACTTGACATTACCTGATTACCTGTGTACCTGTTACCTGTTTACCTATTATTACTGTTTACCAATTAGCTGTTTACCTGTTACCTGTTTACCTGTTACATGTTTACCTGTTCACCTATTCACTTGACACTTGATACATGTTACCTGTACCTGTTAGTATACCATGCTACTTGTTTCTATTTTCCTGATTCATGTTAGATATTATATTTCTGTTGATACACTTATACCATGTTTGTTTATTCCTGCTGTTGTTTTGTATTTGTTAGTTTATCCCATGTAGTTGTATCCTGCATTACAAGTGGTCCGTAACTTGTCTTGACAGGAATCTTGTTTCTTTTTAGTATTCCTGTAGTTGTTAAATTGCAGATTTTGGAGAACAGGTACCAGATGGTGTTGGTAATATGCAATATTAGTGCTGGAGTTTCGCTTGCATTTATTATTATTATTTCCTATCATTTGTTTGAACAATTGTATTGGTACTTGGATTTAGTTTTTTGTATTATTTAGTTTTTATTATTTCCTATCATAAAGAAGAGGTTGACGACTGCGCCTATCTTAGCTTTGCCACAAGCTGGGAAGGACTATGATATCTTCAGTGATGCGTCGCTCAGAGATTTGGGGTGCATCTTGATGCAGGAAGGAAAGGTTATTGCATATGGTTCAAAGCAGTTGCGTCCGCATGAGAAGAACTATCCGACACATGATCTGGAATTGGCAGCTATTATCTTTGCCTTGAAGCAGTAGAGGCA
Source organism: Hemerocallis citrina (assembly GCA_017893485.1). Taxonomy (NCBI): domain Eukaryota; kingdom Viridiplantae; phylum Streptophyta; class Magnoliopsida; order Asparagales; family Asphodelaceae; genus Hemerocallis; species Hemerocallis citrina. The sequence goes on from CM030366.1 coordinate 21,524,962, forward strand.
TTATGTATATGGAGAGAAGGTCAACATGTATACAGACCACTAGATCCTGAAGTATATTTATTAGCAGAGGGATCTGAATCTTCGGTAGAGAAGAAGGTTGGAAGTGTTGGAAGACATTCGTCTTGTGATCAAGTATCATCCAGGCAAGGCGAATGTGGTGGCCGATGGGCTTAGTCGAAAGAGCAGTCTGTCGAGTTTGATCACTACTCAGAGAGAGTTAGCAGCAGAGTTAGATCAGGCAGGTGTTGAGGTTGTACTGCAAGGTTTGCGAGGATGGCTCAGTTGAGGTTGCAGCCTTCTGTGAGAGAGCAGATCATCGAATGTCAGAAATCAGATGCAGAGATTCAGAGGATGTTGCAGCAGGTTTCTGAAGGCAAGTTATCAGAGTTCCGTGTCTAAGATGGAGTTCAATGGATGGGTGGGAGGTTGTGTGTACCAGAGTATGCAGATTTGAGGGAGAGTATCTTGCAAGAGGCTCACAGTACCTTATTGTTAGTGCATCCTGGAGGCATGAAGATGTACAAGGACATCAAATAGCACTTTTGGTGGTCGGGGATGAAGAAGGATGTGGTAGACTTTGTGGCAATATGTCTGACTTACCAGCAGATCAAAGCAAAGAATCAGAAGCCTGGAGGTTTGTTACAGTCATTGTCTATTCCAGAATGGAAGTGAAAGAACATCAGCATGGATTTCATCACAGAGTTGCTGAGGAGTTCGAAGGATAATGACTCAATTTGGGTTATTGTTGATCGTTTGACCAAGGTAGCTCTCTTTCTGTCCATGAAGATTACTTAGTCATTCGAGAAATTGGCAAAACTGTTCATTGAAGAGATTGTGAGACTTAATGGGCTTCCTGTGTCGATTGTTTTCGACAGGGATGCGAGGTTCACATCGAGGTTTTAGAAGGGTTTGCATGCAGCTTTGGGTACTAGAACCGATTTCAGTACTGCTTTCCATCTGCAGACCGATGGTCAGACTGAAAGGGTGAATCGAGTATTGAAGGATATGTTGAGGGCTTGTGTTATGGATTTTGGTGGCAGTTGGGAGAGGTACTTGGCATTGGTTGAGTTTGCTTATAACAACAGTTACCATGCAAGTATCGGTATGGCTCCGTATGAAGCTCTGTACGGGAGGAAGTGCAGGACACCCATTTGTTGGTACGAAGTTGGGGAGAGGCCGATGTTTGGGCTGGAGATCGTGCAGCAAACATCGGAGAAGATCGAGCTGATTCGTAAGAGGTTGGTTGAGGCCCAGAGTCGGCAGAAGAGTTATGCAGATACTCGATGAAGGCACTTGGAGTTTGAGGATGGGGATGCATTTTTCTCAAGGTGTCCCCGACTAAAGGAGTGATTAGGTTTGGAAAGGGAGGCAAGTTGGCGCCAAAGGTACATTGGGCCATATAGGATTTTGAAGAGGATTGGTAAAACAACATATAGGTTGGAACTACCCGAGGAATTGGCACAGGTGCATGATGTGTTCCATGTGTCGATGTTGAGAAAGTATGTGCCGGATTAGAATCATCAGTTGGCGGAAGTGCCTGAAGGTCTACAGCTGAACTTGAGTTACAAGGAGGATCCTATAGAGATTGTTGACCATCGGGAGAAGGTGTTGAGAAATAAGGTGATACTTATGGTTAAGGTATTGTGGAGGAACCAGCGGTTTGAGGAAGCTACTTGGGAGCCGGAGGATCGCATGCAGTAGGATTTTTCTGAGCTCTTTGTATTATTGTATTCTTTAAATTAAGTTGTATTTCTCTTGTATGACTGTATTCATTAAACTATATTTCCATTTATGTGATTGCATTTTTCTATGGTTTATGTTGTTTGGTCCCTGTTAGCTGTAGTTCTGAGGACAGAACTATTCTAAGGAGGGAGTGATGTAACACCCTAGAATTTTTAAATAATGTTTTGAGATTAATAAATGAATTAAAGTGATTTTTGGTGATTTAATAAACATTTTTCTGAAATTTATCTTGTTGCACGTGCAAATATTTTCTTGGGAAGTTCAAAGTCAGAAATTATTTTGGGAAAACCTAATATTTATTAGTAGGTATTATTTTTTGAACTTTTCTAGACTTTTTTGATATTTATTTGGCATATTTGCAAATATTACAAAAAGATGGGCTTTTGTGCAAAATTACCACCTGGAGTAAAATCTCCATAATTTCTATTTCTTGGCTGAGCTTGATGTCTAGACAACTCAGAGGTAAATATTTCAATTTTTATTTAATAGATTTGGTTTATTTCACAAATTTGATAAAGATGGACCTTTTCGCAAAATTACCACTTAGAGGCCAAAATTACAAAATTTATTTTCTAGGTTTGAATCTGATGCAGACCAGATCAGGGGAAGTTATTTTTTATTTTAATCTCAATTAAATTTTTTAATCTAATTACCTAGTATAAATGATCTATATATTTAAAGATATATACTAAAGGAATAATTTGCAAAATCTTCTCAAAACCCTAATACCCAGATTTTGGCCTATTAAAAGAGCAGTGGCAGCCATCTCTTTACTGCACAATTTTTTTTTTTTTATATTTTATTATTGGTTTTCTTGGAGTTTCGAAGCGAGGATCTTGGATTTTTGTGAAGGATGAGCTTTTTCTTATTTTTTATTGTTTCGGTTGATTCTTCATTGAGGTGAGTGACATATATTTGATCTCTTGTTGTTCTATGCATGTTATATATGAAGATTTGCCTAGTAGAATTCATGTTAGATGATTGTATGATGATATAGTGAATTATTGATGGATGGATGAATAAAAATAGAATTTTTCACGAGAACTATGCAATGGATGAATGAATTTCTATATGGATGACTTAAGAATGTTAAGAATTTAATATAACTCATGGATGTGCTATTTATTTGCTGATTTGATGATATATAATGGATTGTAAGATTTAAAATGCATAAAAGTGAATAAAGTTGGATCTTTACTCTGTGTGTATGCATACTTCCTATTTTGGTTGTTTGATTTGGATGGAACTTGACAAAAATTGTTGTAGACACTTATAATCATGGGCTAAACGATCTAATCAGTTGTGCATATGTTTAAATTAAATGGTAAGAGAGTTTTGAATCCAAAGGATCAAGTTTGAAGGGTGAAAATGGGTTTTGATGTTTCGGGTCTGATGGTATGCAAGCCGAAGTGGATTTTTGTGTTTTTTGTGAAGTTTTCTATTGGATTTGATTTAAATTGATACTGAGATTGAAATAAACAAAATACTACTCATACACAGTGATACTTGATGTCTTAACTGATGTATATGCACCCCCCCCCCCCCCCCCCCACACACACACACACACACATATATATATATATATATATATATATATATATATATATATATATATATATATACACACACACACACACACACACACACACACACTTTCACATATGCCTAATTTGAAGAAGTTTTTGTTGAAAATTGCTCTTTAATGTATTTGATGAGAGTTTGATTTCATTTATGAACTCCAGTATGTTAGAAAAGTTTTATTTGATCATCTCAGGATTTTTGTTTTACAAATTTTTGCTTTTAAAGATTATAACTATATGTCAGTTGAAAAGTGCACGAATGTTAAAGCTGCGTTTTTGAACATGTCGGTGACCGCACGAAATTACACATGAAATGTCGGTCAACTGTCAGTTCTTGGGTTTTGGAAATTTAGCATGATAGTCGACTTTCGCTTTTTGAACTGTTTTGACAGTCGACCGTCAGCTGCTATACTGATTGTTTTGTTGAGTTTCTTGCTGATTTCTTGAAATATTATTTCTTCGAACTTAGGGTCTATTGATCTACTATTTTAAATTAAGCTTTTGCTACAGATTACTATATTCTACAGAGAGTTATAATTTGATTTTAATAGAATTTTGTGTTCCTACGACTCTAAAAAGGTGAAATATATATGTCTTTCAAAGGAGTTGTTGTTTTGGTGATTTTTCTGTGACTTCAAAATGTGAAGCTCAGTTGGATAAATTTAGATTTGTTTGATTAAAGGTGTTTTTCTCAATATAAATGATTTGATGATGGAATTAAGAGTTTTAATGAAAGATTTTGTGTTGGTATTTGATTTATGAGTTTCTAGAGGTTGAGTGGGATTCCTGTATACCAGCAGATGAGACTTTGTGGATATTGGCTAGTTGGGGCCTTGGTTTTGTTTTAGTGGAATTAAGTCCGGCAGTGTACACCAACTCTAGAGAGGGAAAATTTGTGTTTTAATTAATAATAACCAACTTAAGGACAGGCACTAGTGGAGATGTGATAGAACTTGGGAAACGTAGGTATATGCTTTGTTGTTAGTCCGATGGATGCGTTCCAGGATTGTGAGTTGTTGTGTCCCGAGAGAACAGTTGGTATGTTCGCGTTTCGAGGGTTGGCGAGCCTATTAATGGAACATACGTTGCATTCGCGTATCGAGGGTCGGCAGACCCATTCACAGAATGTACTGTGTATCTACACGTTGAGGGTCGACAGGCCTATTCGTGGGGTACACGGCAGGGAGATGATTCTCCAGTTTTTGAGCTATGCTTACATGATGCTTGCACGTCGAGGGTTGTTAGGCCTATTCACGAGTATTCTAGATCTTGTTTCTATCACCGTAGTAAGATTAGTTTCATAACGAGGGATTTAACTATAGCACCCTAGATTTTTAAATAATTTTTTTGAGAATAATAAATGTATTAAAATAATTTTTTGTGATTTAATAAACATTTTTTGAAATTTATCTTTTTACACGTGTTAAACACGTGCAAATATTTTCTTGGGAAGTTCAAAGTTTGAAATTATTTTGGTAAAACCTAATATTTATAAGTAAGTATTATCTATAAATTTTCTGGATTATTCTTATTTTTATTTGGCATATTTGCAAATATTACAAATAGAGGGGCTTTTGTGCAAAATTACCACTTGGAGTAATAACTCCAGAATTTTTGTTTTCTGGGCTGAACATGATGGCTAGCCAACTCAGAGGTAAAGTGTTTACTTTTTGTTCTAATTGATTTGATTTATTTCGCAAATTTGTTAAAGAAGGGTCTTTTTTCAAAATTGCCACTAAGAGGCCAAAATTATAAAATTTATTTCCTGGGTTTGAAAACAGTGCCGGCCAGATCAGGGTAATTACTTTTTATTTTAAATCTCAATTGAATTGGTTAATCTAATTTCCTAGTATAAGAATTTATATATGTAAAGATATATTCTAAAGGGATATTTTGCAAATCTTCTCAAAACCCTAATGCCCTAAATTTTGGCCTGTTATAAGAGAGGTGCAGCCGTCTCTTTGTTGCACTAAACGAAGGGTTTTCTTTATTATTGATTTCTTAGAGTTTCGAAGCGAGGATCTTGGATTTCTTGCGAAAGGAAGGACTTTTCTTATTTTCTTTATTATTTTCAGTTGATTCTTCAATAAGGTGAGTGACATATGTTTGATTTCTTGTTGATCTATGCATGTTGTATGTGATTATTTGTTTATTAGAATGCATGATAGATGGATGTATGATGATATAATGAATTATTGATGGGTGGATGAATAAAGATTGAATCTTTTCATGAAAACTATTCTATTGATGATTTAAAATTCTATATAAATGACTTGAGATTCTTAAGAACCTAATAGAAATCATGGGTAGGTTGCTTTCTTTCATATGCTTACTGATTTGATTGGTTATAATGAGTATGTGTATGTTGTATAATGCATATAGATGAATAAAGAAGGGTCTTTGTGTATATATGCATATGTGTTGTTTTTGATGTTTTGATGAAAAGAACTTGACTAGTACATGTTGTAATTGCTTATAATCAAGAGCAAATTGGTTTAATTAGTTTTATAAGCGTTTAACAAATTGCAAGAGAGGATTTGGGGTCAAAGATTCAGTCTTCATGTGGTGAATTTGGATTTCTTGATTTCGGGTCTGATTTTACATAGGCCGAAATTGAATTTTGTGTTTTTATGAAGTTTTCGATTGGGATCTTGATTTGTTTTGATACTGAGATTGAATTGAACAATATACTACTTATATACGATGATTTTCTTGATGTTTCTGATGCATAAACACACCCTATATATATATATATATATATATATTACTTTTGCTGATTTGAGAAGTTTAGATAAAAATTGGTCTTATGATCTTCATGAGATTTTGATATGTTTTATAAACATCAGTATGTTAGACAAGTTGTATTTGATTATCTCAGGAATTTTGTTTTACAAATTTACGATTTTACAAAGATTAAACCATGTATTAGTAAAAAAAGTGCACGAAACTCAAAGCTGCGTTTTCTTGAACATGTCCGTCGATCGCTCGAATTTGCACTAAAGATGTCGGTTGACTGTCAATTCTTTACTTTTGGATTTTTAGCACGACAGTCGACCGCTATCTTTTTGAACTAACATATCGGTCGACTGTCAGTTGCTGTGCTAATTGTTTTTCTTGAGTTTTCTGCTAATTTTCTTGAACGGTTATTTCTTCGAACTTATGGATTAGGAATCTACTGTTTAGGATGATGTTTTTACTACAGATTGTATTTTACAAAAAGTTATATTTCATTATAATAGAATTCAAGCGTATTTGTTCCCTGGCTGTATATCTTTCTCCTACTCTCTCGTTTACTGCTGCAGTTTTTGTTCTTTTTTTGTTCTCTTTAGCCGATGAGCTTAAGGAGATTGTGGTTGATCCCTGGCTGCATTGTTTTTTTGTGGGAATCCTACTTTTATCAGTGTACGCACCATTTTGTGGTTCGCTTGTTGCCAGGATTTACGGCCTTCTATGTGGATTGTATTTACTGTCTCTCTATGCTACGCGGAGTAGCATTTCCTCTGTTAATTTTTGGTTTTCTTGCCTGTGTTGATTTGAGCTGATGGTCTGATTTAGGTTCGGTTGATGGTGTTTTTTCTCCGTTTATCTGAACTTATGTCCTGAGTTTGTATCTTTTCTTTGGTTGTTGTGTTGTGGTTGTGCTTATTGCGCTATGCTTGTTCGGATTGTTCTCTGGGTTCCGGCACCAGATGCCGATGCTCCAGGCTTTTGAGGGTGCATCAACTCCTCTCAACCCTTGCGCAGCTGATCAACCTGGACGTGTTGATATCCATCGATCTTTAGCTATTTCTGATGCTACCTCTGCTACTAGTCAGGTTGCGCCATCCTGCTAGCTTTCTCCGCCGAGCAGCGTCAGCCAAGCTTGATTGCCTCCCCTCCGCAGCCAGCCATTCTTGCATTTAGGATTTTCTTCTTATTACTTCTTGTGGTTGTATCCTTTTGTAATTATGCGTTTATTTTCGTGTTTTACCTCTTGTAAAACTTGCTCCTGTACTTTAATTTGATATTAATATATGTTTTTTGATGAGGCTGGAGTCATTAGACTCTATCCGTTTCCATAAAAAAAAAAGAATTCAAGCGTATTTCTATGACCTTATTAAGTGAGTTATATACGGTTTTCGAAGGAATTGATATTTTGTGATTTTCTACGACTTCAAAATATGAAACTCAGTTATTTAGTGGATTTAATATTTTATTTCAGTTCTGGAAATTTGAAAGTATAATTGCATAAATTTGGATTTGTTTGACTAAAGAAGTTTTCATTGATATAAATATTTTGATGATGGAATTAAGAGTTTTATTGAAGGGTTTTGTGTTGACATTCGATTTGTGAATCTCTAGGAGTTGAGTGGGATTCTTGTGAAGTGGCAAATGAGATTTTGTGGATTTTGACCAGTTGGGTCTTGGGGTTGTTTTGTGGAATTAAGTCCGACAGGATACACTAATTTAGAGGGGGGGAATTTGTGTTTAAATAATAATCAATTGAAGGACGCGCACTAGTGGAGATGTGATGGAACTTAGGAAACGTAAGTATATGCTCATGGGGTCTAGTCCAACGGATGCGTTCCAGGACTGTGTTTTATTTTGTCTCGAGAGGACAGTTGGTATGTTTGCGTGTTGAACGTCGACAGACATATTCACGGGATGTACTGTGTATCTGCATGTCGAGGGTCGGCAGGTCTATTCGTGGGGTACACGGCAGGGAGGTGATTCTCCAATTTTGGAGCTATTCTTACATGATGCTTGCACGTCGAGGGTTGTCAGGCCTCTTCACAGAGTAATCTAGATCTTGTTTCTATCACCATAGTAGGATTAGTTGCATAACGAGGGATTTAACCCTATAAAGTAGAGAACGATAAGGGCTTGCACCGAACCTAGGTAGTATGGAATGCATAGAATCTGACAAGTATGAATTAGAGAGTCATCATACTGCATTTGTGTTTTCTTAACTTGGTTTTATGCATGTTTGTTTTCTGTTTTCCTACACTTGACACTTAGTCTAGTTTCACTTGATGTTTTCATGCTTTATTTATTGTTATTTCATATTCCATTTGTTACTACTGTTGGTATGTGTTGATTATGACTTTATTCTTTATGTTTTATTTAAAGTGTATTTCTTTTGATGTCACTCACACAGTTATGACTGATCCCGTAGTTTTGGGGATTAGGTTTATCTCTAGCCTCATATTTTATAGGTAGGTACCTATAGCATTGAGATTTGGATGCATGTGGTAGAATGATAATATGGCTTATGCCAATTGTAAAAGAATGTATTGTAAATGAAAGAAATTGTAATTCAAGGCGTTTAATTTTCCACTGTGCTTTGTATAGAATTGATGTAATAAAAGTTGGAAAAAGAAATTATCTATGTTTGGCTATGTTTACTATTACATTGAGGTAGATGTTGGGAATTGTGCCACGTATTTATGAGATATTATATTGAAAATTCGGGGTGCAATATTAACCCTATAAAGTGGAGAACGATAAGGATTTGCACCGGATCTATGTAGTATGGAATGCATAGAATCTGACAAGTATGCATTAGAGAGTCATCAAACTGCATTTGTGTTTTTTTGACTTGCATTATGCATGATGTTTTTCTGTTTTCCTACACTTGACACTTGGTTAGTTCACTTAATATTTTCATGCTTTATTTATTTTCATTTCATATTTCAGTGTTACTACTGTGGGAATGTGTTGATTATGAATTTATTCTTTATGTTTTGTTTATATTGTATTTCTTTTGATGTCGCTCACACCGTTATGACTGACCCCTGTAGTTTTGGGGGTTAGGGTTATTTCTAGCCTCATGTTTTACAGGTAGGTACCGTTAGCTTGGAATTTGGATGCATGTGGTAGGATGATAATATGGCTTATGCAAATTGTAAAAGAAAGTGTTGTAAAAGAAAGAAATTGTAATTCAAGGTGTTTAATTTCTGCTGTGCTATGTAAAGAATGGATGTAATAAAAGTTGAAAAGTTATCTGTGGTTGGCTATGTTTACTATTACATTGAGGTAGATGTTGGGAATTGTGCCACGTATTTCTGAGTTTATTATATTGGAAATTTGGGGCTCTACAACATCGGCACCCAAGGGATGCATAAAAATCCTTGAATGAAGGTAAACATACACAAACACCAACATCCGACCAGTGACAGACTCAGGGCATCAACACATTTCAGAAGAGGTAGATAATAAATCAGATCACCACGGGATACAAGTAGGTCAGACATCAGTCATAGCAGACCTAGCCTACCAATCCCAACACTGTCGACTCGATCTCCCATCGTTCGCCACCACCTCTGATTCGGATTGCATCAAGTATCCCGGCCCGCGATCAATTACCCATTGGGTAAGAATTCGTCAGCGCACGAGGGATGACTATCCAGTTCTCAAGGAGGAAGAATTCAATTACAATACTTGCCAACTGGCTTGATAGTCCAAGGGTATCAACAACCCTAGACTAGTTCCAAGCTATACTAGCTACATGCACCACAGTACAACAATCTACCATATAGCTATTTTCCTAACTTACTCATGTATCCACCATGAGTACTAAGCACAAGAATGTTATCTAAATTCGAAATGAAGTGCTTAATAGGGATAATTATTCAACATCTTTAAAACTCAAATCAACTCATGTAGCATGTAGAAAATTCCATATCAATTCATCTACTAACCCAAATTTGGTGATTCCAGATCCTATAGCAAGGTATGCTCCTCTACTTCACTTCTCTAATTGACAACTATCCCAAATTATGCCAATTAGAGTGAGAAAACCCCTTAGCAATCTATTAATAAAAACCAGTTCAAAGAAATGCAGTTGCTGCACCTTGAAAAATTCATAACTTTAAAAATACAAATTGGAATTGCATGATCTTACCCATTCTGGAAAGCTAAGACTATATGCTACAAGTCCTTAGTTAACCATTCCTTCAGATTCAGCAATCTATATGCTATAAAATCCCTATATGTTCTTAGCTGTATACTTCTGCAATGTAAATGCTGCATCTTGTTAATATCTTAAAAACTTGTTCACTTGTCGAAATTACGCGATCTTGGATTGTACAGAAAACTAGGAGTGTCTACCACAACTTCCTAGTTGATCACATCATCAAATTCATCCATTGAAGTACTCTAAAACCCCAATTTATATCAATGTACACACAGGAAAATTAACTCATTTTTAACAAATAGGGTCTTCTGCTAAGATTGGTTCTATTTAGAACTTAAGAAAATCATATCTCCCAAACCACAAACTGAAATTGCATGATTCAAGATATTCTGGAAAGATAAGACTTTCTACTATAAGTCTCTAGTTGGCAATTTCTACGGATTCTTAATTTCTAAAAATACAATTCCAGAATTTCACAAGTTCACAGCCTAACTAACTCAGAGCTGAAACTAAACATATTCCAGAATTCAACCACATGTCCAACACTTATGAAATTTTGGATTCTGTAACTAGACATATACAAGTCTAACATATCCAAAAATTGCATCTAGATTCAAAATGTACAGGGAGTTATAGTCTTTTGAATTTAGTAGGAAAATTCATTCTGTTCACAGCAGTGTATAAACCTCTGGTTGCAAAATAGTTTTCAAACCTTATCAAATGTTGTACAAATTTTTCTAAATTTTAGATACATGATCTAGACCCATATGAGATACTAAAGTAAAATTTTTATTGCAAGGATATACTCCAAGAATTAATTATGATTTAGTAAAGTTCATCTTTGGAACAAACAGAACCAGTTTCTTGGCTCTGGACCAGTTCACAAGATAGAATTTTTAATTATATCAAATATATTCAGAAGGTTGTTAACACATCCAAGTACCTCCAGTAAAAATTTCAGCTAAACATACCTTACCAAGTTCATAATATGACCTTTCAAACATGACTTCATATCAAGCAAAAACACATTTTCTTCATGCTCTGTGTTCCGAAAATATAAATTTTATTGAGCTACTAAACGAACCCAGAAAAATCTGAAAAAAATTAGAGGATGCTCCAAACACATCCTAGAACATGCCATTAAAATTTTATGACCAGATTCAAAGTCTTTTGCAAGTTACAAATTTCTAAGTACAAATATACAAAAGTTGAAGAACACCCACCCATCCAAGTAAAGAAAATGATCCTAGCTTCAAGATTGCTTTCCTCCTCCAAGCTTGCCTCCTCTTGAATTCCTTATCCTACTTTTTTTTAAACTAGAAGTGAAGAATGCAAAAATGGAGAAAGAATGAAGTGTTAGGGTTTTTATAGAAATAGGATAATGGGGTTAGGGGATGGGTTGGCCGAAATTGGGTGTGGGTGGGGGTGATGGGGTTGAGGGTGAGATGGAGGGTGGATGGGTGATGGGTTTGGATGGTGGGATTGAATGCCAACACACTTAGGTGCTAGAATATTCAAGGTGTTCCTTGGAGTTTCATGAAGAATTTCCAAACTCAACCATTGGATCTTATCAAGATGATCCTAGGTTAATCATGATTGATGGGGAGGGTTAGCTTCTAACCCTAGAACCCTTGGTCAAAATAATGACCCTAACCCTCATATGCATAAATATGAACATACATTCCACATTCAATTCACTTTATACATATACTCAATCAATTGTTGATATATATATATATATATATATATATATATATATATATATATATATATATATATATATATATTGAATGTATATGTCCGTATATATTCTACAATTTAATAATTGAATATTATTTTCTATATTATTTAAATTGTAGAATATATACGGACATATACATTCAATATATATATATATATATATATATATATATATATATATATATATATATTTAAAAATAAGATACTTTGAATTTATAAAAATATATGTTTATAAGAATTTTTATTTTCTTGAAGATTGTCTTGTCAAAACAATCGGGGCAAATCCACAGTTTAATTGAGAAGATATCCCGAATCTATCTCATCGGGTTCAGAATAACTAATATATCTAAAATTTCTGATTTAAAACCAATAATTATTAGAAAACTATATAATCGCGTGCAATTCTTAACTGTGCACGGATTACAATGCAAAATAGATATATGCTATTTTGCGGGGTGTTACAATATACATATTAACCCTTTCCCCATATACATAATGCCTCCAATGCTTCAAGGCAAAGATGATAGCTACAAGCTCCAAATCGTGCATTGGATAATTCTTCTCATGAGAATGCAACAGCCTCGAACCATAAGCAATAACCTTCCTCTCTTACATCAAGACGCAACCCAAACCTCTGAGTGACGCATTACTGTAGACATCATACTCCTTCCTAGCTTGTTGCAAAGCTAGAATAGGTGATGTCGTCAACTTCTCCTTCAATTCCAGAAAGCCCGCCTCACAGTTTTCAGTCCATGTGAAACTCACATCCTTCCGAGTCAAACCTGTTAAGGGAACTGCAATTTGTGCATAACCCTGAATGAATTGCCTTTAGTAACCAGCCAAACCCAAGAAATTTCTGACCTCCTTCACATTCGTTGGTCTAGGCCAACATTTCACTGCCTCAACCTTCTAAGGATCAGTGGCCACTCCCTCCTTAGAAAGGATATGTCCAAGGAAAGCCACATCTGACTTCCAAAATTCACACTTAGATAGCTTGGCATACAAGTCATGATCTTGCAACTTCTTCAACACCTACGCTGAGTGCTCAGCATGCTCATCCTCCGACTTCGAATAAACCAAAATATCATCAATGAATACCACCACCAAGGAAATAATGAACGACCGCAAAATCCGATTCATTATATCCATAAACACTGCTGGTGCATTCGTGACCCCAAATGGCATCACCAAAAACACATAAAGCCCATGCCGAGTTCTGAAAGCTAATTTACTCACATCTTCCTCCTTAACTCGGACCTGATGATACCCTGACCGAAGATCAATCTTTGAAAATACTGCTGCTCCCTGAAGTGTATCAAACAGATCGTCAATATATGGAAGCGGATACTTGTTCTGAATGGTCACCTTGTTCAATTTCCGATAGTCAATGCACATCCTCATTGACCATTCCTTCTTCTTTACTAGCAATATTGGTGCACCCCATGGTGAAGCACTTGGCCTGATGAACACCTAACTCAATAATTCCTCAACTTGCTTCTTAACTTCATTATGCTCTACAGGTGCCATCCTGTACAGAACCTTAGATAGTGGAGCACATCCTAGCTGAACATTGATGCAAAACTCAACATCTTACTGCGACGGTAATTCTGGTAGATATTCCAAGAACACAGTAGGAAAATATCTAACAACTGGAATCTCCCTAACCCCTTCTGGAATCAACAACTTCGATATAGCTGCAATCAACTTCGTGTTCCCCTTCTTCCCTTGGAAAGTTACTGCGGGTCCTCCCGGTGCCTTCACTATAACTTCTTTATTCTTGCATTCAGTTGTTGCATCATAAATTGCCATCCAATCAATGCCCACGATCAAATCTACACCCAAAACTTGCAGTTCAATGAGATCAATTTCGAAAAGCCTCCCACCAATCTTCATATCATAATCCTCGTAATACCGATCAGCTGATCAGTTCCTCTCCTGATGGTGTTGCCACCAACAAGACTCTGCTTGGAAAAATCTTAGTTCCACACCTAATACTTTAGCAAAATTGGGCAACACAAATGTATGCGAAGAACCAGTATCAAATAAAAACTTTGCTTTTATTCCATTAACCAAAACATATCCTATTACATGAAGAATGATACTCAAAACTTCATTTTATTCTTGAACAATGTCTTATTTAATACAATCAATCAATAAATAAAAATTCTTGCATACCCTGGTTCACATCTTCTGAGTTACCTGCATTCTCCTCAGTCAATGCAAACACTCGCCCTTGCCTCTGAAATTTGCCCCCATTCGCACCACCCTTCTTAATATGCAGGCAAGACGACTTGGTATGACCTCCTCGCCCAAAATGATTACAAGTTTGCCCCTTTATTGGTTTTGTTCATGCTGACCTGTAGTGGCCTACTTCTCCACAGTTGTAGCAAGTCACAGCTTGAATTGCAACTGTCTTATGCCCGGGCCCACCAAATCTACCCTTCTTCTCTGGGAACCTCTTCCCACTCTGATTCGCTACAGATGGCCTTTTGTTCATGTTGCAGGTTTTGTGCTTCTTCTGGAAATGATCCATGTCCTCCACGTCATTGCTGCCCTCCTGACAAGTTTGTCGAACCTTCTGATCCCTAAAGGTATCATTTGGGACCTTAGATTCGGCCTCAAGCCCAGCTCAAATTTTCTGGCCTTCTTTGCTTCATCAACAACTAGCTCCGGTGCATACCTTGACAGCTGCATGAACTTAGTCTCATACTCACGCACAGTCATATTACCCTGCTGCAGGTTTAGAAACTCCATTGTCTTCTTCTCTTGAATGTTCAAGGGGAAGTATTGATCCCTGAACTCTCTAAGAAAAGCTTCCTAACTAACCTGCTCATTACCAAAAGTCCTCTTCACTGACTGCCACCAAACACCGGCGTCCTTTTCCAACTGCATCGTAGTCAATTTCACCTTGTTGGCCTCGGGGGTTTCCAAAACCTCAAAGACCATCTCCATCTGCCTGATTCAGTCACCAGCTTCATTGGGATTTGCTTGCCCTTCAAAGACTAATGGCTTCATCCACTTGAAATACTCCACTTGCTTGATCGAATCAGCATTAATAGGTACAGGGCCTGCTCCTTGATTCCTAGCCGCACTCGCTGCCACAAATGAATTCAGAGTCTGATACACCCTGGCAATCTCCGTCTCCAGATCATGTCCGGCCCCGTGGGAACCTTCAGGTCCATCATCATTCCCACCATTCCTGATCCTGGGTCCTGCCATTTCATTGAATACTGCAAATCACATGGAATGTTAGAGCACCACAACATAAATCACATTCATACTAACTGCTCATTGCAGAATTCTACTTAAACCCAAACCATTTCATTTGTTTTAGTTTCATGTTTTAATACTCAAACTCTAATGTCCACACCAAGGTTCATTCTCTCTACCATGTTTAACATTACTAGTGAAACTTGCTCTGATACCAACTCTATAGCACCCCAAATTTCCAATAAATAAATTAGCAATACGTGACAAAAATTTTAGAATCAACCTCAATTGTAATCATAAACATAATACAAAACATAGGGAAAATTAAAACTTTTTATTGCATCAACTCTTTTACATAGCACAACGGAATTTAAATACTTTGAATTACAATTCTTTTTACAACACAACGGTATATACAATTTCTCTTTACAATCATTCATTTTACAAGATATGCATAAACATTAAATATTCTACCACATTCTTCCAATTCCATGCTATGGTACCTACTTGTAAAATATGGGGCTAGAGATATCCGTAACCCCCAAAACTATAAGGGGTCAGCCATAACGGTGTGAGTGATATTCAAAGGAAATACAAACTTAAATGAAAACATAAAGAATAAAATCATAAGTCAACAAGTGGAACTAGGCTAAGTGTCGAGTGTATGGAATGAAAACAAATGCAAGCATACATGAAACCAAGTCAAGAAAACACAAATGCATATGATGATTTCTAATGCATACTTATCGGATTCTATGCATCCCATTCTACGTAGGTCTGGTGCAAGCCCTTATCATTCCCTTTTTGATAGGGTTCAATCCCACATTATGAAACTAATCCTACTACAGTGATTACTTTAAGGTTTACATTATTCTGTGAGTTTCTAGCCCATGCCCCGATAATTTCGGAGGCCAATCTCTATCCAGAAGACTATTTCACTCACACTTGAGAATCTTCGAGAATACCCCACACCGCAAGAAATGACGCCTCATCACACGAATATCCCATGAGCGTCGCCTCAACGCGATAATTCTGGAGATCAATCCCACACCGCAGATAATTTCGGAGACTATTTCACTCACACCTCGATAATTCCATGGATTATTTCACACTGCAGATCATATGACGGCCCCCTACCCATGTTTGCTCTCATTTCATCACAACTCCAACTACTTCATGTCCTTAGGTTGATTATTACTAATTAAGTCACAATTCCTCCTAGAGTTGGTGTACCCTGCCGGACTTAATACCACTAACTCAACAACAAGGCCCTATTGGCCAAAATATCCACAAAGTCTCAACTGCCGGCATGTTTGGGTTCTACTCAACCTCTAGAGTCTCAAAACTCAAAACATCAACTCGACACTTCTTGGCATCTCATAAATCCAAATAATCTAACTCATAATGAGGTTTCTCTCAAGCCAGTAGTCAATAAAACCAAATACTTCCCAAGTACAACTGGATAATTTGTCAAAACTGAACGGAATGCGAACAAAATTGAGATCTTATACTTTCAAAACAGCGTAGAATAAATCCAATATAATACTCTTGGAAATTAAGAAATGTTCACTTTCCGAAACCACAAGAATTAGAATTTAAATTTCATCAAAACTTAATAATTCACTCTCTGAAAAGGGTGTAATCTGAATTAAATCACATTGAAAAACAGAGAAACTATCCTTAGAAAATTCGAAGAAACAATCGTTCGAAGATTAAAGACTTGGCTAAAACAGTATGCAAAAACACAAGCATGACGGTTGACTGCCATATACAGTATAAAAGAAGGCGGTCGACCGACATCACAAAAAAAAAAAACCCAAAACCATAGCAGTCGACTGGCAGCCACAGTATAGAAAACTACAGTCGACAGCCAGTGTCAAAGTGGTGACAGCCCTGTCGAGACAATCGACCGCAACTGCATGTTCAAAAGAACTGCAGTCGATCGGTAACCACACTACAATCGACTGCGTAGTCGACTGACATGCAATCTGCAGTAACCTCTTGAAATTTTGTGGATTCTTTCAATTGATACACGTTTAAAACTTTGAATACATGATCACAAATGATGAAAACCTGTGACAAAATAAGTGCATCTTTGGCCAAAACAACTCAGTTCACGCATCAATCGAATCCTTCATAAACTTCACAAAAATAAGCAATTTTCCGAAAATCATATTGTTGCAAAATTCTAGATTTTGAAGTTCTTCTCATATGAATATTTGAACTCCAACAAATGCAGTCAAAATTTCCTTCACATACAGAAAACAAAATTCAAAAATGTTTAAAACAGAGAGGAATCTTGTTTTACACATTCATTGGTCAAAATATCTCAATCCATCCAACTCAACATCAAGTTCTTTCACTTTCCATTCAATACAACCCAAAACAATATTAAACTCTCTATGTTTCATCTCAGAACAGCGAGTACAAAAGTAAATCAGTAACTTAAAGATTTTCTATTCATCCATATGCATGTACGACATTACTATTCAATTTGCAATCTATTTATGCATGATATACATCGACAATTCAATAATTTCTCATACAAGCAATAATTAGATCTATACTAATTAGATGAGAATTTCTACAAGTCTCATACACCTTTAATATCAATTCAAATATGATCATTCAAGCATGGCATAAGAAAGTGATGATCTTTGTGTATCTTATACATCAACTATTTAAGCATGAAAAATTTACTCATAACTTCGTATTTCTTCATGAAAGATGTTGATTAGTTATCTATTCATTTAAAATCTTTATTCACAACATATTTCATAGTCATACAACTTATAATCATGCGTTATACTTGAACAATTTATAATCATATAGCAAACAAGAGGTAAGAAAGTATCACTCACCTCAAGAAGACTCAATTGAAGCACAAAAGAAATAGTAAAGAAAAACCCCTTCTTTCTCCTTTGCAAAAGTCCAAGATCCAAGCTTTAAACTCCAAGAAAATAATAAGAAAATTGATTTGAGTTCACAGCAGAGAATAGCGGCTGCTACTGCCTCTAATATAGGCCAGGATCTAGGTTTTAGGGTTTCACAAAGTTTACAAAAATACTCAAGGAAATTATTTATTTACATAGATGGATCCTTCCAATTATTAGTTAATCAAATTGATTGAAAATAAAAATAAAATTAAATCTCCCAACTCTCCTGATTTTGCTGGCCAATATGCACAGCCTAGAAAACCAAAATCAGCAGTTTTTACTCCAAGTGGCAATTTTGCACAAAAGTCCATTTTTGAGTATTTTCAAATATGTCATAAATGTAGCGTCGCGAATTTTCAATATAATATCTCAAAAATACGCGTCACAATTCTCAGCATTTACCTCAATGTAATAATAAACATACCCAAAACACAGATAAAGTTTTCAACTTCATTATATCAATTCTTTACAAAGCACAATGGAAAATTAAACACCTTGAATTACAATTCTTTTCTTTTACAACACATTCTTTTACAATTTACATAAGCCACAATATCATTCTACCACATGTAATCAAATCCCAAGCTATAGGTACCTACATGTAAAAGGCAAGAGATAACCCTAACCCCCAAAACTACAGGGGTCAGCCATAACGGTGTGAGTGACATCAAAAGAAATCCAACATAAATAAAACTTGAAGAATAAAGTCATAATCAACACATACTATCAGTAGTAACACATGGATAATGAAATAACGACAAATAAAACATGAAAACATCAAGTGAAACTAGACTAAGTGTAAAGTGTAGGAAAACAGAAAATATTTATGCATGAAACCAAATAAAAAAAACACAAATGCAGGATGATGACTCTCTAATGCATACTCATTGGATTCGACGCATCCCACAACACATAGGTCCGGTGCAAGCTCTTATCGTTCTCCACTTGATAGGGTTCGATCCCACATTATGCAACTATTCTACTACAATGACTACTACGAGATTTAGACATTTTGCAAGTATCGGTTCTTGCCCTTGAAATACTGGAGGCCAATCCCACTGACGTGGATCATTTTGTGGCTTATTTCATCCATCGTCTCGGAATAATGGGGATTGCCTCACTCCGCAGGTCATTTTGGAACCCTCATTGCACAAACATCTCATGAGCGTCGCTCTCGTCCTTGGAATAGTGGAGACCATTCCCACTCACGTGGATCATTCTGTGGCCTATTTTAGCCATCATCCAAGAATACTGGGAATGTCTCACTCCTCGGATCATCCTGGAGTCCATAACTCACGTTTGCACCCATTTCATCATATCACCATCTAGTGTCTGTCCTTATCATATTAAGTTAATTAATTAATTAATTAATTACAAATCTCCTGGACTTGGTGTACCCTACCGGACTTAACTCAAGTGATCAACAACAATGCCACAACTAACCAAACCACAAAAATCTTAACTGTATGTGTACTATGGTCCCACGCACCCTCTAGAGATCCACAACTCAACCATCAATACCAAATCTTTCATTGAAACTCTCAATTCCATTATCAATACTCTCATATTAAGAAAACTTTATAAAAATAAACAAATCTAATTTCATTTAATATACTCACAAATTACAGAACTAAAATAAAATATTAGATCAATTAAACAACTGAGAATCATATTTTAAAGTAGTAGAAAATCACAAAATATCAATTCCTTCGAAAACCATATATATTTTACTTTATAAAGTCATAGAAGTACAATTTAAATTATATTATAATCAAATTATAACTATCTGTAAAATACAACAATTTGTAGCAAAAATATCATCTAAAATAATAGATCAATAATCTATAAGTTCGAAGAAATAATCGTTCAAGAAAAACGAAGAAAACTCAACAAAACAATCAGCCAAGACACTGACGGTCGACTGTCAAACCCAGTTCAAAACGCGAAGGTCGACTGCCAAGTAAAAATCCAAAAAATAAAGAATTGACAGTTGACTGTCATATTTAGTACAAATATGAAGCGGTCGACTGTCATATATGAAAATTGACAGCTTTGAATTTCGTGCACCTTTTTACTGATACTTCGTTAAATCTTTGTAAAATCATAAATTTGCAAAAAAAAATTCCTGAGATGATCAAATACAACTTGTCTAACATACTGGCATTTATAAAACTAATTGAAACCACATCAAATTCACAAAAGAGCTATTTTTATCAAATTCTTCCAATACGATGAAGTAGTATATATATGTGTGTGTGTGTGTGTGTGTGTGTGTGTGTGTGCGTGCGTGTGTGTTTGAGCATCATTTAGGCATCAAGAATCCATTGTATATATGTAGTATATTGTTGAAATCAATCTCAGTATTAAAACAATCAAGATCCGATTGAAAACTTCACAGAATCACAAAAACTCAATTTTCGACCATATACCTTCAGACCCGAAAAACCCAAACCCCTCTTTCATTCAAAACTTGGTCTTTTGATTCAATAACTCCTCTTGTAATTCATTAAACATACATACAACTACTGAAAATAGTTTACTCATGAATATTTGCAATTAGAAGAACCATTAAACAAGTTTTATTCGTCAAAATTGTCAACAGTGTATATATATATGTTCAACAGTAAAAGATCCCATCTTTATTCAAATTGTGCATTATACAACATACAATTCATTATACTCAACCAAATCAGTGATAATGTGAAAGAAGTAACATACCCATGATTTATATTAGGTTCTTAACAATCTCAAATCATCTATTTAGGGTTTTAATCACCAATTGCATAGTTTACATGAAAAGATTCAATTTTTGTTCATCCATCCATCAATAATTCATTACATCGTCATACCATTCCCTAACATGTTTTCTAATAGACAAATCATCACATACAACATGCATAAAATAATAATAAATTCAACATATGTCATTCACCTTTTTGAAGAATCAACCGAAGTAATAATAAGAATAAGAAAAGTCCTTCCTATCGCAAGAAAACCAAGATCCTCGTTTCGAAACTCCAAGAATGTAATAATAAATAAAACCCTTTGTGTTGTGCAGTAAAGAGACGACTGCACCTGTCTTTTAATAGGCCGGAAATTAGGGTAATTAGGGTTTTGAGTAAGTTTTGCAAAATATACCTTTTGAATATATCTTTACATATATAAATCTTTATACTTGGAAATTAGATTAACCACTTACTTGAGATTTAAAATAAAAATCAACTATCCATATTTGGCCGGCACTGCTTTTAAACCCAAAAACCGAATTTTGTAATTTTTTGCCTCTAAGTGGCAATTTTGCAAAAAAGACCATTTTTAAGAAATTTGCGAAATAATCCAAATATATCAAAACATAAAATAAAATTTTTACCTCTCAGTTGACTAGGAATCATGCTCATCCCAGAAATCCGAAAATCGGGAGTTTTTACTCTAAGTGGTAATTTTGCACAAAAGTCTCACTTTTTGTAATATTTGCAAATATGACAAATAAATATCAGAAAAATCCAGAAAATTCACAAATAATACCTACTGATAAATATCAGGTTTTTCCAAAATAATTTCTCACTTTGTACTTCCCAAGAAAATATTTGCACGTGTAAAAAGTTAAATTTCAGAAAAATGTTTATTAAATCACCAAAAATCATTTTAATTCATTTATTAATCTCAAAACATTATTTAAAAATGTAGGGTGTTACAATAATCATTCATAAAAATCCAGAAATTTTATAAATAATATCTACTAATAAATGTTAGATTTTCCAAATGGATTTTTCTGACTTTGTGTTTCCCAAGAAAATATTTGCACATGTTTTGTACGTGCAAAAAGATAAATTTCAGAATAATGTTTATTAAATCAAAACAATCCATTTTAATTCATTTATAAATTCTAAAATATTATTTAAAATTTCAGGATGTTACATCGTGTAAGCGCTGATTGGGAGAAGATCTGGAGCATTGAATCCCCCATTTAGGTCGACGCAGCGTTTGCTCGGTGTTTTGCTACCCCGACCCAACGTGGCACTTCTTGGTGTTGCCACGTGGCATTGACCGTTAACCTAGTCAATGCTAACTAGGGACCCACCCTTTTTTGCACGTGCAGTACACGTGCTTTTGGGCAGCTGGTGACGTGGTAAAATCTGGAGCGTTGATCGTGCGAGCACTGGTCAGGAGGAGATATGGGCCATCGCTTCCTTCGTTCAGGTTTGGGTTACGATTGCTCGGGGCAGCCACTGAGCTAACATGGCTTGTTGTGACCATGCCACGTGGTATTGACCTATTAAAGTTGACCGATTAAAGTTGATCGTTAACCAGAATAACTCTTTTTTTTTAATCAAATTTTCTCTGATCAAATCTTTACCATTGATCATGATCTGGCATAGATTTTGAAGAGACTTCACGCTCGTTCTAGTCGGGGGTGCTTCTACTCGGTGCGTGATCCCGACCCATCGTGGCTCGCTATGGTGATGGCACATGGCATTTTGACCGTTGACTGTTTTTCATATTATGTATTTTTGGAGTGTATTTTTCATTTTTGTGTATTTTTATATCTCTTGTATTTTTTCGGAACCGTATATTGGATTATTTTCAATATATATTTTTTTTCTTTCATTTTTGAACTCCTTG
The DNA here is from genome assembly GCA_017893485.1 of Hemerocallis citrina. Lineage (NCBI taxonomy): Eukaryota > Viridiplantae > Streptophyta > Magnoliopsida > Asparagales > Asphodelaceae > Hemerocallis > Hemerocallis citrina. The sequence goes on from CM030366.1 coordinate 21,547,689, forward strand.
AGTTGTTGTTCATCGTTTTTGTTTGTTTTCACCAATTTGAGTTCTTTTTCTCATTTTCTTGGCCTCGTTCATTTTTATTATTCATTTTGGTGATGTGATGGATTTTGGTGGTGATTTTTTCCAAATTATGATTTTTAACCCTTGAGGAGATTTTTAGGTGCCATAGAATTCACTATATATTGTATCCCCATTTGAAACCTACCCAATACCCATTACCCATTTGTATACATATTACTACATATTAATACCCACAATCCATTAACCCACATTTAAATCCTATATAATACACTAATCCTAATAAACCCTAACCCTAATCCCTATTAATCTCTTTCCTCTCCCAAAACACATCCGCCCCCCCTCTTTTTTTTCTTTCCTCTCCATCCCAGCCTGCACTTCCCCGTTACCAAACCGAGCCCCACCTCTTCCATCCAATCCAGCCTCCACCATACTTCCATCCATACATAAACCCTACTCCACCATATTCCTTCCACCCTACAACTCCATCAACCTCTTCCTTGTGTGGCCGACTACTCCAACCAGCACATCCATCCACCATCTGGCCATCAACTCCACTCAAACCCCTCCATCCATCCATACTTCAACCTCCATCCAAACCTTACAAAACCCTAACACCTTTCCTTGTGGCCGGCCACCAACCCAAACCAGCACCACCAACATCCAAATCAGCACAAACTCCTCCCTTTGTGGTGTTTTTGAAGTGGGTATTATCCACTTTGGTTCGTGCATCAAGGAGGTTGATCGTAAGGCGTTTTTAGTTCGTGAGTTCTCTTGGAATCGCGTTGGAAGGCTTTTTGCTCGTGGGTTTCGTTGCTAGGACTCGTTTCTTCGCGTTCATCATCATTAAAAGGCAAGTAACTTGTACATAATTTTATTAGGTTGATACAAGTCAAAAAGTTCACACTTAGAGTAGTTGGGTCTAGAGACAACCAAAAATTGTATTTTTGTTGATGGGTTTGTCTCTATTGTGTTGAATTTGGTCATAGAAGACTTATGACATAAAGTTTGATAGGTTAATGCCCTAGGTTTCACCCAAACTTGATTTTGTTCGTGTATGTGACATATTGCATGTTATGTGTTTGATTGATTGCCCATATGAGAATTATTAGGCTTGGATATGTTAGAACCCCTAAAACATTATTTTTAGATGATTAGTAGGTTGTATTTCAAGTTTGGTTAAGTTTGGATCAATATCGTGGAAGTTATAGTGTTTTTAAGTAAAGATGTGAAATCTGTATGTTGCACTCTGTTCTGTGTTGCTTGCTGTTTTCACCCATGCTAAGGTCCGAATCTCAACTTGGAAATTAATAGTGAATTGTAGATAATTGTGTCTATTTTCAAACCCCACTGGTTTTACCAGATTTGGAGTTCGTATGACTGAGATATGATAGTTTTGGTACAGGTGTGTCGATAGATTTCCAGATTCTGTTTTGTGTAAATTTGTTAACAAATTTATTTTCAAGAACTAGGCTATACATAATATCTTCGTATAATATTTTGCTCAGTGTTTCCTTATGATACTAGGGACTACCCAAATTTTTGGTGTTTTTTAATGATGAGTTTTATGTAGTGTTCCATGTTCTTTTCTAAATTCATCTTGTGCTGTAATATGCGTGCTGTTTAGTATTGAACCCAGTTTTCACCCTAATTCCTTATACTTTATAAAAATTATTTGTGAGATATGAAAGCTAGAAAAATCTATCTATTTTCACGTCGTTTTGGCTGAATTGGATTTCGATTCACTGATTGCGAGATATCCTTGTTTTCGTACAGCAGTGTTGAGAAATTCCAGATTCGCCAAACCATGTTTTCGTGTTGCTTCTTATTTTTTATGGTTGATCTATACTTACTGGAATATTATAAAACTTGTTATTTTGAGTCTATACCTATAGGGGATTATCCAGATTTTTCGTGGAATTATTTGATGTATTTTCATGCTTTTTTATGCTTTTGAAGTTGTTCCCCTGTTTTCTGGCTGCACCTAAAATCTGTGTTCAATTCAGTTTTGAGCTGAGATGTTGTGAACTAGTATATGACTTTATTATACTCGTTGGATGCGTGTGGATGTCTAGTTTCCAGATCCTTCGACGGATCTTAACTTGCATGTCTGTAACTCTCAGAATCTCTGTTTTAGTACTGATTGGTCTTACTGTCCTGATTATGAACATACCCTTTTGTGCTCGTCTATGTGACTCTATAGTATCTATACTTACTGATGTGATTCCATGAACCTAAACCTGATTATATAATGTTAGTTTGAAACTATTTCGCACACATTTATGTCTGTTTAATAACCATAATGAAAGTAATCAAGCCGGGGTTAATGGGACAGATGTCGTAGTGGATAGTACAGAAATGTGTACTTGGAAGGAGACTTGTGTTTCCTGTATGACATGTTTACCGATCAAGTTACCGATCAAGTTAATATTCTGTTACCGATCAAGTTTGCCGATCAAGTTTACCGATCAAGTTACCGATCAAGTTTACTGATCAAGTTTACCGACCAAGTTCTGTGATTCTGTGAATACCTGAGTACACTGCCCTGCATGGTCCCCTATGAAATCTAAAGCGAAACTGTTGTGTTGTAGCAACCATATAGGGTGGGGTGCATGTCGTGCTACCTAGATAGTAATCACACAAGACTTAAACCTGATACTCGAATATGATACTCGAACATGATACTTGAATAAGATACTTGACATGATACTTGCTTGCTTGATACTTGACACCTGATACATGAGACTTGTTTACATGAGATTTGATAACCTGAGACTTGAGTACATGAAACATGAAACTTGATACTGGACACATGAACACACGACACTTGACACTTGGTGCATGTTTATAGGATACTCGGTTGCTTGACACTTGATTTATGCCGTGTACACTTGACACTTTTACCATGCTAGTTTGTCTAGGTTGACATCATACCTATACCATGTGCTATTTAGTTTTATCCATTCCATGTGCTTGTATCGTACTCTATTTGTGACCCGCGACTTGCAATTGACGGGTACTTGTATTTTCTCTTCCTCTTTCCTGCATTCGTTGAATTGCAGATTTTAGAGGACAGGTTCCTGAAGGTATTGGCGAAGTGATGTTTTAGATGCTGGAGATTCTGCTTATATTATTATTTCTTGTAGTTGCTTGAACAATAACTGTATTCATGTATTTGGAATTATTATCTTGTATTTGGGCGATGTGACCCAGGAGTATTTGTGTATTTCAGATCATGACTATTTGAGATTAATATTTCAAGTATTATTGTTGGTATTTGGTTTATATATGCATGTGGTTGACTTTTCTGGCTTCTGACTCTGATTATATCTGTGATGTGTTGCAAAGATTTCTTGAAACAGCTTAAGGATGATAATAATTATTCGGTGGGCTTTTGTTACGTGCTCGTATTCCATATTTTTGGGAAGTGAGGCGTGACAAAGTCAATGGTTTTTCCCTCGTTTGGGTTGGGAATGCATTCGTTCGGAACGTGACCCCGAGCTATCGTGGCGCTTCCAGGCGCTGACGCATGGCTCTATTGACTGTTGACTGGTCAACCACATTTGAGCTCGTTTGGGTTGGGAACATGTTTGTTCGGCGTGTGACCCTGGGCTATTGTGCTGCTTCCAGGTGCTGATGCGTGGCTCCATTGATCGTTGACTAGTGAACGACATTTGCTGCTCGTTTGGGTCGGGAACGCATTTGTTTGGCACGCAACCACGATCTATCATGGCACTTCCAGGTGCTACAGAGGTCTGATTGGAGCATGTGTGTCACGCCCCGCTTCCCAAAAATACGGAATACGAGTACGTAACAAAAGCCCAGCGAATGATTTTCATCATCCATAAGTTGTTTCAGAATCTTTACAACACATCACAGATATAATCAGAGTCGGAAGCCAGAAAAATCAACCACATGCACATATGAACCAAATACCAACAAGAATGCTTGAAATAAAATATATTAATCTCAAATAGTCATGATCTGAAATACACAAATAATTCTGGGTCACATTGTCCAAATACAAATAATATCCAAATAAACCAAATACAATTGTTCAATGTTCAAGCAACAACTAATAATGATACTAAAACAGAAATTCCAACTTGATACATCCTTTCGCCATTACCATTAAGCAGCTGACCAACCTGATCTGCAATTAATAAATTTGCAGGAAAAAGAGAAAAGAAAAGACAAGTACCCGTCAATTGTAAGTCGCGGGTCACAAATAATGTAGGATACAAGCACATGAGGAAACTAACTAACAACATGGTATACTAACAGGTATGGGTAACATATGTCAAGTGTCAAGTCAACGGGTAAACAGGTAAACATGTATGATTATCAGGTAATCAGGTAAAGATGTATCAAGTATCAGGAAATCAGGTAACAGGATAATCAGGTAACAGGTATACAAGTAACAGGTATACAGGTATCATGTATCAGGTAAACAGGTATCAGATTATATCAGGTTAAATCTTGTTATTTTACTATCTAGGTAGCACTTCATGCGCCCCAAATTATATCACATGGTTGCTACAACAAATAGTTTCGCTTAGTAAGATTTTCATAGTGGAGTTCATAGGGCAGTGTACTTAGGTACAAGAAACAGGAACAGGTAGAACCTAGTGGTTCTCTTCTACTCTATACCTTCTTACATAAGAAGCAATGTAGACATGGTCAGAAACAGGTATAACCTAGTGGTTATCTTCCGAAAACACCTTCCTATAGGGAAGCATGAAATCAGGTACAGGTAAACAGGCAGGCAGGACACTAGCCCTCTTCCAAATACACGTTTCTATATTTTCCACTACTAGACCTTCCCTTACACCCCGGCTTAGTTACTTTTATTAATATGGTCATTAACAGGCAAGAGTGGGTACGAAATAATGTCAAACTAACATGGTATAATCAGCTTTAGGTTCAGGAAAAATAAATTAGCACGCATGGATAATATACATTCACATATACGAGCAAAATAGTCTATGTTCATAATCAGGACAGCATGACAGATCAGTACTAAAACAGTGATTCTGGTCTCTACAGAAACGCAAACCTAGATCCGTCGAAGGATCTAAAAACTATACATCCACACGAATCCAACGAGTATAATTAAGTCACGTACTAGTTCACAACATCTCAGCTTAAAACTGATTTGAATACATATTTCATGTTCAGCCAGAACACAGGGGAACGACTTCAAAAGCATGAAAACAGCATGAAAACATATCAAATAGTTCCACGAAAAATCTGGGGTGATCCCCTATAGGTATAGACTCAAAATAACAAGTTTCATAATATTCCAGTAAGTATAGATCAACCATCAAAAATAAGAAGCAACACGAAAACATAGTTTTGACGAATCTGGAATTCTCAACACTGCTGTACGAAAACTAGGATATCTCGCAATCAGTGAATCGAAATCCAATGCCGCCAAAATGACATGAAAATAGATGAAATTTACCAACTTTCATACTTCACAAATAATTTTTATACAGTATAAGAAATTGCAGTGAAAACAGAGTTCTTTACTGAACAGCGCGCAATTTACAGCATAAGTAGATTTTATAAAAGAACATGAAACACCACACAAAACTCAACTTTAAAATTCATCAAAAATCTGGGTAGTCCCAATTATCATAAGGAAACACTGAGCAAAATATTATGCCAAGATATTGTAACCCCTGTTTTTCATTCAATGTAATTTGGAGTGTATTTTTCATTTTTGTATATTTTTATATCTCTTGTATTTTTCGGAACCATATATTGGATTATTTTCAATATATTTTCTTTTTCTTTCATTTTTTGACCTCCTTGTGCTGATTGTGCGTCGTTTATTCATTTTTTCTCCATTTTGAGTTTTTTTTCCCATTTTCTTTGCCTCGTTCATATTTATTATTTATTTTGGAGTTGTCGTTGACTTTTGGAGGTGATTTGACCGATTTGTGATTTTTGGCCCTTAAGGAGATTTTTAGGAGCCATAGAATTCATTGTGTTTTGTACCCCCATTTGAAATCTACCCAATACCCATTACCCAATTGTATACTTATTAATTCCCATTGATATCCACTACCCATTAACCCACAATTAACCCATATTTAAACACCCCATAATCCCTTAACCCTAACCCTAATCCTATTATTCCGTCCTCCCAATAGAAACCGGCTCCCTCTCCTTCTCAAACTCTCCCGGCTTGCTTTCAATCCCAGACCGACCCCTTCCTTCTTCTCCTTTGACCTTGCCGACCACCACAAGCATCCTCCTCCATCCATACTACAACTTCGACACATAAAAACCCTACCTTTTCCCCTCCCTTTGTGTTGCCGATCACCAAAACAGCACCCCCATCCCAAAACAGCACCACAACCATCTCCTTGGCTGATTTGTGAAGTGGGTATCGTCCGCTTTGGTTCGTGCATCAAGGAGTTCGATCGTAGACACGTTTCGGTTCGTGGGTTCGCTTGGAATCGCGTTGGAAGGCTTCTCGCTCGTGGATTTCGTTGCTAGGCTTTGTTTGGTCGCGTTCATCGTCATTAAGATGCAAGTAACTTGTACATAATTTCATTAGATTGATACAAGTCAAAAAGTTCACATATAGGGTAGTTGAGATTAGAGACGGCCAAAAATTATATTTTTATTTGTGAGTTTTGTCTCTATTGTGTAAATCAGGCCATAGATGACTTAGGACATGAGAATTAATAGGTTGATGCCCTAGGTTTCACCCAAACTTGATTTTGATCGTGTATGTGACATATTGCATACCATGTGTTTGATTGATTGCCCATATAAGAATTCTTAGGTTTTGACATATTAGAAACCCTTCATTATGATATTTAGATGATGGGTAGGCTGTGTTTCAAATTTGGATGAGTTTGGTTCAGTTTTGTAGAAGTTATGACGTTTCTACGATAAGTTGTGAAATCTGGAATTTCGGGCTGCACGGTGTTGTTTGCTGTTTTCACCTAGGTTAGAGTCTGAATCTCAACGTGAACATTTCACAGTAAATTGTAGAGGACTGAATCTATTTTCGAACCCCACTAATTTAACTGCGTTTGGAGTTCGTATGAACGAGATATGATAATTTTGGTACAGTCGTGTCGGTAGTTTTCAGATGCAGTTTTGTGTGAATTTTGTGAACTATTTATTTTCAAGATATAGGCTAGACATAATATCATGCCATAATAATTTGCTGAGTGTTTCATCATGATGTTAGGGACTTTCCAGATTTTTGGTGTATTTTAAAGACGAGTTTTGCACGATGTTTCATATCCTTTTCTATAACCTACTTTCGCTGTAAATTGCGTGTTGTTCTATGTTGAATGCAGTTTTCACCCTATTTATTATTACTGTATGAAAATTATTTGTGAGATATGAATTTTTTTTTAGAATTTTATCTATTTTCATGTCGTTTTGACGGAATTGGATTTCGATGCGCTGTTTACGAGATATGTTTGTTTTCGTACAGCAGTGTTGAGAAATTTCAGATTCGTCAAACCTTGTTTTTGTGTTGCTTTTCATTTTTGACGACTTAGCTATACTTCCTGGAATATTATGAAACTTATTATTTTGAGTCTATATCTATAGGGGAGTACCCCAGATTTTTCGTGGAATTCTTTGATGAGTTTACATGCTGTTTTTATGTGTTTGGAGTCGTTCCCCTGTTTTCTGGCTGTACATGAAATCTGTATTCAAATCAATTTTGAGTTGAGATGTTGTGAACTAGTATGTGACTTTATTATATGAGTTGGAATCGTGTGGATGTATAGTTTCCAGATCCTCTGACGGATTGTGATTTGCATATCTGTAGCTCTCAGAATCTATGTTTTACTACTAATTGGTCTCACTGACCTGATTATAAACGTAGGCTAACTTGCTCGTTTATGTGACCCCTTATTACTGGTACTTGCTGATGTGATTCCCTGAACCTAAACCTGATTATATGATGATAGTTTGACACCATTTCGCGCACATTCATGTATGTTTAATAACCATAATAAAAGTAATCAAGCCGGGATCTATGGGAAAGATCTAGTAGAGGGAAAGCATAGAAATGTGTACTTAGAAGGGGGCCCGTGTTTTCCATCTGTTGAGAGTACTTTACATGAATGTCTATTTGAGATCATTTTATATGATCGTCTGTTTGAGATCACTTACTTGATCGTGTGTTTGAGATCATTTCACATGATCGTCTGTTATCTGTTTGAACCCTGAGTACACGATCCTATATGGTCCCCTACGAAATCTAAAAACGAAATTGTTTTGAATGTAGCAACAATGTGATAAAAGTATGGCGCATGTCGTGCTACCTAGATAGTAATCACACAAGACTTACATTAATTTGAAATCTGAAATCTGAATCTATTTCTGAAGTATGAATCTGAATCTGATATATGAAAATCTGAATCTGTTATCTGTTACCTGATTACTTGACATATCTGTTATCTGATTACCTGACATATCTGTTATCCGACACTTGACACTTGACACTTGAGACATATGTTAGGATACAATGTTAGGTCTGTTTCTGCTAGTAATTAGATCTGTTTAGTTATTTATTCCATGTGCTTGTATCCTACCCTATTTGTGACCCGGACTTGCAATTAACGGGTACTTGTGTTTTCTCTTTTCCTTTTCCCTGCATTCGATGAATTGCAAATTATGGCGAACATGTTTAAGGCGGTATTAGAGACTTGCAATATTAGTTGCTTTTGATTAGTATTATTATTTCTGTTTCGTGCTAGAACATTATTTTGTATTCGTGAGACTTAGTTTATTCTGGTATTTTGAGACTTGAATATTATTTTTATTTGGGCGATGTGACCCAGAATATTATTTTTTCCAGACTCTGAATTTTATTTGAGGATATTGTATTTGATTTCAAGTAAATTCTGTTGGTAATTTATTTCAATTATTCATGAATGGTTGTGCATTTGACTTCTGACTTTGATATATTCTGTGATGTGTTGCAAAGATTTCTGAAACAGCTTAAGGATGATAATAATCATTAGCTGGGCTTTTATTACGTGCTCGTATTCCGTATTTTTGGGAAGCAGGGCGTGACAGGGTTTTTAGTGGTATCAGAGCATTAGGTTTGGCTAATGTATTAGTTGCCTAATATATTAGACAAGCTTGGCTCGAGCTGGGATCTGCACAACACTTCACCAACCATGCATGCATAATTGAAATATAATACCAACTCAGATTCTGGATGGAGCTAGAAGACTCTATCTCAATTACAAGAGGCGCTGCCAAGCATCTTGGTGATACTCTCGTAGTTCGTGATTTCATGGATGTTTTTCCAGATGAATTGCCTGGCTTACCCCCTGATAGGGAAGTGGAGTTCGGTATTGATGTTCAGCTTGGAACAGAACCGATATCGAAGGCTCCCTACAGGATGGCACCGGTTGAGCTGGCAGAGCTTAAGGTGCAGATTCAGGAGTTGCTTGATTTGGGTTTCATCCGACCTAGTATTTCGCCTTGGGGTGCTCCAGTCCTTTTTGTTGATAAGAAGGATGGAAGTCGTCGGATGTGCATGGATTACCGAGAGCTGAACAGAGTTACGGTGAAGAATCGGTATCCGTTGCCCAGGATTGATGATTTGTTTAATCAGCTGAGTGGGGCTGCTGTTTTCTGGAAGTTGGATCTTCGTTCTGGATACCACCAAGTTAAGGTTAAGGCTGCAGATATACCGAAGACTGCTTTCAGGACTAGATACAGGCACTATGAGTATCTTATGATGCCGTTCGGGATCACGAACGCGCCAACTATATTCATGAGTCTTATGAACCGGGTGTTCTCGCAGTACTTGGATAAGTTCGTGGTGGTCTTTATCGATGATATTTTGGTGTACTCTCGGAATCGGGAAGATCATGCTGAGCATCTTAGAGTGGTTCTGCAAACTATGAGAGAGCATTAGCTCTACGAAAAACTGAGCAAGTGCGAGTTTTGGCTCGACCGGATTTCTTTCTTGGTGCATATTGTTTCTGGCGATGGTAATTCGGTGGATCCTACCAAGATTGAGGCTGTGAAGGATTGGCCTATTACTAAGTCAGTTTCAGAAGTCAGGAGTTTTCTGGGTTTGGCCGGCTATTATCGAAGTTCGTCCAGGATTTTTCGAAGATAGCAGGACCTTTGACTAAAATGACTGGGAAGGATCAGAAGTTTTGTTGGTCTGATGAGTGCAATGTGGCTTTTGTTGAGTTAAAGGACAGACTGACGTCAGCACCGGTGTTGACTATTCCAGATGGTTCAGGCGGATTTGTGGTTCACTGTGATGCTTCTGGTAAGGATCTTGAAGCAGTTCTTATACAGAACGGCCGTGTTGTTGCATATGCATCGAGGAAGTTGAGGCCGTATGAGAAGAACTATCCTACTCATGACTTGGAGTTAGCGGCGGTAGGCTGATGTTCATCGCAGGGCGTTGGAGTTTGCAGTTGGTGACCATGTTTTTCTCAGGGTATCGCCGTGGCGCGGTGTCATTCGGTTCGGTGGCGGAGGCAAGCTTAGCCCGAGGTTTATTGGGCCATTTGAGATCTTAGAGCGAGTAGGTAAGGTGGCCTATCGTCTCGCATTGCCGCCAGCTTTATCAGGGGTGCACGATGTTTTCCATGTCTCACAACTCAGGAGGTATATCCGAGATGAGAGTCACGTGATCGACTACTCAGAGTTGACCGTTAGGCCGGATTTGACTTGTGAGATTCCGTCAGTTGCTATTGTGGATCGGCGTGGGAAAGTGTTTAAGAACAAGGTCATCAAGCTAGTCCGGGTTGCACGGAATCCTCACTCTCCCGGTGAGTCGGCATGGGAGTTGGAGGAAGAAATTCAGCAGAAGTTTCCTCACCTGTTTGAGTAGCTTGTTTTGGTTTGGTTTGGTTTGGTTTATTTATTTTTTTTCTTTTCTTTTTGGGGTTACCCTATGTATCTTTCTTTTGAATTTCGAGGACGAAATTTTTCTGTTAGGTGGGTAGGATTGTAACCCCTGTTTTTCATTCTATGTATTTTGGAGTGTATTTTTTATTTTTGTATATTTTTATATCTCTTGTATTTTTCGGAACCATATATTGGATTATTTTCAATATATTTTCTTTTTCTTTCATTTTTTGACCTCCTTGTGCTGATTGTGTGTCATTTATTCATTTTTTCACCATTTTGAGTTTTTTTCTCATTTTCTTGGCCTCGTTCGTATTTATTATTTATTTTGGAGTTGCGGTGGACTTTTGGAGGTGATTTGACCGATTTGTGATTTTTGGGCCTTAAGGAGATTTTTAGGAGCCATAGAATTCATTGTATTTTGTATCCTCATTTGAAATCTACCCAATATCCATTACCCAATTGTATACCTATTAATTCCTATTGATATCCACTACCCATTAACCCACAATTAACCCATATTTAAACACCCCATAATCCCTTAACCCTAACCCTAATCCTATTATTCCTTCCTCCCAATAGAAACCGGCTCCCTCTCCTTCTCAAACTCTCCCAGCCTGCTTTCAATCCCAGACCGACCCCCTCCTTCTTCTCCTTTGACCTTGCCGACCACCACAAGCATCCTCCTCCATCCATACTACAACTTCGACACATAAAAACCCTACCTTTTTCCCTCCCCATGTGTTGCCGATCACCAAAACAGCACCCCCCATCCCAAAACAGCACCACAACCATCTCCTTGGCTGATTTGTGAAGTGGGTATCGTCCGCTTTGGTTCGTGCATCAAGGAGTTCGATCGTAGACGCGTTTCGGTTCGTGGGTTCGCTTGGAATCGCGTTGGAAGGCTTCTCGCTCGTGGGTTTCGTTGCTAGGCTTTGTTTGGTCGCGTTCATCGTCATTAAGATGCAAGTAACTTGTACATAATTTCATTAGATTGATACAAGTCAAAAAGTTCACATATAGGGTAGTTGAGATTAGAGACGGCCAAAAATTATATTTTTATTTGTGAGTTTTGTCTCTATTGTGTAAATCAGGCCATAGATGACTTAGGACATGAGAATTAATAGGTTGATGCCCTAGGTTTCACCCAAACTTGATTTTGATCGTGTATGTGACATATTGCATACCATGTATTTGATTGATTGCCCATATGAGAATTATTAGGTTTTGACATATTAGAAATCCTTCATTATGATATTTAGATGATGGGTAGGCTGCGTTTCAAATTTGGATGAGTTTGGTTCAGTTTTGTAGAAGTTATGACGTTTCTAAGATAAGTTCTGAAATCTGGAATTTCAGGCTGTGCGGTGTTGTTTACTGTTTTCACCTAGGTTAGAGTCTGAATCTCAACGTGAACATTTCACAGTAAATTGTAGAGAACTGAATCTATTTTCTAACCCCACTGATTTCACTACGTTTGGAGTTCGTATGAACGAGATATGATAATTTTGGTATAGTCGTGTCGGTAGTTTTCAGATGCAGTTTTGTGTGAATTTTGTGAACTATTTATTTTCAAGATATAGGCTAGACATAATATCATGCCATAATATTTTGTTCAGTGTTTTATCATGAAGTTAGGGACTTCCCAGATTTTTGGTGTATTTTAAAGAGGAGTTTTGCGCGGTGTTTCATATCCTTTTCTATAACCTACTTTCGCTGTAAATTACGTGTTGTTCTATGTTGAATGCAGTTTTCACCCTATTTATTATTACTGTATGAAAATTATTGTGAGATATAAAAATTTTAGAATTTTATCTATTTTCACGCCGTTTTGGCGGAATTGGATTTCGATGCGCTGTTTGCGAGATATGTTTGTTTTTGTACAGCAGTGTTGAGAAATTCCAGATTCGTCAAACCTTGTTTTTGTGTTGCTTTTCATTTTTGACGATTTAGTTATACTTCCTGGAATATTATGAAACTTATTATTTTGAGTCTATATCTATAGGGGAGTACCCCAGATTTTTCGTGGAATTCTTTGATGAGTTTACATGCTGTTTTTATGTGTTTGGAGTCGTTCCCCTGTTTTCTGGCTGTACATGAAATCTGTATTCAAATCAATTTTGAGTTGAGATGTTGTGAACTAGTATGTGACTTTATTATATGAGTTGGAATCGTGTGGATGTCTAGTTTCCAGATCCTTTGACGGATCGTGATTTGAATATCTGTAGCTCTCAGAATCTCTGTTTTACTACTAATTGGTCTTGCTGACCTGATTATAAACATAGGCTAACTTGCTCGTTTATGTGACCCCTTATTACCGGTACTTGCTGATGTGATTCCGTGAACCTAAACCTGATTACATGATGATAGTTTGACACCATTTCGCGCACATTCATGTCTGTTTAATAACCATAATAAAAGTAATCAAGCCGGGATCTATGGGAAAGATCTAGTAGAGGGAAAGCATAGAAATGTGTACTTAGAAGGGGACATATTTTTCCCATCTGTTGAGAGTACTTTACATGACTGTCTGTTTGAGATCATTTTATATGATCGTCTGTTTGAGATCACTTACGTGATCGTTTGTTTGAGATCATTTCACATGATCGTCTGTTATCTGTCTGAACCTTGAGTACACGACCCAATATGGTCCCCTACGAAATCTACAAACGAAATTGTTTTGAATGTAGCAACCATGTGATAAAAGTATGGCGCATGTCGTGCTACCTAGATAGTAATCACACAAGACTTACATTAATCTGAAATCTGAAATCTGAATCTGCTCCTGAAGTCTGAATCTGAATCTGATATATGGAAATCTGAATATGTTATCTGTTACCTGACATATCTGTTATCTGATTACCTGACATATCTGTTATCTGATACTTGACACTCGACACTTGAGACATATGTTAGGATACCATGTTAGGTCTGTTTCTGCTAGTAATTAGATCTGTTTAGATCTGCTAGTAATTAGGCCATGTTCTTGTATCCTACTGTATTTGTGACCCGGACTTGTAATTAATGGGTACTTGTGTTTTCTCTTTTCTTTTTCCTGCATTCGATGAATTGCAGATTATGGCGAACAGGTTCAAGGCGGTATTAGAGACTTGCAGTATTAGTTGCTTTTGATTAGTATTATTATTTCTGTTTTGTGCTAGAACATTATTTTGTATTCGTGAGACTTGGTTTATTCTGGTATTTTGAGACTTGAATATTATTTGTATTTGGGCGATGTGACCCAGAATATTGTTTTTTCCAGACTCTAAATTTTATTTGAGAATATTTGATTTCAAGTAAATTCTGTTGGTAATTTATTTCAATTATTCATGAATGGTTGTGCATTTGACTTCCGACTCTGATATATTCTGTGATGTGTTGCAAAGATTTCTGAAACAGCTTAAGGATGATAATAATCATTCGCTGAGCTTTTGTTACGTGCTCGTATTCCGTATTTTTAGGAAACAGGGCGTGACAGATATTATGTATAGATTAGTTCTTGAAAATAATTTGTTAACAAAATTGACTCAAAACAGAACCTGGAATCTATCGACACACCTGTACCAAAACTTACATAACTCAGTCATACAAATTCTAAATCAAGTAAAACTAGTGTGGTTTGAAAATAGACAAAATTATCTAGAATTCCTCTTTTATTTCAAAGTTAAGATTCGGAATGTAGCATGGGTGAAAACAGCAAACAAAACAAACAAGCTGCAAATACTGATTTCACACCTCTAGACAAAAACATCATAACTTTCACAATAATGCTTCAAACACAACCAAACTTGAAATATAACCTACCAAACATCTAAACATCATGTTTTAGGGATCCTAACATGTCCAAGCCTATTATTTTCACCTGGGCAATCAATCAAACACATAGCATGCAATTAGTCACATACACGAACAAAATCAAGTTTGGGTAAAACCTAGGTTATCATCCTATCAAGTTTCGTATCATATGTCATCTATGGCCAAATTTATCACAATAGAGATAAACCCATCAAGAAAAACACAAATTTTGGTTGTCTCTAGACCCAACTACTTTAGGTGTGAACTTTTTGACTTGTATCAATCTAATAAAATTTTGTACAAGTTATTTGCCTTGTTATGGAGTGAAACACGATGCGAATAGTCCTAAGTGCAAAATCCACGAACGAAATCCCTTCCAGTGCGATTCCAAGCAAACCCACGAAGAAAAACGCCTTATGATCAACTCCTTGATGCAACGAACGAAGGGGCAAATACCCACTTCAAGGAACACAAAGAGGAGGGTTTTGTGATTATTTTTGTTGATGGTGGTGCTGTTTTGGTTGTGGTAGCCGGCTATGCAATGGAGGAGGTTGTAGGGTTTTGTAGGGTTGATATGTATGGAGATGGAGAGGGATGAGATGGTCGGATTGGAGGTTAGAGGGGACTCAGTTTTGGGAGGAAGGGGTGCAGCCGGGTACACTTGAAGGAGGGAAGACGAAGCAGAAGGGTCGACACCGGGGAGCGCGCGCTGTGTCACGGCTGTACAGGGGGAGAGGGTGAGCGGCGCGGAGAGGTGCAGTCGGGGTGCGGCGCGACCAAGGGATGAGAGAGCGGAGAGTTAGGCGAAGAGTCGGCCAAGGGGAGATGAAGAGGCGTGAAGGGTTTGCATGGGTTTTTATATAAGTGTTGGGTTTAGGGTTAGTATGGGGATGAGTCGGTAACAGGGGGGAAGGGTGTTCCGGGTCGGGTCTGAGGAATAAAACCGGAAGTGGGTTACGGGTGGGGTAGTTTAGGATTATAGTAAATGGGTATTTAAATGGGTAGGGTATTTTAAAATGGATAATGGGTTAAAACAGATCCAATTGGAGATATTGGGTTTTGGAAAGAAAAATATATAAACAATAAATAAATAAACAATCAATAAAAATATACCATTGTGATTTTATAGGAATAATAATAATATGAGTAATAATGAAAAAAAAATGCGAATTGTTTTACAATATAAAAATCAGAGGAAATAGTTGCAAATTAAATTACTGATCGAAAAATTAGAATTTAATAAAAGATCCCAAAAAATACATTTTGACAAAAGAATTTGAAAACCGGAAAAATACTTTGCAAAAATTTTTAAAATACAGGAAAATACACTAAAATACATTTTTGGGAAAACAGGGGTTACAGTGTGGCCCTTCGTTTCGAAGGTGACTCGAAGATCTACAATTTCTCTTTAGGAGTCATCTAAAGAATCATCCATATAAATAGGCCAACAATATTTTTGCCTCCGTGAAGTTAGGAAGAGCTTCGGCGTCGGGGAACTACAAGGAGTTTCTCCCTCGGGGAGCTACAAAGAGGAACTTCACTCCGGATGGGCTGTGAAGAGGAGCTTCTCCATCGAGGAGTTATGAAGAAGAGTTTCATAAGACTCTTGGAAAGATCCATTCATGGGGGCGAGTTTAGGGAGCATCTCTAGACGAGTTAGGCTCCAAAGTCGATGTTGGTGAAGATGACCACTCGAGAAGAGAGTGAGATGAAGAGGACCATCAGGCTTTAGGAGAGCCATTCGCGAGACAAGTTTAGGGAGCAGCTCTAGGGATGAGTTGAGCTCCGAATTCATTGTGAATGAAGAAGACCGCTCGGGAGGCGAGAGAGATGAAGAGCATCGCTGGGCTCTAGGAGAACCGTTCAGGAGATGAGTTTAGGGAGCATCTCTAGGGGTGAGTTGAGCTCTGAACTCGTTTTGGAAGAAGAAGATTACTCGGGAGGCGAGCAAGATGAAGAGCATTGTCGGGCGTTAGGAGAGAGCCATTCGGGAAACAAAAATAAGGAACAGCGCCAGGGGTGGGTTGAGCTCCAAACTCGCTATAGAAGAAGGCTGGTCGGGTGGCGAGCAAGATGAAGAGCATCACTAGACTTTAGGAGAGAGCCGATCGGGAGGCAAGTTTAGGGAGCAGCTTTATGGATGATTTGCTGGGGAGGTTGAGTAAGGAACAGAGGAGCAACGAGTTGTTGGGGGAGCTCAGAAGAAGAGTTGAGAAATGAACTCATTGCCTTGAGTTGTTGAGTTGTGAAGTCATTTGTGTTCACCATTGTTGTCGTGAACCCCCGTTCTTTCCCATTAGGAAGTTGTTGTGTATGTTGGGTGTGATCCTCGTGATGGCGAGATAGCCAGTCTCCGTGCTAAGCTTTGTGTGATAGAGTGGGGCTTGCTCAGTTATGGGAGAGGTTATTCAAGGTTTAAGTGGAGCTTGGCCGCTTGAGGAGGGTTTTGATCTGGAGGGATATTGTAGCACGACACCGTGATGAAGGTCTTTAGGAGAAACCTTCGATCGATGTGGGGGTTACTCTTGCAATTGCGGGGCTTCCCTTGCTGAGGGGATGATCAAGAGGACCTCAGAGGATAAATCCCGTCGTCGTTCTCTGCTTGTGGCTACCACCGAGAGGGACGAGTTGAAGAACGTAGTGCTTAAGAAGAGCTGAGAGGCAGCTCATCTGAGGAAAGCTATTCTTGAATCTTCGAGGGAGACTCGTCTGGATAGTTCGGCGTGTGCCAGTATGGTCGGTTGGAATATTTGGTGAAGGACGCCTATCTCAAGCTGAGGCTTGTTGAGTAAGAAGAGAGAATTCATTGGTTGAAGCAACTTCTTGATGGGACCAAGGCTATTAGCACTTCTTGTCCTCTTGGAATAATAGCTCTTTGAATTAGACTTGTTGTGGAAAGTCTTGTAAACTAGTAAAGGATTGGATCTCTTGTACTTTTGTTGTGGCCAATTGTGAGAGTATTCGAATGGCGAGGCATGCCGCGCACACTTACTCGGTAAAAAGTTGCTAGGGCGACTATAAGACCATGATTATGAACTCCGAACCTGTTGACGGTATGTTTGGGGAGCAATTGAATGGCGAGGCGTGCCCCGCACACTCGCTCGGGGCAAGTGGCTAGGGAGACTCTAAGAACCAAGAGTGGACTCCACACTTGTTTGGGGTTGTTTTGGGAGCATTCGAATGGTGAGGCGTTCCTCACATACTTTCTCGGCAGCAAGTTGCTAGAGCGACTCTAAAAACCATGAATCGACTCCGAAAAGGATGATAACAAGTTCTGAGAGCGCTCAAATGGCGAGCCGTGCCCCGGAGACTTGCTCGGGGCAAGTGCCTAGAGCGGCCCTATGAATCATGAATGGACTCCGCCCTTGACCGAGGTTATTTTGGGAGCACTTGACTTGCTAAAGCGACCATGTAAACCATGAGTGGACTCCGAACAAAGTGACAATGAGTTTTGGCAGTACTCGAATGAAGTGTAGACCAAACCCCTATTTTCACCCACATGCTGCACATGGTGCTGTTAGGACTTGGACTCCTGACATTGGTTGGACATTGTCACACACATTGAATGGATCGAAATTGGGTTTTAAATTCCAAAGAGGAATTTAATTGGGGATCCAAGTAAGACTTGGACTACTGACATTGGTTAGACATTTAATTATATTAAATGGGCTGACTAAAGTTCAATGGCCCACATACGAATCTTACCCAGGTCAGATTGTGAGCCCAACAGCCTTATTACTCTCTTAGGGTTGATTTTCTGCACCTATATATATGATACGTCTCTGTAGAAAAGTCACACATGAGAAAACCCTAACCATCACAGAAATTGTGAGAGAGAGATCATGAGGGACATCCCTTTTTCGTAGATAGCACCGCGGTGTGATAGAAATCTTGATTTGATCCGTTCATGTGGATACCGTAGAGGCATTGCAATATTTTACTATTGTGATTAGCAAACTGTGGAGACAACAGATCCATCTTCAAGGTATAACTTTTAAACACGTGTTACGTTTTTCACATGGATCCATTGCCAGGTTTCGATATTTTTTGTAATTTTTTCTGCTGTGTATTTAATTTATGATTGCCTTCGAAACCTAATATTGTTATTAGAGCCACTTGTGAAACCATAACTCGGTTAATTATAATATGTGATTATTCATGATATTTTTGGACTTTTGGAAGAAAGATTCATATGTGATATAATTTTAGCAATAGTTGCAATATAAGGATTCGTTTATGTGTTGGTTGTTAACATAGATGCCACACCAGGGTAACCCTCGGTTTGGAACCATTGAAAACCCTGGAGCAGTAAGATGTGATTTGCAGTGATGTTAGGGTTTCTTAAATCATGAAGAGTTCATGCAACTACGATATTTGCAACGGCATTAGGGTTTCTTAAAACATGGAGAGTTTATGCTCTGGCGATGACGAGGTATGATGAGGCAATTTTTTGCTCCTCTGCTTGACCCTGCGCAACCTCTTCATAAGGCAATATTAATTTTCCAAAAACCAGTCCATTTTAAATAAACTAAATAAAATCATAACATATTCTTTATTTATTATGTTATATGATGCTTGGTGCGTGGTTGTCGCCTTTGTTCTATGATGCATGACTTAGTTCTGTGTTGCACGGTTTATGTTCCGTGATGTATTGTTTATATTTTGGTATTTTGAATACAGTATGCATGTCGTGCCTTTCTCTCTACATTCTCAATGTAACCCTTCTCTCTACAGTCCGATTGTACAATCTTTCTTTATATGTGAATGTAATTTCTCTGAGGAGGCAAAGAATTGACAATCATACAAGAACTTCACTGGAAAGCTGCTTGGAGAAGACGTTATAATCTCTATGTTTGGCTATTGATACTCTCATTGGCTTGGGAGTATAAATGTGTTCGGGGTCACAACCATGCCACATATATTTTATGCTTTTATGTTGTATGAGATGCAATTTTTTTTTTGTTGCATGCTAATGGATAATAGCTGGTGAGATAAATTAATAAAATAAAAAATCCCTCAATGTAAATATTAATTCATAATATGATGTCTTCCAATGCATGACACTCGTCTAGGCTAGGATCGATTAAGTGTAGGTCTGCCAAAGCAGGGTGCCTTTATCTATCCTGGTGAGGCTTGATGGGATAAATGTAATATTCAATAGCCAACCAATGAGTCTGACTTAACTAGGCTATTTCAATAGGATTGAAATTTTAGAGGCATAGAGTTGGGCTTTAGTCTATGAGATAGATTAGAATAAGTGTTATTCACTCAACTATCCAAGAGTTGCATACGATGTAATTGGGAAGTGTTCCCTACCTAAATAGCTAACTTTTGGGTGATCAACCACAGCTGATCAAAACAATGTGAAATATGGATCTTGGCCTATTAGAAAATCTTACAATGGGATTTTCCGAGTTAATGCTGAGGGTCGTTGGTTTGAATAAAAATAGCATGAGGTATATTTAATAAAAGACCTTATTAAATATTTCAATTTCAAGATACATACTCTGCATATTCCTTTTGATGGTTAAATATTTCTTATTTTGCATATGTTTGTTAAATATTTCAATGAAATGATATTTACTTTGCATATTTCTGTTGATAGATTACCATGGCATCCAACACATCAAATAACCTATTATTGCGATCTATCCTTGAGAAGGACAAACTGTCCGGGATTCTAGTTTGGTACAGGAATCTGAGGATAGTCCTCAAGCTTGAGAAAATGTTGTATGTTCTACAACAGCATATTTTGAGCCACCTGCTACAAGTGCCCCTCGCACCAAACAGGATGCTCATAAGAAGCATCAAAATGACGCCTTGGAAGTTGTTTGTCTCATGCTAGCCACAATGAATTCTGAGCTTCAGAAGCAACATGAGAACATGGATGCCTATGATATGATCGTACACCTCAAGAGGCTCTAGCAAGAGCAGGCTAGGCATGAGAGGTTTGAAGTCTCAAAGGCATGGTTTCAGTGCAAATTGGACAGAAAAAAGCCTGGTTGGAACTCATGTGCTCAAGATGATTGGGTACATAGAGAACCTTGAAAGGCTTGGTTTCCCTTTGGGTCAAGAGTTGGCCACTGACATGGTCCTACAATCGTTGCCGGAAAGTTATAGTCAATTCGTCATGAACTACAACATGAATGAAATTGATAAACCCTTGCCAGAACTTCTAAGCATGTTGAGAACTGTTGAATAGAATATTAATAAGGGAAAGTGTAACACCCCGTAAAATTGAGTTATGACAATTTTGGTCCACGGGCATTACGCACATATATTTTGTACTGTTATGAGTAATATTGTAACGTATTTTGTATTTTGATTATTTATATAATCTTCTGTTATCTCAAAATTTGTTTTTATCCTATTTTAAGCCAACTCAAACATTAATCTCAATCTTTGTGCTTTCAATACATGTGTCGATTACGTATATTTTACAGTTACGTGAAATATTCGTAACATTATCAATACAAATATATTTCGTTTTTTCTATTTAATTGTCTAGATATTTTTCCTTTGCTCAAATCTATATCGTATTTGAATATTTATTGATACGTACAACGCACGTGTTTGCAGTGCATGTGTTTTCTAAGCACGCATTGATTATATTATTGTATACATATATAAAATTAATTAAACATATTTTACATATTTTGTATTTTGATTGATATAGACATTTTTTGTTTTGTCGAATTTATTTTATATATGAATATTTTTTAGCACGTGCTTTACATGCGTTTCTCATTATACACGTGCAAATTACGTTATTACAAAAATTTGTGCACCAAATTTCATTAAGATTAATTTAAGCTAATTATACAAAATTTAATATAAGAGGAATGATATAAGTGTTTATTAAAAATAAGAAACTAGAATGGAATAAAATAATAAAATGAAAATAGAATAAGTGGTGTACAAAGCACGTGCACATTTGCACACGTGCATTGCACACCAAACAAAGAACTGGCTGCCTTCATTGACCAGTTATTAATGAGTGAGGGTGAGTGGGTTTAGAAGTGGATTAGTGGGTAGTTTAAAGTGGTTAACATAAATACCCATTAATTAATTAACTTTCTTTATAAAACCCCTCCCTCCTTTTGGCCTTCATCAGCAAAGAAAAAAAAAGGAGAAAATATCATTCCGGTTGTTGTTGCTCTTCTTTTGGAGCTCGGATTTTGGAGAGGAGGATTGGAGCTTTTCTAGGAGTCTATTTACTAGGAATTCTCCTTTGAGGTGGGTGTTTTCATTACCTTCCAAATATTTTTTTGTAGAATTCATGATTAGGTGTGAATGCATTTGAATGATAATGTGTGGGTGTTCTCATTGTCTTCTAAAATTTTCTAGAATTGTGCATGCTTAGCCATAACATGTGTAGAAGCAAATTTAATTGGTGTGTATAAGTATAGAAGTTTTCTAGAATTTTAATTGTACACTCTTAGACTTAGTAGGTGAAAGTTTGGGTGTTTTGTTGTCTTCTAATGCGTTAATAAATATTCATGTCAAATTAGAAATGTGAGGATGATAATTAGTAGGTGTATGTGGAGGAAATTTTCTAGAAGTCTTACTAGTACATGCTTTATTCATGTAGTAGATAATTGAAGTAATGTATGTGTAAGAGTTTTATAGAATTATTAATTAGTGGAAAATTTATAAAATGAGTCCAAGGAATTAATTTCGCTGTATACAATGTAAAAACTCCTCAAAAAATATGGTTGCATATGGAACAATAATATAAATATTTCAAATTGTAGAATTATGAACAATTCATACAAGTTGGGTAGTAATTTCCTCATATTTTTTAGAATAGATGGTTATATGGTTTATTTCGGGCTAATGCACAAATGGTTGGGGTATTTTTAAAGTATGGTTAAGCGATTGAAATCTTTATATTTAGTTTTATCAAAAAAAGCTTATGGCACATAAGGAAATAGATATGAAATTGACAATTCAAAATGAATGCATGAATAAATCAAAAGAATTATGAATGAGGAATTGTTTAATTGAGGTTAAGGTAACCTATATGATCTCAGTTTGAGAAGTTGGAATTCAGAGGCAGAGCGAGACCCGTAGAAACCGGTAAGTTATGATAAATGAAATTTGAGAAGTATCCGGTGTGGGATAACATTTCTCCGTGTGTTGATTTATGTCCGGTAGGGTAAGCTAGCTCTAGGTTGTGATAATTATAATTAAACCTAAGGACATGCACTAGGGGAAGATGTGAAGAAGTATGGGCAAACCGTTTTAGATGGAACCTTGTGTCTACAAGATGGTTAGTGGGAGCACAATTGTCATTCTGGTGTTGTATGTAGATGACATACTAATCATCGGGAATGACATCCATACCTTACATTCTGTAAAGATTGGGCTAGGATAATGCTTTTCCATGAAGGACTTGGGTCAAGCTACCTATGTATTAGGGATCAAAATCTATAGAGATAGATCAATTGTCTACAAGATGAACCTTGTGTCTACAAGATGGTTAGTGGGAGCACAATTGTCTTTCTGGTGTTTTATGTAGATGACATACTACTCATCGGGAATGACATCCATACCTTACAGTCTGTAAAGATTTCAATAGGATAATGCTTTTCCATGAAGGACTTGGGTGAAGCTACCTATGTATTAGGGATCAAAATCTATAGAGATAGATCAAGAAGGTTGCTTGGCCTGAGTCAGAGTACATACATAGACAAAGTACTGAAACACTTTAATATGCTAAAGTCCAAAAAGAAAATTTTTGCCTATGTCGCATAGTGTAAGTGTGTCCAAGGCTCAATGTCCTACAACTCGAGATGATTTCTGTCTAAGATTCCATATGCATCTGCAATTGATCTATCATGTATACCATGTTATGTACATCTTAAAATAGTGTAGAATTATTTCCCAATGTACTAATGGGATATCCTACACAGAAGAACTTATCAGATTTGGGACCAAGTTTACCAGATACTTGGCGCCTTACATAGGCTTCACAACTCCAAATCTGCATAAGAGACACACTAGGATGCCTCCCAGTCCATATCTCATATGGTGTCTCTTGAACCGTTTTAGATGGAATATGGTTAAGTGTGAAAGAAGCTATTAAGAGAGCAAGTCCCAAGAAAGTGCTTGGAAGATCTGCATGACTCATTATGGATCGGACCATGTCTAACAAGGTCCGGTTCGTCCACCCAAAGACACCATTGTTCCAGGAGGAGTGAGTTGAGATATTATCCCTCACACTTTTAGATGGTCATAAAAAACTTGACCTAAGTACTTACCACATAGATTTGATAGAAGGGCTTTAATACTTTTACCATGTTGGTTTAGTACCTCATTCTTGAATTCTTTGAACATTTCAAATGACTCTGATTTGTGTTTCATCAGATACAAAAACGCATATCTACTTAAATTCTCAGTAAATGTAATGAAGTACTGAAAACCTCCACTAGTCAATGTGTTGAAAGGTCCGCAAACACCAATATATATGAGACCTAAAATATCACTAGCGCTTTACCTTTTCCAGTGAATGGAGCTTTTGTCATCTTGCCGAACAAATAAGGTTCACATACATCATACTAGAATCCATCTTTATGGAGTTTGGATATGTGGTTATCATTTATGTGGTCCAAACGACAATGCCAAATGTAAGTTAGGTTCGTATCATTTGATTTGAACCTCTTAGTGTTTATATTATAGACGGACTTTTCGAGATCGAGAATATAAAGTCCAAAACTCAATTGTGCACTAGCATAACAGATATCATTCAAATAAATAAAACATTTTTTGTCCTTTATAATAAATGAAAAATCCTTCTTGTCCAAAAAGAAATAAAAATAATATTCCTAATAATAGCAGACACAAAATAACAGTTCTCGAACTCAATGATAAGCCCAATGGACATTGATAAATGACAAATTCCTATAGCTAAAGCAGCAAATTTTGCTCCATTTCCAACTCGTAGGTCAACTTCTTCCTTAGTCAATGGTTTACTCCTTTTGAGGTCCGCACATTTACACAAATTTGAGATCCACATCCAGTATCTAATACCCAAGATGCAGAAGTAGATAAATTGACTTATATAACAAAAATATCTGTTGTGGAAGTCTCACTTCCTTTCTTCTTCTCAAGCTCCTCCAGGTACTTATGGCAGTTCCTCTTCCAATGCCCGGTCTTACCACAGTGGAAGCATGTGCCCTCCTTGGCCACCCCACCCTTAGCTTTCAAGGCAGAAGTGTTGGGCTTGAAATTGCCCTTGCCCTTCCCCTTGCCCTTGGGTTTCTTAATCTGCTTTTTGCCTTTGCCCTTACCTTTGGCCTGTTGGACCGTCATAATGGTCTTTCTGAATGCCCCGAATTCCAACACAGGCAATTCGTAGTAAAAATAGGCTCCTTTACTTCAACTTCGTACAAAAATACAAGGAATTTAAAACTTTTCATTATACATTGTTTTTCACAAATACACACCGAAAGTTACATAGAATATACAACTTTAACATTCAATAATTTTAATCTCGCAATAATCATCAGTATCAATTCATCTTTTGCCTTTTGCTAATCCAAGTCCTGCACTTTGAAACTGTGGGCACGTCAGTTGCATACAACTGATGCAATGCTATAATACAGTGATTTCACCATCTTAACAATCACAAACTTGAATGCAAAAATATAAAAGTGACTATCCTAATTTTGTTAGTGTATGATATGACTTAATGCCTAATGCAGAAATTCAAAACATATAGTGCACTAATGCACACTTGTTCGGATTCTTTCCATCTCAAACTACATAAGTCCGGGGGCAAGTCCTTATCGTACTCTTCATTATAGGGTTCAATCCCTTGTTATGAAATCCTATTACGGTGACTAATGTAAGGTTTAGATATCCTGTGAGTATCTAATACCTCCCCGATAATTCTTAAGAATCGCTCTCCCATCGCGAGTCGTAACCCCGATAATTATGGAGACAAAACGCACACCGCAAGCCATGACCCTGATAATTCTTGAAAGTCATTCTCCCAATGCGAGTGATTTTCAGACATCACGCCTCACACCCCGATAATTCTGTAGACGAAACCCACACCGCGAGTCATATGGTATCTCATCACACAAATATCCCTCGAGCGTCGCCTGGCCCCGATAATTCTGAAGATAAATCCCACACCGCGAGCAATTTTTGACATCATGCTTCACACCCCGATAATTCTTGAGATAATCTCCCACCACGAATCATATTAGGCTCTCATACTCATGTTTGCCCATACTTCATCACATCTTCCCCTAGTGCATGTCCTTAGGTTTAATTATAATTATCACAACCTACAGCTAGCTTATCCTATCGGACATAAATCAACACACGGAGAAATGTTATCCCACACTGGATACTTCTCAAATTTCATTTATCATAACTTACCGGTTTTTACGGGTCTCGCTCTACCTCTAAATTCCAACTTCTTAAACTATTGGAATTTGGGATATCCTACACCAGAAAGACAATATTACCTTAAGCAGAGGTGGCACGAGGGTCAAGGGGAGGCCGCCCCTTGCGGGGTTGCGGGGCAGCGCCCCGAAGCAAAAAATTGCCTCATCATTCCTCGTCATCGCCAGAGCATAAACTCTCCATGTTTTAAGAATCCCTAACTCCGCTGCAAACGTCGTAGTTTCATGAACTTTTCATGATTTAAGAAACCCTAACGTCACTGCAAATCACATCTTGCTGCTCTAGGGTTTTCAATGGTTCCAAACCAAGGGTTACCCTGGTGTGGCATCTATGTTAACAACCAACACATAAACGAATCCTTATATTGCAACTATTGCTAAAATTATATCACATATAAATCTTTCTTTCAAAAGTCCGAAAATATCTTGGATATTAACATATTATACATAATCGAATTATGGTTTCACAAGTGGCTCTAACACCACTATTAGGTTTCGAAGGCAATCATAAATTAAATGCACAGTGGAAAAATTACAAAAAATATCGAAACCTAGCAATGGATCCATGCGAAAAATGCAACTCGTGTTTAAAAGTTATACCTTGAAGATGAATCTGTTGTCTCCACAGTATGCTGATCACAATAGTGAAATAATGTGGTGCCTCTACGATATCCACATGAACGGATCAAATCAAGCTTTCCATCACACCGCGGTGCTAACTGCGAACAAGGGATGTTCCTCATGATCTCTCTCCCACAATTTCTGTGATGGTTAGGGTTTTCTCATGTGTGACTTTTCTACAGATACATATCATATATATAGGTGCAGAAAATCAATCCTAAGAGAGTAATAAGGGTGTTGGGCTCACAATCTGACCTGGGTCAGATTCATGTGTGGGCCATTGAACTTTAGTCAGCCCATTTAATATAATTAAATGTCCAACCAATGTCAATAGTCCAAGTCTTACTTGGATCCCCAATTAAATTCCTCTTTGAAATTTAAAACCCAATTTCGATTCATTCTATGTGTGTGACAATGTCCAACCAATGTCAGGAGTCCAAGTCCTAACAGCACCTTGTGCGGCATGTGGGTGAAAATAGGGGTTTGGTCTACCCTTCATTCGAGTACTCCCAAAACTCATTGTCGCTTTGTTCGGAGTCCACTCATGGTTCACATGGCCGCTTTAGCCAGTCAAGTGCTCCCAAAACAACCTCAGACAAGTGCGGAGTCCATTCATGATTCATAGGGCCGCTCTAGCCACTTGCCCCCGAGCAAGTCTCCGGGGCACGGCTCGCCATTTGAGCACTCCCAGAACTTGTCGTCATCCTTTTCGGTGTCCATTCATGGTTTTAAGAGTCGCTCTAGCAACTTGCTGCCGAGCAAGTATGCAAGAAATGCCTCGCCATTCGAATGCTCCCAAAACAACCCCAAACAAGAGTGGAGTCCACTCTTGGTTCTTAGAGTCACCCTAGCCACTTCCCCCGAGCGAGTGTGCGGGGCACGCCTCGCAATTCAATTGCTCCATAAACTCACTGTCAACATGTTCAGAGTTCATAATCATGGTCTTATAGTCGCCCTAGCAACTTGCTACCGAGTAAGTGTGCGAGGCATGCCTCGCCATTCAAATACTCTCACAACTGGCCACAACAAAAGTACAAGAGATCCAATCCTCTACTAGACTTTCAAAAACAAGTCTAAGTCAAAGAGCTATTACTCAAAGAGGACAAGAAGTGCTTCTAGCCTTGGTCCCCTCAAGAAGTCGCTTCAACCGATGAATTCTCGCTTCTTGCTCAACAAGCCTCTCCTTGAGATAGGCGTCCTTCACCAAATCTTCTAACGGACCATACTAGCACACGCCGATCCATCCAAACGAGTCTCCCCCAAAGATTCAAGAATAGCTTTGCTCAGATGAGCTACCTCTCAACTCTTCTTAAGCACTACGTTCTTCAACTTGTCCCTCTCGGTGGTAGCCACAAGCAGAGAACACGACAGGATTTATCCTCCGAGGTCCTCCTGATCATCCCCTCAGCAAGGGAAGCCCCGCAACTGCGAGAGTAACCCACAATCGATCGGAGGTTTCTCCGAAAGACCTTCATCACGGTACCGTGCTACAATATCCCTCCAGATCAACACCCTCCTCAAGCGGCCAAGCTCCACTTCAACCTTGAATAACCTCTCCCATAAATGAGCAAGGCCCACTCTGTCACACGAAGATTAGTACGGAGACTGGCAATCTCGCCATCACGAGGATCACACCCAACATACACAACAACTTCCTAATGGGAAAGAACAGGGGTTCACTACAACAATGGTGAACACAAATGACTTCACAAATCAACAACTCAAGGCAATGAGTTCATTTCTCAACTCTTCTTCCGAGCTCCCCCAACAACTCGTTGCTCTTCTGTTCCTTACTCAACCTCCCCCTCGGCTCCATATACCAAAAAAGAATCCTTAGTCCTTCATAAGTACTTAAGGATGTTCTTAACAGCAGTCCAACGATTCTCATGGGGATTTGACTGGTACTTGCTCATCATGCTCAAGGCATATGAGACATCTGGACGAGTACATAACATGGCATACATAATAGATCAATTGCAGATGCATATGGAATCTTAATCAGAAATCATCTTGAGTTGTAGGACATTGAGCTTTGGACAGACTTACACCATGCGACATAGGCAGAAATCCCTTTTTGGACATTAGCATATTAAAGTGTTTCAATACTTTGTCTATGTATGTACTCTGACTCAGGCCAAGCAATCTTCTTAGTCTATCTCAATATATTTTGATGCCTAATACATAGGTAGCTTCACCCAAGTTCTTCATGGAAAAGCATTTTCCTAGCCAAATCTTTACAGACTGTAAGGTAGGGATGTCATTCCCGATGAGTAGTATGTCATCTACATACAACACCAGAAAGACAATTGTGCTCCCACTAACCTTCTTGTAGACACAAGGTTCATCTTCATTCTTGATGAACTAAAAATCTTTGATTGCATCCTCGAAGTGAAGATTCCAGCTTCTAAAAGCTTGCTTTAACCCATAAATGGATCGTTGTAGCTTACACACCTTTCCAGCTTCCTTTGGAGTGACAAAATCCTGAGGCTGTGTCATGTACACATCCTCGAGAAAACTTCTATTTAGAAAAGAAGTTTTGACATCCATCTGCGAGATTTCATAATCGTGATATGCTGGAATAGCAAGCATGATCCAAATGAATTTAAGCATGACAACTAGGGAAAAAGTCTCATCATAGTCTACACTATGAACTTGCTTGAAACATTTAGCCACCAACTTCCCTTTAAAGGTTTGCACGTTACCATCCATGTAAGTTTTCTTTTTGAAAATTCATTTGCACCAATAGGTTTTACCCATTCAGGTGAGTCTACCAAGGTCCATACTAGGTTGGCATACATGGATTCTATCTCAAAAATCATGGCTTTAAGCCATTTCTCAGAGTCTGAGCCTTTTACAGCTTCCCCATAAGTCGTAGGCTTATCTTGATCCATGAGAAATACATCACCATGTTGAGTCACGAGAAAACCATATCTCTCGGGTTGTTGAGGTATCCTACTAGACTTACGTAGGTCTTGTGCTACTTGAGCACGTTGTTATTCCATAACAATTTGTCGAGCTTTCTCCATTTCCACCATTGGTTCGCTGTTACTTTGCGAAGTTTAAATTGCTTCAAGTTCTATCGTTCTCCGACTAGTTCTCTTGGAGGCGAATTCTCTCTCTAAGAACGCAGCAGTCTGTGCGACAAACACATTGCCTTTAGTGGGATTATAGAAATAGTATCCCTTGGTTTCCTTGGGATATCCTACACAGAAGAACTTATCAGATTTGGGACCAAGTTTACCAGATACTTGGCACCTTACATAGGCTTCACAACTCCAACATAGATATCACTCCTGTTATGTAAGAGGGACAAATCCTATCTAAGTCACTCACACCCCTCCGCATGATTTGTAGTATATCCAATAATTGACTTTATAATCACTTTATTACAGGCAACGTTTGACGACATTAAAAACATACAACTTCTCATGTAGGGAACTGTAGTGACTTCATGTTAAAGGACTACGTACACCATGGTCACTGTGAGAACTACTTATGACACTCACGTAACAATCCATGCAGCATTCTCATGGTAGGTCAGTCCAGTACATTATTACTCTAATATGTACCCATGTGAAGACTTGATATCTCATATCCATGACCCATGAGATATGGTCATCAGTCAACACACATACTAGTCTCTATGAATTATTGTTGTCCTAATTCATAATAATACTTGACTAGGGACATTTAAGAATAGTATTCTGATTACAACCAATAGGATCTCACAATCAAGTCATGCACTTGATATCCCATGATATTGAACCTACTATTCTAAGTACTTTATTATGTTAATTTAATCACAATAAAAAAAACACAATAAATGAAATACCTCATATCTATATAATAAAACACAAAGAAAGCTATCAAGTGGTTCTCAGTCAATAAGGTTGAAATCAATGGTCCAACCTCACAAAACATATTTTCTCGCCCAAAAGTTTCACCCAAAACTCAAATTCAAATTCTCTCAAAACAACTCTTTATTTATTTATCTCTCTCTCTCTCTCTCTCTCCCTCTCTCATTCTCTCTCTATTTACTCAGAAATTTATATTTTCAGATTTCAGGGTTGTAAATTTTTAGATTTTTTATGCATTTTTTTATTGCTCATGTTATATTGAAAACAGCAAATATCTCATCAATAGTTAAATTTCATCATTTTCCACACTCAAAGTTCTAAGAAGTTGGATTTTACACCCCTGTTTATAATTGTTTTTCAGTATATACTAATGGAAACATGGACTTTTATTTACAACTAATTATTATTTTACTATTCAAATTTGAGCTACATAATTGTTGTTTTACTGTTTACAAGACTTTCATATGCTGTATCGTTCCGAAGACGTACCGTAGGCACGTGTCCATGGGAAAATCTAGTATGAAATAAATATTAAGATGCAATGTAAAATAGTAATGTCAATACACAGCTGGTCTCTAGAACATACACCAGCAATCTCCCACTTGCACTAGAGCTAATCAAACATAAATCTAATGCCTATAGACTTAGTGTGGCCATCATGCTTTCGATGTGTAAGAGGATTTGTCAGTAGGTCAGCAATGTTATCATCTGTCGGTACTCCGCATATCTTCACATCTCCTCTATCGATGACCTTTTGGATGAGATAGAAGCACCTAAGTATATGTTTGGATCGCTGGTGAGATCTAGGCTCCTTAGCTTGTGCAATGGTCCCATTGTTATCACAATAGGGGTCCACCAGGTCCACAATGCTAGGAACTGTGCCAAGTTTAGTGATGAACTTTCTGATCCAAACTGCCTCTTTTTTAACATTGGAGGAAGCAATATACTCAGCCTGTGTGGAGGAATTGGCTACTGTCTCTTGCTTCGAACACTTTCAGCTCACAGCTCCACCATTTAGGGAAAAAAAAACTTGATTGCGATTTGGAGTCGTCCTTATCGAACTGGAAGCTAGCATCAGTGTAACCTTTTACAACAAGCTCTTTCTCGGCTCCATATAGCAAAAAATAATCCTTAGTCATTCTTAAGTACTTAACGATGTTCTTGAGAGCAGTCCAATGATTCTCACCGGGATTTGACTGGTACTTGCTAATCATGCTCAAGGCATATGAGACATCTGGACGAGTACATAATATGGCATACATGATAGATCAATTGCAGATGCATATGGAATCTTAGACAGAAATCATCTTGAGTTGTAGGACATTGAGCCTTGGACACACTTACACTATGCGACATAGGCAAAAATTCCTTTTCGGACTTTAGCATATTAAAATGTTTCAATACTTTGCCTATGTATGTACTCTGACTCAGGCCAAGCAACCTTCTTGATCTATCTCTATAGATTTTGATTCCTAATACATAGGTAGCTTCCCCCAAGTCCTTCATGGAAAAGCATTATCCTAGCCAAATCTTTACAGACTGTAAGGTATGGATATCATTCCCAATGAGTAGTATGTCATCTACATACAACACCAGAAAGACAATTGTGCTCCCACTAACCATCTTGTAGACACAAGGTTCATCTTCATTCTTGATGAACTAAAACTCTTTGATTGCATCATCGAAGTAAAGATTCCAGCTTCTAAAAGCTTGCTTTAACCCATAAATGGATCGTTGCAGCTTACACACCTTTCTAGCTTCCTTTGGAGTGACAAAACCTCGAGGCTGTGTCATGTACACATCCTCGAGAAAATTTCTATTTATAAAAGCAATTTTGACATCCATCTACGAGATTTCATAATCGTGATATGCTGCAATAGCAAGCAAAATCGAAATGGATTTAAGCATGAAAACTAGGAAAAAAGTCTCATCATAGTCTACACTATGAACTTGCTTGAAACATTTAGCCACCAACTGCCTCTTAAAGATCTACACGTTACCATCCATGTCAGTTTTCTTTTTGAAAACTCATTTGCACCAATAGGTTTTACCCCATCAGGTGAGTCTACCAAGGTCCATAATAGGTTGATTCCATCTCAGATCTCATGGCTTCAAGCGATTTCTGAGAGTCTGAGCCTTTTACAGCTTTCTCATAAGTCGTAGTCTCATCTTGATCCATGAGAAATACATTACCATGTTGAGTCACGAGAAAACCATATCTCTCAGGTTGATGAGGTATCCTACTAGACTTACGTAGGTCTTGTTCTACTTTAGCAGGTTGTTGTTCCATAACAATTTGTGGAGTTTGCTCCATTTTTACCATTGGTTCGCTGCTACTTTGCGAAGTTAAAATTTCTTCAAGTTCTATCGTTCTCCAACTCGTTCTCTTGGAGACGAATTCTCTCTCTAGGAACGCAACAGTCCGTGCGACAAACACTTTTCCTTCAGTGGGATTATAGAAATAGTATCCCTTGGTTTCCTTGGGATATTCTACACAGAAGAACTTATCAGATTTGTGACCAAGTTTATCAGATACTTGGCACCTTTCATAGGCTTTACAACCCTAAATCTTCATAAAAGACACACTAGAACGCCTCCCAGTCCATATCTCATATGGTGTCTCTTGAGTCGTTTTAGATGGAACATGGTTAAGTGTGAAAGCAGCTATTAATAGAGCATGTCCCCAGAAGGAGCTTGGAAGACCTGCATGACTCATCATGGATCGGACCATCTCTAACAAGATCTGGTTCCTCCTCTCAGAGACACCATTCCATGGCGGTATTCCAGGGGGAGTGAGTTGAGATATTATCCTCACTCTTTTAGATGGTCATAAAAAACATGACTTAAGTACTTACCACATAGATTTGATCGAAGGGCTTTAATACTTTTACCATGTTGGTTTTGTACCTCATTCTTGAATTCTTTGAACATTTAAAATGACTCTAATTTGTGTTTCATCAGATACACAAACGAATATATACTTAAATCCTCAGTAAATGTAATGAAGTACTGAAAACCTCCTCTAGTCACTGTGTTGAAAGGTCCGCAAACATCACTATGTATGAGACCAAAAATATCACTAGCGCTTTCACCATTTCCAGTGAATGGAGCTTTTGTCATCTTGCCCAACAAACATGGTTCACATACATCATACAAGAAACCATCTTTATGGAGTTTGGATATGCGGTTCTCATTTATGTGGTCCAAACGACAATGCCAAATGTAAGTTAGGTTCGTATCATTTGATTTGAACCTCTTAGTATTTATGTTATAGATGGACATTTCGCGGTCGAGAATATAAAGTCCAGTACTCAATTGTGCACTAGCATAACAGATATCATTCAAATAAATAAAATAATTTTTGTCCTTTATAATAAATGAAAAACCCTTCTTATCCCAACAAGAAATAGAAATAATATTTCTACTAATAGCAAACACAAAATAACAGTTCTCAAACTCAATGATAAGCCCAATGGGAGATGATAAATGACAAGTTCCTACAGCAAAAGCAACAACTTTTGCTCCATTTCCAACTCATAGGTCAACTTTGTCCATAGCCAATGGTCTACTCTGTTTAAGATCCTGCACATTTACACAAATGTAAGATCCACATCCAGTATCTAATACCTAAGATGCGGAAGTAGATAAATTGACTTATATAACAAAAATACCTGTAGTGGAAGTCTCACTTCCTTTCTTCTTCTTAAGCTCCTCCAGGTACTTATGATAGTTCCTTTTCCAATGTCCGGTCTCACCACAGTGGAAGCATGTGCCCTCCTTGGCCACCCCACCCTTAAGTTTCAAGGCAGAAGTGTTGGGCTTGAAATTACCCTTACCCTTCCCCTTGTCCTTGGGTTTCTTAATCTGCTTTTTGCCCTTGCCCTTACCTTTCGCCTGTTGGACCGTCATAATGGTCTTTCTGAATGCCCCGAATTCCCAACACAGGTAATTCATATTAAAAACAGGATCCTTTACTTCATCTTCGTACAAAAATATATGCAATTTAAAACTTTTCATTATACATTGTTTTTTACAAATGCACAACGGAAGTTACATAGAATATACAAATTTAACACTCAATAACTTTAATATGGCAATAATCATCAGTATCAACTCATCTTTGTGCCATTTTCTAATCCAAGTCCTGCACTTGGAAAGTGTGGGCACGTCAGTTGCATACAACTGACGCAATACTATAATACAGTGATTTCACCAACTTAACAATCACAAACTTGAATGCAAAAATAGAAAAGTGACTGTCCTAATTGTGTTAGTGTATGATGTGGCCTAATGCCTAATGCAGAAATTCAAACGTACGGTGCACTAATGCACACTTGTTCGAATTCTATGCATCTTATACTACATAAGTCCGAGGGCAAGTCATTATCGCACTCCTCATTATAGGGTTCAATCCTTCGTTATGAAATCCTACGACAGTGACTAATGTAAGGTTTAGATATCCTGTGAGTATCTCGTACCACCCTGATAATTCTTGAGAATCGCTCTCCCATCGTGAGTCGTAACCCCGATAATTATAGAGATAAAATGCACACCACGAGCCATTACCTCGATAATTCTTGAGACATTCTCCCACTGCGAGTGATTTTCGGACGTCACACCTCACATCCCGATAATTCTGGAGACGAAACCCACACCGCGAGTTATATGGTATCTCATCACACAAATATCCCACGAGCGTCGCCTCGATCCCAATAATTCTGAAGATAAATACCACACCGCAAGCAATTTTGGACATCATGCCTCACAGCGTGATAATTCTTAAGATAATCTCCTACTGCGAATCATATGAGGCCCTCATACTCATGTTTTCCTATACTTCATCACATCTTCCCCTAGTGCCTGTCCTTAGGTTTAATTATAATTATCACAACCTAGAGCTAGCTTACCCTATCGGACTTAAATCAACACTCGGAGAAATGTTATCCCACACTGGCTACTTTTCAAATTACATTTATCATAACTTGCCGGTTTCTACGAGCCTCGCTCTGCCTCTAAATTCCAACATCTCAAATCGAGATCATATAAGTTACCTTAACCTCTATTACACAATTCCTCATTCATTATTCATTTGATTTGTTCATGCATTCATTTTGAATTGTCAATTTCAAATCTATTTCCTTACGTGCCATAAGCTTTTCATGAAAAAACTAAATATAAAGATTTCTTCGTATTTCAGTCTCTAAACCGTACATTCAAAATACCCCAACCATTTATTTGTTTCAATAATTTGATCCTAGTGTAATTGTTTCCAAAGGTAGGCTCTAAATTTCTATTCTACTCCCAAATTTAGACTCGTTTTTAACATACATAGACACCCTCAAATTTAGACTAGAAACTAGATTCATCTAATATGTTGTCTAGTGTAACTTTTAATCCCCAAAATACATCTTAAAATAGTGTAGAATTATTTCCCAATGTACTAATGGAATATCCTACACAGAAGAACTTATTAGATTTGGGACCAAGTTTACCAGATACTTGGCGGCTTACATAGGCTTCACAACTCCAAATCTGCATAAAAGACACACTAGGATGCCTCCCAGTCCATATCTCATATGGTGTCTCTTGAACCGTTTTAGATGGAACATGGTCAATGACATCCATACCTTACAGTCTGTAAAGATTTGGCTAGGATAATGCTTTTCCATGAAGGACTTGGGTGAAGCTACCTATGTATTAGGGATCAAAATCTATAGAGATAGATCAAGAAGGTTGCATGGCCTGAGTCAGAGTACATACATAGACAAAGTATTGAAACACTTTAATATGCTAAAGTCCAAAAAGAAATTTATACCTATGGGATTTGTCCCTCTTACATAACAGGGATGATATCTATGGGCCTCTTGATTGAGTGAGACTGCAAAATGCATGGCCGTGCTCAAATGAGTTGGTATGAGATATTGAGCTCATTTGTTTTAGTAAGTCTACCCAGACATCAAGGAACCAAAGATTAAACTATACAAGGGTGACACGCTCTATGCCTTGTGGTCAATTAAGATATCTGGACAAAGGGAGTACACTACATGGTAACATTAGTCACGGATAGGTTATGTCAGATCACTGACATTTTCGTTACTTGAGTAGCAGTGACGTAATACTAGAATATGATTTTAGTATTACTGTCTACATATTGTGAACGTCGAGGGTCACACACTCAGAATGGATCAAAATTAGGAATTAAAATCATAAGATAAATTTAATTGGGGATCCAAGTAAGACTTGGACTCCTGACATTTGTTGGGCATTTCATTATATTAAATGGGCTGACTAAAGTTCAAAGACCCGCACACAAATCTGACCCATGTTAGATTGGGAGCCCAACGGCCTCATTACTCTCTTAGTGTTGATTTTCTATACATATATATATATTATACATATCTGTGGAAAAGTCACACATGAGTAAATCCTAGCCGTTTTAAAATTGTGAGAGAGAAATCGTGAGGAACATTCCTTTCCTGCAGCTAGCACTGTGGCGTAGGGAAAAACTTAATTTGATCTGCTCGTGTGGATACCGTAGAGGCACCACAATATTGTAGTGTTTTGATCAGCATACTGTGGAGATTGCAGATCCATCTTCAAGGTATAACTCCTAAACACGATTTTTGGTTCTCGCATGGATCCATGGGTAGGTTTCGATTTTCTTTTGTAATTTTTCTACTGTATATTTAATCTGTGATTGCCTTTGAAACCTAACAGTCATGGGGTATTCATACTCGCTAGGGGGTGGGGGGGGGGGGGCAAGTTCAAGATTTTAGTTTATCTCTATTTCTTGGTATTTTGACAAGGTTTGTTATTCTCATTTTCATGAAGAGATAGAAGCAGTTGTAGTGATAGAGTTTGGACTCTTCTGTTGATAAGGAGATAGGTTTTTAAACCCTCTTTTATGGATAGAGAGATAGAAGTGTTTACTTTCAAGAGATAGAGAGTTTAAGATGATAGCTTTGGATAAACATTAACTCCTTTCATTTTGGGCTGCTATGGCGACCCAGTATGATAAGCCTATTTTGAGATGTTGGGCCTGAAAGAGGCCCAACTTGCCCTTATGGGCATGTATTCGCTGAAATTTACTGTTTTATCCCTGAGAGATTTAGGGTTTGTGCCCAATTTGAACGGTCCCAATTTAGTATTATTTTTATCCATATCAAAGACCTAAACTTATATAGACGAAAACGGTGAGAAAATATATGATAGCTTGTGGCCTTACAGAAAATATTGCTCTAAACCGAGCTGAATGGAAAACCAGGATTTATATAGCCGACCCGAACGAGTTGGGAAAAAGGCTTTGTTGTTGTTGTTGTTGTTGTATTCGACCTTTTAGTTATTTGTGTCTTCAAAAAATCATGGGATGAGACGTGATTGAACATGCTTCTTCATTGTGTGTAACCCCTCCTGTCTTCCGTTTTCTTGTATTTTGGGTGTATTTCTTTTTCCGTGTATTTTCTGTAATTAAAAATTTTCTACAACTGTCTGTTCGTTTTTAAATTCTTTTACAACAATTACATTTTCAATAGATCGAAATTTAACAAAATATTATTCTGGTTTCAAAGAAATTTTCTATTTCATTTGTTATTCGAAAATTATATTTATGACAGTGTATTTTAATTTTATTTTACATTTCTAAGTAATCAACTATTTATATTATATATTATTCCAGTTTGGATTATTTTAATATAAGTCTATTACACTTGAATGTCTATTTTTGACATATATGTGTATATTATTATTATCATATCTATTTTTACTATTATTGTTATTGTTATAATTATTATTACTTTTGAGTTCTTATTAACGACCCATTTCTACTTGTTAAATTTATTTATAGTCACGTCAAAATAAATTCTATACTGTATTGCAAATTACATTTATTCTAAATTATATTTTTTTTGTTATTGTATATCTTCTTTTGAATTTAATTATACCCAAAATCCTATTTTTAAAACCTTATTCCTATTCAATTAACCATACCCACATTTACCCAATACCCTACAATTTTTATGTTCGAAGAATAATTTTATGTTCGAAGAATAATTCTATATTTAATGTTACCTTGCTTTTGATCAGTAATTTAGACCCTATTAAGGTCAATATATGAAAAATATTTGTGAACATTAATTGTAGAGAATTCTTTCTATTTTCCAACCCTTCTGACAGATCTCAGTTTCGATTTACGGTTTGTGAGTTATGTCAATTTTACTACAGTGGTGTAGAGAGATTTCCAGATTTTGTTTTCTATGAGTTCTGAAGAGTAATCTATTTTTATCATGATGTTAAAAGTATTATTTTGATCCAATATTTTGTACAATACAACTAGACTTTATTCGTATTAACCCTAAATTTTTGTGGATTTATTTGATGAGTTTTACAAACCGTTCTATGTTTCCAAACAATTACTATACATGCAGAATTTTCATACTGTTCAGTAAAGAACCTGATTTTCGACCTAATTCTACTTGCTGTTTGTAAAATATTTGTGAATATTAAAGTTATCCTACTGTGTTTATTCTATCACCATTTTGGCAGATTTGGATTTCGATTTATGGTTTGTGAGATATTGCTGTTTTCGTACTGTAGTGTTTATAATTTTTGATTTACAAAATTGTCGTATCTTGTTGCTTTCTGATTTTTGTTGACTAAACTATTTATATTGGAAAATTATGAAACTTTATATTCTGATGCTGCACCTATAGGGGAATACCCCAGATTTTTCGTGGATTTAATTAATGAGTTTTCATACTTTTTTCATGACTTTGAATACAAACTTCTGATTTTTGGCTGAACGCGTTTTCTGAATTCAAATCAGTTTTGAGCCTTGTTTTTGTGAAATACCATATGATTTGTATATATTTGCTAGATTCAGCCAGGAGTCTATTTTTCATATTCTTTGACAGATCCAGGTTTTCATATTTGTAGCAACGGGAATTCCAGATTTAGTGCAGTACTGTCATCCTGTCCTGAACTAGAATTTTCGTTGTACTATTCTTTATGTGTTATATTTGGTCTATATATGTTTATCTTGCAACCTGAACCTGTTACTTGTTCTTGTCATGTTATTCTTGCCTGTTTTATGCACGTACATGCCTGTTTGATAATAATAACAAATAACCAAGCTGAGGTTTAAGGGAAAGATCTAGTAGTGGACAATATAGGAGCTTGTACTCGGAAGGGAACTCGTATTTCCCATGACAAGTTTACACACTTAGTTACCGATCAATTTTACCGAACAAGTTACCGATCAAGTTTACCAACCAAGTTAATTTCTGTTACCGATCAAGTTTACCGACAAAGTTACCGATCAAGTTTATCGACCAAGTTAATTTTCTGTTACCGATGAAGTTTTGTGATCTTGTGAATACCCAAGTACATGACCTTTAGAATTCCCTACGAAATCTAAACACAACTTATTTGAATGTAGCAACCATGTGATAAAAACCTGGGGTGCATGAAGTGCTACCTAGATAGTAATAATACAAGACTTGACATGGCATAATACCTGATACATGAATACCTATTACATGCTTGCCTGATACATGTTACCTGCATACCTGTTTATCTGTTACCTGTTTACCTGACACCTATTACATGCATACCTGATACATGTTACCTGCATACCTGTTTATCTGCTTGCCTGATACATGTTACATGCTACCTGACACATGTTACATGTTCACCTGCACATGCTACCTGACACCTGTTACATGTTCACCTGCTTGCATGATACCTGTTACCTGTTACATGTTATATACACCTATTATTGCTTGATTCTGTTCATGATTCATGCTAGTTGTTCTATTTTGTTATCATATCTATTCCATGCTATGTAGTTTATTTCTTTTCCCTGTACTTGTATCATGCACTACAAGCGGCCCGTAACTTGCATTGACGGGAGTTTGTTTTCTTTTTTCTCTTCTTACAATTTATTAAATTGCAGATTTTGGAGACCAGTTGCCAGATGGAGTTGGTGACATGAGATACTAGCTGCTAGAGTTGTGCTATTATTATTTATTGTTACTTATTTTGAAAAATTGTATTTTGCTACTTGGATTATTTGTATTTGGGCAATATGAACCAGGATTTTTGACTTGTTCAGATCTGGTTTATTTGAGATTATTAAATTTTGGTTTCAAGTAAATTCCTATTGGTATATTGATTCATATGTGCATGCGTGGTTGACTTTTCTTGCTTCTGACTCTGATTATTCTTGTAAAATGTTGTAAAGATCCTGACAGCTTATGGATGATGAAAATCATTTGCTGGACTTAGTCACGTATCCGTATTCTCTTTTTGGGAAGCGGGGCATGACATCGTGTATTTACAATGAAGGCCAGAAGTATTTGTGTTTCCATCATGCAATGAGAGGACACACTAATGAGATTTGACTTTCCTGTTTCTAAAGTTCCACCAAAGGATCTCTACAACAATTATTATTCAACAACTGGCTCGATTAAAACTATCGTGCCGACTAATCTTTGGATGGTTAATGTTGGCGCTAGAGTCAAGTATTGGCGGTAGAGGGTGTTTGTTAATGCATTGCCAACAAAGATGGTGTTACTTTATTAGGGACTGAGTGGCGCCCCAGTCTATGAATGTTGTGTTGTGATGTTGTTGTTTTTCGGTGTGGGAGCAACATAACATGAATTCTTGTATTTAGTGGAAAGCTCAGATTTCAACCCTTAATCAGATCTAGATGTGAGACTATATTTGGGGAATTTGGGTGGGGGTCGTGGTGGTTTTTCTAGTTGATGTCTTGTTGGAAACCTGCATCAATAGCCTGAAACACCGAGGATGATCCCAGCGACAGACCCTCCCATGGTTAAAGAAGTAACTAGAAATAGTAAAAGGGATTTATGAGGGAACAGAGTGATTAGTCTGAGAAAGATGGGTGGGGGGTCGTACTTATAGGTATGAGGAGGAATAGTAGTGGAAAGAATCTCCCCCTTGATATGGAGGATCCCTTTAATTGGGGCTTTTCCGTTAATGTACCCTTAATTCTATGAATTTGATTACCACCCTTAACCAAAAAATCAGTCTCCTATGGTTGGGCTGCTAGTGGTTCTCGCTCGTGGGCCGTACTGGGGTGATGGGTCTGTGATAGACTCACGTTCAAGTTGTGGGCCTGTAGTTATCGTGGAAGGACCACATTGCCCTCAAGGACATCGGGATACATGAAAGAATCGTGTGGTCTTAATTAGCTGTGGTTTTTAACCCCCATCATAAGCCCCCACCCTCAGAGATCAGTTTCCAGTGATCTTCGAGGAGTAGATTACTTGCGGGGAGAACCGCATAGACGTGAATGCTTATTTGTTGCGACGATATTGGTTCATGCGAGAGAGAGTACCATGCCAAAGGACTAGGTGTGAGGTGCTCACCAACTAGTTGGGAGATGCACGGGTGACCCGGAGTACCATGCCGAAGGTCGAGGCACGAGGGGAGAACTGATTTGTGAAGAAATTTGCGAGCAACTCGGAGTGCCACGCCGAGGGGGGAGGCATAGGTGGCAAGC
Source organism: Hemerocallis citrina (assembly GCA_017893485.1). NCBI lineage: Eukaryota > Viridiplantae > Streptophyta > Magnoliopsida > Asparagales > Asphodelaceae > Hemerocallis > Hemerocallis citrina. The sequence goes on from CM030366.1 coordinate 21,589,784, forward strand.
CAATTTGCGAAGAAATTTTGTGAGTGACAAGGTGTGCCACGCCAAGGGCGAAGCATGAGGGGCAAACCAATTTGCGAAGAAATTTGTGAGCGACCCGAAGTGCCACACCGAGGGGCGAGGCGCAAGAAATGAGGTAATTTGCAAAGAAAGTTTGTTAGAGATCCAGAGTGCCACGCCGAAGGGCGAGGAGTGAACTGATTTACGAAGAAATTCACAAGCGACCAGGAGTGTCACGCCGAGGGGCAAGAAATTTCATGAGTGACCTGGAGTGCCAGGTCTAAGGGCGAGGCACGAGGGGCAATGCGATTTGCGAAGAAATTAGAGAGCGACCCAGAGTTCCACGCCGAGGGGCGAGACACGACAAGTCAGGCAATTTGCAACGAAATTTTGCGAGTGACCCAAGTGTCAAGCCAAGGGGCGAGGCGCTAGGGACGAGCCAATTTGCGAAGAAATTCACATTGGCCCCGGAGTGCCGAGCCGAGGGGCGAGACAAGAGGGGCGAATTGATTTGCGAAGAAATTCTTGAGTGACCCAGAATGTCATGCCGAGGGGGTGAGACAGGATGAGTGAGGCAATTTGTAAAGAAATTTTGCGAGTCACCTGGAGTGCCAAGCCAAGGGGCGAGGCGTGATGGACGAGCCGAAATACGAAGAAATTTTGGAGTAACCTAGAGTGCCACACCGAGGGGCGAGACGCAAGGGGTGAGTCAATTTGTGAAGAAATTTCCAAAGTGACCCAGAGTGCCAAGCCAAGGGTGAGGGGTGAGGGGCGAGGGGTGAACCGATTTGTGAAGAAATATGCGAGCGACCCGGAGTGCGACGTTGATGGGCGAGGCGCGGGGGGCAACCCAATTTACAAAGAAATTTATGGAGTGATATGGAGTGCCACAAAGATGCGCGAGGCATGAGGGGATAATCGATTTTTCATAGAAATTCGTGAGCAACCCGGAGTGCCACATCGAGGGGTGAGGCGTGATGGGCGAGGAAATTTGGGAAGAAATTTTGTGAGTGACCCAGAGTACCAAGATGAGGGGTGTGGCACGATGGATGAGCCAATCTGCAAAGAAATTCATGAGTGACCCGAAGTACCACGCCGAGTGGCGAGGCGCGAGGGCGAGCCAATTTATGATGAAAATTTTCGTGAGTGACCCGGAGTGCCATGCCGAGGGACGAGGCATGAGGGGTAAAATGATTTGCGAAGAAGTTTGCATGTGATCAGTAGTGCCACACCGAAGGGAGATGAGCGGGTGGCAAGACGATTTATGAAGAAATTTCGTGAGAAACCTAGAGTGCCAATCCGAGGGGCGAGACGCGAGGGGCTAGGCAATTTGCAAAGAAATTTCGTGAGTGAGTGACCCGGAGTGCCACGCTGAGGGGCAAGGCACATGGGTTGAACCGATTTGCGATGAAATTCGCGAGCTACCCGGAGCACCACACTAAGGGGTGAGTTCGCGGCGGGCAAGGAAATTTGCGAAGAAACTTCTCGAGTGACCCAGAGTGCTAGCCAATTGGCATGGTGCGAGGGACGAGCCAATTTGCAAAGATATTTGCGAGTGACCCGGAGTGCCACGCCGGGGGGCGAAGCACCATGAGCGAGTCAATATGCAAAGAAATTTTGCCAGTGACCCAGAGTGTGTAGCTTCCCAAATCCCCATACTGGAAATCTGAGACCCTACTCCAGGAGTCGAACTTCAAAATAGCCACAATCACAGAAAGTACAGGAAAATTTAAAACTTTTATTCCATATAAATGTTACATTTACAAGTGTTACAATATCCAAACGAAATTACAAGATTTACAAATAATATAATAACACTTGAATATGTCCATTGGATGCTTGGACCAACTCGAGCTTTGCTGTACCTGTAAAACGGCTCGGATACCTACAAGGTGGGGAACGTCAGTACTTCGACTGACGCAAAGCCGATAATAACAGCGATTCTCGAAACTACAATCACAACCATAATTTATTCAAAAGAAAAGTGATGTGACGACTAGGGTTTAATGGATTCGAGTTCTAGTGCAGTTGTATGCCATGATCCAACAACTAGATACATCAATCACATGCCTAATTCTAATGCAAGCAAGACTTTGGAGAACGCATGCATCTCATACTACATACGCCCCCAAATCTAGCCGTCTTTCTCCATATTTTAGGGTTTCGAACCCTCGCCATGCATCCTACTCTTGTACTCAACCTGTTCCTAATAGATTTTTCGTGTCTTATGAGGTTGCAGTTGATCGGTCTAGTTCCACCACTGTAGTTCCTAAGTGGTGGTCGTGTTTTCCACTTAGTACCCGCGAACGGACCCCCCTCGGAAAGCCATGACAATTTCCGGTAACAAGACCATGTACCTCTCCGGTAACAAAATGACGTCATAATATATAAAATAAACCATGGGCATAGGGACCCACCGTACTCAAGGGTCAAATCCCCCTACCCGACAGGAGTGCTCTCCCCGTCCCTTCCACGGCATCCTTAGGAATTAACAGATCGAGATACTGGACCCATGAACCAAAACCTGACGAACCGAGTCCGTATCCCTACGACAGGAAAGTACAAAATCCGAATATAGCTTGCTCGTACTAATGCAAGCTACATACCCCTAATGCATCACTCTAATCCCAGTCTTACACTAATCACTTGGGTAAAAATATAATTGCCTCCAAAATTCTGCCTATCGACCTCTGACCCTAGCAATACAGTCCGACACGCCAATTCCCCTGGCTTGGAATTGTCCAGCACCATGGTCTGGGTTCAGCCTCAACCGGACAATGAATTTAAATTGACGGCACCAGCTTGGACGTCCTACGCCTTGGTGGAAGATTACGATTTTTTGGGTCGACAGGCGTAGGCATGACCCTACCCTAATGACTAACCCGAGTCACTAAATCCACCATGGGAGTCAACAAGACCAGCAATAGTCATCAAAACATTCCTAATAATGAGTTATCAACTCTTAGGGTACACAAGGGGAAAGGTTCTCTTAACACTTAGTCAAAAACCAAGATTAAGCAACTAGGTGTTTCTACCCAAAATTTAAGAAGATCATAACTCGCACAATACAACTCAGATTTGAGTGTTCAAGCCCAATCTGGAAAGGTAAAGACCTAGGATACAACTTCCTAGTTGATCATTTTCTCAGATTCTATCATCTAGTCCCTCAAATTGTCCTTACAGGCCTCAGCCTGTGTATTTCCTGTACATTGGCTGCACCTTACCGATAGCATAAAACGCTACCTAATCATCTGAATGCTACCAACCCAGGTTCTATGGAAAAGTGTGGATGTTCTCCACAGCTCCCTAGTTGATTACCAATCCAAATTATGTCATTTGATCACCCTAAACCTGACATTACTCTCAGGTGTATAGAACCACACACTAAGTCTTACTCAAACAGAGCCTTCAGCTCAACACCTGGTTTCGTCCAGTCTTGCAAAAATCATATTAAATAACCTACTCACAAGAATCACCTCCTTTTTGAAAATCGCTAGATGTCTACTACAATTCCCTAAGAGAATACTTTCTCAAAATCTGCTCTTACAGAGCCTCAAATGTATCATCTTATCAAAGTGTCCATTCTATCTGAGTTAAGCACAATACATGCTATAAAATTTATCATAAATCATATACTCATCCAATGTTTACCAAATTTCCAGTACAGAAACTAGACATCACTAAGAGCAACATGCCAAAAGATTCAAATCCAAACTCCAAGTATACACCGAGTTCTATCTGTTTCAAACATGCATAAAGATCATAATGTTCTTCAGTTACAGCTCTAACTACTGTTGATAGATTAATTTTGAACATGCATGTAACTTCATCCAATTAATTTCATGATTTTTTCAGTAGATTCTAGATACATATAAGAAAAAATGGTAAAAATGTCAGAATAAGATTATTAGCCAATTAAATATAAGAATTCCCTCAATCTTAGGTATCACAGTAAACAGATCCTGCTTCTGCCTTACGGCTCTGTCCACGAGATGGATTTTATTAAAATACTAAACATCATCAGATAATTTCGAAATAATTCATTCACAATCTAGACATGTATGAGATCAATCTCAGAAAGTTTCATCATCAAATTCCAAGTAGTTTGTTCTCGGAAAATTCTAGAAAATGACATGCAGATCAAGATTTTATGTTCTAGTTTCAGAGTTAACATTCAATCTCTTAAACAACCATTCTCAACTCCTACCACTACTCATCTGATTTATGATCTTTTTAAGTTTCGAGCAGAAACACCATAGTTGCTTAATCTTGGTTTTTAACTAAGTGTTAAGAGAACCTTTCCCCTTGTGTACCCTAAGAGTTGATAACTCATTATTGGGAATGTTTTGGGGACTATTGCTGGTCTTGTTGACTCCCATGGTGGATTTAGTGACTCGGGTTAGTCACTAGGGTAGGGTGATGCCCTACGCCTGTCGACCCAAAAAGTCGTAATCTTCCATCAAGGCATAGGACGTCCAACCTGGTGCCTTCAATTTAAATTCATTGCCTGGTTGAGGCTGAATGCAGGCCATGGTGCTGGACAATTCCAAGCCAGGGAAAGTGGCGTGCCAGACTGTGTCGCCAGGGTCAGAGGTCGATAGGCAGAATTTTGGAGGCAATTATATTTTTACCCAATTGATTAGAGTAAGATTGGGATTAGACTGATGCATTAGGGGTATGTAGCTTGCATGATTAGTATTAGCAGACTATAGTCTGGTGTTGTACTTTTCTGTCGTAGGGATATGGACTCGGTTCGTCAGGTTTTGGTTCACGGGTCCCGTATCTCAATCTGTTAACTCCCAAGGATGCCGTGGAAGGGACGGGTAGAGCACTCCTGTCCGGTAGGGGGATTTGACGCTTGAGTACGGCGGGTCCCTATGCGCGTGGTTTATTTTATATATTATGACGTCATTTTGTTACCGGAGAGGTACATGGTCTTGTTACCGAAAATTGTTACGACTTTCCGAGGGGGGTCCGTTTGCAGGTACTAAGTGGAAAACACAACCACCACTTAATAACTGCAGTGGCAGAACTATACCGATCAACTGCAACTTCATAGGACACGGAAAATCTATTGGGAACAGGTTGAGTACAAGAGTAGGATGCATGGCGAGGGTTCGAATCCCTAAAATATGGACAAAGACGGTTAGATTTGGGGGCGTATGTAGTATGGGATGCATGCGTTCTCCAAAGTCTTGTTGCATTAGAATTAGGCATGTGATTGATGCATCTAGTTGTAGGATCATGGCATACAACTGCAGTAGAACTTGAATCCATTAAACCCTAGTCGTCACATAACTTTTCTTTTGCATAAATTATGGTTGTGATTGTAGTTTAGAGAATTGTTGTTATTATCAGCTCTGCGTCAGTCGAAGTACTGATATTCCCCACCTTGTAGGTATCCGGAGCCATTTTATAGGTACAGCAGAGCTCGAGTTGGTCCAAGCATCCAAGGGACATATTCAAGTGTTATTATATTATTTGTAAATCTTGTAATTTTATTTGGATATTGTAACACTTATAAATGTAACATTTATATGGAATAAAAGTTTTCAATTTTCCTGTACTTTCTGTGGTTGTGGCTATTTTGAAGTTCAACTCCTGGGGTAGGGTCTCAAATTTCCAGTATCGGGATTTGGGGCACTACAGAAGTTGGTATCGGACCAGACTTCAAATATTAGTCCAACATAGTAGGAAAATTAGACTTGGATGCGTTGCAAGAGTTGGGTTTAGTCAGATCATTGTTTATTATAATTCAAAATGTTGCTTTTCCAACTTATGCATTATAATTTTTTCTATATCTGGACTGATACCCTTATTTTCTCTTGCAGATGCCAAGCATGGACAATGGACACTCGAACGGTTGGACCAATGGACATGGTCCTGCACCCCCACTCCCACCTCCACCCCTACAGCCCACGGCCGTAGTACAGGCCATCAACATGTTGTTCCTAGAGCTGGCTGCCTATAAATGGAGCCACTGGCAGTTAGAGGATCGCTTTGAGGAATCTTGCTCATGCCTTGATAGCCGCCGAGAGAAGGGTGGCGAAGTTGGAGAGGGCCAAAAGGAAGTGGAAGTCAATGGTGATCTGTTAAAGCACCGGTACGAGTAGAGGTTGGAGCAGTTACAGAGCCGAATATGGCGTTGAGGACTCAGATCTGCGATATGCAGGATCTGCTAGACAAGATGACCGTCGGGGATAGCTCTGAGGCTGGCGACTCGCCTGGAGCGGGAGAGCAGTGATCTCTCTTAGTGATATGGGATTTCTTTTTTGATGTGTATAGGTGACAATCTTTTTGAATAGCTAGGCTAACATGCTATTTTTTTATGGGTGTAGTATAAACCCATGGGATGATGATGGCAATATCCTTATAAACCCTTTTTGAATGAATGGAACTAGTATGTTTACTGACCGATCCTAGTGTGTTATGGGTTTTGCATTACTATTGCTGGTTGATGATGTCAGTATTAGCTTTCAGACGGCAGGAAGGACCAGAAGCAACCGGAAGGACCAGGAAGGATGCATGAATAAAGTATTGTACAATCCGGGGTATTACAGTGTCATGCCGAGGGGCGAGACAATTTGCAAAAAAAATTTAATTAGTGACTCGGAGTGCTATGGGTCCATGGTAGGCACGAGTGGAACACATTGGGTGATAGTGGGTGAGGGGTGTTGGTTATGGTTCTCACGTGGCATTGCGGTTATCGATGAGTCATCATGCAACTTTTTTGTACTAATCGAGACGTCGTTACGTGAGCAGGGTGATCGAGAAGCCGCGTCCCACTCTCTAAGTTCTCCACACCCCTTCATTTTGTAGGGTTACTTTCTTTTTCTTCATTCAGCACTTCTCTCTCTAGAACTTCTAAGGCTCTCTCCAGCGGTGCTTCGGCAGCTCTTCCATAACCTCACAATCAGGTAAAGTGTAAGTCCATGTCACGACCCGCTTTCTAAAAAGGAATACGTAATACGAGTACGCGACACAAGTCCAGCGAATGGATTTCACCATTGATAAGCTGTAAGGATCTTTACAACATATACAAGAATAACAAGAGATATACAAGAGAAATAGTTAACCACGCATGAATAACTAAATTAATATAGTCAATAATATTACTTGAAATAAGAAACAAGAATACTAAATTTCAAATAATCAAGTCTGGAATAAAACAAAGTCTGGGACAAAATGTCCAGTACAAATATCCATGTAACAAGTTACAAATTATTCAAGATAAGCAACAAGAAATAAATGTAGCAAGAACTCCAGCCAACTAGAATCTTTGATCACCTACTCCATCGGGCAGCTGGTCACCAAAGTCTGCAAGTGACCATTTGCAGGAAAAGGAAAGAGAAAACAAACGTCCATCAATGCAAGTTACGGGCCGCTTGTGGTGCATGCAACGAGTACAGGAAAGATAGACAAGTATAGGGTAACAACGGAAGTAAGTATAGCATGAGAAGATGTAACAGCAAAATAGAGAAGCTATCTCTAAGTCAAGAACAGAATAAGTAGCATGGCAAGATAAATAGGTGCAAGGGCCATGTAACAAGTGTCAAGTATCATGTAAACGAGTAACGAGTAACAAGTATCAAGTAATCAAGTATCATGTACAAGTAACAAGTAGCAAGTGTCAAGTGATTATATTGTTTTCAAGTCTTGTATCTAGTCCTATCTAGGTAGCACTTCATGCGTCCCATATTTTTACCACATGGTTGCTACATTCATGCAATTTACGTTTTAGATTTCATAGTGGATCATAGAGGATAGTGTACTAAGGGACAAGTATCAAGTAATCATGTATCAAGTATCATGTGTCAAGTGTGCAAGTGTCAAGTAATCACGTGTCAAGCTCCAAGTATCGAGTATCACGTAGGATCTATAGATCCCCTTCCGAGTACACGTTTTCTGTATTTTCCACTGTTAGATCTTTCCCTTTAACCCCGGCTTAGTTATTTGTTATTTTTATTCAAGCAAGCAGGATGTGCACAAATAAGATGAGAAACATAGTAAGATAACAATGGACACGTACAAGTGGAATAAAGGACACGAACGGGAGACAAATGACTCAAAATAGACTTAGACAACGAAAATTCTAATTCTGGACAACAAGACAGTACTGCACCAAATCTGGGATTCTCGTTGCCACAGACTTGCAAATCTGCATCCGTCAGAAAATCTGGAAAGTAGATACTCGGTCGAATCCAGGACACATATACAAATAACATAATAGTCACAGAAACAGGGCTCAAAATAGACTTATATACAGAAATCATGTTCAGCTAGAAATTGCAAGGTCGTATTCATAAACATGAAAATGGCATAAAAACTTACTGATTAAATCCATGAAAAATTTGGGGTATTCCCTAGTATTTCTAGTATCAGCAAATATAATTTTATAATATTCCAACATAGATAGTATAGTCAAATAAAATCAGAAAACTACAAGATAAAGCAAGTTTGTAAATCTGAAACTTTGGACACAGCAGTAACTAGAATTTCTAAATAGATACAGCAGGGTACATTTTATATTTACAAAGTTTTTACCAACACCAACTAGAATCAGGTTGAAAACGTGGTTCTTTACTGAGCAACATTAAATTTCTGGAAGTATAGTAGTTGTTTACAAACATAGAATAGTTTATAAAAGTCATTAATTAAATCCACATAAATTAGGGGTTAATCCCAGTCAAGTCTAGTTATACCCAGAAAAATATTACAACCAAATTTTATCTTTATCATCAGTATTAAAATAAATAACTCTACAGAATTCACATGAAACCAAATCTGGAATTTTCAACATATCTGTAGTAAAACAGCGATAACTAACACCTCACAAATCGAAACTAGATCTGTCAGAAATTCTGAAAATAGACAGCGAGATCTACGATTTATATTCACGAATAAATTTGATTTATCGACTAAGGCAGCAGCGAAAACAGAAATCTTTCATGTATTAAATCAAATAGTTCATATGCGATAAATCCAAATTAAAACAAAACACAACGCATGGTATAATAGATGTCCAAACAACATGGCATGGGTGTTTTACAAGTCTACCACAAGATATACTACTACTAACACATCAAGCATGCAAGGTTCATACAACATAACATGGGTCACGAAACAACATACTTACATGCATCATGTCTAGATTATTTCTAATTTATTTTCATGTCGTGTGTGTAATAAAGACGACTACGGATGGTTCACAAAATAGAGACAATATCTAACAAGGATTTTCATGAGATGAATCTAGAATCAAAAGCCACACTACAGGCTGTATTTAGTACTTGTATATACAACAAAAGAATACAAGTTATTTGCCTTGAAATTGATGAAGAATCCAACGAAAAGAGAGAATAATGGGAATGGATTCCCGACACGAACACAATATCAACGAACGAGCGAATCACGAACAAGATCACGAACACAAAGAACGAATAACCCACGAACACGATAACACGAACCCAAATTGAAAACAACACATGCACACGAAGAGAGAGAGAGAGAGAGAGAGAGAGAGAGAGAGAGAGAGAGAGAGAGAGTCCGGCACTGGATGAGAAGACAACGACGGCCTAGGGGTGGCACAGCGGCAGTGGGCGGCATAGAGGCTCTGGCTGGTGTCGCTGCTTGCTGGTGCTGCTACTGTTGTCACTACTGTCTTCTGGGAAAAGGCAGGGAAGGAGGGGGGTCACTGGGCTTTCGTTGTTGCTGTCTGGCATCGGGGTGAAAGCGACAGGAGCTGGCGGATGGAGGCGCTGCGATGGTCGAGAGAGGATTGGAAGGAGGTCAGGAGAGAGATGCACAGGGTAGAAGGAGATCGGGAGTAGTGAGTTGAGCGGCTAGGGTTTTGATGAAGAATAGGGTAAATATCACAGGATATATATAGGAGATGGGATAATAGGGTTAGGTGGTAACGGGTTCGGTGCTATTGGTTTCAAGTTTTAAAACAAAATCCAATAGGGTGATATATAGGATTATAGGGTTGTTGGATATGAAATAGGATCCAAAGACATATATATGGTATGGAATTAAACAATAATTAAATAGTCCATGAACAAAATAATGAGAGTTAAACAATTCAATTGGAGACAATAAATTGGATAGGAAAAAATTTAAATTAAATCAAGAAAATAGAGTCAAAGGCAAAATAGATAGATAGATTTCTTGAGAATGAAGATCAAATACACAGTTTCGAAGGGACAAAAGAATACAATATGAATAAATACTCAGAAAAAAGAAAATACATTCAAAATACAAAAAAATTTAAAATAGGGGTTACAAATCCTACCCACCTAACAAGAATCATCGAAATTCAAACAAGAAGTACATAGGATAACCCCGAAAAGAAAAGAAAGAACAAAACAAAAAACTACTCAAACAGATGAGGAAACTTCTGCTGGATCTCCTCCTCCAACTCCCAAATCAACTCACCTGGCGAGTGGGGATTCCAAGAAACTTGAACCAGCTTGGTGACCTTGTTCTTCAGCACTTTCTCCCGTTGATCCAGAATAGTCACTGGCGGAATCTCACAAGACAGATCCGACCGCATGGTCAACTCTGAGCGGTCGATCACATGGTTCTCATCACGGATATATCTTCTGAGTTGTGAGACATGGAAAACATCATGCACTCCAGATAAGGCCGGTGGCAATGCAAGATGATAGGCCACCTTGCCTACCCGTTCCACGATATCAAACGGTCCGATAAACCTAGGGCTGAGCTTGCCCCCACCACCAAACCGAATGACACCTCGCCACGATGATACCTTTAGGAAAACATAGTTATCAACTTCAAACTCCAAGGCTCTCCTATGGACATCTGTCCATCTCTGTTGCCTATCTTGCATTTCCTGAAGATGCTTCCTGATCTGAGTCACCACATCAACTGTCCTGGTGATCAACTCCGGACCCAACATCTTCCTCTCACCAATGTCATCCAGCACACTGGTGATCTGCACTTCCGACCATGTAGTGCCTCGCACGGTGCAGCTTTAAGACTATCCTGAAAGCTGTTATTGTACGAGAACTCCACAAGGTGCAAATGGTCCTCCCATGATCCACGGAACTGCAACACACAGGACCTCAACATGTCCTTTAGAGTATGGATGGTCCTCTCTGACTGTCCATCTATCTGGGGATGAAAAGTTGTACTGTACTTCAATTTCCCAAACTACTCTGAAGACTCTCCCAAAACTGAGACCTGAACCTCGTATCCCTGTCGGATACAGTACTGACTAGAACCCGATGAAGTCTAACGATCTCTTGCATGTACTTCTCAGCTAGGCTCTCTGTAGACTGTACGACTCGGAAGGGAATGAAGTGAGCACTCCTCGTCAGGCGGTCGACAATCACCCAAATGGCATTGTGACCTTTAGGACTCCTTGGCAAAGCGGTCACAAAATCCATCGTGATGTGTTCCCACTTCCACTCCAGAATGGGAAGCGGTTGAAGAAGTCTGGCAGTTCTCTGATGCTCTGCTTACCTGCTGGCAGATCAAATACTGAGACACAAACCGAGCCACAACCCTCTTCATACCATGACACCAGAAATGAAGCTTCAAGCCCCGGTTCATCTTAGTACCTCCAGGATGAATAGAATACGACGACTGGTGAGCTTCCTCAAGCAACTTCTGATGAACTTCAACCTTCGGGACACACAACCTAGACCCAAAATGATGCGATCCATCTGCATGAATAACCATATTCATTCTGGAACCAGCCTCAACCTCTGCTCTGAATCTCTACCACTGCAAATCACCAGCCTTAGCCTCTTTGATCTGCTCGACAAGAGATGACTAAAACTGAAGCATCCAACAACTCCGATCAGAACTCGGCAACAATGCATCCAACTCCAACCTCCGCATCTGCTCAACCAAATCTCTCTGCTAAGTCAGGAACATGGCTGTCGGTCTCCTGCTCAAAGCATCTGGTACCATGTTGATCTTATCGGGATGATACTGCAGATTGATATCATAGTCGGCCATAAGCTCTAACCAACGCCTCTGCTTCATGTTCAACTCCTTTTGGGTGAAGACATACTTGAGACTTTTGTGGTCTGTAAAGATCTCCACTCGGTCTCCCAGTAAATAGTGTCTCTACGGCTTCAAATTGAAGATTACTGCCGCTAACTCCAAATCATGAGTCAGATAGTTCCTCTCATGCGGCCTCAACTGCCTCGATGCATAAGCAACAACTCAGCCCTTCTGCATCAGAACTGCACCAAGACCCTTGCCCGAAGCGTCATAGTGAACCACAAATCCAACTGAACCATCTGGAATAGTCAACACTGGCGCTGATGTCAACCTACTCTTCAACTCAGCAAAAGCCTTAGTGCAAGCCTCAGATCAACAGAACTTCTGATCCTTCCCTGTCAACTTAGTCAACAACTCTGCTATCTACGAAAAATCTTGAACGAATTTTCGATAATAGCCAGCTAGACCAAGGAAACATCTCACCTCTGACACTGACTTGGGAACTGGCCAATCTCTCAAAGCCGCAACCTTGGACGGATCCACTGAGATACCATCGCCCAAGATAATGTGCCCCAAGAAGGTAACTCTATCAAGCCAGAACTCGCACTTACTGAGTTTCCCATAGAACTAATTCTCTCTCAAAGTCTGTAGAACCTACCTCAGGTGCTCAGCATGATCCTCCTGATTCCGAGAATATACCAGAATATCATCTATGAAGACAACCACAAATCTATCCAAGAACGGGGAAAAGACCCTGTTCCTCAAACTCATGAACACACCTGGCGCGTTCGTGACTCCGAACGGAATCACAAGATACTCATAGTGACCATATTCGGTCCTGAACGCAGTCTTCTGCACATCATCTGCCTTCACTTTTACCTGATGATACCCTGAACGAAGATCCAACTTTGAAAACACTGACCCTCCACCCAACTAATCAAACAAGTCATCGATCCAGGGCAATGAATACCGGTTCTTTACAGTAACACTGTTCAGTTCCCGATAATCGATGCACAGTCGATGACTACCGTCCTTCTTGCTGAAAAAGCACTGGAGCATCCCACGACAAAACACTAGGTCTGATGAACCCCAAATCTAGCAAACCCTGAATCTGCACCTTCAGCTCTGCTAGCTTAACCGATGTCATCCTATAAGGACTCTTCGATATCGGCGTCGTACCATGCTGAACTTCAATAACGAACTCCACATCCCTATTAGGGGGTAAGCCAGGTAACTCCTCTGGAAAACATTTAGGAATTCCCGCACTATTAGAGGCGCAGCCTCACAGTCTGAGTGCAACTCCATCGCACAAGTCTCCTGATCAACTGCAGACTCAGCTAGGCCTAGGGGCATCTCTCCGGCATGGAACTCAAACTCTGTACGACCTGGGATTCAGAATACAACTTTCTTAGCACGGCAATCAATGACAGCATGGGATTCACCCAACCAATCCATACCGAGAATGACGTCGAATCCTGAATTCCCAATGACAATCAGGTTGGCCCTGAAACCTGCACCACCAATAACCACGGGACTCTGCTTGCACTCCTAGGAACAAACGAAAACACCGCCACCTATAACAATGCTCCAAGCCTCTAACATGATGCTGCACTCCAACTGATGACGAGCCACAAAGCGGGAAAAGACAAAGGAATGGGTCGCCCCGGAATCAAAGAGAACATCAGCAGGAAAAGTACAAACTAGGATAACACCTACGATAGAGTCAAAAAGGCAAGGGAAAAAGAACTGATGATTAAGGAGGGAGGAAATAACAATGCAGAAAAGATAACATGAATGAACAGTGCAAGATAAATGAAAGAAGCAAAGGAATAACAAAGCAACAAAAATGCAACAATATACCTGCAACAACTTTTTCTACCGTCTCAGCATCTGCAACTGTCAAGTTCAAAGCCTGACCTCTCCTGGCGATGATCCAAGCTGCTGACATGTCGAAGTAGATCCAGCGATGCCGATCGACGAACTAAGCAGGAAGAAAAGAATTGATGACACCAGAATCAAGGAAATATGGGTAGGAAAAGAGTGAATTCATACCCAAAGGAATCAGCAATGAGGACAGTTGCAAGAGACGGAAGAAACAAGGAATCAAGGGATTGAATAAGAAGGGATCAAAATGAACGAAAAAGGCTAGCATCAAGATCAATGTTGATTAAAATTTATTCATGTTATTGCAGCATCAAGATCAATGTTGATTAAAATTTATTCATGTTATTGCATGGTCTGTACACTATTGAGCCAATCCTTGATCGAGCCCAAATTTGTCTAATATATTAGTCAAGCTAATATATTAGCCAAACTGGGGCTCTGATATTACTAAAAATCCTGTCACGCCTCGTTTCCCAAAAAGGAATACGGAATACGAGTACGCGATACAGGTCCAGCGAATGGCTTTTACCATTCATAAGCTGCAAGGATCTTTACAACATATACAAGAATAACAAGAGCTATACAAGAGGAATAGTCAACCATGTATGAATAACTGAATTAATATAGTCAACAAGAATACATGAAATAAGAAACAAGAATACTAAATTTCAAATAATCAAGTCTGGAATAAAACAAAGTTTGGGACAAAATGCCTAATACAAATATCCATGTAACAAGTTACAAATTATTCAAGATAAGCAACACGAAATAAATGTAGAAAGAACTCTAGCCAACTATAATCTTTGATCACCTACTCCATCAGACAGCTGGTCACCAAAGTCTGCTAGTGACAATTTGCGGGAAAAGGAAAGAGAAAACAAATGCCTGTCAATGCAAGTTACGGGCCGCTTGTAGTGCAGGCAATAAGTATAAGAAAGATAGACAAGTATAGAGTAACAACGGAAGCAAATATAGCATGGGAAGATGTAATAGCAAAATAGAGAAACTAACTCTAAGTGAAGAACATAACAAGTAGTATGGCAAGATAAATGGGTGCAAGCGGCATGTAACAAGTGTCAAGTATCATGTAAACGAGTAACGAGTAACAAGTGTCAAGTAATCAAGTATCATGTACAAGTAACAAGTAGCAAGTGTCAAGTGATCATGTTGTTTTCAAGTCTTGTATCTAGTCCTATCTAGGTAGCACTTCATGCGTCCCAGATTTTTACCATATGGTTGCTACATTCATGCAAGTTACGTTTTAGATTTCATAGTGGATCATAGAGGGCAGTGTACTCAGGGACAAGTATCAAGTAATCATGTATCAAGTATCATGTGTCAAGTGTGCAAGTGTCAAGTAATCAGTGTAATATCCCGGTCGGATATTATATTTGTATTATAATTATTTTTAAAATTAAAATATTTTTTTGGAAATTACTTGGTTTACTAATAAAAAGTTATCTATATAATAAAACACAAAGAAAGCTATCAAGTGGCTCTCCTTCAATCCCCCTAAAAGCAAAGGCCCAGATCTAACCTCACAAAACACATTTTCCCCAAAAGTTTCCCCCCAAAACTCAAATTCAAATCCCCCCCCCCAAAAATTTAGTTGTCCAATGTATCACATGCATGCCACATAATCAATTGCTCATTTACTAAATGAGCAAGTTGCTCATATCCCTTTTACCCTATATATATATATATATATATATATATATATATATATATATATATATATATATATATATATATATAGGGAAAAAAGAGTATGAGCAACTTGCTCATTTAGTAAATAAGCAATTGATGATGTGGCATACATGTGATTGGACGATCTTTAAAAGGGTTAGTTGTCCAATGTATCACATGCATGCCACATAATCAATTGCTCATTTACTAAATGAGTAAGTTGCTCATATCCCTTTTACCCATATATATATATATATATATATATATATATATATATATATATATATGGAAACATGGAATTTTATACCCCAATTTATAATTATTTTTCACCATATACTAATAGAAACATGGACTTTTATTTACAACTAATTATTGTCATACTATTCAAACTTCAGCTACATAATTGTTGATTTACTGTTTATAAGACTTTTCATATGCTGTATCGTTCTGAACACGTGCCGTAGGCACATGGCCACGGGAAAATCTAGTCTATATATATATATATATATATATATATATACAAGTAAGTATATATATGTATTCATCGGTTTTGTGCACTTGTATAAAATCCTGTAAAATGCATTTTTAAGAAAATATCTGAACTATCCGGGTATGATATTAAAAATTATTATTTTATTTTTATTTTCAAAATTGAAATATTTTTTATAGATATTAGCCAATTTTACTAATAAACATTATCTTTATATATATACCAGTCAGTATACAACTGTATTGTATCAAATTGGTACTGAAATCTTTCGAGCCGGTAATAAAATTATTTTTATTATTATTTCTGAATTAAAATATTTTTGGTAGAGATTATTCGTTTTAACTAATAAAAATTATCCGTGCAGACAAATATATGTACGTATATGTACCACATCGATTTCGTACGTTTGTATGAAATCATGTAGTATGTGATTTTAGGGAAATACTTTCATTTTTGATCCACCCCCCCTCCCCCCCCCCCCCTCTCCCTGGCCGGCCACACATCTCCAAGGGCAAGAAACCCTTTCAATTTTCCTCCATCCCTTCTCACTCTCATCTCATTCTACTTCTTTACTTGTTTTAATTTTAGAAAAAAAGTTGAGAATAAAGAAAAGAAAGAAAGATAGAATCAAAAGAAATATATTGGGTTCATTTTCTTAAGGTGTTCTTGAAGAGGAGCAAGAACAAGGAAGGAGAAGGAAAAGCTAACTAGTCCTTCCTACACTTTTGGGTGGGGGTTTCTCTACTTTTGTGTTATGATTATTTGGTTTTTTTTTTGTTGTATGTTAAAGAACTTGGACTAAAACCATGTGCATATGAGAATGGATGGAATAGAATAATTGGCATACAAGGATTGAAGTACTAGAACACAAAATAACACACTAAAGATTCAATCTTGTAGTTTAGACGGTTAGAATTAATTACTTGTGCTAAAGTTGGAATTTTGACTCTAAATTAATTTGAGAGGTTCTCATATGTGTCCTTAACATGCTCAAATATTTGTAGTTTTTTTAGTTAATTTGATGGGTGAAATAGATCGTTTCCCCAAAATAGCGAGCCTCAAATCAAAATTGTTGTTTTGTGGATTCCGACATATGTTCAAAGGACTGGATTTTGAGTTCCTTACGGAATCTGAAAAAGTATTCAACTAGAAAGTTGTATTATATGTTCTCCCCTTTCCAGAAGGCACAATTTTGTTACATTCCGATAAGTATAGTAAAAGTTAAGACCTTTACAAGTTTCAGCTTTTGCTGTAACTTTTGCTGTGCTTTTGTTGTTTTGAATTGTGTTCAAAGGACTGGATTTTGAGTTCCTTACGGAATCAAAAAAAGTGGTCAACTAGAAAGTTGTAGTAGATGTTCTCCCTTTTCAAAAATGACCAATTTTGCTAGATTCTGATAAGTATAGCAAAAGTTATAAGCTTTACAAGTTTTAGCTTTTGCTGTGCTTTTTGTTGTTTTTGAATTGTGTTCAAAGGGCTGGATTTTGAGTTCCTTACGGAATCTGAAAAAATGGTCATCTAGAAAGTTGTAGTAAATGTTCTCCCCTTTCCAAAATGGCCAATTTTGCTAGATTCTGATAAGTTTAGCAAAAGTTATAAACCTTACAAGTTTCAGCTTTTGCTGTGTTTTTTGTTGTTTTTGAATTATGTTCAAAGAGCAGGGATTTGAATTCCATAAGGAATCTGAGACAGTTGTTAACTAGAAAATTGTATTAGATATTTTTAGCTTTCCAAAATGTCCAATTTTGTTAGATTTCGACAAGCATAGCAAAAGTTGTGACCTTTACAAGTTTCAGCTTTTGCGGTTCTTGTTGTTGTTCTTGAATTTTATTCAAAGAGCTGTATTTTGAGCTCTATAAGGAATCTGAAAAAGTGGTCAACAATAGAGTTGTAGTAGATGTTCTCCCATTTCCAAAATGTCTTATTTTGTTAGATTACGATAAGCGGAATAGAAGTTATGACTTTTACAAGATTGACAGCAGCTGGCCTTTTTGGCTGAAGTCGCTGTCTAAATTGTTCGAATTTTTTGTACCTCTTACTTACTGAATTTGGAAAAGTTTTCGACTAGAGAGTTGTAGTAGAATTTCTCCACTTTCCAAAATGCCCTATTTGGTTAGATTCCCATAATCGGAGTAGGAGTTATGACCTTTACATATCATAGCAGCTAGCATTTTGGTTGAAGCTTCGCTGTTTAGGTTGTTCGAGGTTTTTTTACCCTTAATGACTGAATCTGAGAAGTTCATCAACTAGAGAGTTGTAGTAGATTTTCTCAACTTTCCAAAATGTCCTATTTGGTTAAATTTCGATAAGCGGAGTATGAGTTGTAACTTTTACAAAGTCACAGCAGCTCGCCTTTCTAGCTGAAGCTCGCTGTTTAGGTTGTTCGAGGTTTTTCTACCTCCTATTGACTGAATCTGAGAAGGTTGTCAACTAGAGAGTTGTAATGGATATTCTTAACTTTCCAAAAGTCTAATTATGTTGAATTCCGATAAGAGTAGCATGTTTAACTGCTTCTAGGTTGTTAGAAGGCTTTTTATGTTGCTTTTGTGTATAAAAAGATCAAGTTTTTCTTAGTAAGCTTATACAAGAAATTCTAGTTCATGTTAACTAGAGTTTTCGTGAATTGTTAGTAGTTTGAATCATGCACCTGATTATGAGTAATAAGTATTCCTTGTGCTCATAAGTCATGTAATACGTATTGTTCCGCCTCATTCGTAACTACCTAGCTCGTATGTAGTTGTTTGTTCATGCGTAGCTCATTGGGCTCGTATGTAGTAATTATCTTGAATAGATAGGCGATAAGTGGATTCGAGGAGATCCTGTGAAGTCTAGGTTGAGACTTGGTAGATTGTGTCAACAATTGTTACACTCTCTTGAAGAGGTCGTGCGGTGCTTTTTCATGATAAGTTGGAAGCACAGTGGCATGTCTCGCTTGTTAGAATCTTTTGGTAACGTCTCATGGCAAGTTGAGAGTACGACTCTAGGTTGAGAGTACCTTGTAGCTCGTACGTCTCAATTTTATTGGTTAGGGTTAGTGACATCGTTAGGGTAGTAACTGTTACATAACCATTTTTATCTATAAATTGCCGAAAGGTGAGAGTTGGTATTAGGGGTGATACCTTATAATCCGACTTCTTCTATAGGCCGATACTAGGTGGTGTTATTGGGATGTATCCCCTGTCCAAGGGATACGGGCAGTCCTTTTTCATGATTAGTTGGGAGCATGGGATCTGTATCTTGGCTATTAATTCTTGAAGTATCATTATAAGAATGGGAGGTTTTTCTATGGAAATAGACCCTACGATTTCGTCAGGTTCTATGCCTTCTTATGATGAGTTGAGAGCACGGCTCAAGGTTGGCTAGTATCTTGTGGTTCGTGTTAGCATTTGAGTGAGGTCCGGTTCGCCGGGTAAATAGTGGTAAATATAGACAAAACTATTGTACCGCAGTATCAGAACTAAATCGTATCTGCAACCTCATCAGTCATGTAGTATTGTGTCAGGAACAGAATGGGTACAAGAGTAGAATTCATGGCGCGGGTTCAAATCCCCAAATATGGAGAAGTGGCTTGATATGGACGTATGTAGTATGGGTTGCATACTGTTCCAGAGTCTCGCTTGAATTAGAATAAGTGCATCATTGTATTAGTTAATCGTGCATTAAAGTCTAAGTCATAGCATACACTGCAACATCAATTATATGTACACATTTCTCTTTTGATCAATCTGGTTGTTTAAAGTTGAGATCCGCTGCTAGTCATTAGCCTTAAAGCGTCAGTATATGTACTGACGTCCCCTACTTCAATAGGTACTGGATTGCAGAGCTACAGGTACAAGATTCAGGAGGACTCAAGGCAAGAGAAAGCAAAGTGTTGATTTAATTCAATTGTAATATATGTTGTAATTTATTTATGTCTAGAAGCATCTAAGTGAAAGTACCAAGTGTTATATTCATTGTACTCTGATATAAAATTATTGAAAGTTTGTAACACTTGGGCTTGTATGGCATTACTGTAACACTGATGTAATGTATTGTAATTTTATAAAATTCAGACTTGTAATACATTTGTGTTGAATAAAAAAGTTTTAAATTTTTCTGTTTTTCAGTGTATTGTGGCTAATTAAGGGGAAAAATTATGGCTTATGTCACGGTTTCTCAATGTATGGAAATCAGAGTGTTACATCACGTGTCAAGCTCCAGGTATCAAGTATCACGTAGGATCTATAGATCCCCTTCCAAGTACACGTTTATGTATTTTTCACTATTAGATCTTTCCCTTTAATCCCGACATAGTTATTTGTTATTATTATTCAACCAAGCATGGATGTGCACAAACAAGATGAGAAACATGGTAAGATAACAAGGGACAAGTACAAGTTTAACAAAGGACACGAACGGGAGATAAACGACTCAAAATAGACTAAGACAATGAAAATTCTAGTTCTAGACAGCAAGACAGTACTGCACCAAATCTGGGATTCTCGTTGCCACAGACATGAAAATCTGGATGCTTCGAAAAATTTAGAAAGTAGACTATCGGCCGAATCCAGCACATATATACAAGTCAAATAATAGCCACAGAAACAGGCTCAAAACAGACTTATATACAGAAAACATGTTCAGCCAGAAATCACAAGGTCGTATTCATAAACATGGAAATGGCATAAAATCTTACTGATTAAATCCAAGAAAAATCTGGGGTATTCCCTAGTATGTCTAGTGTCAGTAAATATAATTTCATAATATTCCAACATAGACGGTATAGCCAAATAAAATAAAAAAAAGCAAGATACAGCAAGTTCGTAAATCTGAAACTTTGGACACAGCAGTACTAAAACAGCTATAGATTTCAAAGTATAAATCGAAATCCAAATCCGTCAAAAGTTTGATAAAATAGATACAGCAGGCTACATTTTATATTTACAAAGTTTTTACCAACAACAACTAGAATCGAGTTGAAAACGTGGTGCTTTAATGAAAAGCATGAAATTTCTGGAGGTATAGTAGTTGTTTACAAGCATAGAATAGTTTAATAAAGTCATTAATTAAATCCACAAAAATTAGGGGTTAATCCTAGTCTAGTTATACCCAGAAAAATATTAGAACCAAGTTTTATCTTTATAATTAGTACTAAAATAAATACCTCTACAGAATTCACATGAAACCGAATCTGAAATTTTCAACACATCGTAGTAAAACAACAATAACTCACAACTCACAAATAAAAACTAAGATCTGTCAGAAATTCTGGAAAATAGACAACGAGAACTATGATTTATATTCACAAATAAATTTAATATATTGAACTCAACAGGATCTAAAATACTGAATAAAAACGAGCAGCAGCGAAAACAGAAGTCTTTTCATGTATTAAATCAAATAGTTTATATGCGATAAATCCAAATTAAAACAAAACACAACGCATGGTATAATAGATGTCCAAACAACATGGCATGGGTGTTTTACAAGTCTACCACAAGATATGCTACAATTAACACATCAAGAATGCAAGGTTCATACAACATAACATGGGTCACGAAACAACATACATACATGCATCAAGTCTAGATTATTTCTAAATTATTTTTATGTTGTGTGTGTAACAAAGACGACTACGGATGGGTCAAGAAATAGAGACAAGATCTAACAACGATTGTCATGAGATGAATCTAGAATCAAAAGCCACACTACAGGAGGTATTTAGTACTGGTATATGCAACAAAAGAAAACAAGTTACTTGCCTTGAAATTGACGATGAATCCGATGGAAAGAGAATAACAGGAATGGATTCCCGGCACGAACACAATATCAACGAACGAGCGAATCACGAATAAGATCATGAACACAAAGAACGAAAACCCACGAACACGATAACATGAACCCAAAGCGAGAACAACACATGCACACGAAGAGAGAGAGAGAGAGAGAGAGAGAGAGAGAGAGAGAGAGAGAGAGAGAGAGTCGGGCACTGGATGAGAAGACGTCGGCCAAGGGATGGCGCAACGGTAATGGGTGGCACAACGGTGCTGGCTGGCATCGCTGCTGGCTGGCGCTGCTACTGTCGTCGCTGCTGTCTTCGGGGAAAAGTCAGGGAAGGAGGGGGCCTCTGCAGCTGTCGTTGTTGCTGTCTGGCATCGGGGTAAAAGCGACAGGGGCTGGTGGATCAAGGCGCTGCTGTGGTCGGGAGAGAGGATGGGAAGGAGGTCGGCAGAGAAATGCATAGGGTAGAGGGAGATCGGGAGTAGTGGGTTGAGCGGCTAGGGTTTTGATGAAGAACAGGGTAAATATCACAGGATATATATAGGAGATGGGATAATAGGGTTAGGTGGTAACAGGTTGGGTGCTATTGGTTTCAGGTTTTAAAACAAAATCCAATAGGGTTATATGTAGGATTATAGGGTTGTTGGGTATGACATAGGATCCAAAGACATGTATAGGGTATGGAATTAAACAATAATTAAATAGGCCATGAACAAATTAATGAGAGTTAAACAATTCAATTGGAGACAATAAATTGACAGAAAAAAAATTTAAATTAAATCTAGAAAATATTCAAGGCCACAAAATAGAGTCAAAGGCAAAAAAAATAGATAGATTTCCTGAGAACGAAGATCAAATACACGGTTTGGAAGGGATAGAAGAATAAAATATGAATAAATACTCAGAAAAAGAAAATACATCCAAAATACAATAAAATGGAAAATAGGGGTTGCAGTCCATGTCTAAAGACAAGTTGAGTGATTCGGCCTCGTCCTCGGGCCAAGGCAGATCATCCTCCTAGTCTTCGTCTCAGTCGTCACTATCAACGAACGAGTCAGAGAGCTCGAGCCCCATCCGTGTTCCTTCTAATGAGGGATTAGAAGAGGGAGTGGAGGAGAGCTCATGTTCTAAGGAAGTGGAAGTTGAGCGCCGTCACTCCGAGAAGGCGCTTGAGGAGGTAGTCGGAGAAGTGGTGGAGGAGTGTTCCAAGGAGGTATTTGAGGAAGAGGTCGAAGAAGGGGTGCATGGGAGGCACAAGGGCCAGCAAATTAAGGCTTCATCCTTCGATAGCGTGGTTGCCATTCACCTTACTCGTGTTCTTTGGCCTCTGAGGAAGAAGAAGATAGTCTATCCCCCTGGATACGGAATATGAACCGATTGAGTTTGAGCACGAGGGGGGCGTGTTTCGACTGAGTCTCAGCGGGCCCATCCAGATGTATCCAGATGATTTGGCTGATGCTATCCATTTTGGGGAACAACCATCTTCACTAGGCAGACCGAAAGATAGAGGCGGACAAGACGAAGTCTACTCTGGTGGCAACCGATCTTCCCACCAAACGGAACACAATCAATATTCCTTTATATTTCGACTTGCTGGTTCTGAATCCAGTGATTCATCCAATCCAAAACCTTCCAGAGTTGTTCTACATGTTTTCCTTGGACGCATTCATCTCGGGGTTACGTCTCCCCAAACACTCGTTCATCAAAAAAGTCATGAAGTGTCACGCCCCGCTTCCCAAAAAGAATACGGAATACAGATACGAGACAAAAGCCCAGCGAATAATTTTCATCATCCATAAGCTGTTCAAGAAATCTTTACAATATTACACAAGATAACTCAGAGTCGGAAGCAACAGATACAACCAGGCATGCATAATTGAAACTAGATACCAACAGAAATTATTTGAAACCAAATATAATAATCTCAAATAATCAAATTCTGAACAAGTCAAATATCCTGGGTCACATCGCCCAAATATAAGATAAATATCCAAGTAATCAAGTACATCTTATTCAAGTTCAAGCAACAATAATAATCATAATCATAAAGCAGAAAACCTAGCACTAACACATCATCTCGCCAATACCATCTGACAGCCGACCATCCTGATCTGCAATTAATTAAATTTTTCGGAGAAGGAAAAAAGAAAACAAGTACCCGTCAATTGCAAGTAACTTGTACTCAAATTTCTTTGTATGATACAAGTCAAAAATACCACCTATAGTGTAGTTGGGTTCTAGAGACGACTCTTGTGTGTTATGTTAGATGAGTTTTGTCTCTATTGTAAAAACTTGACCATAGTTGCCTCACGACACAATATTGACATGAATTAACTTAGGTTTGCCGGTTATTGTTTTGATCATGTATGTGGGACTTCTTGTGAGAATTTGGGTATTTGTGGAGAACCATGTGATAGACTTGTTCTAAAAACCCTGTCATGCCCCGCTTCCTAAAAAGAATACGGAATACGGATACGAGACAAAATCCCAGCGAATGATTTTCATCATCCATAAGATGTTCAAGAAATCTTTACAACATTTTACAAGATAATTTAGAGTCGGAAGCAACAGATACAACCAGACATGCATAATTGAAACAAGATACCAACAGAAATTACTTGAAACCAAATATAATAATCTCAAATAATCAAATTCTGAACAAGTCAAATATCCTGGATCACATCGCCCAAATACAAGATAAATATCCAAGTAATCAAGTACATCTTATTCAAGTTCAAGCAACAATAATAATAACAATCATAAAGCAGAAAACCCAGCACTAATACATCATATCGCCAATACCATCTTACAGCCGACCATCCTGATCTGCAATTAGTTAAATTTGCTGGAGAAAAAAAAGAAAACAAGTACCTATCAATTGCAAGTTACGGGCCACTTATAATGTAGGATACAAGTACATGGGATAGGTAAATCTAAGTAAATGCCTAGCATGGTATAATCATGATAACAGAATATGAATCATGGCATGACAAGATGAGCAAGTATAAAAGTATGTGTCGAGTGTCAAGTAAACAAGTGTCATCTACCAAGTAACCAGTATCATGAATTATGTAATCATGTAGCATGTATCAAGTATCAAATCTCATGTATCATGTAGTCAAGTATCAAGTAGGCATGTATCATGTTCAAGTGTCATGTTTAAGTATCATGTATCAAGTCTTGTAGTTATTACTATCTAAGTAGCACTTCATGTGCCCCAAAAACATAACACATGGTTGCTACAACAAACAGTTTCGCTTTAGATTTCATAGGGGACCATACAGGGCAGTGTACTCAGGGACAAGCTCAAGTATCATGTAATCATGTATCATGTAAACAAGCTCCAAAACCCAAACAAGCTCTAGTGTCATGTGTGTATGTGTCATGTATATCGTGTCAAGCTCCACATGTAAACAAGCTCCAATAACCACTAGATTCTCCCGAGTAAATGTTTCTGCACTATCCACTATTAGATCTTTCCCTTTATCTCGGCTTGGTTATTTTATTATTATTAGTATCCAACATGAATGTAGATGTGTAAAACATATCAAGTTTATCATGTTATGATCGTGTAAAAAGTTCAAGTTGCAAGATAAACATGTATGTGTGCAAGGTATCTCATAAAAGAATTAAGTAAACAAATCTCAAGTTCAGGACAGCAAGACCATACTATAGTAAAACAGTGATTCCCAGTGTTACAAACATGCAAATTTGAATCTGTCAAAACTTCTAGAAAGTAGACTCTCAACCAAATCCAGCGAGTATAAATAAGTCATATATTAATTCATAAAAATATATCTCAAAACTGATTTGAATACAGAAAATAGGTTCAGCCAGAAATCAGGAAAACGTATTCAAGAGCAGGAAAACAGCATGAAAACTGAGTAAATAAATCCACGAAAAATCTGGGGTATTCCCCTATATGTCCATTATGTAAATATAAAGTTTCAAAATTTTTTAGTAACATTAGATCATTCATCAAAAATCGGAAAACATCAATAAACAGAAGTTTGGCAAATCTGGAAATCCCAACACTGCTGTACGAAAACCATAATATCTCGCAACCAGTGAAACGAAATCCAAATTCGCTAAAGGGAGATGAAAATAGATAAATTATATTAACTTTCATATTTCACAAGAATTTTTCATACAGTAGAAGAAAATAAGGTGAAAATATGATTCTTTACAGATCAACAAGTAAAATACAGCAAGTACAGTTTTTATAAACAAGCATGAAACGACGTATAAAAGTTATCAATAAAATCCACCAAAATTCTGGGTAAACCCTAACTAGAATAAGAAATACTTACCAAGGATTTGGATCAAAATAATATATGTAGCACAAGTATCAAAATGATTTAGTCATCAAACTCACCAAGAAACAAAATCTGAAAAGATCTACACCTCTGTAGTAAAATAGTCATATCTCACACATACGAAAACGAAATCAAGCAAGGTTAGAGAGGTTTGAAAATAGACGAAATTTTCTAAAACTCATGTTTTGTACTGAAATTAAGATACTGACTTTAAGACAATCCAAAACAGCAAACAAAACAGATTATTGACAAAATACGAATTTTCCCCTTTACGACAACTTAACATATATCATACAAAACTTGTTCAAAACACAACCAAACATGAAATCGAGTCTACCAAGGGTCCAAACATCATGAAATAGGGTTATTAACATATCTAAAACATGTCTATCACTTGGTTCTCGACAAATACCCAATTTCTCACAAGAAGTCTCACATACATGATAAAATCAAGAGCCGGCAAACCTAAGTTAATTCATGTCAATATTGTGTCGTGAGGCAACTATGGTCAAGTTTTCACAATAGAGACAAAACCCATCAAACATAACACACAAGAGTTGTCTCTAGAACCCAACTACACTATATGTGGTATTTTTGACTTGTATCATACAAAGAAGTTTTTGAGTACAAGTTACTTGCATTAATCGAAGACGAAAACGAAGAACACCAAGAATAACGGGAACGGATTCCCGGACAACAAACCAAAATCCACGAAAAAGAGATCCACAAATCAAGAGCAACGATCCGACAAAAATTTGCACGAACACACGACACGCTTCTCAAAGTTAGAGAAGAGAGAAACCCCAAGAGAAAGAGATGAATGGCGATGCTTAAGGCTTGGGGGTTGGTCAGCCAAGAGATGATCGGAGAGGGAGTAGTATAGGGTGGTGATCGGACAAAGTAGGGGATGAAGGATCGGGTGTGGGGATTTGTGTGGTCGAAGGGTGCAGCCAAGAGGGGGGGTCGGGAAGGAGGGAGAGAGAGTGTGGAGGCCGGGGGCTAGGGTGAAGGAATTAGGGTTAGGGTTTTGTGAGAGAGGGATTAGAGATATATATATGAGGGGATTAGGATTTAGGAGTTGGGTTAATGGGTAATAGGGTTGTGGGTATTTAGGAGTAGTAGTAGGATTTATTTAATTGGTATTGATAAGGATTAATTGCATTGGATTAAAAATAGGATTTGTTTTAATTTGGCTTTGGTAAATCTATTAGGGATCAATCAATATGATTGGGAATAGGTTGATCAACCAACACCACCATAAGCTCCCAAGAGCACAAAATAAAGAAGACAAGAACCAAATGAAAGAAAGAACAATAATAGTGAAGAACGAAACAAAAAGACAACCAATCAACCACAAGGGCTCAAAAAATGAAATAAAACGAATACATATTGAAACAACTCCAATATAAGGTTCAGAAAGAATAGAAGAGAGAAAATACACCAAAACAAAAAATACACTCAAAAAAATACACAAAATGAAAAACAGGGGTTACAATCCTACCCACCTAACAAGAAGAATTTCATCATCGAAATTCAAACATGAAGATACATAGGTTAACCCCAAAACAATCAAAAGAACAAAACAAAAAAACTACTCAAACAAATGAGGAAACTTCTGCTGAATCTCCTCCTCCATCTCCCAAGTCGACTCACCGGGCGAGTGAGGATTCCAAACAACATGAACCAATTTGATGGCCTTGTTCTTAAGCACTTTCTTCCGCCGATCAACAATGGCAACTGGCAGAATCTCACAAGTCAAATCCGGCCGAATGGTCAACTCAGAATAGTCGATCACATGGCTCTCATCTAAGATATATCTCCTGAGTTGTGAGATATGGAAAATATCGTGCACTCTTGATAACGCTAGCGGCAATGCAAGATGATAGGCCACCTTGCCTACTCGCTCCAAAATCTTAAACGGTCCAATAAACCTCGGGCTAAGCTTGCCCCCACCACCGAACCGTATGACACCGCGCTACGGTGATACCTTAAGGAAAACATGGTCCCCAACACCAAACTCCAATGCTCTCCGATGGACATCAGCCTATCGCTTCTGCATATCCTGAGCTGCCTGCAAATGCTTCCTGATCTGAACCCCCGTATCAACTGTCCTGGTGATCAACTCCGGACCCAACAACCTCTTCTCACCAATGTCATCCCAGCACACTGGTGATCTGCACTTCCGCCCATAGAGTGCCTCGAACGGAGCAGCTTAATACTGGCTTGAAAGCTGTTATTGTACAAGAACTCCACGAGATGCAAATGATCCTCCCAAGATCCACCAAACTGAAGCATACAGGACCTCAACATGTCCTCAAGAATCTAAATAGTCCGTTCTGACTATCCATCAGTCTGGGGATGAAAAGCTGTACTCTACTTTAATTTACTCTCTAAACTATTCTGAAGACTTTTCCAGAACTGAGATCTGAATCTCGTATCCCTGTCGGATACAATACTGACTGAACTCCATGAAGTCTAACAATCTCTTGCATGTATCTCTCAGCAGGCTCTCAGTAGACTGACCGACACGATAGGAAATAAAGTGAGCACTATTTGCCAAACGGTCGACAATCACCCAAATGGTATTATGACCCTTAGGATTCCTCGGCAAAGCAGTCAAAAAATCCATAGTGATATGTTCCCACTTCTACTCTGGAATAGGAAGCGGTTGAAGAAGTCCAGCGGTCCTTTGATGTTCTGCCTTAACCTGCTGGCAGTTCAAGCACTGAGAAACAAACTGAGCAATAGCCACCTTCATACCATGCCACCAGAAATGAAGCTTCAAATCCCGATACATCTTAGTTACGCCAGGATGGATAGAATACGAAGACTGGTGAGCTTCTTCAAGCAACCTCTGACGAACTTCACCCTTAGGGACACACAACCGGGACCTAAAACGAAGCAAACCGTCAACATGAATAACCATGTCCGTTCGGAACCCAGACTCAACTCAGCTCAGAAACCCAGCAACTGCGCATCACTAGCCTGCGCCTCCTTAATCTGATCAATAAGAGACGACGTAGTTGGAGCACCAAACAACTCCGACCAGAACTCGGCAACACAACATCGAGCTCAAACCTCCACATCTGCTCAATGAGATCACTCTATTGAGTAAAAAACATAATTGCTGGTCTCTTGCTCAAAGCATCAGGGCACCAAGTTTACTTTACCCGGATGGTATTGCAAACTGATGTCATAATCGGCCATAAGTTCCAACCAACGCCTTTGCCTCATGTTCAACTCGTTCTGGGTGAAGATGTACTTGAGACTTTTATGGTCGGTAAAGATCTCCACTTGGTCCCCAAGTAAATAATGTCTCCACAGCTTCAAGGCATAAATCATTGCCGCTAACTCCAAGTCATGAGTCGGGTAGTTCTTCTTATGCAGCCTCAACTGCCTCGATGCATACGCAACGACTCGGCCCTTTTGGATCAAAACTGCTCCAAGACCTTTACCAGAAGCATCACAGTGAATTACAAATCCGCCTGAACCATCTGGAATAGTCAACACAGGCGCTGACGTCAATCTGTTCTTCAACTCAACAAAAGCCTCATTGCACTCATCAGACCAACAAAACTTCTGATCCTTCCCAGTCAATTTAGTCAATGGTCTTGCTATATTTGAAAAATGTTGGAAGAACTTCCGATAATAGCCAGCCAAACCAAGAAAACTCCTAACCTCTGAAACTGACTTGGGAATAGGCCAATCCTTCACAGCCTCAACCTTGGCCGAATCCACAGAAACACCCTCGCCTGAGATAATGTGCCCCAAGAAAGAAACCCTGTCGAGCCAAAACTCACACTTGCTGAGTTTTTCATAGAGCTGATTCTCTCTCAAAGTCTGCAAAACCACCTAAGATGCTCAGCATGATCTTCCCAATTCCAAGAATACACCAAAATGTCATCAATGAAGACCACCAAAAATCTATCCAAGTATTGAGAGAAAATCCAGTTCATAAGACTCATGAATATAGGCGGTGCATTCATAACCCCGAACGGCATCACAAGATACTCATAGTGGCCATATCTGGTCCTGAATGCAGTTTTCTGTATATCCACAGCCTTCACCTTGACTTGATGATACCCAGAATGAAGATCCAACTTCGAGAAAACAAGCCCCACTCAACTGATCAAATAAATCATCGATTCTGGGCAACGGATACCGATTCTTCACAGTAACCCTGTTCAGTTCCCGATAATCCATGCATAGTCGACGACCACCATCCTTCTTGTCGACAAAAAGGACCGGACCACCCCAAGGCGTAACACTAGGTCTAATGAAACTCAAATCAAGTAACTGCTGAATCTGCACCTTAAGCTCCGCTAGCTCAACCGGTGCCATCCTGTAGGGACTCTTTGATAACGGTACTGTTCTAGGCTGAACATCAATACCGAATTCTACTTTCCTTTGAGGAGGTAAGCTAGGCAACTTATCTGGAAAGACATCCTAGAAATCCCAAACTACTAGAGGCACAGCCTCATAGGCTGAGTGCAATTCCATCGCACAATCCACCTGTTCAGCGTAGTCCTTGCTCGGCCAAGGAAAGACTCCCCGATATGGAACTCGAATTCTGCTCGATATGGAATTCTGAAGACAACTTTCTTAGCACGGCAATCAATAATGGCATGGGCTTCACCCAACCAATCCATACCGAGAATGACATCAAATTCTGAATTCCCAATTATAATCAGGTTGGCTTTGAAATTTGCGTCCCTAATAACAACGGGACATTGCCTGTACTCACGGGAACATATGACAACTCCACCACCTGTCACAATGTTTCAAGCCTTTGACATGTTGCTGCACTCCAACTGATGGCGAGCGACAAATCGAGAGGAGACAAAAGAATGGGTTGCCCCAGAATCAAAAAGAATATGGGCAGGAAAAGAGCAAACAAGGATGATACCTAAAATGAATCAAAGACAATGAGAAAGAATAAACAATTAAGGGTGAGGAAAAAAAAACAATGCAGAAAGATAACATAAAAAAGCAAAGTAAGACCAAAAGAAAGAAAACAATAGAAAACTAAACAACAAAACAAAGTATACCTGCCACAACTCCTTCAGCTGTCTCAGCATCTACAGCAGTCAAGTTGAAAGCCTGACCTCTCCTCGGAACAGTGGTCCTCTGACCTACAATCTGATGCTGGGGAGGAAGCGGTGGCCTAACTAGACCACAAGCTGGAACTGCCGGTTGGACAGGACCACGGACTGGAAGAGTCGCCCTCTGCTGTGGACAATCCCGCAAAGTGTGGTCAGGAGCACCACAAGCAAAACAGCGGTGATTGGCCCGCCTGCAGTCCTTGCGCTCATGCCCGGCAAGTCGACAAAAATCGCAAAAATCATCCCTCTGGGAACCAGCAGAAGAGTAAGGAGCTGCTCTAACTGGATGGGCGGGAACCTGCTCCGAATAGGCCCACACGAAGGCCTAGCAACAGCAGCGGGAACAGTCCGCTGAGAAGGAGTCACCCCACCGCGAGCTTACTTCTGAGCTCGGGCTGCCTCAAGAGCCTCAGTATAGGTATGCAAGCGAAGAGAGACAAGATGCCTCTTGATGTCCTGCTCAAGCCCATTTGTAAATCTACGAGCCCTATCCTCTTCGGTTGCCACAAGAACGGCAGCAAAGCGGCTAAGTCTAGTAAAGTCAACTGCGTACTCATCCACTGACCTGGAACTCTGTTGTAAGAAAGTCCAAGTTACAACATTGTTTAAAGAATTA
Source organism: Hemerocallis citrina (assembly GCA_017893485.1). Classification (NCBI taxonomy): domain Eukaryota; kingdom Viridiplantae; phylum Streptophyta; class Magnoliopsida; order Asparagales; family Asphodelaceae; genus Hemerocallis; species Hemerocallis citrina. The sequence continues at coordinate 21,621,608 of CM030366.1, forward strand.
TGTAACAAAATTCAAAATAGAATAATGACTTAACCTGTTTTAGGGCCAGGAATTGTTGTTCCATCTCAACTCGAGTACTATTGGGGAAGAATTTCTCCAAGAATTCTCGAGTAAAAGTAGCCCAAGCAATAGGCCTCTCAAGTCGCTCAGACTCGGCCATCCACCAGATATGGGCCAGATCCACCAGCTGGATGGACACCACGTCCACCCGATCAGCCTTGGCAACACGAGCCGCTAACAACAAGTGCTCAGTCTGGATCAACCACTGTTCAGCCTCCAAAGGCATCTCAGTGCCGGAAAAATGGTCGGGATGCAGCCTCATAAAATCTGTAACTGTTCCTGGATGAGGTGGAAAATTTGCCTATACAGGCACAGCAGGAGGCGCAACCCAGGCAGCTTCAAGAGCAGTCATCACAAGATCACTGTGGTTTTACTACTGATTAATCAGCCGCTCAAGCACAGTAGTGACAGCCTCAATCGAATCAACCTGCGACTGAGAAGTAGAACCTTTGCGAGCCATAGTCTGCACAAAACAAAAAATAATTAGCATCCAGAATCTGAGTTGGTATAAATTCATTTATGAATGCATGGTTGGTGAAATGTTAAGCAGATCTTAGTTCGAGCCAAGCTTATCTAATATACTAGGCAACGAATCATTAGCAAAACCTGGTGCTCTGATACCACTAAAAACCCTGTCATGCCTCGCTTCCCAAAAAGAATACGGAATACGGATACGAGACAAAAGCCCAGTGAATGATTTTCATCATCTATAAGATGTTCAAGAAATCTTTACAACATTTCACAAGATAATTTAGAGTTGGAAGCAACAGATACAACCAGGCATGCATAATTGGAACAAGATACCAACAAAAATTACTTGAAACCAAATATAATAATCTCAAATAATCAAATTCTGAACAAGTCAAATATACTGGGTCACATCGCCCAAATACAAGATAAATATCCAAGTAATCAAGTACATCTTATTCAAGTTCAAGCAACAATAATAATAACAATCATAAAGCAGAAAACCCAGCACTAATACATCATATCGCCAATACCATCTTATAGTCGACCATCCTGATCTGCAATTAATTACATTTGCTGGAGAAGAAAAAAGAAAACAAGTACCCATCAATACAGGGCCACTTATAATGTAGGATACAAGTACTTGGGATAGGTAAATCTAAGTAACATGCCTAGCATGGTATAATCATGATAACAGAATATGAATCATGGCATGGCAAGATGAGCAAGTATAATAGTATGTATCGAGTGTTAAGTAAACAAGTGTCATGTACCAAGTAACCAGTATCAAGAATCATGTAATCATGTAGCATGTATCAAGTACCAAATCTCATGTATCATGTAGTCAAGTATCAAGTAGGCATGTATCATGTTCAAGTGTCATGTTTAAGTATCATGTATCAAGTCTTGTAGTTATTACTATCTAGGTAGCACTTTATGCGCCCCAAAAAAATAACACATGGTTGCTACAACAAACAGTTTCGCTTTAGATTTCATAGGGGACCATACAGGGCAGTGTACTCAGGGACAAGCTCCAAGTATCATGTAATCATGTATCATGTAAACAAGCTCCAAAACCCAAACAAGCTCCAGTGTCATGTGTGTACATGTCATGTATATCGTGTCAAGCTCCACATGTAAACAAGCTGCAATAACCACTGGGTTCTTCCGAGTACACGTTTCTGCACTATCCACTACTAAATCTTTTCTTAACCCCGGCTTGGTTATTTTATTATTATTAGTGTCCAACAAGCATGTAGATGTGCAAAACATATCAAGTATATCATGTCATGATCATGTAATAAGTACAAGTTGCAAGATAAACATTTACGTGTGCAAGGTATCTCATAAAAGAATAAAATAAACAAATCTTAAGTTCATGATAGCAAGACCATACTGTAGTAAAACAGTGATTCAAAGTGTTTCAAACATGCAAATCTGAATCCGTCGAAACTTCTAGAAAGTAGACTCCAAACTTAAGATTAAATACGTCATATATTAATTCACAAAAACATACCTCAAAACTGATTTGAATACAGAAAATTGGTTCAGCCAGAAATCAGGAAAACGTCTTCAAGAGCAGGAAAACAACATGAAAACTCAGTAAATAAATCCACGAAAAATCTGGGGTATTTCCCTATATGTACATTATCTAAATATAAAGTTACAAATTTTTTCAGTAAAATTAGATCATTCATCAAAAATCGGAAAAAATCAATAAACAGTAGTTTGGCAAAACTGGAAATCCCAACTCTGCTATACGAAAACCATAATATCTCGCAATCAGTGAAACGAAATCTAAATCCTCCAAAGGGAGATGAAAATAGAAAAATTATATTAACTTTCATATTTCACAAGAATTTTTCATACAGTAGAAGGAAATAGGGTGAAAATACGATTCTTTACAGAACAGCGAGTAAAATACAGTAAGTACAGTCTTTATAAACAAGTATGAAACGACATATAAATGTCATTAATAAAATCCACCAAAATTCTGGGGAATCCCTAACTAGAATAAGAAATATTGACCAAGGTTTTGGATCAAAACAATATATGTATCACAAGTATCAAAATGATTGTCATCAAAATCACCAAGAAACGAAATCTGGAAAGATCTACACCTCTGTAGTAAAACAGTCATATCTCACACATACGAAAACGAAATCAAGCAAGGTCAGAGGGGTTTGAAAATAGACGAAATTCTCTAAAACTCATGTTTTATACTGAAATTAAGATACTGACTTTAAGACAGTCCAAAACAATAAACAAAACAGATCATCGACAAAATACAGATTTTTCTCTTTAATGACAACTCAACATATATCAACAAAACTTGTTCAAAACACTACCAAATATAAAATCGAGTCTACCAAGGGTCCAAACATCATGAAATAGGGTTATTAACATATCTAAAATAAGTCTATCACATGGTTATCAACAGATACCCAATTTCTCACAAGAAGTCTCACATACATGATCAAATCAAGAACGGGCAAACCTAAGTTAATTCATGTCAATATTGTGTCGTGAGGCAACTATGATCAAGTTTTCACAATAGAGACAAAACTCATCAAACATAACACACAAGAGTTGTCTCTAGAACCCAACTACACTATAGGTGGCATTTTTTACTTGTATCATACAAAGGAATTTGAGTACAAGTTACTTGCCTTAATCGAAGACGAAAACGAAGAACACCAAGAATAACGAGAACGGATTCCCGGGCAACGAACCAAAATCCATGAACAAGAGATCCACAAATCAAGAGCAACGATCCCACGAAAAATTGCACGAACACACGACACGCTTCTCAAAGCAAAAGAAGAGAGAAACCCTAAAAGAGACAGATGAATGGCGATGCATGAGGCTTGGGGGTTGGTCGGCCAAGAGGGGGAGATGATCGGAGCGGGAGTAGTATAGGGTGGTGATCGGAGGAAGTAGGGGATGGAGGATCGGTTTGGGGGTTTGTGTGGCCGAAGGGTGTAGCCAAAAAGGGGGGGTCGGGTGTGCAACACGGCGCCGCCAAGGGAAGGAGAGAGAGAGTGTGGAGGCCGGGGGCTAGGGTGCAAGGAATTAGGGTTAAGGTTTTGTGAGAGAGGGATTAGGGATATATATATATATATATATATGAGGGGATTTGGGTTTAGGAGTTGGGTTAATGGGTAATTAGGAGTAGTAGTAGGATTTATTTAATGGGTATTGATAAGAATTAATTGCATAGGATTAAAAATATGATTTGTTTTAATTTGGCTTTAGTAAATCTATTAGGGATCAATCAATATGATTGGGAATAGGTTGAGCAACCAACACCACCATAAGCACCCAAAAGCACAAAATAAAGAAGACAAGAACCAAATGAAAGAAAGAACAATAATAGTGAAGAACGACACAAAAAGACAACCAATCAACCACAAGGGCTCAAAAAAAAATTTGAAATAAAATGAATATATATTGAAACAACTCGAATATATGGTTTAGAAAGAATACAAGAGAGAAAATATACCAAAACAAAAAATACACTAAAAAAAATATACAAAATGAAAAACAGTGGTTACATGAAGTGGGCTGGGGTGAGTCCTATGTAGTACGGGCCGAATTCTTGAAAGCAATTGACTAGCTTCACCATGTTGTGTAAAAAGAAAGATGTGCCCTTGAAGCTCAAATACTTTTGCATGTACTTGGGACTGAGCTCTTCTCAGGCATATCAGGGGTGGTGTTTCCTCCCCCCGCGCCATAAGTATCGAATGATGCATAACCACCCGGATTCTATCAAGGAGTGGAAGATGAAGTATTTCATTATCTACAATCCTGAACCTTGGGATATCCCCACCCGGTGGTTGTATGACATCCCGAAGATGAAAGGCCTGAAGCCCATGAAGTTCTCTTCAGAGGAGGAGGTAGAGTTTATGAAGTTGTTCAGGGGGGGGGGTAACATTATCGACTGGCCGAGGGTGACTGAGACAAAGATGGTAGCGTGTGGCATGAGTTCCTTCATGCCCCATATGTTGTTAGCTTCTTTTAGTTGTAATACTTTTCCTTCTGCCTTAATGCCATTTTGTTTTTCTACGCAGCCATGGTCGACAATGGTGCCCTCACCACTCGCTGAGCCGAACTGAACAAAAAGGCTGTCGAGGAGTCGAAGTAAAGGAGAGGGCATATTCTTCAATCGCCAATAAGTCGCTTGAGGGTCGTTCGATAGGGTGAAAAAATTGAAGCCTCTAGTTATCACTAACTAGGAAGAGTCTTCGAGTGCTCAGCCGGATCGAGGGTGCACTCTGGGCTGCCGAACTGGCTGCATCTCATGTTCCCTCGTTCCATCATGTGTTAAAGTTATCCTTGGTGAGAAGGCCGACGAGACTTTTAGGCCTGATTGGGCCGTGAAACAGACTGACTCCATAATGGAGTCCCTGGTGGCTCTTGAGGTGGTGAAAAACATAGCTCCACCGACTCTCGCCTGCGAGACCTATGGTTCGAGCTATCTCAAGTTTTCTCAAGACTCTGTTATGGCAGGGGCTCAGTCTTGATAAGTCGTATCCTTTTGTTTTCACTTTTGGTATTTTGTAAGTGTTTTAATCTTCTTCCTGCAGACCATCCTCCAAGGGTCAGAGATGAAGATGTAATATGAGCAGAAGCTCAAGTGCCCAACTGGAGGGCACAATGGGTTGTAAGGGAGTATAAGGAGGTGAAGTTCCGTGTTGAGGTCCTTGAGAAGAAGGAGAAGGCCCTGGAGGACGAACTCACGCTTATCTGACCAGAAGCATCTGCAGAAGGAGAAAGAAGCTTTGGAGGCAGAGCAGATTGAGTTGAAGGCAGACCTTGAGAACACCATGGACACGGTCATCCTGGAGTGTAAGATCCCACAAAATAGTATATGTCTATTTGTACATTAGTTCGTGCGTAATTTAGAGTCGCACGTATTAATGGACTTTTCTCAATTTTAATTGAGTAAATATTGAGACATATTATTTAATATGTTTTGAACCCGATAATGGTAGAATTGTTGAACCAGAGTTAGAATAATTTCTTAATTAAATTATACGTTGTTTCATCTATAATTTAGATGGAACGTGTAGTGTTTCTATTAACAATTATTTGGTATGATAATTGTAGTATGAATGCAATTGTCTTTTGTTGTATAAGTACATATATGAAATATATGTGTGTTTGTGTATTTGTACAATTATTCATACAAACCAATACCCTAAACCAGTTTAATTAAGCCCTAGAATGAAACCATGGGCAATGGCTCATAGTTTTGTTGGGTGTGGTCACCCCCACCACCACTCACCCCCCTCCCCGTCCCCCCCCCCCCCCCCCCCCCCCACCTCCCCATGGCCGGCCATCCACCCCCCTCCCCATATAAGGTCCTAGTTTCATCAAAACCAATTTTTTACCTTCATTTTTTCAAAACCTAAACACTTTCTATACTTCAAAAATTCCTTCATCTTTATTTTCATTCCTAAACATTCCTACACTTTAAGACCTCTTCATCAAGCCTAGGAGAAGAAAGCAATGAGTTGAGCAACAGATCTAAGAGGAGGATTCCAAACAAGGAGGGAAGGAAGAAAGCAACGGATCTAAGAGGAGGATTCCAAACAAGGAGGGAAGGAAGAAAGAAGAAACCAACAAATTACAGTGTGGGTGACATATCTAAACTCTATGCATGTTAAATTAAAGAAAAATTGTATCTTGGTATTGTGATAGAATTTAGACTTGAAATTTTTATAGTAGCATTTTTATCATGTCTAGAACAACTCCACCAAATTTCGTAAATTTTGGATAAGGGTTGATATTTTTAATAAATCCATCTAGTTGTTGATGTTGAATTATCTTGTTGTTTTGACTAGAATGATCGTGTTTGACTTGTAAAATTTATATCTCCATGGTTAAAATGATTTTAAAGCTGAAAATTTTACTGTGGCTTATCATGCATGTCTATTATAACTCTACAAAATTTTGTAACTTTTGAATTTGGTTTTCTATCTTAATAAAATTCAATTTTGTTGCGGGTTCAGGAATAAAATTTCTTCTCTATGAGTTTAACGTGCTCAACTTATATAAATCATAACTTTGTGTCTTAATTGATTTTGAACTGAAATTTTTACAGTAGCTTCCTAAGTCAATGAGGAACATTTCCACCACGTTTCGTAATTTTAAAATGAGAATTGTTATGTTTTTAAAATGCAACTTGCCGCAGTGGTTTAGAAACAGTGTTGTTGCTATGTGGTAATTTTCATCTAATTCAAAATATCATATCTTACTCTATACTTGGATATTTTATATAAATTTTGGATATGTAATGCTCCTATATGTCTAACACATTCCTATAAAATTTTATATCTTTTCTAGGTCATTTGATATTTTAAAAGAGTTTATTGGTGTAACTGATTGATAATTCCATCGGATCTGGAAGTTTTGCATGCTCATCAGAAATGACCATTTTTCTTCTCTGAAATGAATTATTTTGAGAGAGTTTTCAACTGAGATGTCATATTAGACTTAAAGATCTTTCCGAAGAACCTAAGAACTTGGAATTTCATTGAGTGTGATTTATGGTGATTTTTCCAAAACAACATAACTGTAGGTTGATTAGTAGCTTACTTTTTGGTTTGAATACATGCTTGCATCATACCGGGGCTTTAGAATTGACTTAAATGATGTTTATTCTGACATTTGAGTCATGTTTTGATCATGTTAGAGTTGTTCTTGTTTCACTTGATGTGTTTCTAAGATTTGAGCAACTCTTGGATCATAATTGATCATGTTTGAGTTGACATGTATATGTCCATTATGTGAAAGCTATAATGGAGTTAGATAGTTGTTAGTTAGCTTTTGAATCATGAATTGAACATGTTTAACTTGGACTTGTGAATGTCCAATATTTTGAGATGTGATGGCTGTGTATTAGTTTGTTGTTTGTCTAGGGTAATGGTTATCACCCTAAACTCTCGATCCATTTGACCCTTAATAATTAGCATATCACCTGGAGATGCTATGGATGAATACAGTCTTCGTGCGATGGTGGATCGCTAACCAAGGAGGGTTGATCGTGGGATGGAGATATGGTCGAGATCCAAGTGAGAGGCGGATGACGAACGACTAGGTCGAATCGCTGTCGTCACTGGGTCAAGTGTGGGCCAAGTTGGATCAACTCTTGGGCCTAGTATGGAGGCAAGGTTGGATCCAATTTGAGGCAGTTTGTGTGCGAATTTATGACTAAGTAATAATATCTTGTAAATTAAAAATAGTCATATGTATTGTTAGGGCAGGCACTAGTTGGGTGATTATACTCGCCTGCCGAGGGGACACATGCGGTGCCATCTCGCTTGTTAAGAAAGACAGGCGGCAAAGTCTCATCTGTTGATTCCTGAGGTATAGTGATAAGAATGGAAAGTGCTCCTGTCGGAGTGGAGGATGACCATGACCGGCCTAACCGTGAATGGAGAAGGACCATTGTCCAATTGCAGGGGAATCAAGGAGGACCATTATCATGTCGGAGTGGAGAAGGACCATGACCGGTCTGACTAGGAATGGAGAATGACCACTTTCTGATTGTAGTAGCGGGGATAGACGGTGCCAATCGCAGACTCTACAAGTCACTGGATGAATGTTAGGAATGGGAGTACAAAAGTAGGATGCATAACGAGAGATTGAACCCTGTGATCTAGAAACAACAAACTCTTTGGGAAGTATATAGTATGGGATGCATATGTTTTCAAATGAATTGCAATAGAGTAAGTGCATTTGGAATTTCACATTAGACTCTAGGGCATGGCATACACTGACACTTGCGACTTGAATGCACATTTTTTCTTTGCATCAAATATTGCTTGTTAAGTTTGGAGAGTCGCTGGCTTTATCAGCATTGCGTCAGTTGCATTCAACTGATGTGCCCACAATCTGTTTAGTTGCAAGATTATTGATCGTGGAAGTAGAAGACTCGAGCTGCGTGGAATGTCCAAGTGGAGATTATAATTTGTACAGTGAATTTGGTTAATGTAATTTATGATGTAAAAATTAATGTAAGATTGCATTGTACATTGTAACTTTTTGGGATGAAATAAAAGTTTAAATTTCTTGTATTTTCTGTGTTGTGAGACTATTTGAAATAAAGATTTTGGCTTGTGTCTCCAGTTTCCGGTATTGGAAATTCAGGGCGTTACATGGGGTAGGACCAGAGCTATGATCGAGCCCTCAAACATGTCAGAGAGAGGTACCCTGACCTCGACCTCGATGGCCTTTCCTTCATGCTAGGGGTCAGTAGCGCCCTTCCGACTCCTGCAGAATTGTCTTCGGTGATAAGGAGATACCTTCATCGCCAGTTGAGTTTCAGGTGGTCAGGACTGAGGTTCATCAAACTTCTCCTCAGGATATGCCCCTCTAACCTAAGTAGAATGCTAGGCGCTATTTTCCATTTTGTAATGATGTCAAATGAGCACTGGCCTCTGACTCCCTATATTTTTTCCATTTTTGAATGAGAACGCTTCAGCCTTTACAATTTATTTTGTCTGTCCATTTCTTAGAATTTTATATTCGACCTTTAAGACTTAAATCACTTTGATGATCAATTGAGGCACACGATCTTCCGGAGAGTGGGACCCAAGAGGAGATATGATCCCATCGAGAATAGTTGTGACAGTCAAAGGATCTAATTATTTGGCTTCAGAAGGAGGCACAAGATCAGGAGGGGGCGTTCAGCCATCATATCCGGCAGTCGCAAGGCATCGCACAGGAGCTCTCTTTCCTGAAGGGGTCCATTCCTGACATCATCTTAGCTCTTGTCCAAACCGAGGGGGATATACTCTTTCGCTCGCTCGGTTGGGGATCAGTCCTCGAAAATTGTCCTCAAGCAAGTGCTTGTGGAGAAGGACTTGGAAATATATCGTTTGAAGGTCAAGATCGGGGAGGTGGACCCGGTGCCCACCTTTTGGAGACCGTTCTCGAGGTGAGATCCTTACCCGCGGACCTTTTCAAGATTGAGGTTGCCAGGTGACGCCCAAAGTGGAGTGGCTGGGTCTTCCTGCGTCACTAGTGTCCGAGAGGGCCTTGGTTTGTCAGGGTTAGTCACCTATCCCTCGGGGGCTGACGTCGCCAACTTGAGGTCGGATATTGCCGAGGGAGACCCTGGGGGTCAGGTCTTTGCACCTTGAATTTGTAATATCTTTTGTGATCTAGCAAATGTAATCTTGCAAGTGTAACTTTGAAGTGTACTTTTATGTCTTAGCAATAAAAGTCTTTGCACATATTTTGGTCATTTAGAGATTACGCGCCAACTACCTGGCATGATAAATTGAGGGCCGAGGCCCGAGACTCAAGCCAATGTGCGAATAAATTTGCAAGTGACCCGAAGTACCATGCTGAAAGACGAGACCCGAGGTGCAAACCAAATTGTGAAGAAACTCGCAAGTGACCTAGAGTACCACGCCGAGGGGCAAGGCTCGAGGCACGAGCTAATGTGTAAAGACATTCGGAGATTGATACAGAATACCACACCGAGAGGAGGGGCGAGGAAAATTGCGAAGAAACTCGCGAGCGACCTGAAGTACCACGTCGAGTGGTGAGGCTCATGGCACGAGCCAATTTGCGATGATATATCGCGAGTGATATGAAATACCACGCTGAGGAGAGAGCCAAATTCTTAGGGGTCTTTCATATGCGTCCCACGTATGTTCACGTGCAATGTCATGTGTTAGGTGCAGTAATCAATGTGGCTTTTTTCCTTTATATATACTGTCTCTACTCTCATTTCCTATAGTTTGCCCTTTTGCTTCTCCTCCTTACTCCCATCTTCCTTGTCTCACCTTCTTTCTGTATTCAAGTATGGTGAGGCGTGCTGCCCTGAAGGCGAAGGTACAGAGGCGTCCTTCTCCCTTAGAGCCTAATGAGCCATCGAAGAGGAAGAAATCTTTTGGTGCCGCTAAGGGGCTCGAGCCATTGGTGAAACAGGAGCCTCCGAAGCCTCCCACCTCATCACCGAAAAATGTTGTAGTGCCTTTGAAACCACCATCGGCGGTGAAGGTGTGTGTGCCTTCTTAGTTCGTAGCCTAGGCGGACTTGTTGGCGGAGTGTCTCAATGCTCTGGAGGTGGTTGATCACCTAGATATTTCCCACAACCGAGCGGCCGTGAAGAAAGAGTCAGAAGTGCCGTTGGGCATAGACTACCATTCTGGTAAGGGCACTTGTTTATTGCCGACACCTCGTGATCCCATCCCCTTTTCTTTTATTCTATTTCGATGAAGTATACTCCCTGTTTTTTGTAGGAAGCAATCAAGAGGGCCGAATTAAGGTTAAGGAACAATGTTCTCCTTCAGCGGGCTTTATTGGCTGAGGTAGGTTGGAAGAAGATCATGGGACGGAACAACGATCTTCGGCAGACGATGAATGATCTGGAGTTGGATCTGGCGAAGGAAAGGAAGGCTCAGGAAGAGCTGCCAAAGGAGAAGGAGGAGCTGATGAGAAAAAGATGGCGTGGCTGGCGAAAGAGAGGCAGGTGGCGCGGGAACATGACGAAGCCCTCAGTCGCATCATCTAGGGTCAGGATGAAAAATACAACCGTGCCCTTGAGCATACTGTGGCTAAGAACCCGGATGTCGACATCCGAGGCTTTTCCTTCAAGATGAAGCTAGATGAGCTAGCTCAGCCAGTCGGAGATGAGCCTTCAAGGGGAGGTTGTTTGGCGACCCACGAGCCAATCATCTTCGCCGCCCAAGCCGAAGAGGCTCTTCTCGACCCCACCATCGGACATGGGCCTTCTTCCAAGCAGTAGGTCCTGGGCATTTTATGTTGGTCTACCCTTATTGTGGACTGGCCATCGCCTTCCCATGTAATTGTTTCCTTGAAATGAATAAAATCCTTTTGAAATGAACTTTGTTTCGAATATTCATGTCGGGTTTCCGTACCTTGCGAATGACTCTGAATACCACACTTGGAAGAGGTAGGTGGTGGGGGGGTACGAGTCAAAGGGGGTAAGGGGGTTTGTGTGCGACCCGAACTACCAAGCCAAGGGGTGAGCAACAATTTGAGCCTTCCTGCATTCGAAACGCATGGGTTTCTAACGAAGCTGCTACTCACGACGGAGGGGGGTTTTGTATCCTTAGGATTTTGGGGGATCTTTCTTTTGAGTCATCACGTGAGCTATCACGTGGGTTGTCTTACGTCATACTTTGCAGAAATCGAGGCATCTTTAATCTTCGAAGTTGAAATGTTCTCTTATTTTGGGATGCAAAATGCCCCTCCCACTTGACCACTGAGTGGAGATGGAGTGCTGGGATCTCTCCATGTGGGTTTTGAAGTAATCGAGAAGCATATCAAAGAGGCCTATAGATTCTCCCATTCCTCCAAGCCTTTTTGCACACAAATCTCATGGTTGCGCTTTTCTGAATGATCATTCTCCTGAAGTGTCTTTAGTGAGTGCCTCGAATGCAAATCTGAGGGTCGAAACAGACGAGGAGGGGTGCGGTGCCTCGGGGCTGAGTCATGGGAGATTCATCCCGCGGTCCGAGTGTTTAATCTAGAAGGGATCGACGTGCTGGTGTGGAACTTGGGGAGATTTAGCTCGCGTTCCAAGATCTAAGAGGAGACGGGATGGGGATGTCATTATGGAAATTAAGGAGATCTACCCCGAGTTTCAAGGGCCAAGACCTGAAGGGATTGGAGCTTTTGGATGGAACTTGGGGCTATTTAGCCCTAATCGGGGTTCTCGTGCTTGCGAAGTTCCTCCAACTTTCTTCTAGAATCAAACAGCTTTCATCTCGTTGTAGATGCTCGTGTATGAAACTCCTACCACACGCTCATAGTTAGGGGTAACCAGCACTTTGCGATACGAAAGGTTGTTCCGCTTAGAGGCATGTATGCGTAGTTTCTTGCTTGTTCGTTTTGTGTTTGATTTGTCAACTGCAGATTGGCCACCGCCCATCTTGTGATTACTTTTTTCTCAATAAAATGTTTCTTTTTTTTTCCTTTTGTCTAAATGTGTTTGTCATATGAATTTGCCAAGTCCCGAGGGGCAGGTCGAACAATCTTGTTGGAGTGATCCGTGAGTGACTCAGATTGCCACGCCGAGGGGCGAGGCACAGGGTGAGTGACTTAATGAAAAAAAACATGCAAGTAACCCAGAGTACCACGTCGAGGAATAAGATTCGGGACTAAATGATTTAGCAAACTCACGAGTGACCCAAAGTACGACACCAAGGGATGAGGTCTGGGGCTAAATAATTTAGCGAGAAATATCACGAGTGACCCAAAGTACCATGCCGAGGGGCGAGGTTCGGGACTAAATGATCTGGCTAGAAAAACTCGCGAGTGAACCGGAGTACCACGTAAAGGGGCGAGGTCTGGGACTAAGGGATGTAGCGGGAAAAACCCACGACCGAGGGGCGAGGTCCAGGATTAAATGATTTAGTAAGAAAAACTCGCGAATGACCCATGATGTTATTAAAATGAAGTTTTTTAAAAAAGAAATGATGGACAATTGTAAAGCTTCATTGATTATTGAATAACTACTGGCTACCTTTCGTCTAGCGCTTATTACAGTTATTGGACATGACGACTTGATTACAAGTTTTCAAGGGAGTTGAGGCGTTAGGTGCTCTCATGAAACATCATCAAATGTTTGGCCTTTGAGGTCCTCTTTATCATCATGCCCCCCAGGTTTTCAAGTTGATGTGTTCCAGGGTGAATGACTTTGGAGACCTTATAAGGTCCTTCCCAGTTCATAGTGAGTTTCCACTCTTTGCTCAGCTCGAATATTTTGAGCTTCCGAAGGACCAAGTTGCCTTCCTTAATGTCTACTGAACGAACCATCTGGTGGTGGAACCGCTCTACCCTATGTTGGTAGATGTTTCATCTGATGGTGGACTTCTACTACATTTCCTTGAGGATATCCAGGTCGGCCTTAAGCCCCTCCGAATTTAGATCTTCATCAAAACTCATCATCCGGGTCAGAGTTAGGCCAACCTCCAGTGGGATCATAGCTTCAGTTCCAAACATAAGATTGAAGGGTGAATCACATGTCGGGATCCTCTTGGTTGTCCGGTATGACAAAAGTTCACTTGGTAGTTGTTCAACCTACAGTCCCTTGGGAGAGCCATCCAAACGCTTCTTAAGGCCATATAGAATCAGATGATTAGTGTTCTTTGCCTGGCCATTGGATTGGGGGTGCAAGATGGACGAGAACCTCTGTTGGATCCCCAGGTCTACGCAGAATTTGTGAAATCCTAATCCTGTGAACTGGGTACCATTGTTAGTGATCTAAATCATGGGAATCTTGAATCGGCACACGATATTTTCCCTAAAGAACTGCTGAGTTCGATACTCGGTTATAGAGGCTATAGGCTCAGCCTCGACCTACTTTGTAAAGTAGTCTATGACAACAATGAGAAACTGTCACTGACTGGTTGCTTTAGGGAAGGGCCCGACCAGATCCATACCCCAGATGGCAAAGGGAGTAGGATTTGCCAAGGATTTGAGCTCCGCTTGAGGGACATGCTTGATGGGGGCGAACTTCTGGCACGGGCCACATTTTCGGATGAGCTCCTGAGCGTCTTTGTAGAACCCCGTATTTTCAAATATTATTTTTATATTTGAAAATGAATTTCAATTTATTTTTGGGGATTTAATGAGTATTTTCAGAAAAAATTATCTTTTGTACACGTGCAAAACACGTGCAAGTGCTTTTATGAGAGGTGTGAAAATTTAGTTTTCTTTATGAAACATCTTTATTTAATATTTGAGATTTAATTAGTATTTTTCCAGATTTTTCTGAAATTTATTGGAGCTATTTGCAATTTTTAAGAAAAGAAGGACTTTTTTGCAAATTCGACAATTTTAGGGGTTAAAATGTAAAATACAATTTCTGGACGTTTTGAACAGCACAAATTGAGATTTAGAATGTATACTTTCTTATAAATCCAAATTTAAATGAGTTTTGATGAAATTTCCAAAGAATGATCTATACATGCAAATTGTATTTTGGAAAGGGTTGTTTTGCAAAGTTGCGGGTAAAACCCTAATTATCAATCCAGCATATTTAAGTGATTTTTACCCCATCTGTCATTGTTGATTAAATATTGAATTTCTGGGAGATCTATTTTGGGTGGAGCAAAGAGCTTTTGGATCTAGCAAAAAGAGGAATTCTTTGTGGACTATTCTCAAATCCTAAGGTGAGTAATATAAAAATTTGTTTGTTGTTTGATGTATGTTGTTGTTTGATTTGATATCATGCATGGAAGAAATTTGTCTTGTGGTTGATTTATATGTGCAATATCATGATGTAATGATTGGTTGTGGTGAACAATTTAGATCTCGTAATGTGGTGTGAATCATGTGAATAATTGTGAATGAAATAGTAGATCCTTAATATTGAAATTGTTTGCTAAAAGAATGTTGAGATTTGTGCATGAACACCTGGACATTAGAATTATAAATCAGATTCTTATTGATTTTGTGAAAGAGACTTAGATCTTGTAAAACCCTAACAAAAGGATTTGTGATTTAGAATATGAGAATTTAGATCTTGACATATTGATGTTTTGAGTAACTTATACATATAACTGATGAAACTTCGTTGAGATTTATTATTTTCCTGAGTACGAGCTATTTTCATAACATTGATCATTAGAAAGCTTCAGAAATTGATTTTGTAATCAGACCAAATTTGGAAGTCTGTAGGCCGACAGTCGACTGGCCTACGGTACAGTCGACTGGTACGCGCCTGATACTTTATTTGAATTTGTTGAAAAAGTTGTTCTGGACAGTCGACCTAGCCCCTAGGCAGTCGACTGGTCTACTGAAGAAAATATTTTCGTAAGAATTATTTGTCCTTCTGGACAGTCGACCTATAACCCAGTTAAGTCGACTTAAACACTTAGAATATTTTTGAGAGGATTGCTGGAATTTTCCTAGGGTAAGTCGACTGACCCTCTTGTAAGTCGACTGATACGAGACTTAGTTTATTTTTGTCAAATCTTGAATTTGGTCCTCTGGACAGTCGACTTATCATCAGTATGAGTCGACTGATACTGAAGGACATTTGTAAACTTCAGTGTTAATTCAAATGATTGGTTCTCAGATATTTTAGTATGTAATTAACATTCAGTTCAGCATTTGTTTTTAGCATTTGACTTTGAGATATTCAGTTGAGCAAGTCATTGAGACATTTAGTTAAGCCACTTGTCTAGTGGAATTTCAGTTTAGACTTTTGAGTTTGAGTCTTTAGAGGCGCATGACCCTAGTATACCGGTGTTGAGTATTTGGTTGAGGCCCATTGAGGCATTTCAGTTGTTTGAATTTGAATTTAGGCCGGTAGGGTACATTACTCTAGGAGATTCGTTAAGAAATTAATTAACCCAAATGATAAGGATAGGCACTAGTGGTGATATGATGAACGGGAACATGAGTCACGAACCTCAGTATGGCTTTCGGTGTGGGATTTAATCTCCGGAATTATCACAGTAGATTATTAGTGGTGTGGGATATGTCTCCGGAATTATCACAGTCATGTGGTGTGGGACAATCTCCGGAATTATCACGATAACTATTTGTGGTGTGGGATTGATCTCCGGAATTATCGGGGTCGAGGTGAAGTACATGTGGTATATTGTGGTGAAGTGTCAATGTTTCGGTGTGGGATGATCTCCGGAATTATTCAAGTGAAATACCTTGGGTGTGGGATCCATCTCCGGAATTATCGGGCATGAGATACTAACCATAGTTTATCTTTATCTCGTAGTAGTCATCGTTTTAGGATTAGTTCATAACGCGGGGATTGAACCCTATGAAGTGAAGACGTTAAGGGCTTGCACCGAACCTATGTAGAATGGGATGCATAGACTTCGACATGTACGCATTAGAGAAGTCTGCATTTAGAACTTGTGTTTGCTTGGCTTGGTTTTATGCATTTGGCTTTCCGGTTTTCTACACATAACACCTAGCATAGTATCACTTGACGTTTTATGATACCTTCCTTTTCGTACTTCCCATATTCATTTAGTACTTGTTGTCTACGAATTATGAGCTATGACCTTTTGTTGTTGTTTGTTTATTTTTATATTTCTCACACCATTTATGGCTGACCCCTTTAGTTTGGGGGTTAGGGATCATCTCTAGCCTCACATGTTGCAGGTTGTGCTTAGAGTTGGAGATGTGATGCTTAAGTTTGTTTTGAGAACTAATTGACATATAAGAGAATGTGTAAATTTGTAATATCAGTTGTTGAGATAAAATTGTGTTGTAAATGAAGTGTATATTGAGTTGAGTTGTTTAGATTTCCGCTGTGCATTGTAAATGATTTGTTGTAATAAATGTTGAAAATTTTAGTGGTGTTGTTGATGTTGAATATTATGTTGAAGTGGATCACTGGGAATGTGCCACGTAATTTCTATGTTATTAATCTGGAAATTCGGAGTGCTACAGAGATTGGTATCAGAGCGACGCTTCAATAGTAATACTAAACATGACATAAAAATAACCTAGGTGTGGACATTAGAGTGTGTGTACCTAGGTGTGGACATTAAAGAGTGAGTATCACATAGAATTGAATATGATGTTTTACCTTTGGGATTCAGTTGAGATTTTGCCAAAGGATGTTGATGTGAATTTGAATTGTGTGTGTGATGCTCTAACTTTTCCCTCGTTTTGCAGTATTCAAAATGGTTGCACCCAGGGGCAGGAATGGTGGTAACAATGAGGATGGATCTCGTAGTTCCCGAGGAAGTGGGATCGACCTGGAGGCTGAATTTGCCAAAGTATATCAGACGTTGAATACGCTGATGGCATTCAATGTGGCGCAGCAGCAGAATCCGCAGCCAAATCATGGAGCTGGACATGGATTGGTGAACGCCGATCCGATTAAGCAGATTGAATCCTTCAAGAGGATGAGGCCGCCAGTCTTTGAGGGGCAAGCTGATCCAACAGCAGCAGATGATTGGATTCGAAAGATGGAGACGATCTTCGAGGTATCGGAGACTCCGGCAGCCAGCAAGGTGAAGTTGGCGTCGATGCAGCTTGAGAAGGATGCTGGTGTCTGGTGGGAGTCGGTGAAAAGGGCTTTGGGAGATCAGCCGTTGACTTGGGAAGCTTTTCTGGAGGAGTTCAGAGATCGCTTCTTTCCCCTAGATGTTCAGGAGAAGAAGGCGACTGAGTTCTTGAACCTTCAGCAGGGAAGCATGACCGTGCGGGAGTATGAGACCAAATTTGCTCAGCTTTCGTGGTATGCACCAGAATTGGTTGTTGATGAGGCAAAGAAGGCCAAAAAGTTTGAGCAGGGCTTGAGGCCAAGCTTGAGGTCGAGGATGATTCCGTTGGGTATCAGATGGTTCGACAAGCTGGTCAGAAGAGCAGCGATGACTGAGGAGGATATGGACCAGTTCCAGAAGAAGCAAGATACATGGAACCGGAACAAGAGGCCAGCATCAGGCCAGAGTGGGAAGGGATTCCCCGCGAAGCAGGCCAAATTCAGTGATCCAGTGCAGAAGGCACCTGCAGCTCAAGGGGTGACCTGTTATTACTGCAAGGAGGCAGGACATTACAGGTCAGCATGTCCGAAGTTGGCAAAGCATGTTTGTTCCCAGTGTGGGCAGGCTGGACATTCTCAGTCTCATTGTCCACAACTGAAGAAGGATGGTTTTGGTGGGAGTAAATTTCAGAAGAGGCAAGGGCGAGTATTTGCATTAACCGAGGAAGACGCTGGTAACTCGGAAAATGTAATACAGGGTATGCAGGAATTTTGAATTTTATTTTGAATCAATGTAATAAATGAAACCTTTATTGAGAACAATTTAAGATTGAGTATCATTCTTATTGTAACAGGAGTTGTTTTAATTAATGGAATAAAGGCCAAGGTTTTATTTGACACTGGTTCATCGCATACATTTGTATCACCAAGTTTTGCCAAGATCTTAGGTGTGGAACCGAAGTTGTTTCCAGACAGGGTTTTGTCGGTGGCAACGCCGTCAGGTGAAGAGCTGATTGCGGATCGATATTACGAAGGCTGTGATATCAAGATTGGTGGGAGGTTGTTCGGCATTGGTATGATCGAGCTGAAAGTGTTGGGTGTGGATGTCATCGTAGGCATTGATTGGATGGCAATCTATGATGCCACAATCGAATGCAAGCTGAAGGAGGTGTTGGTGAAAGCACCAGGTGGACCTGCAGTGACTTTCCAAGGGAAGAAGAAGATTCCGAAGGTAGCTGCAATGGTATCTAAGATGGCAGTTCCAGTTGAAGTCAAGGGCATTCCGGTTGTTCGGGATTTTCCTAAGGTATTCTTGGATGATTTTCCAGGATTACCGCCGCAGAGAGATGTGGAATTTTGCATTAATGTTCAGCCGGGAAGTGCGCCGATTTCTAAGGCTCCGTACAGGATGGCACCTGTAGAGCAGGATGAAGTGAAGAAGCAGATTGAGGAGCTGTTAAGCAAGGGGCTTATTAGGCCAAGTTCCTCTCCGTGGGGAGCGCCAGTGTTGTTGGTCAAGAAGAAGGATGGGTCAATGAGGATGTGCATTGACTATCGGGAGTTGAACAGGGTGACTATTCAGAACAAGTATCCGTTGCCGCGGATTGATGATTTGTTCGACAGGCTTCGAGGAGCAGCTGTATTTTCGAAGATTGATCTGAGGTCAGGATATCATCAGGTGTGAGTCAAGGAGGAAGATGTGAGTAAGACAGCTTTCAGGACTCGTCATGGGCTGTATGAGTTTTTGGTGATGCCATTCGGGTTGACGAATGCGCCAGCAGTTTTCATGGATATGATGAATCGGGTTTTGAGGCCATTTATTGACTCCTTCGTGGTGGTCTTCATCGATGACATTTTGGTGTATTCGAAGTCGGAAGAGGAGCATTCTATGCACTTGACAGCTGTATTACAGAAATTGCAGGAGCATAGTTTGTATGCCAAGTTGTCGAAGTGTGAGTTTTGGAGGTCTGAGGTAGCTTTCCTTGGGCATATTCTTTCTAAGGAGGGAGTAGCTACTGATCCTCAGAAAGTTGCAGTAGTGAAGGATTGGCCCAGGCCGACGTCTGTGAAGGAAGTCAGGAGTTTCTTTGGATTAGCTGGTTACTACAGGAGATTTATTCAGGGATATTCTCAGATCACTGTTCCTTTGACAGGTTTGACCCGGAAGAGTGTGGCATTTGTGTGGACAGATAAGTGTGAGGAGAGTTTCCTTGAGTTAAAGGAAAGGTTGACTACTGCACCTATCTTAGCTTTGCCGCAAGTAGGGAAGGATTATGATATCTACAGTGATGCATCTCTCAGAGGTTTGGGTTGTGTCTTGATGCAAGAAGGCAAGGTTATTGCTTATGGCTCGAGGCAGTTGCGTCCGCATGAGAAGAATTATCCGACGCATAACTTGGAGCTAGCAGCTATCATTTATGCCTTGAAGCTGTGGAGGCATTATGTCTATGGTGAGAAGGTTAACATGTACACCGACCACAAGAGCCTGAAGTACATTTATCAGCAGAAGGATTTAAATCTTCGGCAGAGAAGGTGGTTAGAGGTATTGGAAGACATTCGTCCCGAGATCAAGTATCATCCAGGCAAGGCGAATGTGGTGGCTGATGGACTTAGCCGGAAGAGTAGTTTATCGAGTTTGATTACTACTCGCAGAGAGTTGGCAGCAGAGATTGATCAGGCAGGTATCGAGGTGGTACTGCAAGGTTTAGGGGCATCTTTGGCTCAGTTGAGGCTGCAGCCGTCCTTGAGAGAGAGGATTATGGAAGGTCAGAAATTAGATTCAGAGATTCAGAAGATGTTGCAACAGGTTTCAGAAGGCAAGCTATTAGAGTTTCGTGTCCAAGATGGAGTTCTTTGGATGGGTGAGAGGTTGTGTGTTCCAGATGATGCAGATTTGAGAGAGAGTATCTTGCAGGAGGCACACAACACATTGTTGTCAGTTCATCCAGGAGGCACGAAGATGTACAGGGACATCAAACAGCATTTTTGGTGGTCTGGTATGAAGCGGGATGTAGCAGATTTTGTGGCAAGGTGTCTGACTTGTCAGCAGATCAAAGCAGAAAACCAGAGACCTGGAGGTTTGTTACAGCCGTTACCCATTCCGGTGTGGAAGTAGGAGAATATCAGCATGGATTTCATCACGGGTTTGCCGAGGAGTTCGAAGGGCAATGACTCGATTTGGGTTGTTGTGGACCGTTTGACTAAGTCGGCTCACTTTCTAGCCATGAAGATTACTTGGTCGATGGAGAAATTGGCTGAGTTGTACATTGGGGAAATTGTGAGACTTCATGGAGTTCCTGTGTCGATTGTATCGGACCGAGATGCAAGGTTCACTTCAAGGTTTTGGAAGAGCCTACAAGCAGCTTTGGGCACCAGAACTGATTTCAGTACCGCGTTTCATCCACAGACCGATGGTCAGACTGAGAGGGTGAACCGAGTGCTGGAAGATATGTTGAGAGCTTGTGTTATGGATTTTGGTGGTAGTTGGGAGAGATACTTGGCATTGGTTGAGTTTGCTTATAACAACAGTTACCATGCAAGTATTGGGATGGCACCGTATGAGGCTTTGTACGGGCGGAGGTGCAGGACACCTGTTTGTTGGTATGAGGTTGGCGAAAGGCAGATGTATGGTCCTGAGATCGTACAGCAGACATCCGAACAGATTGAGCTGATTCGAAAGAGGTTGGTCGAGGCTCAGAGTCGTCAGAAGAGTTATGCTGATACTCGACGAAGAGACTTGGAGTTTGAAGTTGGGGATGCAGTTTTTCTCAAGGTTTCTCCGACCAAGGGAGTGATCTGGTTCGGTAAGGGAGGCAAGTTGGCGTCAAGGTATATTGGTCCATACAGGATTGTGGAGCGGATTGGCAAGACCGCTTATAGGTTGAAGCTTCTAGAGGAGTTGGCATAGGTACATGATGTATTTCATGTGTCATTGTTGAGGAAATATGTGCCAGATCAGAATCATCAGTTGGTAGAGGTTCCTGAAGATTTACAGGTGAACTTGAGTTACAAGGAACGGCCTGTTGAGATTGTTGACCGTAGAGAGAAAGTTCTGTAATACCCTGATTTTTCAATTAATAAAAAATTATTTATTTTGCACGTAGTGTGCACGTGCAATATTTTGTTTGGATTATTTTATCATGATGTGTATATTTAAATATATTTTCTCAAATTATTTTAGTACAAAAAGCCTTTCTTTAAAGCCTTATTTTAATTTAATGAAAAGCCCTTTTCTTAAAAAGCCCAAATGTATTTTATTTTATTTATTTTAATAAACTATTTTGGCCCAAAAATAAAGCCCATGAATAAATCTATTTTTAATTAAACTTGTCATGTAGAAGACTAATTTATCATTATTTTATTTTTGTACAAATTAAAATGTACAAATTTGGCCTAGTTGCATGCACGTGCACTACACGTACACGTGCAATGCACACTCTCTATTGGTGGCCGGGATTCATTCTTTTTGGAGGGATTTTTGATTTTGGGTATGGTGATCATGGGGGTAGTTTCATGGAAGTGGGTAGTTCTTCTAACTCCTACTTTGATCTAGGTCCTTCATTCTACAACCAACCACTCAATCTTGGCCCTCCATCTCACTCATTTCCTAGTATAAATACCCCCCCTCTCATGGCTAATTTTCATATGCAAAGTATATTTCCAAGTTGTAGTATTGTAATAGTGTGAGTTATAAAAGATAAGAGAGTTGTGTGGGTTTTTGGTTGCTTGGAGTGGCCGGCATCACAAAGGAGGAGAAGCATTCGGCTTTGGCTAGGAGGCTTGGAGTTTGTGCACTCTTTTGGCTAGGAGGTGGTGCTTTCATCTACAAGGACTTGGTTGCTTTGTTTGTGTTTTCTCTCCATTTAAGGTGGGTAAACATTTCATATTTCTAATATAGATCCATGCTAAGTTTCAATCATCAAAGATGCATGAAAAATATTAATAAGAGCCCACTTGAATTGAGTAGTTAGTATGTGAATTGATTGAAATGTGGTGATTAATTTATATGGCTCTAGTGTTAAAATTAAATTGTGTGTAGATTGCTCCATGTTTATTAGTATGAAGTTATGATGGTGATTAAATTTATTTAAGAATGTTGTTAGTATGATTTGAAACATAATGTATGAATAAGAATGCTTGTTAATTGTGAAATTGAAACATGGAATTTATTAAGAAAGAGTACACCTTATTTTGAAGAAAAATGAAATACTTGTATGTTTGAGATGTGATTTGTACAATCGATAAGTGAGTATACTTCATTATGACATAGGTTGATTAATGAAAGTACTACTCATAAAATTAGTAGTTGAATTGTGATGAATGGACCTTTATGTTGATATAGATGTGGACTATTATAAACATATGTATCGGTTGAATTAAGAACTAATATCAGTAAATTATCACCATGAAATCATTGAAGAAAAAGACTAGTAGATCAATTATTTGGCAATGTCAAAAATACAATATATTGTAGTTTAATAAATAACTCTTGGATTTGTGTGTGAAAAATACATTTCATTAGTATCAAAAAATTATTTTTCCTTACTGGTATGAACTTTATATGAATGGGGATTAATCTGGAAGTTTTTAGAAATTTTTACCAAAGCAATAAGAAACTATGGTTATTTGAATATCGAGTTGTTTTTAAAGCAGTACGAATATAATACATATGGATTTTTATTTGGGTTTGTGACAGCCCGAGCCAGTGGCTCAGGCGGTCTTGGACTGCGGTTTGCTTCTCTGGTTTGCACAGTTCGAATCCCAGTATCAACACTTCTTTTGTTTAAATTCTCTAAAAACCAGTAAACAGCGAACCAAGAGTATATATAACCCCCAGTAGCTTTTATACTGTGTTCGGCGACCGGCCTAGCGGTCTGGGCTCTGTGCTGCGTCGGTGCTGTGCCTGGTTCGATTCTTGGGATCGGCATATATGGAAAAAATATTTTTTTTGGGAGTTTTTGAAGTCCAAAAATTATGAAATAAATATGGTAATTCTCATAAAAATACAAGGAATTTTATAAGAGTGATTTGGGTATTATTTGAATGAAATACAATAGGGTTTGTGGACTAAAGGCATAATTAGAGCTTTGGTTATAAGATACATACTTATGGAATTTATAACTTATAAAGATTAAGTGAAATAGGCTATTATAAAGAAATTGGCAAAAGTACTTTGTTGTGTGACATGATATGATTTATTCTCACTTGTGAATATTGTGCAAAATATGAAGTATGAATGTTTATTAGTGATATTATGAAGTGCATGAGTTCATGTATGATTATGGAACTTAGAAATCATGTTGATGAAAGAAAAAGAAATTGTTGGCTATAAATATGAACTTTATGAGTTAAAAGTATTCATTATGGACTTGTGAACAAAGTGTAATCATGAATTGAAAGAGAATATACATATGAGTATGAAAACTCGACATGGAAATTGTTATGAGTTGAAGATCGTAAAATGAAATTCGAACTAGAGTAGCTAAGTCTCCCCGGCATTGAAAAAGAAAAGGAATTGAGATGAAATTAGACCAAGGTTGGTCATGACGAAACAAATGAATAAGTCCGGTTGATGGAGAGGCTAACTCTAGAGATTATTTTGTTCATGATTTTTAAATAAAACTAAGGACTAGTACATAGTGAAGAGGTGATGAAAGTAGAAGAAAAACACGGGTATGGGGGCCAACGGATTTGCGGCGAGAGGGTATTCACAGGTCCTTCACGATGCGTCGTGACAAGGCGTGGATACGGCTCCCGAGTACCGTCCCGGTGGCGACGCTCGTGGGATGTTCGAGTGGCTATGGGTGGTGCCATTGTTCTATGGCGGAGGCTGAATTGTCCATAGGTTGCCTGCTCGATGCGTCGTGACAGTGCGTGGGATTCCCCTCCAGGCTGCCTGGATATGGGCTCATAGATCATAGGACATCTAGGACACTACCGTAGTTACAGTAGTAGACTAAGACATAACGGGGGATTGAACCCTATAAAGATGAAGAACGAATAAGGGCTTGCCCTCGGACCTATGTAGTATGGGATGCATAGAATCCGAACAAGTGCGCATTAGTGTCATGTAACATAATAAACTGCATTAAGGACTAAGTGCACAACCACAACACGACATCAATAGGGTAGTCCCTTTAGTTTGAATGTGACAAGTTTGTGTTTGCTAAATATGAAAAGTTAAGTTATACTATTTCCGGCATAGAGAGGATGGCCGTGTATAATGTTCGTCGGTTGAATAAACTGACGTACCCACAGTCTGATATGCAGGTAAATGTTATGCTAAAGATTAAAGAGGATGCTTAAAGATTATATCAAGATGTTGTACTTGTATTAATTTGTTGTATTTTACTTTCGCTGTGCAAAAGAAAGATGTAATTATGATGTAATCTCTGATGTATGATGAAAAGTTTTAATTTTCCTGTAAAATTGTACTAAAGGAAGTGAAAAGATCCTGTAGAACATCTCGAATTCAGTGTATTTGGGATTCGGGGCGTTACAAGTTCTCAGGCGAAAGGTGATACCTATGGTCAAAGTATTGTGGAGGAATCAGCAGTTTGAGGAGGCTACTTGGGAGCATGAGGATCGCATGAAGAAGGATTTTCCTGAACTGTTTGTATGAGTGTATTTCCTATGTGATTGTAATTCTTTTGAATGATAGTACTTTGGTTTGAGTTGTATTTCTCTTATTTTGATTGAACTGTCATATGCAATTGTTTGAACTATGTTTCCATTATGAGATGTTGATTTTCTTGTTGATATATTGTTGGACTATGTTCTATTTATGAGATATTATTTCTTTTGATGACATGTTGTTTGGACTCACTAGTAGTAGTTCTGAGGACATAACTCTTCTAAGGAGGGAGTGATGTAGAACCCCGTATTTTCAAATATTATTTTTATATTTGAAAATGAATTTCAATTTATTTTTGGGGATTTAATGAGTATTTTCAGAAAAATTTATCTTTTGTGCACGTGCAAAATACATGCAAATGCTTTTATGAGAGGTGTGAAAATTTAGTTTTCTTTATGAAAAATATTTATTTAATAATTGAGATTTAATTAGTATTTTTTCAGATTTTTCTGAAATTTATTGGAGTTATTTGCAATTTTTAAGAAAAGAAGGACTTTTTTGCAAATTCGACAATTTTAGGGGTTAAAATGCAAAATACAATTTCTGGACGTTTTGAACAGCACAAATTGAGATTTAGAATGTATACTTTCTTATAAATCCAAATTTAAATGAGTTTTGATGGAATTTCCAAAGAATGATCTATACATGCAAATTGTATTTTGGGAAGAGTTGTTTTGCAAAGTTGCGGGTAAAACCCTAATTATCAATCCGGCATATTTAAGTGATTTTTACCCCAGCCGTCATTGTTGATTAAATATTGAATTTTTGGGAGATCTATTTTGTGTGGAGCAAAGAGCTTTTGGATCTAGCAAAAAGAGGAATTCTTTGTGGACTATTCTCAAATCCTAAGGTGAGTAATATAAAAATCTGTTTGTTGTTTGATGTATGTTGTTGTTTGATTTGATATCATGCATGGAAGAAATTTGTCTTGTGGTTGATTTATATGTGCAATATCATGATGTAATGATTGGTTGTGGTGAACAATTTAGATCTCGTAATGTGGTGTGAATCATGTGAATAATTGTGAATGAAATAGTAGATCCTTAATATTGAAATTGTTTGCTAAAAGAATGTTGAGATTTGTGCATGAACACCTGGACATTAGAATTATAAATCAGATTCTTATTGATTTTGTGAAAGAGACTTAGATCTTGTAAAACCCTAACAAAAGGATTTGTGATTTAGAATATGAGAATTTAGATCTTGACATATTGATGTTTTGAGTAACTTATACATATAACTGATGAAACTTCGTTGAGATTTATTATTTTCCTGAGTACGAGCTATTTTCATAACATTGATCATTAGAAAGCTTCAGAAATTGATTTTGTAATCAGACCAAATTTGGAAGTCTGTAGGCCGACAGTCGACTGGCCTACGGTACAGTCGACTGGTACGCGCCTGATACTTTATTTGAATTTGTTGAAAAAGTTGTTCTGGACAGTCGACCTAGCCCCTAGGCAGTCGACTGGTCTACTGAAGAAAATATTTTCGTAAGAATTATTTGTCCTTCTGGACAGTCGACCTATAACCCAGTTAAGTCGACTTAAACACTTAGAATATTTTTGAGAGGATTGCTGGAATTTTCCTCGGGTAAGTCGACTGACCCTCTTGTAAGTCGACTGATACGAGACTTAGTTTATTTTTGTCAAATCTTGAATTTGGTCCTCTGGACAGTCGACTTATCATCAGTATGAGTCGACTGATACTGAAGGACATTTGTAAACTTCAGTGTTAATTCAAATGATTGGTTCTCAGATATTTTAGTATGTAATTAACATTCAGTTCAGCATTTGTTTTTATCATTTGACTTTGAGATATTCAGTTGAGCATGTCATTGAGACATTTAGTTAAGCCACTTGTCTAGTGGAATTTCAGTTTAGACTTTTGAGTTTGAGTCTTTAGAGGCACATGACCCTAGTATACCGGTGTTGAGTATTTGGTTGAGGCCCATTGAGGCATTTCAGTTGTTTGAATTTGAATTTAGGCCGGTAGGGTACATTACTCTAGGAGATTCGTTAAGAAATTAATTAACCCAAATGATAAGGATAGGCACTAGTGGTGATATGATGAACGGGAACATGAGTCACGAACCTCAGTATGGCTTTCGGTGTGGGATTTAATCTCCGGAATTATCACAGTAGATTATTAGTGGTGTGGGATATGTCTCCGGAATTATCACAGTCATGTGGTGTGGGACAATCTCCGGAATTATCACGGTAACTATTTGTGGTGTGGGATTGATCTCCGGAATTATCGGGGTCGAGGTGAAGTACATGTGGTATATTGTGGTGAAGTGTCAATGTTTCGGTGTGGGATGATCTCCGGAATTATTCAAGTGAAATATACCTTGGGTGTGGGATCCATCTCCGGAATTATCGGGCATGAGATACTAACCATAGTTTATCTTTATCTCGTAGTAGTCATCGTTTTAGGATTAGTTCATAACGTGGGGATTGAACTCTATGAAGTGAAGACGTTAAGGGCTTGCACCGAACCTATGTAGAATGAGATGCATAGACTTCGACATGTACGCATTAGAGAAGTCTGCATTTAGAACTTGTGTTTGCTTGGCTTGGTTTTATGCATTTGGCTTTCCGGTTTTCTACACATAACACCTAGCATAGTATCACTTGACGTTTTATGATACCTTCCTTTTCGTACTTCCCATATTCATTTAGTACTTGTTGTCTACGAATTATGAGCTATGACCTTTTGTTGTTGTTTGTTTATTTTTATATTTCTCACACCATTTATGGCTGACCCCTTTAGTTTGGGGGTTAGGGATCATCTCTAGCCTCAGATGTTGCAGGTTGTGCTTAGAGTTGGAGATGCGATGCTTAAGTTTGTTTTGAGAACTAATTGACATATAAGAGAATGTGTAAATTTGTAATATCAGTTGTTGAGATAAAATTGTGTTGTAAATGAAGTGTATATTGAGTTGAGTTGTTTAGATTTCCGCTGTGTATTGTAAATGATTTGTTGTAATAAATGTTGAAAATTTTAGTGGTGTTGTTGATGTTTAATATTATGTTGAAGTGGATCACTGGGAATGTGCCACGTAATTTCTATGTTATTAATCTGGAAATTCGGGGCGCTACAGTCTTGTCGCAGAGTTGGACAATAATATCCATGGTTGAGGATCTCCCTTGTGAGCGACCACCCACTCATGTGGCAACTACCGACCCTACTGTGCATTTCTTCGAGGGCATAATGGGCATCAGAGATAGGGTCTACCATCGGCCACGGTGTAGGATCGCTTGAATACTACACCTTCGATAAGTACAAACCTTTCTGCTCTGGTCCGGATCATCCACACCTCTGCTCGTTCTTGTGGCAAGACCCTTTTTCGAGAAGATTTATAATTAGGTCCATCCAGGTAGCCGTTGTGCCCGAGGTTTGACGTAAAGGGCTTGGGCATCACCCTTGTCGATGCTGGGTTGGACTAGAACTTCTTCGAGCACAGTGCAATCAAGTACCTCGAAGGAGGAGGAAGCCATCTTGGACAATGTGTCAGCTTGACTATTCTGTTCTCGAGGGATACAGACGACTAAGGCCTCCTCGAAGCCTGCTAAGAGTAGCTTGACGTAGGCCAAGTAATGGATCATACAGGTCTCTAGGGCCTCGTATTCCCTGCAGACCTGATTGACAACAAGTTGAGAATCACTAAAGGCCTTGACTTGTTTCGCACCAGCCTTTCGAGCTAGAAGCAATTCGGCGATTACTGC
The DNA here is from genome assembly GCA_017893485.1 of Hemerocallis citrina. Classification (NCBI taxonomy): domain Eukaryota; kingdom Viridiplantae; phylum Streptophyta; class Magnoliopsida; order Asparagales; family Asphodelaceae; genus Hemerocallis; species Hemerocallis citrina. The sequence continues at coordinate 21,650,448 of CM030366.1, forward strand.
CTCGTACTCGGCCTCACTGTTAGTCTCCTGGAAGTTCAAGCGCTGGTAATACTGAAAGGAGAATCTGTTTAAGCCATGAAGGATCACCCCTGTTCCGCTTCCTTCCTCGCAGGAGAACCCATCTACATAGAGCATCTATACCGACTGTTCTTCCAGGACCTCAGAGGACTCAGGGATAGTGCACTCATTGATGAACTCGGCGAGTGCTTGACCCTTGATAGCGGTTCTTGGCTTATAATTGATGACGTGCTGACTATGCTCGATGGACCACTTAATCAATCATCTGAAGTTCTCTGGTTTGTTAAGGACCTGCTTCAGAGTTTGGTCTGTGAAGACATGGATGGAATGGGCCTCTAAGTATGGCTGAAGCTTTCCCGCAGCCATAACCAATGCATAAGTTTTCTTCTCCATCTTGGCATAATGGAGCTCTACATCATAGAGCACCTTGCTCACATAGTCGATGGGTTGCTGAACTCCATCTTCTTCCCGTACAAGGACTGCGTTGAGAGCATGATCGGATGATGCCAAATTGATATGGATTACTTCCCCCGGCTCGGGCTTGCTGAGCATGGGGGATTGGCGAGATACTCTTTTAGTTGGATGAAGGAAAGTTGTTGGGGCTCTCCCCACTCAAAATTCTTTGCCCCCCCTTGCCCCCCCCCCAAGGCCTTGAAGAAGGGAAGGGATGGGATTTTTTTCCTGGATTTCGAGAGGAAGCGATTGACTGCGAAAAGCCAGCCTATGAGCCTCTGAACTTCTTTGATGCTCTAGGGGGAGCCATGTCGAGGATAGCTTGAATCTTCTCTATTCCTTGTTGGCTGACCGAAAAGGTGAGGAATTTTCTTGAGGTTACGCCGAAGGCACACTTAGGTAGGTTAAGTCTCATGTTGTTTTTCTTCATACACCGAAGGCCTCCTCGAGGTCCTTCACGGGATACTGGTCAGTGAGGCTCTTGACGAGCATGTCATTCACATACACCTCCCAGTTTCAGTCGCATGTTCCTTGAAGACTCTGCTCACCAACCGATGATAAGTGGTCCTGCATTCTGGGGTTCATCCAGATTTAATTGTACCCAAAAAGGCATCCATGAAGCTGAGAAGCTCGTGTCCTGATGTCGCATCAATCGGGCGTCGTTGCTTGAAAGAGGGAAGGGGTCCTTTGGACACTCTGTATTGAGGTATGTGAAGTCGATATAGATCCTCCATTTGATGCTATACTTTTTGTGGGTAGTTGACCTCCTGGATGAAGTGGGCGGCGAGTTTCATGACTTCTTCTTTCACCGCCTGCTGTCTCTCGTACACAAATTTTCGGTATCTGCTGCACCAATTTCGAATTTGGATTATCACTCAATTTGTGCATTTTCAGGTCCTCAGAGATGTCGGGCATGTCCGATGGGGTCCAGGAAAACACGTATTGATTTCGTCAAATGCAGTTGATGATCTCCCCCTTGAGACCTGAAGGTAGTGCCTTGCTCACCTGAAACCATTTGGTCACATCTTCTTCGAAGAAGAGGATCTCTTCCAGATCGTTGACTGGCTCTGAACCGATCAAACTCCTATCGCTAGGGAGTTCGACCACGTCGAGAGGAAGGACCGAGCCCCCTACTATGGAGGTATAGCATGCCCAGGTAGCCTCCTGGCTGCTCATTATGACCCTAACCCTGGATCTTGTGGGGGAACTTCATCCTCATATGATAGGCCAAGGTTATGAACTAGACAGACGCAAGGCCAAGTCGTCGAAGAATGGCATTATAGGCTACTTTGACGTTAACCACCATAAAGTCCATCGACTGAGCGCGGGTGGTTGGGAGTTTTCCCCTAGTAACGTCCAAGTGACGATCCCTTCAATTTGAACCGAAGCCCCAGAGAAGCCATGAAAGGTGCAACGAGTAGGCTTTAGCCTTTCTCAGAAAAGCTTCAGCACTTCATATGCCTCAAGGAACAAGATGTTGATAGAGCTTCCATTTTCCATGAGAATGCGTCGAACTTCGTGGTTTGCCAAGACGAGGCTAATTACTAGGGTATCACAGTGAGGGATTCGGTCACCCTCGAGGTTTTCATCCGAGAATGAAACAAGGAGTCCATGACCCTGGGGAGGAGGGCAGTTGTGGACCGAGTTCACCTCTTAGGGAAACGCTTTGTGTGAAGAGTTGGAATGTCCCTTTATTGGTCTTCCATGTATAGAGTGGAGGATGGCTAATCTTTCAGAGTCCTGGAGCTCAGAATCTGTCTCCGGACGCTTATTAGGCCCCCTAGGAGGGGTGGTCTTATGTTCCGTTCGAATGAATTTAGACAAGTAGCTCCTATGGATAAGGGCTTCATTCTCGTCTTCCAGCACTCGATAGTTATCAATCTTATGACCATGATCTTAGTGAAATCGGTAGTAAAACCTTCTGTCTCTCTTCTCGTTCCATGTGTTCGTCCGAGGGGGGGTTTGATTTTCCCCCTCCTCTTCCACTTCCATGTGGATAACGGAGTCACTCACATTGAGCAGGGTAAACTTCTTAAACCGGGGTGCCGGGGGAGGGCAAATCTGTCTGGAGGCATCCTTCTGAGACTTCTTGTGTGCCTCGGTGCTATCCATCTTCCGTTTCCCCTAGGGGGGACGCTTTATGATCCTCGAGGTGTAAGGCCTCCTCAGCTCGTATGTATTTCTCACTTCGAAGGAGGAGGTCGGGGAATTCCGAGAGAGGCTTCTTGGCTAGTCTTACTGCTTTTTTTGGTGTGGGAGCAATCAGATGATGTGCATTCTTTTGAGGAACAATCAAGAGTTTTACCTTTTGACTTTCAATGGTGTAGACTGCCTTTGATCGCGATTGACTTGATGATCTGACTCGTTTGCGCCATAGGATTGATTTGTGTGGTGAGGATACCTCCGATGATCTGCAAAATTTTTAAACACCAGGATTGATCCCGGCGACTGACCTTCAGATACTCAAGTCATAAATGAAGAAGAATATGAGAGAGCTTTGTGGACAAAAATATTGATTAACTCTTTCTGGCGGGGGTAAGGGGTACTTATAGTCGCCTAGTGACAGTTTCGAGATAATCATTTATCTCTTCTTCCCGGTGTTTTTGGATAGGAAATAGAGTTTAAATTCCTTCATGATAAGAGATTTGATTTTAAACAGTCTCTCATGAATTTGAATAACTCTTTAAATGATCTGGGTTTATTTATAATGGGTTTTCATCCAGACCAAGTAAGACAGACTCGTATTTGAATTATCGGGCTTGAAAGTGGGTCAATTTCCATTCATGGACCTGTTTATAGGTGAAATTATCATTTTACCCCTGTGAGCTGTAAGATTCGTGCCCGATTTGAATGGTTCCGATTTAGTTCTATTTTTACTTATATCACAAACCCCCCACTCCCGAAGACTGAGTTTCACAGTCTTTGAGTAGTAGTTTGCCCGTTTTTAATGGCTTATAGAACTTATAGGAGTTCTCGAGGAAGTTTGGATCTTGCTCGAGGTTTAATGGTGTTATTCTGATCTTTTAAAATACCCAAAATTATTTCTAGAATTTTGTAGACTTTTAATGATTTTTTTAGATTTTGTTGAAATTTTCCTAATTTTTAATCATTTTCCAAAAAATTTATTTAATTTTAGAATTTTAATTATTAATTTTAAAATTTTTAATTAATTATTCTAAATTAAAATTATTTTTCATAATTTTAAAAAAATTCCGAATAAATAATTAATAATTAATAATTCTTAATTAGTCTTGTAATATTTTTAATTATTTTTTTAGAATTTTTAAATAATTAATTCGATTTAATAATTCAATATAGAAATTATTAAATATCTGATGACGTGTCACAACTTGGAGCGTCAATCGCAGCTGGTTCGAAAGTCATTAAGATTGAACGATCGCAGTGTTGATCTTGAAACATGTTCGTTGACCATTGACTACTTTGCGTGATTTCACGATCGGGGGCGCGTTTGCTCGGAGCTTATCACTGAGCATTGAGGGTGGTTCGGCTAAGCGACGCATTTCCCATTGATCGTTGATCGTTTACCACTAAGCGATTTTGCTTGATTTCACGATCGGGGGACGTGTTTGCTCGGAGCCTACCACCGGGCGTTCAAGGTGGTTCAGCTCGGCGACATCTTCAGATGACCATTGCTCAGTCAACATTTTTGCGTGATTTCACGACCGGGGACATGTTTGCTCGGAGCCAGCCACCGAACGTTGAAGGTGGTTCAGCTGGGTGACACGTATCCCGTTGACCGGTCAACAATTTTGCATGATTTCACGATCGGGGACACGTTTTCTCAGATCCTGTCACCGAATGTTGCAGGTGGTTCGACTGGGCGACACGTGTCCAGTTGATTGTTGACCGTTGACCGGTCAACGATTTTACGTGATTTCACGATCGGGGACATGTTTGCTCGGAGCCTGCCACCGAATGTTGAAGGTGGTTCGACTGGAAGACATGTATCCTGTTGACCAATGACAGTTTACCGGTCAATGATTTTTCGCGATTTCATGATCGAGGACATGTTCACTCCGAGCCTGCCACCGATCTTTGAAGGTGGTTCGGCTGGGTAACACGTGTCCCGTTGACCGTTGACCGTTTACCAGTTACCAGTTAATGATTTTGTGTGATTTCACGATCGGGGACACGTTTGCTCAGAACAGGCCACCGAACGTCGAGGGTGATTCGGCTAGGCGACACGTGTCTCATTTATTGTTGACCAGTCAACGATTTTGCACAATTTCATGATCGGGGACGTGTTTGCTCAGAGCGTACCACTGAACGTCGATAGTGGTTTGGCTGGGCGATACGTGTCCCATTGACCATTGACCAGTCAACGATTTTGAGTGATTTAACGATGAGGCACGTGTTTGCTCGGAGCCTGCCACTGAATGGCGAGGGTGGTTCGGCTGGGCGACACGTGTCCCACTGACGATTTGTGGCATCGTTTAATATTTCCATGGGCTTGAGTTTTTTTCGTTTAGTATTCGTGGCCGTTGGAGTTCGTGGCATTATGGGCTTTCCCATCAGTTTGGGGGCCCAAAAGCTTTTAGAAGCTTAACCGCCTCTCCCCATCTCTATAAGCATCCAACCTCCCCCCTCTTCTTTCCTCATTTTCTCACTTCTCACTTCATGAAACCATTTGCTCTAAGGCGGTCTTGCTAGCGGTCGCGACCAGGCATTGCTTTTTTGGGCAATCTTTTCCAACTGAAGTTGTCACATCAAGGTAATATATATATATATATAATTTTATCAAAGATGTCTAGAGAATCTTCGGGAAATGAGACTTCCCCCTTGGGTCGTGGTGGAGATCGGCAACTCATTCTTTCCCTGATGGTAGATAAAGGGAAGAGTGTGGCTCGGTCGGTGGTGGTTGAGACAATAGTTAAGAGAACGAGAGAAGCAAGGGAGTTGGGCAGACTCCCTAGCCCTCTGTCGTGCCTTGGCGGGGTTCGAGACTACTCAGCTAACCTCTTTTCGGGAGTGGCACATGGGATGACGCCATTCTATGAGGAAAACAAGCCTCGTGAGCACTCAACGGTGGACTACATATCTTCAATTCTTACGGAGAAGGATTTGCATTGTATTCAGAAGTGTTTCATGATCCCGAATGAGTTTGATCTACTTTTGCTCGGTCCTGGCATTAGAGCATGTACGCCCCTTCCTTCTGATATGTGCTTCCTTTCGTTCGACACGTTTCTTGCGGGCCTCCGTCTCCCGCTACCGCCGTTTGCGACCGAGGTTTTTCATTGGTACTCTCTAAGCTCAATCCATTTTAGGCCGAACATGTGGAGACATGTGAATGGCTTTCATACTGCATTGTCAAGTGGTGGGGATCGAGCCTCGACTGAGCATCTTCAGGAGGTTCTATAAGATTCACCAAAAGGGTAGGTTGGAATTTAGGTTCTATCCTACTCCTTGTCGGGGGTGAAGTTAATTGACAACCCCGACTTGATCAAATATTAGAGGGAGAAGTACTTCCTGGTTCGGAGTAATGAACTGTGGGTGATTTCCACAAGGTGGAGGGAAGAAGTGCCGAAGAGGGTGAAAGCCAACCCCATTTTGTGCCTCGAGGAGGACGAAATGGTCAGGATTCTTTTAGATCGGCCTGCTTTGAGTTGGAAGGAGGTTATAGAGGAGTTTCTCTTTAGGGGGTCTCAGTCTAATCAACCCTACTATGCATATTTGATTATCCTTTATTTCTTACTCTTGCTTTCATAGTTACTTCTTCTCTTCCTTCATTCTCTGTTTTAATCTGTTTGTGTCTCGTATCGCAGGGGCCTCTGAAATGTACTTTAAAGCGATGATCACCAAGCGTGCGGGGTTGATCGGCAAAGCCCCGAGGAGAAAAAGAGGAACAAGGCGGCTGTCAGATCTTCGGCAGCAAAGGTCGCGAGGGGCCCTGCAATTGCCTATCCAGTGGTGGACTTAGAGTCCCCACCTTCCGCTTCGCCAGCCCCTTTCACCGAGGAAGTCACTCTTGGTGCCGCTCTCGCACTTAAAGCTCCACCCCTTACTATGGCGGTGGAGACAATTCTTACCGAGGAGCACAAGAAGCTATTCGTCCCAATTGGCGCATGATGAAGCACGACGGGTTCCTCGAGGACTCAGCCTCTTGTATGCAGGCAATTCACCACCTTGCGACTCCGAAGGATAGAGCGGCAATGCACGCGGGGTCGGTAGACGACGACACCTTGGAGATAATCAGGGCAAACATGGCAATAAACTCTTATTACTTTGTTTAGGTTCTTGAATTAATATAGTTGGTTTTCACTTTGTAACTTCGAATACTTTTTCCTTTGTGTAGATCACTTGCCACTTCAGCCACTTATTGAAGCAGGTGGCAGAGCAGGAGACGGAGCTGAAGGTGGCAAGCGACCGAGACCGAGCTAAGCTGGCGAAGACTGCTAAGGCATTGGAGGAGGCCATGCCCTTATCAGAGTCCCAGGCATCGCAATCACTAGGCAGCCTAAAGAAGGAGAGGGTGGACCGAGGGATGGATCCCGTAGCCGAGGAGAGGGAGAGGGCTGTAATATCCCGGACGGATATTATATTTGGATAATTATTATTTTTGAAATTAAAATATTTTAATGGGAATTTCTTGGTTTTACTCATAAAATGTCACCTGGACATATATACTAGTAAGTATATACAGGTATTGTATCAGTTTGGTGCACTTGTATAAAAACTTGAAAAAACGCATTTTTGAGAAAAAAACTTCTGGAAAATCCCGGGCTGGTATTAAAAATAATTATTTTATTATTATTATTTTATTTATATCTCCAGAATTGAAATATTTTTGGTGGATATCACCCAGTTTTGCTAATAAGCATTATATATACAGATACTAGTCAGTATATATATATGTTTTGTACCAAATTGATACTGAAATCTTCCGAGCCAGGTAATAAAATTATTTTATTTTTATTTCTCGGAATAAAATTATTTTTGTACTGATTTGTTCGTTTTCACGAACGAAATTTATCTGTATAACCAGATATATGCACGGATTTGAAACATGTCGATTTTGGGCGTTTGAACAAATCGTGTAGTATGTGATTTAGGAAAATTATAGTTTATTTTTGATCCATCATGATGATATGGAGGGTTTGGATTGATTTAGGGCTTCATTGCAAGATTTATTTGCAAATAAATTCCCAATTGTTTAAGCCATGAAAAATTGGACACGTGGCTTCATTTTTCACCACACAAACTCACCCTTTGTCTTATAAAAGCACCCCCAAACCCCTCCTCTCCATTTTGGCCGGCCCTAACATCCCCTAGGGTTAGAAACCCTTCAATTGTTTCATGTGTTCCCATTCCAATCTCATCTCATCTCATTTCTTCTACTTCTACTACTTTTACTTAGTTATATTCAAGAAAAATTGAGAAAGAAAAAGAAAGAGAGATCAATCAAAAGAAAAAGAGAGTTTTTCATGGGTTTCATGGAGTTCTTGGAGTTCTTGAAGGGTGGCAAGAACAAGGAGCAAGAAAGCTAGCAAATCCTTCCTATACGCTTCAAAGGTGGGGATTTCTTAACTCATGCTTTGTTCTAGTTATTTTAGAGATTTTTATTGTTGTATGTTGTTTTATTGAACCAAAACCATGTGCATATTGTTGTGTGTAGACTAGAACAAAGGGTATGTAAAGTTGGAGTGATAGAACACAAAATAGAACGAAAAAGATTCGATTTTTGTGTTCGTGGAGTTGATTTTAATTAACTATGTAAATGGTGGAATTTTGACCTAGAATTTATTGGAGATGTTCTTAGGGGTGTTATTATCATGCTAGAATTTTTGGGGATTTTTCAGAGTTGGTTTGATGGGTGAAACGAACCGTTTCCCCAAAACAGCAAGCTTAGAGCAAAAGTTGAAAACTGTGTTTTTTCGGGTTAAGTATCGCAATAGGTTCAAGAGGATTTAACTAGGGTTTCCTTACGGAATTAGAGGTAGAGACCCTGTAGGGAAGTTGTAGTAGACATTCTCCCCTTTCCAAATTGACCTCTCGAGTTAAATTCCGTTAAGAGACACAAAAGTTATGGTCGTTACAAAAATAGGGCAGCAACTTGACTGACTTGATCACTGTTTTTGTTGATTGCTGTTTTTGAGCCTCTTAGTGGTCAAATCTGAGGTAGAGATCCAGTAGAGAAATTGTAGTAGACAGTCTCCCCTTTCTGAATTGGCCTCTCAGGCTAAATTTCGATAAGCGGAGTAGGAGTTATGGCCTTTGGAAAATACAGCATAAAGCTGTCGGACTGAGTGATTACTGTTTTGACTCTTTGAAGTTTTTGAGCCTCTCAATGGTTGAATCTGAGGTAGAGACCAATTAGAGAAATTGTAGTAGATGTTTTCCCCTTTCCGAATTGTCCCCTTGGGTTAAATTCTGATAAGCGGAGTAGAAGTTATGGGGATTGAAAGTTTCAGTTTTCCTTAAGTCTGCTGCTTTTGTTATCATTTGTATGTGTTCGGCGGGTAGGAATTTGGATTTCCTTGTGGAATCTGAGCAACTGGTTGACTGGAAAGTTTTAGTAAATGTTCCCACCTTTTCAAATTGTTCAGTTTCGTTAGATTCCGATAAGTGGAGCAAAAGTAACAAGCTACGGAAGTTTCGACTTTTTATTGAAAATCGGTAATTTGGTAACTATTTGCGTATGTTTGACGGGTAGGAATTTGGATTTCCTGACGGAATCTGAGCAACTGGTCAACTGGGAAGTTTTAGTAGATGTTCCCACCTTTTCAAACTGTCCAGTTTTGTTAGATTCCGATAAGTGGAGCAAAAATTACAAGCTACGGAAGTTTCAACTTTTTGTTGAAAATCGGTAGTTTGGTAACTGTTTGCGTATGTTCGAGGGTTAGGAATTTGAATTTTCTTACGGAATCTGAGCAACTGGTCAACTAGAAAGTTTTAGTAGATGTTCCCACCTTTTCAAATTGTCCAGTTTCGTTAGATTCTGATAAGTGGAGCAAAAGTTACAAGCTATGGAAGTTTCGACTTTTTGTTGAAAATCAGTAGTTTGGTAACTATTTGTGTATGTTCTACAGGTAGGAATTTGGATTTTCTTACGGAATCTGAGCAACTGGTCAACTGGGAAGTTTTAGTAGATATTCCCACCTTTTCTAATTGTCTAGTTTTGTTAGATTCCGATAAGTGGAGCAAAAGTTACAAGCTACAGAAGTTTCGACTTTTTGTTGAAAATCAGTAGTTTGGTAATTGTTTGCGTATGTTCGACGGGAAGAAACTTGGACTTTCTTGCAGAATTTGAGCAACTGGTCAACTAGGATGTTTTAGTAGATGTTCCCACCTTTTCAAATTGTCTAGTTTCATTAAATTTTGACAAGTGAAGCAAAAGTTACCAGCTTGCGAAGTTTCAACTTTTGTTGAAAATCTGTAATTGGGTTAAACTGTTTGCGTGTGTTCGATGGACCAAATTTTGGATTCCTTACAGAATCTGAAATAGTGTTCCACTAGAGATTTGTGGCAGATGTTGTTACTTTTCTAAAAAAAAGTATATTTCTGTCAAATTCCGACAAGCGCAGCACTGGTCGCTTCTAAGCTGTCGGAAGGTTTTTATGTCGCTTTTCGCCCTTTTCTTTGGTAGTATGTTTGTACTAGACTGTTAGTAAACTCTTCTATTGCTTCTAATTATAGAAAATCAAGTTTTGCTAGTAAGCACGTTTGGTTGCTTCTAGGTTGATTACCTGTATGGTTGTTTTAATATGTAGGTTGTTGTCTCATACGCGTCTCGCCTGACCCGTATGTAGCTGTTGGTCTCATACATAGCTTATTTATCTCGGATATATGTTGTTGTCTCACACGAGGCTTGACTGGCCCGTATGTAGCTGTTGGTCTCATACATAACTTATTTGGCACGTATGTATGTTATTGTCTCGTACGAAGCTCATTGGGCTCATATGTAGGTATTGTCTTGAATAGGTAGGCTATGAGTGGATCCGAGGAGATCTTGAGAAGTTTAGATTAAGACTAGGTTAATTGTATCAACGAATTGTTACACTCTCTAGAAGAGGGACACGTATGGTGCTTTTTCATGTCAAGTTGGAAGCACAGTGCATGTCTTGCTTATTTGGTTAGAAGAGGGACACGTACGATGCTTTTTCATGTCAAGTTGGAAGCACAGTGCATGTCTCGCTTGTTTAGTTAGAAGAGGGACACATACGGTACTTTTTCATGTCAAGTTGGAAGTGCAGCGCATGTCTCACTTGTTTAGTTAGAACAAGGACACGTATGGTGCTTTTTCATGTCAAGTTAGAAGCAGGTGCATGTCTCACTTGTTTAGTTAGAAGAAGGACACATACGGTGCTTTTTCATGTCAAGTTGGAAGCACAATGCATGTATCACTTATTTAGTTATAAGAGGGACACGTACGGTGCTTTTTCATGTCTAGTTGGAAGTACGGTGGCATGTCTCGCTTGTTTGGTTAGGGTTAGTGACATCGTTTGGGTAGTAATAGTTACTTAACCATTTTTATCTATAAATTGCCAACCTCTCCTATAGGCTGACACTAGGTGGTGTTATCGGGATGTATTCTCCTGTCAAAGGGATATGGACGGTGCTTTTTCATGACAAGTTAGGAGCACGGGTTCCGTATCTTGATTGTTAATTTCTGAATGTGCCATGATAAGAACGAGAGGGTTTCCTAGGAAAATAGACCCTACGATCCCGGCAGGTTCTATGCCTTCTCATGACCAGTTGGGGGCACGGAAGAAGGTTGACAAGTACCTTGTAGTTCGTGTTGGCTTTTAAGTGAGGTCCGGTATGCCGGGCAATAGTCGCTAGTCATGTAGTATTATGTCAGGAACAGGATGGGTACAAAAGTAGAATTCATGGTGCGGGTTCAAATCCGTATATATGAAGAAACGACTTGAGATGGGGTATATGTAGCATGGGCTGCATCCTGTTCCAGAGTTTTTCTTGCATTAGAATAAGTACATCATTGCATTGGTTAATCTTGCATTAGAGTCTAAGTTATAGCATACACTGACATATCAAATATATATATATATATATATACACGTTTCTCTTTTTATCAATCTGTTTGCTATAGTTGAGATTCATTGCTAGTTATCAGCCTTAAAGCATCAGTGAATACTGACATCCCCACTTCAATAGGTACTGGATTGCAGAAGTACAGGTACTGGATAGTAGAAGTACAGGTACAGGTTTCAGGAGGACTCAAGGCAAGATAAGGAGTCGATTTCATTTTAAGTTTCTGCTGAAATACATGTTGTAATTTATTTGTTATTGGGAAGCATCCAAGTGAAATACCAAGTGCTGTTCTTCATTCATTATACTCTGATGTAAATTATTGAAAGTTGTCACACTTGGGATTGTAAAGGTATTATTGTAACACTGTTGTATTGTATTGCAGTTTTTCGGACTTGTAATACATTTGTGTTGAATAAAAAATTTTAAATTTTCCTGTTTTTCTGTATATTGTGGCTAATTGAAGAAAAGATTCTGGATTATGTCCCGGTTTCGCAAGTCTATGGAAATCGGGGCATTACAAGGGCTGTGAAGGAGAAGGAGGATGCGGTGTAGGAGGCGAAGGCTGAAGCTGAGGGGTTCCTAGCTTAGAACATGCAATAGGTGTATGCTAGGGCTCTTAAGCATGTTGGAGCACGCATCACAGGATTCGATCGCTCGGGATATAATCTGCATGACCCTGTTTAAGGAGGTTCAAAAGAGGAGGAGGGTGAGGAGGAAGAGGAGGGGGTGGAGGAGCAGGTTGTCGTAGGGGACACCATGTACGCCATGGTAGTTGCTCCGAAGGTAGTTGAGGGGAGTGGTCTCGAGTCTACTACTCTTGTGGATCAGTTGATCGAGGTGGACCCTTAACTCATCATTGTGACTAGTTGCCTTTTTTTGTTATTGTTTTTGCTTTTGTATGGATGCCTAATAGCGGACTGTCCACCGCTTTATTGTATCTTTACATTATAATGAAATTTCCTTTAGTCATTCTTATCTCGTGTAATGTTTGATTCTTCTTGAGTTTTCGCACATCCTGTGACTTGGTTGTCTTCATTAGAGTGATCTATCATTTTCTTTTGCCAGCAGGTTATTGTGTACAATGCACGAGATTCTCGAGATCGTGTAGTAGTCCGCCTTCATTCCAAGCTTCAAGTGATGGAGTTGTGGCTCTCTTGTTCGCGAGAGAGGCTTTCTTCAGCGGAGGCGGAGCTTGGCCACTTGGGAAGGGTCTCGACCTGCAGGGATATCGAGGCGAGGCATAATGATGAGATTCTCTGAGAAGTACTCCCAATTCATGTGGAAGATCACTCTCTAGGTGGTATAGCTAATAGGAAGTCTTCGAAGCTTAAAGCCATTCAATGCTCTTTGTTTGCGGTCACAGTCGAAAGAAACGAGCAGCATAGTGCTCGAGAAGAGTTAAGAAGTAGCCCATCTTAGGAGGACTATTTTTGAATTTTCGCAGGGGACCAGAGCAAGTGGTGTGCCTCATTTGAAATTTAGAGTGAAGGACGACTCTCTCAAAGAGAGACTTGTTGAACTAGAAACTGAGAACCACTGTTTGAAGTGACTCCTTCAAGGAAAGAACATTAGGAGCACTTCTTGCTCTCGGGAAGAGCGTGCCTAGGGGAGGTCCTTCCACGAACTGGCTTTACGCCTATCTGAGGCCTCGCGGAACACTGGTGACGCTCAAAGTGGTGTGCCTGGCTCATCTAGCGGGGCATCGGTTTGTGGGGCAGAACGAGTAGTAGTCCCCGGTGGTGCGACCTGATCTGTGGGTTTGGATGTTGCGTTAGATGGTTCAAGGGGAAGGGATAGCGCTGGCTTTCCAGTGGAAAGCCGTAAACCGTGTGTTTCTGAAGAGGAATATCTCACTGCCACGGAAGAGTTGAAAGTACGCTGAGTGAGATTTTGTAATTCTTATAGAGACTTGTTCTCTACAATACTTGTATCAAGATAATATTTGTGAAATTAAATTTTGCCAAGTGATTGACAATCGTCTCTTGAGAATTATGTTTTGTTGATTTTAACTTGGTTCAAAGGGCATTCGTACAGCGAGATATATCCCTACACACTTGTTCGGGAGCAAGTATGCCCGTGCGACTGTATCGATCCTAAATGGATCTGCAATTGTCCATTGGAGTGCTTTAGCATATGAACTATGGGTAGTTTCAAAAGCACTCAAATAGTGAGCCGTATTCTGCACACTTGCTTTCGGGGCATGTGGTTAGAGTGGCTCTGTGAACCGTGAGTGGAATCCGAACAAGGTGACGATGAGTTTTGGGAGTAATCGAATGACGAACAGATATCTGCACACTTGCATAGGATCATGTGGCTATGGTGGCTCAATGAACCATGAGTGGACTCCACACTAATCCACTATTGTTTCTGGAGTACTTAAACGGTGGGCCTAACTCTGCATGTTAGCTTATGAGAAAAGTGGCTAGAATTTCCATCTGAACCGTGAGTGGGCTCGGAACAGGATGACGACAAGTTTCGGGAGCACTCGAATGGCGACAATAGTGTCGTTTTAGGGACAGAACGATTCTATGGAGGGAGTAATGTAATACCCCGGATAGAATAATACTTTTATGTATATAAATATAAATATATATTATATTACTAATTATTTTGCTTGATTTGTATAAATATATATATGAATGGTTATGTTCATAATTCTGCATATGAATGAGAGAATTGGTACTAAAACATATACTAGTATATATGTATGAATCATATGCAAGTAATTATTTGTATAATACTACATCAAATATTTTTTTTGCCATGAAATCTAATCCAACCACTCATCACACCTCCATCTTGATCAATAGCTAAGATTGAGCCATGGAAAAAGTATCTCCAAAAAGAAACAATGAGCCAAGAGCATGGTTTACAAAAACCACCTTGACACTTTACCTCATTCTCCTCTCCCCTTTTCCCTTCATGCCCTCTCCAATCTCTCTATATTTCTTCACTGCTTCCCCCCCCCCCCCCCCCCCCATTCTCTCACCCAAATTCAAAAATTCCCTAGTGCAAGAGAGAAGGAAGAGAGTGAGAGAAAGAGGAAAAGAAGGTGATCAAGGGAGGAGTTCTTGGAGGAGGGCAAGAGGAAGAAGGCCAAAGTTAACAATTCCAAGCTTCAATTGCAGGGTGGGGAGTTCTCTAAACTCTATAATCTTGTTTCTTGTTTGATTCTTGAATGAAATTAGTAGTAATAGTATGGGTTGGATAGATAGAGATAGATTGTTCAAAATCTGGACTTGAAAAAAGAAAACACAATAGCATGCTTGTATTCTAGAATTTCCAAAAAGCAACGTAGTTAGAATCTGACTGTGGAAATTTTACAGTATGAACTGATACATGTTTGGAGAATACTCAAATTATTTCAGATTTTAATGATTTTATTTGGTATTTTAAAAAAATCACTTTTGCTGACTGGGTCTTATGGCATAAACCGGGTCTGTCCATTACCTAACCTGAGATTAAAAGAATTTTGAGAATTTTTCGGAGCATGATCTTAAAAAGAAATTTTTATCATAACACCCTGTGTGTATCTAAAACATGTGAAAAAAGTTTGAAAATGTTTGGATAACATTTGGTGTGTCTTCAAAAAATAATTGTATTGAGTATTATAACAGGAACTGGAAAACAGAGAACATTTTTGTTCAGGGTTTGAACATGCATAACTCTCAGAGTATTTAGTATTAGTGTAGAACCCTGAATGAAAGATGAGCACGATTGTATCTAGTTTCAGAATATGAAACTTTTATAACCATTGGACATGAGTATGATTTAATACGAAATTTTAAGTGAACTATGTTCTGTATGTTGTCTGAAATGATATATGGTCGAACTCGTAGCTCTATAGCCCTGTGAAGTTAGAATCTGAGAAAGTGTATAACTAGAAGCTTATAGTAGACATTCTAAGCTTTCCAACAAGTATTGTGGCAAGAAATTCTTGCAAGTATAGTAATAGTTATGATTTTTATAAGATGGAATAGAAACCATTTTTAGGCTCTATTTTGTAAAGCACCTTATATTTTTGTACACCTGAGAAGGATTAGTGTTTTTACAGTATCAAATAAAATAATTTGGAAATATGACCAACTAGAAAGTTGTAGAAGACATGTTCAGCATTCCATAGAATCCAGATTTGTGTTATTCCGATGAGCGAGTGGGTTTTTATGCTATCGGTAAGGTGCAGCCATTGTACAGGGAGTACACAGGCTGATGATTGTAAGGATTTTAGTGCAACTACATGGATGAATCTGATGCAGTGGTCAACTAGAGATTTGTATCCTAGATTCTTAGCTTTCCACAATGGGCAAGAACACCCAAATCGGAGTCATATTTTGAGAGTTATGACCCTTCTAATTTCTGGACAGAATCAACTTAGTATTGAAATTCTAATTTTTGACTAAGTATTGGGAGTACAATTTTCCCTCTTGTGATTAAGGGTTAACGGTCTTACTATTGGGGATGATTGGTGATATTACTTGTCTTAATGTTGTTAAACTCCTGTTGAGGATGATTTTGACTTGAGTTAGTTATTAGGGTAGAGTAATACCCTACGACTATCAACCCTAGGCAAATTGAAAACTTTCGACTAGACATTGGATGTCCGATTGGTGCCGCCAAAATCATGCCAATGGAGGGTGAACGCGGACCATGGAGATGGACTAGATCGAATATAGGAAAAGCGGAGAGCAGGGAAATTTATCGCCGGGGGCCACAGGGCGGTAGGTTAATTTTAGGGTTGGAGTAACCCTATAACACTTACTTGATTTAATAATTAAAATAAGTTTTGGATAAGAATAATGTGTTAGATTCTATAACTTGCAATAGTACTAGCAGGCAATAGTCAGGTGTTGTATTTTTTCTGTCGTAGGGATACAAATTGTGTTCTCAGGTATTAAGATCACGAATCTCATATCTTGATCTGTTAATTCTTGAAGATCCGGGGTAAAGAACAGGAGAGAAACTCCTGTCGGATAGGGGGATTTGACCCTCGAGGCCGTCATGTTCTTATATGCGTGGACATGAATGGACCATGGGGCTGTTGTCTCATGGATCTTGACGTCATGGGTGCTTGGGTTTGTACCTGTAAGTTCTTCGCGACTTTTTGAGTAGGGTCCGGGCACAAGGAACTAAGTGGAAAACGCGATCACCACTATAGTGACTGCAGTAACGGATAGGACCGAATAACTGCAACCTCCTCAGACACGGTAAATCTATTAGGAATATGACAAGTATAAGAGTAGGATGCATGGCAAGGGTTGGAAACCCTAATCTTGGAGACAGACGACTAGATTTAGGGTGTATGTAGTATGGGATACATGTGTTTCACAAAGTCGTGCTTGCATTAGAATAAGGCTTGGGACTGGTGCATTTAATTTCTTAGATTATGACATACAACAACACTATAACTCGAATCCATTAATCCCTTGTTTCACATCACTTCTTCTCTTTTGCATGAATTATGAATTGTGGTTGCCAGTTTGGAGATCGCTAATAATATCAGCCTTGCGTCAGTATATGTACTAACGTTCCCCACCTTTTAGGTATCGGGTGCCATTCCACAGGTACTACAGAGCTCGAGTTAGCCCAAGCATCCATGTGACAATATTCAAATGTTATTTGCAAATTTGTAAAATTGTATACCTCTGATTTGTGATAATTTGGACATTGTAACACTTGTAATTGTAACAAGTATATGGAATAAAAGTTTTGATTTTTCCTGTATTTTCTGTGAATGTGACTATTTTGAAGTACGGATCCTGGATTGTGTCTCAAATTTTAAGTATAGGGATTTGGGGAGCTACAATAAAATTGAGATTTATTTTGGGATTAAATAAAAGGTAATTTATAATTGATTAAGAGACATTTAATTATCTTGTCTATGGTTGTATTATGAGATTTAAAAATTGAATTAAGAAGAAAATTTGGGATTGAGTTGAATATAAAAATTGAGTTTTGGGACTAAATAAATACTAATTTACATTTTAATTAAGAAGAAAATTTTGATTAATTTGACTAGAGGTATTCTAAAAATTATATTATTTGGATTAAACTCGGTCTAGAGTTAATTTGAGTTTGTTAAAGAATAAATTGGAAGTAGAATATCATATTGTTTGGGAAAAGAATCTATTGAATGTAATAGGTTAAGTTTGTCAATTTACAACTTCATTGAAATTCCTTTTAGAAGTGGTGGATAAATTATCTATTATTACACAGAGAATATTTAAGTGAAATGTTGGATAAGACTATGAAACTAGTTATACAAATAACTTAGTTGCGTGAACAAGGGAATAATTTGATATGTGAATGAATGAAGCTTTAAAATGTGAATAAAAAGGGGTATGGATAACCTATGATGTTGTGAACACGAAATATGTAGATTATAGGGGCTAAGTGAGACCCAGAGTACCGGCAAAGTGATGAGTGAAATTTGAGAAGTGGCCAATATGGGGTATCGTTCCTGCTATATTGTTTAAGACTGGTAGGAGGGTTAGCTAGCTCTAGGTTGTAATATTATTTATGTTTGAACTTAAGGATAGGCACTATAATAAGATATGATAGAAACAACGACGAACATGTCCGTTAAAGAATGTGCAGCTCCTAGGGGTTCAAGATCGAGGAATACGCCCGGCAAATCTATGTATATGGGCTAGGGGTATGTCCGCCTATCAATGAAAAGGCCGATAAAGAGTCTACAGTTTATAGGAATGGTCGAGACCGAGGATACGCCCGGTAAATCCACGGTGTGTGGGCTAGGGGTATGCCGGTAATGTCCGTAGTTGTGGGAGATCGATTTGCTATGGTTCGTGGCTGAGGATACGCTCGGTAAATCCACTATATGTAGGCTAGGGGTAGGCCGGTAAGGTCTAATATCCCGGGGGTGTGACTCATCGGTGACTATGCGTTGGAGTATATTCATTGGGTTAGGTATGACATAACGTGGGATGTAAACCCTATAATGAGGAGTACGTTAAGGGCTTGCCCTCGGACCTATGTAGTATGGGATGCATAGAATTTGAACAAGTGTGTATTAGTGTCATCTCAAGTATAAATGACTGCATTAGGCATTAAGCTCATGTCATACACTGAAACGACTAGGATAGTCACTTTTCCTGTTTGCATTTAAGTTTGTATTTTGCTAAATTAAAGAGTCGCAGTATTGTAGCATTGCGCCAGTTGTATGCAGGTGACGTGCCCACAGTTTCCCAGTTGCAGGATTGGACTTGGCATGGACTTGATGTCACTATGATGAGTTGTTACAAGATTGAAGAATTGTCATTATCGTAGATTGTATTGTATTAATTTACTTCCGTTGTGCTGTTGTAAAGAACATTGTTGTAATAAAAAGTTTTAAATTCCTTATATTTTTATACGAATTGAAGTATAAGATCCTGTATTTGCTACGAATAACCTGTGTTTGGAGTTCGGGGCGTTACATACATTCCTTTTGATAGCTGCCCTTTCACGAACTTCATCAAGGAGGTCTAGGTTGGCCCTGAGGCCGTTTGAGTTCAACTCCTCATTAAAGCACTTAATTCGTGGAGAGGACAGTCTGACTTCTAGAGGAATTATAGCTTTGGTTCCGAAGATCAGGTTGAAGGGCGACTCGCCCATCGGAATCCCCTTGGTCGTTTAGTAGGACCACATCACACTGCATGCTCATCAACCCACAACCCCTTGGGGGACATGTCCAATCGTATCTTGAGACCGTTGAGGATCTGATGGTTGGCATTCTCGGCTTGACCATTAGACTGGGGGTGTGAGATTGAGGAGAACCTCTACAGAATTCCCAGGTCTTCAAAGATCGTGCGGAAGTTTTTGCTAGAAAACTTGGTGCCATTGTCGGTGATAAGGATCCGAGGGTCCCAAACCGGCAGATAATGTGGTTCCAAAAGAATTGCTGGGCCTGATGCTCGTTGATAGTAGCTAAGGGTTCTGCTTTGACCCACTTCATAAAGTTGTTGATGGCCACAATTAGAAAATGCTTTTGACCTGTCGCTTTGGAAAATGGGCAGACCAAATCCATTCCCCACATGGAGAAGGGGTCTAGACTAGACAGCAATTTATGCTCGACCTGGGAAACGTGCTTGACTTAGGAGAACATTTGGCATAGATTGTATTTCTTAACGAGATCCTGAGCATCTTGTAAGAGGGTCGGCCAATAGTAACCGCGATTGAGTACATTTCTTCCAACCGATCTACTGCCCATATGGCAATGTCCAATCCCCAAATTCTTTTCTTTGAGGGCGCACTTGGCTTCCTCCGGGGTCAGGTATTGGAGGTAGGGTCTCTTGTCAACTTTCATATATGACCACTTGAAGAGCACATCATTAATGAGAACAAACCTCTCAGCCATGACCTAGACCTTTTTTGCTTCGGACAGATCCTGTGACAGTTAGCCATTTCTCCAAAAGTTCATGATCAGATCCATCCATGTTGTTGGAGGTGTTGGTGACTTGAGACAGAGGACTTCGGGGTCATCCTTGTGGATGCTCAGTTGATCGAGGACTTCCACCAAGACCGTGTGGTCAAGGCCCTCGAAGGAGGATGATGCCAACTTGGATAACACGTCAACCCTGCTGTTTTCTTCATATGGAATCCTAACGAGCAAGGTTTCTTCGAAATATGCCAAAAGGAGTCGGACGTATGCCAAGTACTGGACCATTTGGGTGTTACGAGCCCCATAGTCCCCTACGACTTGATTGACCACATGTTGGGAGTCTCTGAAGGCTTTGACCCTTTTGGCCCCAGAGTTCGATCATTAGTGCCTCATATTCCTCTTCAGTGTTGAAGGCTAGAGAGTTTAGGCGAAGGGAATATTAGAAGACGCAGTTGTGTTGTTCAGTATGAGGTCGGCTCCTCTACTTTCTTCGCACAATGAACCATCTATGTAAAGTTCCCATATAGGTTCGTCCTCTTGAACCACAGATGCCTCAGGGATGGTTCATTCGGTTATGAATTCACCAAGGGGTTGCCACTTGACGGCGGTCCTAGGATTATAGCTGATGTCAAGTTGAGAAAGCTCAATGGACCATTTGATCAAGTGGTAGGAGTTCTGCAGCTTGTCGAGGAATTGCTTAAGAGGTTGGTCCGTGAGGACCTGAATAGAATGCGCTTGAAAATAGAGGCAAAGGTTCCTCGCAGCCATGACAAGGGCATAGACCACCTTTTCTATCTTAGCATAACGCAGTTCGGCATTGCAGAGGACTTTGTTGACATAGTATATAGGTCTTTGCCCCCCACCATCTTCTCTGAGGAGGACGACATTGAGGGCATGCTCAGACGCTACCAGGTAGAGATACAAGACCTCACCCAGGTCAATTTTGCTGAGGAAAGGGGGGTTAACGAGGTATTGCTTCAGCTGGTCAAAGGCCTGCTACTGAGGTTCTCCCCACTCAAAGTTCTTCGCCCCCCCCCCCCCCCCCCCCCGGAGGGCCTTGAAAAAGGGCATGGATTTTTTGCCAGACCTTGACAGAAAATGCTCGATGGCTGCGAGCTGACAAATGAGTTTATGAACCTCATTTACATTCTTCAGAGGGGCCATGTCCAGTATGGCCCATATTTTTTCAAGGTTCGAATCTATTCCTTGTTGGCTTACCATAGAGCCAAGGAACTTCCCTGAAGTTATGCTGGAGGTGCACTTGGATGGATTGAGTCTCATGTTATGCACTCTGAGGACTCCAAAGGCCTCCTTAAGGTCTTTGACGTGGTCCTCTACCCCGAGGCTCTTGACGAGCATGTCATCCACGTATACTTCCATGTTCCGGCCTATTTGCTCCTTAAAGACCCAGTTAACGAGACTCTGATATGTGGTGTTGACATTCTTCAGGACGAAAGGCATGAAACAATAGCAGTATAGCCCCTATTTCTTCGGGATGTCCGGAGGGAACATCCAAATTTGATTGTACCCCAAAAAGTCATCATGAAGCTGAGGAGCTTGTGCCATGACGTCGCGTCGATAAGAGCATTGATGCTCAGGAGGGAAAGGGGTCCTTTGGGCACGCATTGTTTAGGTATGTCAAATCAATATAGATCCTCCACTTGCCACTAGATTTCTTCACCATTACGACAATGTCTAACCACTCTGGGTAGCTTACCTCTTGAATGAAGTGGGCAGAGAGGAGTTTCTCCACCTCTTCCTTCACTGCTTGTTGCCTTTCAGGGGTAAATATCTGGTGCCTCTGTTGTACCAGCTTGGAGTCCGGATGGACGCTAAACTTATGCATAATGAGGTCCTCCGAGATCTCGGGCATATCCGAGGGGGTCCAGGCGAACAAGTCTCGATTCCGCCGGACACAGCTTAAGCCGTCCTCTTTGAGGCCAGGGGGGACTTTCTCACTTAGAAGCATTTAGCCAGGCCTACTTCGGAGAAATGGACATCCTCCAACTCGTCCACTAGCTCAGAGCTGAAGGAACTCTGATTGGAAAGGAGTTCGACTTCGTCGAAATGGATGACTGGGACCCCCACTATGGACATATAGCAAGCCATGGCATCCACTTGGTTTCCCTTGACAACCCCAGCCCCAGACTTAGTGGGGAACTTCATTGTCATGTGGTAAGCCGAGGGCACTGCCTGGAGAGAAACGAGGCTAGAACGTCCGAGGATGGCATTATAAGCAGCTTTGACATTGACTACCATCAAATCCATTACCTCGATTTAGGAGGTCGGGGATTTGACGTCAGTGACGTCTGCGGTGATGATACCCTCCATCTGAACTAGTGAGCCCGAGAAACCGTGCAGTGTGTACCGACAGGCTTTAACCTCTCTCAAGAGTGTTTCAACCCCTTGAAGGCAGAAAGAAAGAGTATATTAACCGAAATTCCATTGTCCACAAGAACAAGGCAGACCTCATGGTTTGCCAGGCTAATGCTAATGACCAAGGCATCACAATGAGGAACCCTGATGCCTTCGAGGTCCTCGTCCGAGAATGAGACCGACCACTCGTGACCTCAAGTGGGAGGGCAGTTGTGGACCGAACTGACTTCCTGGATGAAGGCCTTGCTGGAGGAGTTTGAGTCTCCCCCCGTGGGTCCTCCATGAATGCAGTAGAGGATGGCCATCTTTTCATTGTTCTAGGGTTCAGACTCCACTTCCGACCGCACCTCAGAGAGGAGGAAAGGCTCTAGGACCATCTGGAGTGAACTTGGAAAACTACCCTCTCTGTATGAGGGCCTCAATTTCATCTTTTAGAGCCTGACATTTATTGATTTCGTGGCCGTGATCTCGATGGAAATGGCAGTAGAACTTCAGTCCCTCTTCCTGTTGTTATTGGACTGAGGGGGGTGTCGGATCAAACCCCTCTTCCTCCACCTCCACCAGGATGGTGGAGACACTCGCGTTAAGTGGAGTGAACTTCTCAAAGTGAGGGACCGAAGGGAGGTGCCTCTGCCCGGAGGTGTCCTTCTGGGCCTTCCTCGAGGCTTCAGAATAATACGTCTTTCTCTTCCCCTGGGCCGGGGATTCTTTCCGGCCTCCTTAGTGCAAGGCCTCTTCAGCTAGTTACGAAGGAGGTTGGGGAATTCGGTGGGTGGCTTCTTAGCCAAGGAGGCCTTTAATAAGTCATGCCAGATGTTGTGCCAAAAAGCAGCAGAAGTAACCATGGCATTGAGGGAGGAGAAAAATCGATCTTCAGCCATGAATCCCCAGATGTAGTCCCAAAAGGGACTACCGATCCTTCTTTGAGGTCAAGCGGGGAAGCGCTCGTCTGTTCAGCCTTACAGCTAGTTACGAAGTGAGTGATGAAGCTCTCCTCAAAATGGTTGAATAAGAAATGGAGATTGGGGCAAGTCAGGAGTACCACTCCCGAGCAGGTCCCCGTACTGTTGCTAGGAATGTGCGACAGAAGTGGACATCTGGTGCGCTGTGAATCATCATGAGGGTTTTGAACCCCTCGATGTGATCAGCTAAATCTGACTCACCGTTGTAGGTCTCGAATGCTGGAGGCTTAAAGCAAAGCTCCTCGGGACCGAGCTTGGAGGATGTGGGAGGAGATGGGAGGTTGGACTGGATGGCATCATCTCCCTGAATGCATGCTGTTGTCTCCTATTCGGCAAGCTGATCATCCATCTCCTACAGTCACTTAAGGACCACAGCTTCACGTCCCTCAGATCGGGCCGACCAGTAGGAATCTTCGTGCTCTATCCCCCTGGTGCTGGGATTGTCAGTTTAACGATCGTTCTGAGCCCCACCTCAGATGGCTTTAAGGACTTCATTCCGAAACTCTAGAAACTTGACCCTCATCACAGGGCTTCCTTCTCTGCGACCGTTTGGGGGTTGGCAGTCCCTCGGGGAGTGACTGAGCTCATTTTCCCGACTTTGGGAGGAGTGGCAGCTTTGGCTAGAAGGATGATTTGAGGGGCCCTCATTTCTTGAGTAGTTGAGGTGATGGCAAAGGTCCTACTTGTTCTGTCGATTGCTGAGGACGGTTTGGTGGTCCGAAACTATTGGACGGTCGGCCCGTCGTGCGAATGAGTGAGAGGTGCTCGGAGTCGGCCTCTGCTGATGCTCATCCTATGCCTGTTGCGAAGCCTGAGTGACCGAACAACTATAAGATGGAGCCTATGCTGACGCTCGTCCCATGCTTATTGTAGATCCTGAGTGACCGGACAACTATGAAATGTATAAGGAGGAGGAGGTGGAGGGAATGGGCATGACGCCCTACTGTTCTAGTCTTCTTGGCCTTGGGGGCCATGGGAGAAGATGGCTATGGTGTAGGATCGGAGTCAGAGGCTAGATCTGATGTTCCCACAGATGGAGCAAATCTAATGCTGTTGTTTTTGGGTGTGGGAGCAATAGATAGTGAGTTCTCTTGTTGGAGAGGGGAAGCAGATCTTAGCAGCCAATCTGGTCCTGATGACAAGATAGTGTGTGGTTGAATGTTTCTGACCTGGTGGTGGTTGGTAGCCATTAAACACCTCAAAAATCCTGAAACACCGGGAGCATCCTCAGCGACAGGCCCTCTGATGATCAAGTCAATAAAGCAAAGTTTAAAGTGGGATTAGGTGGTAAAACCATGATTACCTGGTAACAGTGGAGGAAGGCCTGTATTTATAGGCTAGTGAAAATCTGTTTGGGAAAGATTCCCAGCTACCTAATTAGATTTCCCATATTAGGGATTTGATGGGGCAGTTAATCGCTTGATTTTGGGGAATTTAATTACTTGTCATAAATGACCGGTCAACTACCTCCTTGTGGGCTGAGCAAAAATGGAGGGCCTGTGGAAGGCCCACAATCTATCCTCGTGCTTGAGGTTATTCATGTGCACCTCGTGATCTGCGATAGGATCAAACGGTGGGGATCAACCACAATTTTTACCCGTATCAGCGGCATAGAATTCCGACCAAGCGCACATTAGAAAGAGCATTGTGTGCATTTTTGTTTGTGCATTAGATTCCAGGATCAAGGCATTCACTTATTTACTTAAAATAGATGTACTGTCACATGATTTTGGCATCAAATTTGTTGGTTGTTGAGAACTAGAAGATCTCTATTGTTGCTAGCATTGCGGTGGTTGTATTCAACTGACGTGCCCATAGTTTGGAAGATTTATAGGATTCGTGTTCAGTAGGTGGTATGGACTTGAGTTTGTCGCAGACTCTAGTGGAAGACTGAAGCTTGAATATTTTAACAATTTGTAATTTAATGTGTCAAATTCTCTTATATTTGTATTGAATGATGATGTATTAAAGTTTTTAAATTTTCCCTATAATTTGTACTGTGTTTGTGCTAAATTGAAGTAAAAGATTCTAGATGAGTCACGAATGTTCTGTGTATGGAATTCGGGGCATTGAAGTCATAGTGCAGGAGCTGGGAGCGGCATTAGCCTAGTTGATACTTCAACCTACATTGAGAGACCAAATTGTCGAAGGCCAGAAGTTCGATCCAGAGATACAGAAGATGAAGGAAAATGTTCTGGACGACAAGTTATCAAAATTTTGGGTGCAGGACGGAGTACTCTGGTTAGGAGAGAGATTGTGTGTACCTGAGAAGACGAACTTGAAAGAGAGCACTATGCAAGAAGCACAAACCACTTTGATGTCAAAACATCTCGCTAGTACCAAGATGGATAGGGACATCAAGAAACACGTTGGGTGGTCATGCATTAAAAGGGATGTAGCAGACTTCGTAGCTAAGTGTATCACTTGTTAGCAAGTCAAGGAAGAGAATCGGAAGTATGAAGGAACACTGCAGCCGTTACCAATTCTGGAATGAGAGGGAGAATATCAGAGCATGGACTTCATCACTGGCTTACCTACGGAACTGGAGGGTAATGATTCGATATGTGTGATAGTGGATCGGTTGACCAAATCAGCGCATTTCTTGGTAATGATGATTACTTGGTCGCTAGAAAAATTGGCGGAAGTATACAACAAATGGATAGTGAGACTTCATGGAGTACCAGTATGAATTGTCTTCGATTGTGGTGCAAGGTTCACTTCACAATTTTGGAAGAGTCTGGAGGAAACCATGGGGACTATGACCAACTTTAATACTGCTTTCCATCTCCAAACAGATGGATAAACTGAGAGGGTGAATCGAATACTGGAAGATTTGTTGAGATCGTGCCATATGGATTTTTGAGGGAGCTAGGAGAGGTACTTAGCACTGGTAGAGTTCTCTTATAACAACAATTATCAAGCGAGTATTGGCTCGGCAGCGTATGAGGCATTGTATGTGTAACATCCCGAATTCTAAATAAGACCGAATTCGAAGTTCCACAGGATCTTTACACTTCACTTCGTACAATTTTACAAGGAAAAACTTTTATTACATCAAAGTTACATTTAAAAGGCAGAAGCAAATTACAACAATTACATGAATGAAATAAACAACACTTGAATAATTCTTTTAGCATCAATTCCTCTTTAGTCTTTTTCATTCACTTTATCCTGCATAGAAACTGTGGGCACGTCAGTTCATTCAACTGACTCTAGGATATAATACATCAATTTCTCTTACTTAGAAAGCACACACCTATCACAAAGCAAACTAAGGGGGACTACCCTAGTGATGTCGTATGTGAATGGACACTTAATCCTTAATGCAGTTATTTATGTTACATGACACTAATGCACACTTGTTCGGATTCTATGCATCCCATACTACATAGGTCCGAGGGCAAGCCCTTAATCGTTCTTCATCTTGTAGGATTCGATCCCTCGCCATGACTTAAACTACTACGGTAACTACGGTAAGTATCCTAGGTATTCTATGAGTTACGAGCCCACGTCCAGATATCTTGGAGAGAACCCCACGCACTGACACATGACTCATCATGCAGGCATCATGTGGTCAACTCACCTCTGCCATGGACCATGGCACTACCCGTAGTCACCAAATACCCCACAAGCGTCGCCACCGGGACGGTACTCTGGAGTAGTATCCATGCACTAATCATGACGCATCATGAGGACATCCTGTGAACACTCTCATGCCGCCAATCCAATGACCCTCATACTCATGTTTTTCTCTTACGTTCATCACATCTCCACTATGTATCTAAATCCTTAGGTAATTGAATCATGAATAAAAATCAACATTCTAGAATTTAGCGTTACCCCTACATCGGTCTTAAAATATCAATCATTATCCACGACCCAAACTTGACCACAATTATCACATTTTCTTTTCAAAACTTTCATTCCTGCCGGTGTGAGGACTTAGCTAAGGCTCTAGTCTCAGTTCTCTTTTCATGTTCATTATACTTGTTCACAAATTTCACAATTCATCTTGTTTCTTTTTAATTAATTTTCCATGCACAACTTGCATATTCTTAGACAATTTCACATTAAATTTTACTCAATAATTTGTAAGTCAACAATCTCATCTTGAGCTCTTCACAATTATTTCTATGTTCAACAAATCATTATATTTTTATCTTTATTTACAAAAGAATCATATCCAAGGATTTTATTAATTCTTATTCTCAAATTTCACTTCTATTTTAACTAAGCTGACTAGGAAGGATAAGAAGTTTTGTTGGTCTGATGATTGCAGTGAGACTTTTGTTGAGTTGAAGGGCAGATTGACGTCAGCACCAGTGTTGACTATTCCAAATGTTTCAGGCAAATTTGTAATTCACTGTGATGCTTTTGGTAAGGGTCTTGGAGCAGTTCTGATGCAGAAGGGCCGAGTCGTTGCATATGCATCGAGGCAGTTGAGGCCGCATGAGAAGAACTATCCGACTCATGACTTGGAGTTAGCGAAAGTGGTCTATGCTTTGAAGGTGTGGGGACATTATTTACTTCGGGACCAAGTGAAGATCTTTACAGACCACAAAAGTTTCAAGTACGTCTTCACCCAGAAGGAGTTAAACATGCGGCAAAGGCGTTGGTTGGAACGTATGGCCGATTATGATATCAGTTTGCAATACCACCCTGGTAAAGTGAACTTGGTGCAGATGCTTTGAGCAGGAGACTGAAAGCTATGTTCCTTACTCAACAGAGGGATCTGATTGAGCAGATGCGGAGGTTGGAGTAGGATGTTTTGTTGCCGAGTTCTGATCGGAGTTGTTTGGTGCACCAGCTTCAGTCGTCTCTTGTTGATCAGATTAAAGAGGCGCAGGCTGGTGATGCACAGTTGCAGGGTTTTCGAGTGGAGGTTGATTCTGGGTCCAGAACGGATATGGTTATTCATGCTGATGGATCGCTTCATTTTGGGTCCGGGTTATGTGTCCTGAAGGGTGAAGTTCGTCAGAAGTTGCTTGTGGAAGCCCACCAGTCCTCCCATTCCATCCATCCTAGCGGTACTAAGATGTATCACGATTTGAAGCTTCATTTCTGGTGGCATGGTATGAAGGGGGCTGTGGCTCGGTTTGTTGCTCAGTGTTTAATCTTCCAGCAGGTTAAGGCAGAGCATCAGAGGACTGCTGGACTTCTTCAACCGCTTCCTATTCCGGAGTGGAAGTGGGAACATATCATTAAGAATTTTCTGACCATTTTGCCGAGGAGTCCGAAGGGTCATAATGTCATTTGGGTGATTGTCGACCGTTTGACGAAGAGTGCTCACTTCATTCCTTTTTGTGTCGGACAGTCTACTGAGAGCCTAGCTGATGGGTACATGTAAGATATTGTCAGACTTCATGGGGTTCCAGTCAGTATTGTATCCGACAGAGATACAAGATTCAGATCTCAATTTTGGGAGAGTCTTCAGAGCAGTTTGGGGATTAAATTAAAGTACAATACAACTTTTCATCCCCAGACTGATGGACAGTCATAAAGGACCATCCAGATTCTTAAGGACATATTGAGGTCCTCTATGCTGCAATTCGGTGGATCTTGGGAGGACCATTTGCATCTCGTAGAGTTCTCGTACAATAACAGCTTTGAAGCCAATATTAAAACTGCACCATTCGAGGTACTTTATGGGCGGAAGTGTAGATCATCAGTGTGCTGTGATGACATTGGTGAGAGGAAGTTGTTGGGTCGAGAGTTGATCACCAGGACAGTTGATGCAGTGATTCAGATCTGGAAGCATTTGCAGGCAGCTCAGGATAGGCAGAGGCGATGGGCTGATGTCCATCGGAGAGCTTTGGAGTTTGAGGTTGGTGACCATGTTTTCCTAAAGGTATCTCCTTAGCGCTGTGTCATTCGGTTCGGTGGTGGGGGCAAGCTCAGCCCTACGTTTATTGGACCGTTTGATATTGTGGAGCGAGTAGGCAAGGTGGCCTATCGTCTTGCATTGTTGCCAGATTTATCAGGAGTGCACGATGTTTTCCATGACTCACATCTCAGGAGATATATCCGAGATGAGAGCTACGTGATCGACTATTTTGAGTTGAACGTTCGGCCGAATTTGACTTGTGAGATTCGCAGTTGCTATTGTGGATCGGCGGGAGAAAGTGCTTAAGAACAAGGTCATCAAGCTAGTTCGTGTTTCTTGGAATCCTCACTCACCCAGTGAGTCGACTTGGGAGCTGGAGAAGGAGATTCGGCAGAAGTTTCCTCATCTCTTTTGTGTAGCTTTTTGTTTTATTTTTTCTTTTCTTTTTGGGGTTACCCTATGTATCTTCTTGTTGAATTTCGATGACGAAATTATTTTTGTTAGGTGGGTAGGATTTGTAACCCCTGTTCCCCATTTTTTGTATTTTTGAGCATTTTTTTCTTTTTTGTGTATTTCTCTCTCTGTCTGTTTGGGACTGTATATTGGATCTTATTTTTTTCATTATATTTATTTGTTTGATTGTGTTCTCTTTTATCGATCTTCTTGTCTCCTTCGTCAGTCTTGTGTTTCGTCTTCCTTTTGTTCGAGCTGTTATTTTTGATCTCCTGTATTTTATTTGTTCATTTTTATTATTTTGTTCTTTTGCTCTATCTTGATTTTGATCCATTCATACCCCTTTTAAAAATCCTAACTTCAATCCACTTACTCTTACCCATTTATCAATTAATACCTAAATCCATTTAACTTAACCCTATAACCCTCTAACCTAATTCTTATACCCTGTTAACCTATTAAACCCACACCCATGCCCATCAAAACCCATTACGCCTATAAGCCATATACCCGAAACCCACTTACCATCAGCCGTCATCTTCCTTAAGCTTAACCATAATATTTTTTCCCCATATATAAACCCATGCTCTGTATTTTCCCCTGTTCACCTGTAATACCCTAATTTTCCAAATATATGAAAGATTATTTATTTTTATACATGGTGTGCATGTGTAGTATGTTGACTATTATTTTTAGCATGATGTGTAAGAATATAATTTTTTCTAAGCCCAAATGTTAGTTTACTTATTTTCCTTTTAAAATAATTATTTTTGGCCCAATTAATTTTAGCCCATGAAATTAAACCCTTTTATTATTTTCTACAACTTGTAATGTGTAGCACTCCTTTTAAAGACTTATTATTTTATGTACAAGTTCTTGTAGGGGTGATTTGTGCATGCACGTGCATTTCACATACACGTGCATTGAGCACTATTCTTGGCCGGATTTGAGTGGAGAAGTAGGTGTGAGTTATGGGTAGTTATGTGGAGTGTGGGTGGTTATCACAACTCCCTAGTCCATCCTAGCCCTTGATCCCATAACTATCTACTAAATCCTGGCCCTCCATCTACTCAAATTTGTATATAAATACCCCCTCTCATTCATTATTTCTTTTACACTAAAATCCTATTGTAAGAGAGGTATTTTTGTGAGAGAGTTGTGTGTGCTTTCTGTGGAGGCCGGGCATCATCTTCCGAAGGCTTCGGTGTGGAACAAGGAGCAAGGAGCAAGGAGTGCTGCGTCGCATTAAGGAGCTTTTTGCTGGATTCGATTACTTCGTCAAATAAGGTGGGTGATTCTCAGGACTTCTAAAGTAGAAGATATGCCATATTTGTGATGATTGTTATTATGCTTATGAGAAGTAAATTCAAACGTACTAGAATTGCTTGAGTATGCTTATGATGATAATTGTGGAAGACTAATAGTGAAATAATAGCACTGCAATCAATGACGAATTGGGTCGGTACAGTAGACTGTCGTTGGATAAGTCGACTGGTACAAGACACCTGTTACATAATTTGTTAGGAGTTTCATGACATAAATGTGTATAATTAAAATGAAATAGTAAGGCTAAAGTCATATTCTTCATGGTATACATGACTGAGGAGCCATGAGCATGTGGAAAAAGAACTAGTGATGATTAACAAACTAAGAAGGATCTGTGCAGTCGACTGGTGTTATGAACCGTCGACCGAGGCTCTGCCTAAACTATGAATGATCCAGTAGTTTCATGAAATGAAGTATTTTTCTATTGTGTTATTCTAGTGTAATGGATTGAGATTAATATTTTCATCTCTGCAAGAAAGTTATGAATAAGTATAAATGTATGTTTAAAACACTTCCTTGTAGAAAAGACAATATTAGTGACTTGAAATTCCATGTTACGATGTTACTGAACAGTAAGAAACTTTGTACTTATGAGACATGAACGCATGTATACTGTAAATTGACATCATGATGCAAATGCATGTAAGAACTGTAAGGAAGATAATCCCTTAATTTGAAATATGAATCTGTTCAGTCGACTAATGCGAGTAGCAAGTCGACTGAGCTGAGCGTGGAAAAGTACTGTTGAGACCAGGACAGACGACTGATTTGTTGACAATTGACTGTCACGGGAATAATATTTTGAACATGAAAAGTTGCGGGACAGCCGACTGGCCATGTGCAGCAGTCGACTCTCCCGAGTGTTTATGAAGAACTTGTATTGACTGTATAAGTCGACTGGTCTTTTTTCAAGGCGACTGTACAGAGTAGATTTTGATATGACAGAGATTTCATTTTTTGATTACTGCTAAGAGTTGTGAACCTCATGATTGATGTTGATGAACTCTTTCTATTGCTGTATGAATTTATATGAATCATAGTTCGAATTGAGAAATTCACATGAAATGAGTCATACTTTGAATGAAGAATTACATGAATATGAAAATTAAGAACATGATATGCTGAGGCAATGAAAATGAATTCATGAGTTGGAATTGCTCAAATTGGAAGTTGTGAATTAGAAATTGAACAAAGGAGTAGTTAAGTCTCCCCCGGCAATGGAAATGAAATGAGAAATGAGAATTTAAAGACCAAGGTTGGTCATGTATTGAAATGAATGAATAAGTCCGGTTGAGTGGAGAGGCTAACTCCAGAACTTTGATTTTTATTCATGATTCTATTAAAATAAGGACGAGTACATAGTGGAGATGTGATGAAAGTAAGAGAAAAACATTAGGTATGAGGGCTATTGGGTAGCGGCGAGAGCGTATCCCAGGAATTCCCATGATGAGTCTGGGTGAGGATATTACTCCAGAGTACCGTCCCAGTAGCGACGCTCGTGGGATGTTTGAAGACTACGGGTGGTGTCATGTCTATGGTGAGAGCTGAATTACCACAGGATGTCTGCATGATGAGTCTTGTCAGTGATGGGATTCCCTCCAGAGTGCCTAGACATGAGTTCGTAGGTCGGAAAATATCTAGGATACTTACCGTAATTACAGTAGGAGATTAAATCATGGCGAGGGAATGAATCCTATAAAAAAATGAAGAACGATTAAGAGGCTTGCCCTCGGACCTATGTAGTATGGGATGCATAGAATCCGAACAAGTGTGCATTAGTGTCATGTAAATTAAATAATTGCATTAAGGATTAAGTGCACAATCACAACACGACATCATTAAGATTTCCCTCTTTTCTTTTATTTTGAATGTGAACAAGTTTGTGATTTGTTAAGAAATGAGAATCGTTATACTGTTTCTGGCATAGAGAGGATGACCATGTATAACTATCGTCGGTTGAATAAACTGACGTACCCACAGTTTTGTATGCAGGATAAATTACATGTTAAAGAGGAATGGATGCATAAAGATTTTTACCATGTTGTTGTACATTTATGTAAATGTTGTAAATTTTTACTTCCGCTGTGCAAATGAAAAGTGTAAAATGTGATGTAAACTCTGATGTAAAGTGAAAGTTTGAATTCCTTGTAAAGTTGTACTGAAGAAAGTGAAAAGATCCTGTAGAACATCTCGAATTCAGTGTATTTGGGATTCGGGGCGTTACAGAGTGGTATCAGAGCCACGCTTTCTACGCTTTCTACACTTGTACAAATTTATAAGGAACGACACCCTAGAAGTGGACATTAGAGTGTGTGTTTGAGTTTAGAGATTTAAATGTAAGTGACTTACATTTGTGTTTTTCTATGACTTATGCTTCTCCCTCTCTATTCTAAGATGGCTGATCACTTCGACCCTGCTGGAGATGACGACTGGCATATCATTGAGGAAGAGTACCATCCTGGACAGGCTGATTCTGAGGACGAGTATCACCCTGGGCAAGCAGATTCTGATGAGGAGGAGTGGCCTGAATCTCGAGAGATTACCCCACCTCCAGACTCATCTAACGATTCTTCTTCTGATGAAGAAGAGGGACCAGTTCTGAGTAGCACTGTGGCTTCTCTTCAGAGGCAGGTGGAAACTCTGTGAGAGAG
The DNA here is from genome assembly GCA_017893485.1 of Hemerocallis citrina. Lineage (NCBI taxonomy): Eukaryota > Viridiplantae > Streptophyta > Magnoliopsida > Asparagales > Asphodelaceae > Hemerocallis > Hemerocallis citrina. The sequence goes on from CM030366.1 coordinate 21,683,898, forward strand.
AGTTGGAGTATTGGAAGCTCAACTGGCGAAGCGAAATGATGATTTTTCTGTTCTCAGTCACCGAGTATGGGAACTTGAGAAGAGAAAGAACCTGACAGACGTGCTGAAGGATGAAGTTGATGAACTACGGGGAGAACTTCGAGAAGCGAAGAGGAACCGTAGGAGTTAGATTGTTGTAGCTGCTATTTCTTTTATTCTGATGTTAAGAAATGTTTTAATTCGAATGTATAAAGTATGGAATTCAATGAAATGCAAGTTGATTTAAGTTCTTGTCTTAAACTTCGAATTTAATGGATCTTTTGCATCAGAATATGTCGAGAAGAGAAGCCAGGAATGGGGAAGGTTTGGATCTGGAGACCGAACTTGCAAGGGTCTACCAGACGCTTAATGCAGTGGCTATGAACCAAGGAAGGGGGCCGGTGAATCCAGTGCCCGAGGCGATTAAGCTGGTGGAATCGTTCAAACGAATGAAACCACCTATATTCGAGGGAAAGTCAGACCCAGATGCGGCTGACAACTGGATTCGTCAAGTGGAGACGATCTTCGAGGTGTTGGAGACCCCTGAGGGTAGCAAGGTCAAGTTGGCGACTTTGCAGCTGGAGAAGGATGCAGCTGTTTGGTGGCAGTCGATGAAGAGGACCATGGGAGGCATGTTGCTTGGCTGGGAGGAATTTCTGGAAGAATTCCACAGTCATTATTTCCCCTCCGACGTCCAGGAGAAGAAGGCAATGGAGTTTCTGTCACTTCAGCAAGGCAGCATGTCAGTGAGGGAGTATGAGACTAAGTTTACTCAGCTCTCCAGGTATGCTCCAGAACTGGTGATGGATGAGGCGATAAAGGCTCGCAAGTTCGAGCATGGTCTGAGGCCGAGCTTGAGATCCCGGATGATACCTCTTGGTATCAGGCGATTTGACAAGCTGGTGAAGAGGGCGGCAGCGACGGAAGCGGATATGGAGCAGTTCCATGTTGCTCAGCACCAGAGGAACAACTGGCAGTCCGGAAAGAGGCCCGCCAATTCTTGGAGTTTCAAGGGACAACCATCTGCACAAAGGTTCAAACCGACAGGGGCGAACGCTATCAGTGTGGCTGGAGGACCTGGAAGCAGTGTGGTGAGACCTTCTGCAGTCACTTGCTACAACTGTGGTGAGACGGGACATTACAAATCTCAATGTCTCAAACCACGGGCTGGCAATCACAATGTGCCAATACAGCAGACTGGGAAGAGGCCGTACCAGCCAGGGCGAGTATTTGCCTTGACGGAAGATGATGCTGAGGAAGCAGATCAGGTCATCTCTGGTACGAGGGCTGATGTTTAGGGGTTTTTGTCATTTCTTCTTCCCGCTCATATTGTGAAACTGTTATGTAATGGTGTGTATTATGTAACAGACGAACTCTATCTTAATGGAATGAAAGCTGTTGTATTGTTCGATACTGGATCCTCTCATACTTTTCTGTCTCCTAGATTTGCTAAAGTGTTGGGAGTTAAACCGAAGATTTTTCCAGGCAAGATCTTAGCAGTAGCTACTCCATCAGGGGAAACTTTGACCACTGATCGGTATTACGCTGATTGCGAGATTGTGATTGGAGATCGAATCTTTGGCATTGATCTGATCAAGCTGACTATCTTGGGAGTCGATGTTATCATTGGCATTGATTGGATGTCGGTGTACAGTGCAAGCATCGAGTGCAAGACCAAGACGGTAACAGTGAAGGCTCCAGGTGGACCTGAAGTCACTTTCCAAGGGAAGCAGAAGTGTTCTAAGCTGGTGGCAACTATGCGCAAGGAAGAGACTCCTGTGGAAGTGCAAGGGATTCCTGTGGTTCGGAACTATCCGACTGTGTCCTTGGAAGATTTTCCTGGGTTACCTCCGCATCGTGATGTAGAGTTCAACATCACTGTCCAACCGGGAAGTGCACCCATTTCTAAGGCGCCATATAGGATGGCTCCAGTGGAACAGGATGAGGTGAAACAGAAGATTGAGGAACTGTTGGAGAAAGGCTTTATTCAACCTAGTGCATCACCTTGGGGAGCACCAGTGCTTTTGGTAAAGAAGAAAGATCGATCGATGAGAATGTGTATCGATTACCGAGAGCTGAATAAGGTCACTGTTCAGAATAAGTATCCTATTCCTCGAATTGATGACTTGTTCGATCGTCTACAAGGAGCAGCTGTATTCTCCAAAATAGATCTTCGATCAGGATACCACCAAGTTCGAGTGAAAGCTGAAGATGTGCACAAAACTGCATTTAGAACTCGGGATAGGCATTACGAATTCTTAGTTATGCCATTTGGAGTGACAAATGCACCCGCCATCTTCATGGATCTGATGAACAGAGTTCTGAGGCCGTTCATTGATTCTTTCGTCGTGGTGTTTATCGATGATATTCTCGTGTACTCCAAGTCAGAGGCGGAGCACACCGAGCATCTGGCAGCAGTTTTGCAGAAGCTGGATGAGCAGAAGTTGTATGCCAAGTTATCCAAGTGTGATTTCTGGAAATCTGAAGTGGCATTCCGAGGTCACATCCTTTCTAAGGAGGGAGTGGCAACTGACCCTCAGAAGATAGAGGCAGTGAGAGATTGGGCTAGGCCTACTACAGTGAAGGAAGTCAGAAGTTTTCTTGGGATGACTGGATACTACAGGAGATTCATTCAAGGTTATGCTCAGATAGCTGTACCGCTTACTGGACTGACCAAGAAGAATGTGAGCTTCAAGTGGACTGAGCAATGTGAGGCGAGCTTTCAGGGGTTGAAAGAGAAGCTGACTACTGCACCTATTTTGGCTCTTCCTAGAGCAAGTGTTGAGTATGATGTCTATAGCGATGCTTCACATCGTGGGCTTGGTTGTGTCTTAATGCAAGAAGGAAGAGTAATCGCTTATGGGTCTAGGTAACTACGACCACATGAGAAAAATTACCCGACTCATGATCTGGAGTTGGCTGCAATTATCTTTGCTTTGAAGCAATGGAGGCACTATGTGTACGGTGAGAAGTTGAATATGCACACAGACCACAAGAGCTTGAAGTATATATATCAGCAGAGGAATCTGAATCTGAGGCAGCGGAGATGGTTGGAAGTGCTCGAGGATATGCGACCTGAGATCAAGTATCATCCTGGAAAGGCTAATGTTGTTGCTGATGCACTTAGTCGCAAAAGCAGTTTGGCCTGTTTGATTACAACTCAGAGGCATCTGATTGAGGAATTGGATCGAGCAGGTATTGAGGTTGTCTTGCAAGGATTGGGAGCATCTTTGGCTCAGTTGAGGCTTCAGCCTACTCTGAATGCAAGGATCATTGCAAGTCAGGAAGTTGATGCTGATATTTTGGAGATGAAGGAGCAGGTTGGTGCTGGCAGGTTGCCCGGATTTCAAACCAGGGATGGAGTGCTGTGGTTCGGAGATAGGCTGTGTGTTCCAAATCAGGCGGACCTGAAAGAGAGTATTCTTCAGGAGGCGCATGCTACTCTTTTGTCGATACATCTTGGGAGTACTAAGATGTACAAAAACATCAAACAGCATTTCTGGTGGTCAGGTTTGAAGCGGGATGTGGCTGATTTTGTTGCGAAGTGTGAGGTTTGTCAGCAAGTCAAAGCCGAAAATCAGAGACCCGGAGGTCTATTACAGCCGTTACCTATTCCGGAATGGAAGTGGGATAACATCAGTATGGATTTCATTACGGGATTGCCTAAGAGTCCTAAAGGCAATGATGCGATTTGGGTTATAGTCGATCGACTGACCAAGTCCGCTCACTTTTTGGCGATGAAACTCACTGCTTCGATGGACAAGTTGGCTGAGTTGTATGTTGGTGAGATTGTCCGACTTCATGGCGTTTCGTTAACTATTGTGTCTGATCGAGATGCGCGGTTTACTTCGTATTTCTGGAGGAGCCTTCAGACAGCTTTGGGTACCAAGATAGATTTCAGCACTGCTTTTCATTTGCAAACCGATGGGCAGACCGAGAGAGTCAATCGTATTCTTGAGGATATGCTTCGGTGTTGTATACTAGACTTTGGAGGCAGTTGGGAAAGACATTTACCTTTGGTAGAGTTTGCCTACAATAACAGTTTTCAGGCTAGCATTGGGATGGCGCCGTACGAAGCTTTGTATGGCAGAAAGTGCAGGACTCCTGTTTGTTGGTATGAAGTTAGGGAGCGTCAGTTGTTTGGTCCTGAGCTTGTACAACAAACTTCTGAGAAGATTTTTCTGATCAGGAAGAGGTTGGTGGAAGCTCAGAGCAGGCAAAAAAGCTATGCAGACAACCGGAGAAGGGACCTTGAGTTTGAGGTTGGTGACTTCGTCTTTCTGAAGGTATCACCTAGAAGGCGGGAAGTTAGCCCCAGAGGTGTGGTTCGATTTGGCAAAGGTGGGAAGTTAGCCCCGAGGTTTATAGGCCCGTATAAGATATTGAAAAGGATCGGGAAAACTGCTTACCGGCTTGAATTACCGGAAGAGTTGTCTCAGGTGCACAATGTCTTCCATGTGTCTATACTGAGAGGTTATATTCCAGACCCGAGTCATCAATTGCCTGAAGTGCCGGAAGGTTTGCAGTTGGATTTGAATTACATCGAGTCTCCTGTAGATATTGTTGACCGTAGGGAGAAAGTCTTGAGGAATAAGACGATACCGATGGTCAAGGTGGTCTGGAGAAACCATTTGGTTGAAGAGGCTACTTGGGAATCTGAGGAGAGGATGTTGAAGGATTATCCTGAGCTTTTTGCTTGATTGTATCTTTGTATCTTTTGGTTCTTGTTGTTGTGTTTTCTGTTTTCTCGCTCTTGACTGTAGTTCCGGGGACGGAACTATTCTAAGGAGGGAGTGATGTAATACCCTGATTTTCCAAATATATGAAAGATTATTTATTTTTATATATGGTGTGCATGTGTAGTATGTTGACTATTATTTTTAGCATGATGTGTAAGAATATTATTTTTTCTAAGCCCAAATGTTAGTTTACTTATTTTCCTTTTAAAATATTTATTTTTGGCCCAATTAATTTTAGCCCATGAAATTAAACCCTTTTATTATTTTCTACAACTTGTAAAGTGCAGCACTCCTTTTAAAGACTTATTATTTTATGTACAAGTTCTTGTAGGGGTGATTTGTGCATGCACGTGCATTTCACATACACGTGCATTGAGCACTATTCTTGGCCGGATTTGAGTGGAGAAGTGGGTGTGAGTTATGGGTAGTTATGTGGAGTGTGGGTGGTTATCACAACTCCCTAGTCCATCCTAGCCCTTAATCCCATAACTATCTACTAAATCCTGGCCCTCCATCTACTCAAATTTGTATATAAATACCCCCTCTCATTCATTATTTCTTTTACACTAAAATCCTATTGTAAGAGAGGTATTTTTGTGAGAGAGTTGTGTGTGCTTTCTGTGGAGGCCGGGCATCATCTTCCGAAGGCTTCGGTGTGGAACACGGAGCAAGGAGCAAGGAGTGCTGCGTCGCATTAAGGAGCTTTTTGCTGGATTCGATTACTTCGTCAAATAAGGTGGGTGATTCTCAGGACTTCTAAAGTAGAAGATATGCCATATTTGTGATGATTGTTATTATGCTTATGAGAAGTAAATTCAAACGTACTAGAATTGCTTGAGTATGCTTATGATGATAATTGTGGAAGACTAATAGTGAAATAATAGCACTGCAATCAATGACGAATTGGGTCGGTACAGTCGACTGTCGTTGGATAAGTCGACTGGTACAAGACACCTGTTACATATTTTGTTAGGAGTTTCATGACATAAATGTGTATAATTAAAATGAAATAGTAAGGCTAAAGTCATATTCTTCATGGTATACATGACTGAGGAGCCATGAGCATGTGGAAAAAGAACTAGTGATGATTAACAAACTAAGAAGGATCTGTGCAGTCGACTGGTGTTATGAACAGTCGACCGAGGCTCTGCCTAAACTATGAATGATCCAGTAGTTTCATGAAATGAAGTATTTTTCTATTGTGTTATTCTAGTGTAATGGATTGAGATTAATATTTTCATCTCTGCAAGAAAGTTATGAATAAGTATAAATGTATGTTTAAAACACTTCCTTGTAGAAAAGACAATATTAGTGACTTGAAATTCCATGTTACGATGTTACTGAACAGTAAGAAACTTTGTACTTATGAGACATGAACGTATGTATACTGTAAATTGACATCATGATGCAAATGCATGTAAGAACTGTAAGGAAGATAATCCCTTAATTTGAAATATGAATCTGTTCAGTCGACTAATGCGAGTAGCAAGTCGACTGAGCTGAGCGTGGAAAAGTACTGTTGAGACCAGGACAAACGACTGATTTTGTGACAATCGACTGTCACGGGAATAATATTTTGAACATGAAAAGTTGCGGGACAGCCGACTGGCCATGTGCAGCAGTCGACTCTCCCGAGTGTTTATGAAGAACTTGTATTGACTGTATAAGTCGACTGGTCTTTTTCCAAGGCGACTGTACAGAGTAGATTTTGATATGACAGAGATTTCATTTTTTGATTACTGCTAAGAGTTGTGAACCTTATGATTGATGTTGATGAACTCTTTCTATTGCTGTATGAATTTATAGGAATCATAGTTCGAATTGAGAAATTCACATGAAATGAGTCATACTTTGAATGAAGAATTACATGAATATGAAAATTAAGAACATGATATGCTGAGGCAATGAAAATGAATTCATGAGTTGGAATTGCTCAAATTGGAAGTTGTGAATTAGAAATTGAACAAAGGAGTAGCTAAGTCTCCTCCGGCAATGGAAATGAAATGAGAAATGAGAATTTATAGACCAAGGTTGGTCATGTATTGAAATGAATGAATAAGTCCGGTTGAGTGGAGAGGCTAACTCCAGAACTTTGATTTTTATTCATGATTCTATTAAAATAAGGACGAGTACATAGTGGAGATGTGATGAAAGTAAGAGAAAAACATTGAGTATGAGGGCTATTGGGTAGCGGCGAGAGCGTATCCCAGGAATTCCCATGATGAGTCTGGGTGAGGATATTACTCCAGAGTACCGTCCCAGTGGCGACGCTCGTGGGATGTTTGAAGACTACGGGTGGTGTCATGTCTATGGTGAGAGCTGAATTACCATAGGATGTCTGTATGATGAGTCATGTCAGTGATGGGATTCCCTCCAGAGTGCCTAGACATGAGTTCGTAGGTCGGAAAATATCTAGGATACTTACCGTAATTACAGAAGTAGATTAAATCATGGCGAGGGATTGAACCCTATAAAATAATGAAGAACGATTAAGAGGCTTGCTCTCGGACCTATGTAGTATGGGATGCATAGAATCCGAACAAGTGTGCATTAGTGTCATGTAAATTAAATAATTGCATTAAGGATTAAGTGCACAATCACAACACGACATCATTAAGATTTCCCTCTTTTCTTTTATTTTGAATGTGAACAAGTTTGTGATTTGTTAAGAAATGAGAATCGTTATACTGTTTCTGGCATAGAGAGGATGGCCATGTATAATTATCGTCGGTTGAATAAACTGACGTACCCACAGTTTTGTATGCAGGATAAATTACATGTTAAAGAGGAATGGATGCATAAAGATTTTTACCATGTTGTTGTACATTTATGTAAATGTTGTAAATTTTTACTTCCGCTGTGCAAATGAAAAGTGTAAAATGTGATGTAAACTCTGATGTAAAGTGAAAGTTTGAATTCCTTGTAAAGTTGTACTGAAGAAAGTGAAAAGATCCTGTAGAACATATCGAATTTAGTGTATTTGGGATTCGGGGCGTTACATCACCTCCCTTGGCAGCTGCCCTAGCCTCCTCGTCCTCCCAACCTATCCCTGCAACCCTACTTCACCCCATCTTGCACACACAACGGCCTAAACCCATCCCTATCCTCCTTCACCCCGACCTCCAAACCACCTTTCCGTGCTCCTGTCCTCCCCTGGCCGTCGCGCAGACCGTCGACCCTGTCTTTCTCTGTCGCCCTAGTTTCTTTTTTCCGACGCTAGACAGCACAAAAAGCCAATCGCCGGCCATGCTCTCTGTCCGCTGTAGCAGATAGCGTGAGTACTGCCCCTTCCGACTACAGCCGCGGCAGCGCTTCCCGCTGTCCGTTCTTACCGTTGTCGTGACCCCGTCCGCTGTTCGCCGTCTCTCGCTCTTTCTTGGTTGCGGTGTGTGTGTGGGCTCGAGTTTTGTTCGTTGGGTTTCGTTCTTTTGTGTGTTCTTCAAATTCGTGCTCCGGGAATCCGTTCCCATTATTCTTGCTTGCATCATTTTCATCGTCGGTTAAGGCAAGTAACTTGTATTCTTTTATTTGTGTAATACAAGTACCGAATACCGCCTGTAGTGTAGCTGGGTTCTAGAGACAATTTGTGTGTGAAACCCCTTGTTTATATTGTCTCTATTGTGTTGATTATACCATAGTTGACTCACGACATACATGACATGAAATAACCTAGGGTTGACCACTTCTTGTTGTATATATGCGTGTTGTTCATATGCTATCATGTGCTCATTCGTATTATTTGTGGTAGACTTGTTGTGGACTTGTGAAATACCCTATACTAGGTTGCGGGTCATCTATTACACCATATTTCATGTTTGGTTATATTTTGGATGAGTTTTACATGAACTAGATGATTTATGTTCGAAGAATAATTCTGTATTTTGTGTTACCTTACTTTTATCAGTATTTTAGACCCTATTAAGGTCAGTATTTGAAAAAATTTTGTGAACATGAACTGTAGAGAGTTCTGTCTATTTTCTAATGCTTTTAACGGATCTCAGTTTCGATTTACGAGTTGTGATTTATGTCTATTTTACTGCAGTAGTGTCGACAGATTTCCAGATTTTGTTTTCTATGAATTCTGAAGAGTAATCTATTTTTATCATGATGTTACAAATATTATTTTGATCCAATATTTTGCACAGTACAACTAGACTTGATTGGTATTAACTCTAAATTTTTGTGGATTTATTTGATGAGTTTTACAGACTGTTTTACGTTTCCAAACGATTACTATACTAGCAAAATTTTCTTGCTGTTCAGTAAAGAACTTGATTTTCGTACTAATTCTACTTGCTTTTTGTAAAATATTTGTGACTATAAAAGTTAACCTACTGTATCTATTTTAATTTCATCACTCTTTTGATGGATTTGGATTTCAATTTATGGTTTGTGAGATATTGCTGTTTTCGTACTGCAGTGTTTATGATTTCAGATACACTATTGTGTTTTGATGTTTTCTGATTTTACTTGACTACACTATTTATGTTGAAAAATTATGAAACTTGATTTTCTGTTACTATACATATAGGGGAATACCCCAGATTTTTCGTAGATTTAATTAATAAGTTTTCATGCTGTTTTCCTGACTTTGAATACAATCTTCTGATTTCTAGCTGAACACGTTTTCTGTATTCAAATCTGTTTTGAGTCTTGATTTTCTGAAACACCATATTACTTATATAGCTTGCTGGATTTGGCCAGGAGTCTATTTTCTGGACCTTCCGACGGATTCAGGTTTGCATGTTTGTAGCAACGGGAATCTCTGTTTTAGTACAGTACTTTCTTGCTGGTCCTGAACTGGAATTTTCGTTGTTCTATTCTTTTATGAGTTATCTTTCACATGTACATGTTTATCTTACAAGCTGAACTTGTTACTTGATCATGCCATGTTATTTTTGACCTGTTTGTGACACATACATGCCTGTTTGATTAATAATAATAAAATAACCAAGCCGGGGTTAAGGGAAAGATCTAGTAGTGGAAGATATAGAAATGTGTACTTGGAAGGGGGCCCATGTTTCCCACCTGTTTACCTGTTACCTGTTATATGATCATGCATGATTCTGATTCCTAACTACATACTTCATTATGAGAGGGTGTACTCAGAAGGGGGACCGTATTTTCCACCTGTTACCCAACTACATACTTCCTACGGGAGGGTGTACTTGGAGGGGACTTAGTCCTACTTGTTGCATGATTACCTGTTGCCTGATGCATGATTACCTGTTACCATATACTTGTACCTGTGCCTGTTTACATAATACCTGAGTACACGGCCCTATGGATTCCACTACAAAATTTAAGCGTAACTTGTTTGAATATAGCAACTATGTAGTAAAACCCCGGATGCATAAAGTGCTACCTAGTTAGTAACACTGCAAGACTTGACATGACATAATACATGTTTACATGATACCTGTTACATGCTTACCTGATACATGATTACCCGTACATGCTACTTGATACCTGTTACATGTTCACTTGCTTGCATGATACTTGTTACCTGTTACATGTTACATACACCTGTTGTTACTTGTTTCTATTCATGATTCATGTTAGTTTTTCTAATTTATTATCAAGCCTATTCCATGCTATTTGTTTATCTTTCCTATGTACTTGTATCCTGCACTACAAGCGACCCGTAACTTGCACTGACGGGAGTTTGTTCTCTTTTCCTCTTCCTGCAATTTATTAAATTGCAGATTAGGGTGATCAGTTGCTAGATGGAGTTGGCGATATGAGATACTTGCTGCTGGAGTTTTGCTATTTTTATTTCCTGCTATTATCATTATTAATAATGTATCTGTACTTGGATTTATTTGTATTTGGGCAATGTGACCCAGGATATTGACTTGTTCGGATCTGATTTATTTGATATTAATTATTTTGTTTTAAGTATTTCTGTTGGTATTGATTCATGTATGTATGCATGGTTGACTTCTCTTGCTTCCGAATCTGATTATTCTGGTGATATGTTGTACGGATTCTGAACAGCTTCTGGGTGATGAAAATCTTTCACTAGGCTTAGTCACGTATCCGTATTCTGTATTTCCTGTTTGGGAAGCGGGGCATGACACAACTCTTCCGAAAATTCCAACCGGTAAGCATTTTTCCCAATCCGCTTCAATATCTTATACGGGCCTATGAACCTTGGGGCTAACTTTCCACCTCTGCCGAAACGGATCACTCCTTTACTAGGTGATACCTTCAGAAAGACAAAGTCATCAACCTCGAACTCAAGGTCCCACCTCCGGTTGTCTGCATAGCTCTTCTGCCTACTCTGAGTAGGGCTGCAATCGAGACGAGCCGAGCCGAATACCTTCAGGCTCGAGTTCGGCTCGTTTACTAAACGAGCTCAATTTTGAGCTCAAGCTCGGTTCGAGCCGAGCTTTGACCATATTCGAGCCGAATAGCTCGCGAGCTTAGTCTAAAAAAAAAAAAATCAAGCTCGAGCTCGGCTCGTTTATGAAATGAGCTCGGTTGGAGCTCGGTTCGAGCTGAGCTTTGACTGAGCTTTGACCGAGCTCGAGCCAAATAGCTCGCGAATAGCTCTATTCGTTTGCAGCCCTAACTCTGAGCATCCACCAACCTCTTCTTGATCAAAATAATCTTTTCAGAGGTCTGTTGCACGATCTCAGGCCCAAACATCTGTCGCTCCCCAACTTCAAACCAGCAAACAGGTGTTCTGCACTTCCTGCCATACAGAGCTTCGTATGGCACCATCCCGATACTAGTCTGAAAACTGTTGTTGTAGGCAAACTCCACCAGAGCTAGATGCCTTTCTCAACTACCTCCAAAATATAGAACACAAGACCGAAGCATATCCTCAAGAGCTCGATTGACTCTCTCAATCTGTCCATCGGTCTGAGGATGGAAGGCAGTGCTGAAATCCGTCTTGGTACCTAAAGCTGTCTGAACACTCCTCTTGAAATGCAAAGTAAATTGCGCATCTCGATCAAATACAATGGTTAACGGAACACCATGAAGCCTGACAATCTCTCCAACATATAGCTCGGCCAACTTGTCTATAAAAGAAGTGAATTTCAATGCCAAGAAGTGAGCGAACTTAGTTAGTCGATCGACTATGACCCAAATCGCATCATTAACCTTCGAACTCTTGGGTAAACCCGTGATAAAATCCATGCTGATGTTATTCCACTTCCACTCTGGAATAGGTAACGATTGTAATAAACCTCCGGGCTTCTGATTCTCGGCTTTGACCTACTGACAGATCCTACACTTCGCCACAAACTCAACCACATCTCTCTTCAAACCTGACCACTAGAAATGTTGCTTGATGTCCTTATACATCTTGGTACTCCCAGGGTGTATAGACAAAAAAGTAGCATGTGCCTCCTGAAGAATACTTTCCTTCAATTCTTCTTGATCTGGAACACGCAGCCTCTCTCCAAACCACAACACTTCATCCCTGATCTGAAACTCTGACCACCTGCCAGCACCAACCTGCTCCTTCACCTTCTGAATCTCTGCATCTTCCTTCTGACTTGCTATAATCCTTTCATTCAGCATAGGCTAAAGCCTCAACTGAGCTAAGGATGATCCCAAGCCCTGCAGAACAACTTCAATACCAGCCTGATCCAACTCTTCTACAAGATGCCTCTGATTTGTAATCAAACTAGCCAGACTACTCTTACGGCTAAGTGCATTTGCAACAACATTAGCCTTCCCATGATGGTAGTTAATCTCTGGACGAATGTTCTCAAGTACTTCCAGCCATCTCCGTTGCCTCAGATTCAGGTCCTTCTGCTGATAGATTTACTTCAAGCTTTTGTTGTCTGTGTATATGTTCAACTTCTCACCATACACATAATGTCTCTATTGCTTTAAGGCGAAGATAATCGTAGCCAACTCCAGATCATGAGTCGGATAATTCTTCTCATGCGGTCTCAGTTTCCTAGACCCATAAGCGATCACTTTCCTTCTTGCATTAAGACACAACCAAGCCTACGATGTGAAGCATCGCTGTAAACATCATATTCAACACCTGCTCTAGGCAAAGCTAAAATAGGATCAGTAGTCAGCTTCTCTTTCAACTCCTGAAAGCTTGCCTCATACTGCTCGATTCACTTGAAGCTCACATTCTTCTTGGTCAAACCAGTGAGCAGCACGGCTATCTGAGCATAGCCTTGGTTAAACCTCCTGCAGTATCCAGTTAGCCCAAGAAAACTTTTGATTTCCTTCACTGTAGTGGGCCTTGCCCAATCCTTCACCGCCTCTATCTTCTGCGGATCAGTTGCCACTCCCTCCTTAGAAAGGATGTGACCTAGGAATGCCACTTCACACTTCCAGAAATCGCACTTGGATAACTTGGCATACAACTCATGCTCCTGAAGCTTCTTCAGAACCTCGGTCAGATGCTCAGTGTGCTCCTCCTCCGACGTGGAGTACCCGAGAATATCGTCGATAAATACCATGACGAAAGAATCAATATACGGCCTTAGAACTCTGTTCATCATGTCCATGAAGATTGCAGGTGTATTCGTCACTCCAAATGGCATAACTAAGAATTCGTAATGCCCATATCAAGTTCTGAATGCAGTCTTATGCACATCTGCAGTCCTCACTCGAATCTGATGGTATCCTGATCGAAAATCTATTTTGGAGAAAACAGCTGCTTTTTGTAGACGATCGAATAGGTCATCAATTCGAGGAATAGGATATTTGTTCTGGACAGTGACCATATTCAGCCATCGGTGATCGATGCACATCCTCATCGAACCATCCTTTTTCTTTACCAGCAGCATCGGTGCTCCCAAAGGCAACGCACTCGGTTGAATAAAGCCTTTCTCCAACAGTTCTTCAATCTGCCGTTTGATCTCATCCTGCTCCATATGCACCATCCTATACGGTGCCTTGAAAATGGGTGCACTCCCTGGCTGAATAGTGATGCTAAACTCTACATCACGATGCGGGGATAACCCGGGCAAATCTTCCAAAAATACAGTCGGGTATTCCCGAACCATTGGAATTTGCTACACCTCTACAGGAACATTCTTCTTGCTGATAGCTGCCACCAAAATTGAACATCTCTTCTTCCCGTGGAAAGTGAGTTCAGGACCCCCTGGAGCCTTCACTGTTACTTCCTTGGTTTTGCACTCGATGTTCGCACTGTACACCGACATCCAATCAATTCCAATGATAACATCGACCCCCAGGATATTCAATTCGATCAGATCAATCCAAAAAATCTGTCGCCAATCACGATCTCGCAGTTCGCATAGTACCGATCAGTGGTTAAAGTCTTCCCTGATGGAGTAGCTACTGCTAAGACCTTGCCTGGAAAGACCTTCGGTTCAACTCCTAAGACTTTAGCAAATTTAGGAGATACAAAAGTATGAGAAGATCTAGTATCGAACAAAACAAAAACTTTCTTTCCATTCAAATAAAGTTCTCCTGTTAAATAACACACACTCGTTACATAACAGTTTACTAATTAAAGCAGGGAAAAGAGAACAACAGAAAAACTTCTAAACATCCTCCCTCGTACCAGTGATGACGTGATCCACTTCATCAGCATCAGCCTCAGTCAAAGCGAATACTCACCTCTGCTGGTACGGCTTCTTCCCAACCTGCTGCGTTTGTCCATTACGGACGACATTTTGCAGCTTAGGGCACTGAGACTTGTAGTGGCCTGTCTCTCCACAGCTGAAACAAGTCACAGTAGGCCTCACCCAAACATTCCCGGGTCTTCCAATCACATTGATAGCATTCGCCCCAGTAGGTTTGAACCTTTGAGCCAGCGGCTGCCCTCTGACATGCCTAGAAATTGCGAGCCTCTTACCAACTTGCTAATTGTCCCTCCGGTTCTGAGTGGCATGAAACTTCTCCATATCTTCCTCCGTAGCTGCAGCTCGCTTCACCAACTGGTCAAACCTCCTGATACCAAGGGGTATCATTTTGGATCTCAGACTTGACCTCAATCCGTGCTCGAACTTCCGAGCTTTCTTCGCCTAGTCCATCACAAGTTCGGGCGCATACCTCGAGAGCGGAGTAAACCTTGTCTCATACTCTCTAACCGACATACCGCCCTACTGCAGCACCAGGAATTCCATGGCCTTCTTCTCCTGGACATCAGATGGAAAATAGTGACTGTGGAACTCCTCCAAGAATTCCTCCCAGTCAAGAACAACATTTCTCATCGTCCGCTTCATGGACTGCCACCAAACAGCTGCGTCCTTCTCGAACTGCAGTGCAGCCAACTACACCTTGCTGGCTTCTGGAGTTTCCAAGACTTCAAAGATAGTCTCGACCTGCATGATCCAATTGTCAGCCGCATCTGGGTCTGACTTCCCCTCAAACACGGGTGGTTTCATCATCTTGAATGATTCCACGAGTTTGATTGCCTCATGTACTGGATTTGCAGGCATCCCCTTCTGGTTCTGATTCATGGCAACGGCATTGAGGGTCTGATAGACTCTTGCTAACTCTGTTTCTAAGTCAAGCCCTTCTCCGCTTCTTGCTCTTCTTCCAGCCATATTCTGATGCAAAAGATCCATTAAATCCAAAGTAGAAAACATGAATTTAAACCAACTCTTCATTTCATTGAATTCAAACTTTGTACCTTCAAATTTAAAACATTTCTGACATCATATGAAAGGAGTAAGAAGATACAACATTCTAGTTTCTACGGTTCCTCTTGGCTTCTCGAAGCTCTTCCCGTAGTTCCGCCATTTATTCCTTTAGTACGCCGGACATGTTCTTTCTCTTCTCGAGATCCCAAATACGATAACTAAGAGTTGCAATATCCTCCTTGCACTTCGCACACTGGACCTGCAGTAGCTCTGCTCTCTCCCTCTGAGTCTCCACCTTCCTCTGAAGAGACACAATAGGACTGCTTGGAACTGGATCTTCGTCGTCGGAGGAATCATCAGATGAATCCGGAGGCGGAGTGTTCTCTCAGGACTCAGGCCATTCTTCTTCAAATTCCTCGGGATCTTCTTCGTCGGAATCAGTTTGTCCAGGGTAGTAGTCTTCTTCGATTATGTGCCATCATCATCGCCTGCTGGGTCGTAGTGGTTCGCCATCTTGGGAAAAGGAGAAGAAGAAGTATAAATCATAGAGCAACACAATTGTAAGTGACCTACATTTAAATCTCTATACACAACACACGCTCTAATGTCCACCCTAGGGTGTCGTTCCTTATAAATTTATACTACTTGGAAGCGTGGCTCTGATACTACTTTGTAACACCCCGAATTCCAAATAAGACCGAATTCAAAGTTTCACCAGATCTTTACACTTCACTTCGTACAATTTTACAAGGAATTAAAAACTTTTATTACATCAAAGTTACATTTAAACAGCAGAAGCAAATTACAACAATTACATGAATGAAATAAACAACACTTGATAATTCTTTAAGAATCAATTCCTCTTTAGTCTTTTTCATTCACTTTATCCTGCATAGAAACTATGGGCATGTCAGTTCATTCAACTGACGCTAGGATATAATACATCAATTTTTCTTACTTAGAAAGCACACACTTGTCACAAAGCAAACTAAGGAGGACTACCCTATTGATGTCGTGTGTGAATGTGCACTTAATCCTTAATGCAGTTATTTATGTTACATGACCCTAATGCGCACTTGTTCGGATTCTATACATCCCATACTACATAGGTCCGAGGGCAAGCCCTTAATCGTTCTTCATCTTGTAGGGTTCGATCCCTCGCCATGGCTTAAACTACTGCGGTAACTACGGTAAGTATCCTAGGTTTTCTATGAGTTACGAGCCCACGTCCAGACATCCTGGAGAGAACACCACATACTGACACATGACTCATCGTGCCTGTGGTCAATTCACCTCTGCCATTGACCATGGCACCACCCGTAGTAACCAAATACCCCACAACCGTCGCCACCGGGATGGTACTCTGGAGTAGTATCCACGCCCTAATCATGACGCATCATGAGGACATCCTGTGAACACTCTCATGCCGCCAATCCAATGGCCCACAACTCATGTTTTTCTCTTACGTTCATCACATCTCCACTATGTATCTAAATCCTTAGGTAATTGAATCATGAATGAAAATCAACATTCAAGAATTTAGCGTTACCCCTACATCGGTCTTAAAATATCAATCATTATCGATGACCCAAACTTGGCGACAATTATCACATTTTCTTTTCAAAACTTTCATTCCTGCCGATGTGAGGACTTAGCTAAGGTTCTAGTCTCAATTCTCTTTTCATGTTCATTATACTTGTTAACAAATTTCACAATTCGTCATGTTTTCTTTCAATTAATTTTCCATGCACAACTTGCTTATTCTTAGACAATTTCACATTAAAATTTACTTAACAATTTGTAAGTCAACAATCTCACCTTGAGCTCTTCACAATTTTCTCTATGTTCAACAAATCATTATATTTTATCATGCTTTACAAAAGAATCATATCCTAGGATTTTATTAATTCTTATTCTCAAATTTCACTTCTATTTCTCATTATAAAAGTCCAAATATTTAGAAAAATAATTTTTTGAAGTCTATGTAATTTCAGAGAATTTTTTAGTATTTTCCTCAATTTTTAAAAACATTAAAAACCCTTTAAAAAACAAAATATATAAAAGAAAATCAATATCCCAAAATTTTTGGCCACAGCCGGTTTCGAACCAGGCACAATAGGCCCAGGTGAACAGTAACGCCACTAACCCGCACCCACTAACCACTATGACCAAAGTGTCTAACTGTTTGAAGAATGGGTTATAGTCTAATTGAATTTGTGCTATCGGGTTTGGTGAAAAATCAGATTTAAAAAAAAATGTCTCTGCCGAGACTCGAACCCAAGCACAACTAGCCGCCGAGCTACAGTAACATTACTGTGGCACACCCCCTAGCCAGTAAGGTCACAGTGAACAACTGATATGAGATGAGTTGATTTAAATTTAATTCAACTTTCTGTTTATTAATAATTCTTCGTATTTCAAAAGTTCTTAAACTCTTTTCTCTTCTAAATTAATTCATGAAACTTTCCAGAATACTGATTTTATATATTAACAACACAACAGTATTTAAGAAATATTATTTTGGCATAAAAAAGTGAATTTTACTTCTAATTTGTGTTCTAGGTCTATAATTTTAACATTGCAATTCATCATGCTCTCTACCAATTTTTGTATTACAAATAACATGAAAATATTGTCTCTTGCTTTTTTCTCTTTCATTCCCATAATACTCTTTAACATGGTCTCATTCATCATACTAGAGTCAAAGAATTTAATAAGCACAACTTCAATTATTTCAATTACTGGCCATTCACAAGCATATTCTACATCTAGCATGGTTCCAAATTTACAATTCCATAGAAACATGATAATTCTACTACAATAACCATAATTTATAGCAATTAACATACAATTCATCAAGCATTCATTTTATCATCTAACTAGTTCCTTTTTAGAGCCAACACATGGTTATTTTATTAGTTTCTTTAGCAATTTCATCAATCAAACTCCTAGCATGATGTCTAAATTAGAAGTAGAGAAACCACCCACCTATTTGAAGAAACAAATGAAAAGAACTCCTAGAAATCTCCTTGAATGCACGAGCGGTCCTTCTCCTCTTAGATTGTGCCACCACGAGAGCCTGCTCCTCCTTGTACTGGTGAAACCCGAGCTCCCCTCTCCTCCTTGATGAATGGCTGACCTCCAAGAAAGCAAGAACACACAACTAGAACTTCCCCTAATCATTTTAACTCACTCTTGTTTCTTTTTCTCACAACTAGAGTTTCTTTCTCTTTTTCTTTATCTTTCACAAGTTTTCTAATGTGTTTCATGAATAGAATGGGGGGAATTTATACATTTTTCAAGGTGGGATGGAGGGCCAAGATTGAATTACATAGTTGTAGATTAGGGTCTAGGATGAGTTAGGGAGTTAGAGTAACCACCCATGAACACAAACCACCTTTCCACTAAGCCACTCTCCCACTCTCTCTTTGACTCCATTCGGCCTACCCTATTGCACACCCAAGACACGTGCTAGTGGAATGCACGTGTCTCCCATAGCACCCCTAGTTACTAGTTGTACATATATTTGTTAGTTGATTTGTTACAAAAATGAGTCTACCCTACAAGTTGTCTCATTTAAATGAGAATAAACTAGTGTGCTCAATTAGTGGGCTTAAGAACCCAAAGGCTTAAATAATAAAAAATAATCAATTTAATTAGGGTGGGATAAATTCAAACAATTAGGCCTAGGATTTTAGAATAGGCCTTGAATAAAAGGAGAAAATAAGAATACTTGTTCATGTTCATAAAAATAAATAATTTACTTGGTGAAAATGCATATGAATTTGTATGTGCAAAACACTTAAAAATCAACAAACTTATATTAAATATTCTAGGATGTTACAGTATGGGAGGAAATGTTGAATGCATGTTTGTTGGTATGTAGTAAGCGAAAGGCAGATGTACGGACTGGAAATTGTACAGCAGACTTTTGAGAAGATGGAGCTAATTCAGAAGAGACTAGCTGAATCTCAGAGTAGGCACAAGAGTTATGCTGATGTTCGAAGAAGAGAGTTAGAGTTCAGATAAGGAGATTCTGTATTCCTTAAAGTATCTCCAACGAAGAGGGTGATCAGATTCAGAAGGGAAGGTAAACTACCATGAAGATATATAGGACCAAATGAGATACTGAAGAGGATTGGAAAGGCGGCTTATAGGCTGGAGCTACCAGAAGAATTGGCACAGGCGCATAACGTTTTTCATGTATCTATGCTAAGGAAGTATGTGTCAGATCAAAATCATCAATTGCCCGAAGTCCCGGTGGGATTGCAACGAAACTTGAGTTATAAAGAGCAGCCGATAGAAATTTGGGATCGGCAAGAAAAAGTGTTGATAAATAAAGTGATACCGATGATCAAGGTGGTGTGGAGCAATCATCTATTCGAGGAAGCTACTTGGGAGTTTTAAGACGGGATGAGGTATGAATTTCCTAAGTTGTTTGTGTAAGTTATGAATATTTTTTTTATTTTTCTCCTTACTAAGAGTAGTTTTGAGGACAGAACAATTCTAAGGAGGCAGTAATGTAATACCCCGCAAAAATAAAATAATATTTTTATTATTATTTCTATAAGTTTGTACGTGCAACACGTTCATTGTGATGTTAGTAGCATTTTATTAATATTTATTTATTATTATTTTACCTATTTTATTAATATTGATGGAAGGATTCGTTAGTGGCTATTAATATTAATTAAAATTAGTATTAATTATGAGAGAATATTAATTGGGCTCATAAAAAACCCAGCCCAACACAAAGAAGCACACACCTTAACCCTGGGTTAGGGATTGGCCAGCCATATATAAAGAGAGGGAGATAGAGACTCTCTTTCACTATAGGTTTCTTTTCTTTTGGAGTTGCTTTAGAGTTTTAGAGGAGAATGACTTTTCGAGGATATTGATCAACAATCCGACGGTAGAATAGGTGGGCATTCATCTTTTCTCTTGAATATTATTATTATTGTTATTTAAATTTTTGTCACGTGCTAGTTTGTGTCATGTAATGAGCATTCTAGGATATTTTCTAAATAAATTGTTTTAATTAATGAGATGAATGTATAGATGCAAAATAAACGTTGTTTGTATGTTCTTGATGATGTATTGAATGACTTAAAATAGACAAGAAGTTCTAGTTGTGTTGTGTTGCTCATAAAAAATATACACATGTTATTAGGAATTCATACAATACATATAACCCATCTTTCGAATTCTAGATTTCATACCATATATGATTGCAGACTTCGATTTTTATGTTGATTAATAAAGATCTAATGAATATTAAACACTTAAAATATCCATTTTTAGTAAAATCTCAGTTTAGGAGTGCATGCTTGTTTTCTTTTTTTTTAAGTTCCTAGTGCAGAAAATTAGGGTTTTTTAAATCGGGCTAGGGTTTAAGAAGAGATTCGGGTTGGTTCAGTGTGGGGTTCGGGATTGGATCCAGAGCTAGATTCGGGTCGGATTGTGGTGAGTGTAGGTTTGAGTCAGATGGGGCTCGGGTTTGAGCATAGTTGATTAGGCTCGGGTTTGGTTTTAGTATAGTTCATCTTTAGACTTAAAGTTGGTTTAAGTTTAAGATGTGGTTAATGTACTCAACTTAGAACTAGTTGTTTAGTCTAGATCACTTTTATTAATTGTAATGGTTGATGAACATTAGTGGTTTACCAAAACAAAATATAGAAATAATACTCACTAATATTTGGGAAGAGAAAATAAAAAATTAGATCAGGAATGTTTTGATTATTCAATAGTCTAGCTCACTTTTAATAATTGATTAACACGAGTTGTTTTGTTATAACTAAAATTTGATAATAGAATGTTAGGTTTCAATAGCAAATACAGATTGAATACACAGCAGAAAAATTACAAAAATTATTGAAACCTCGCCATGGATCCATGCGAAAACCATAAATCATGTTTAGGAATTATTCCTTATGGATGGATCTTTTGTCTCTAAGATATGCCGATCACAACACTATAATGTTGCGGTGCCTCTAATGTATCCACACAAACAGATCAAAACCAAGATTTCCTCATGCCGCGGTGCTAGCTACGGGATAGGGTTGTTCCTCATGATCTCTCTCTCTCACAATTTCTGTGATGGCTAGGATTTTCTCGTGTAAATCTTTTCCATAGATATGTATCATATATATGGCTGCAGAAAATTCACCCCAAGAGAGTAATGAGGTTGGCTCACAATCCGACCTGGGTCAGATTCGTGTATGGGCCTCTGAACTTTAGTCAGCCCATTTAATCTAATTAAATGTCCAACCGATGTCAGGTTTCCAAGTCTTACTTGTATTCTCAATTAAATCTTATGAATTTAAATCCCAATTTTGATCCATTCTAAGTGTGTGACCCTGTAGGTTCTCGTTACGTTGACAGTAATACTAAAATCATATTCTAGTATTACAAACAATGAGCGGTATCTAGCAATACATCGCTGCTACTCATAACCGGAATGTCAGTGATTAGACATAACCTATCCGTGACCAATGTTACCATGTAGTCTAATCCCTTTGTTCAGATATCTTAATTGACCACAAGGCATAGAGTGTGTCACCCTTGTATAGTTCAATCTTTGGTTTCTTAATGTCTGAGTAGACTTACTAAAACAAATGAGCTCAATATCTCATATTGACTCATTTGAGCACGGTCATGCATTTTGCAGTCTCACTCAATCAAGGGGCCCATAGATATCGCTCCTGTTATGTAAGAGGGACAAATCCTATCTAAGTCACTCACATCCCTCCGCATGATTTGTAGTATATCCAATAGTCGACTTTATGATCACCTTATTACAAGCAACGTTTGACGACATTAATATATATAACTTCTCATGTAGGGAACCGTAGTAACTTCAAGTTAACGGACTACATACACCATGCTCACTGTGAGAACCACTTATGACACTCACGTAATGATCCATGCACCGTTCTCACAGTAGGTCAGTCTAGTACATTATTACTCAACTATGTACCCATGTGAAGACTTGATATCTCATATCCATGACCGTGAGATTTGGTCATCAGTCCACGCACATACTATTCTCTATGCATTATTGTTGTCCTAATTCACAATAATACTTGACTAGGGTCATTTAAGAATAGTGTTCTGATTATAACCAATAGGATCTCACAAACAAGTCATGCACTTGATATCCCATGGTATTGAACCTACTATTCTAAGGACTTTATTATGCTCCTTTAATCACAATAAACAGCACAATACATGAAATGCCTCATATATGAAATACATGTCATAATGCTATGAAAACTAGTAATGTCAATACATAACGGACCTTTAGGGCATACACCAACATAGAACTCATACATATTTGGGAAGAAATAAATTGAGATTTAGATATGGGATTAATTGGGTGCAAGATCAAAATTTATACGATATTTGCAACTCGTCTGATGACTAATGATAGACTCGAGAGATTTGAGTAAATCTAGCTTATACTATGTTTCGACTTAGAATTTCGGAGCAGTGAATAATCCTAGATTTAGGTTTACTTAACAAGTTAGAGTTGACGCAGAAAACCCTAGAATGTGACTTGGTGTGATTTCCTAGTTGTATGGGTTTCTAGAGGCTAAGCAAGACCCAAGGTGCCGGCAAATTTGTAGTTCTTAGAATGCAAGAATAAGCTAGGATTAAGCTAGTATTTCTATTGTTGTGAGTTAAGTTCGGTAGGGGAATGCTAACTCTAGGTCGTGTTGTTTATATTTGAATAAGGACAGGAATTAGAACAGAGTTATGACGGAAATATTGATGAACATGTACGATAAAGAACTGTGGTTCCTAGGAATGTTCAGGACTAAGGATAGCCCTGTAAATCCACGGGCGGTGGGATAGGGGGTAGGCCAGTAAGGTCCGTAGTTATGGTTGATCGACTTGATGTGATTCGGGAATGAGGATAGGACCGGTGAATCCATGGGTGGTGGGCTAGGGGTAGGCCGGTAATGTCCAATATTCTAGGGGTGTGATTTACATGGTATTATGCATTGGAATACCGATCATCGAGTTAGGCTTGCATAGCGAGGGGTACCACCCTATAATGTGAAGGAACGTTATGGCTTGCCCTCGAAACCTATATTGTATGGGCGACATAGAATTCTGAACAAGCGCGCATTAGAAAGAGCATTGTGTGCATTTTTGTTCGTACATTAGATTCCAGGATCATGGCATTCACTTATTTACTTAGAATAGATTTACTTTCACATGATTTTGGCATCAAATTTGTTGGCTGTTGAGAACTAAAAGATCACCCATGGATTGTCGTACAAAATCTCTTATTCATAGATCTACGCTTGCCTTTATACAATTAGATACAAAATTATCAATCTTCGTCGGTTGTATTCAACTTATGTGCCCACAGTTTGGAAGATTTGCAGGATTCATGTTCAGTAGGTTGTATGGGCTCGAGTTTGTTATGGACACTAGTGGAAGACTGAAGCTTGAATAATTTATAATAAGTTCTAATTTATTGTGTGAAATTCTCTGATATTTGTAATGAATGATGATGTATTAAAGTTTTTAAATTTTTCTTGTAATTTGTACTGTGTTTGTGCTAAATTGAAGTAAAAGATTCTGGATGAGTCACATATTTACCATGTATGGAATTCGGGGCGTTATAGCTCTACCTCGCACACTTCATCAGCAGTAGAAAGACCGAGAAAACAAGTATTTCCCTGCTCGATTTAAGGCAAAGGGATAAGGAGACAATCAAGGATTTCGTCAAGCGCTTCATGACCAAGTCTAGTCCATCCAAGCCCCTGACCCGGTGGAAGTAGCTGCCACCTTCCGACACAACATCCGTGACGAAGACCTCAAAGCGTCTCTTGCTAAAAAGCCTCATCGGGACTTCTCTGTGCTCCGGTAAAGGAGTGATAAGTACATCCGAGCTGAAGAGACTCTTCATCTCTGGGACCAAAGGAAGCTCTCCTTCGGAAACAAACAGAAGAGTGCGAACGAAGATGGAACCAAGAAGTCCTAGAAGGATGGTTCTGGTCAAAGTCGCCCTCCTCCAGTCCCTCGCTTCAATAAGTTCACCCCCCTCCTCAATGATAGTATCTCGGCGGTCGTACTGGAAATCGAAGGACACAGGCTACTCCGGCCCCCTCCTAAGATAAACCCATCAAGTGGCAGGAAGAAGGACAAGAACCGATGGTGCCGGTTCCAAAGGTACCATGGTCACGATATGGATGAGTGTCGGACTCTCAAAGACAATTTGAAGCCCTAATCCTCCATGGCCTCCTCTCTAGTTACACTCAGAAGGACAAGGATGAGACTTTTCACGCTCGAAGGGCTAACAAGCATGTAAAAGGCATCTTGAGACCCGAGACTCGGAACCCATGGTCGTATTCCACTCCATCCACGGGGGACCAATGGGTGGGGAGTGTAACTCCTTCTGAAAGGCGTTCTTCCGAGAGGTAAACTCCATTCACAACTTTCCCCGGATTATAACCATGGGGTCCCAATAACTTTCTGGAACAGAGATATAGAAAGAGTCTGACTACCTCATTGCTACACAGTAGTAATCAACATCGACATGGCGAATCACAAAGTACGCTGCATATTGACTGACAGTGGCAACTCGGTAAATATCCTCATATTAGAAGCATTTGAAGGCCTTAAGATTTCCAAGGAAAGTCTGAAGCCCTCCGGGTATGCCCTCGATTAGTTCTTCGGGGCTCTGGTCTAGATCGAAGGAACAGTCACCCTCGATGTCACTGTACGAAAAGCCCCAGCTACCCGGACCAAGGCCATGGAATTCATGGTTGTCAATGTCAAGGTCGTATACAATTCCATCCTCGGCTGACCTGGCCTAGCAGCTCTTCACGCGGTAGCTTCAGCCTTCCACATGAAGATGAAGTTTGCAACACCAGTAGGGGTAGGAAAAGTTAAAGGCAGCCAGGAAGCGTATCGGGCATGCTACACTGCCGCATCAGGGGGCTCGGTCATCCCCCTCGATGGCATAGAACTCCCCCAAGAAAGGAGTCAAGTTGACTCCAAGCCTATGGAGCAACTAGAGGAGATCCCTTTCTCCAAGGAAAACTAGACCAAGTGTTTTTGAATAAACCAAGCTCTCCCCCACCAAGTCAAGGAACAACATGTCAGTTGACTCAGAGAGAACCGGGACTTGTTCTCTTGGACTACGGCTGACATGCCTGGAATCTCCCATGACCGCCTAAGTGTGAGTCCGGATGTCAAACTGGTTCAACAAAAAAGCCACAAGTTTGCCTCCGACAAGCAGTAGGCGTCAAGGAAGAGGTTGAGAAACTTCTAACCACCCACTTTATTCAAGAATTTAACTACCCCAAATGGCTAGCCAAGATAGTCATAGTACAGATGGGAAATGGCAAATGGAATGGAACACCCCAAATTCCAAATAAGACCGAATTCAAAGTTCCACAGGATCTTTACCCTTCATTTCGTACAATTTTATAAGGAATTTAAAACTTTTATTTCAACAATAATTACATCAGAGTCTTTTACATCAACAAGCAGCGGAATAAATAAAATACAACAATAATAAATGTACAACTGTAACAACTTTAACATTTGAATAATCATCAACAACAATTTCATCTTTATATCTTCTTGTAAACTCCAAGTCCTGCATGTAAAACTGTGGGCACGTCAGTTGCTTACAACCGACGAAATATTATACACGGTCATCCTCACTATGCCGAACAGTATAACGATTCTTACATACTTTAGCAAACACAAACTTGATCACAAACAAAGCTACCAAGGGACTATCCTATTGATGTCGTGTTGTGTTGTGCACTTAGTCCTTAATGCAGTTATTTATATTACATGACACTAATGCGCACTTGTTCGGATTGTATGCATCCCATACTACATAGGTCCGAGGGCAAGCCCTTAATCGTTCTTCATCTTGTAGGATTCAATTTCTCGCCATGACTTAAAATACTACGGTAACTATGGTAAGTATCCTATATGTTCTATGAGTTACGAGCCCATGTCCAGACAGCCTGGAGGGGAATCCCACGCACTGACATGACGCATCATGCAGGCAGACTATGGACAATTCAACCTCCGTCATGGAATGATGGAACCACCCGTAGTCACCAAACACCCCACAAGCGTCGCCACCGGGATGATAATTCCGGAGTAGTGCTCACGCCATGACATGACGCATCAAGCAGGCAGTCTGTGGATCACTCCCACACCGCCAATCTGATGGCCCTCATACTCGTGTTTTTTTCTTACTTTCATCACATCTTCACTATGTATCTAATCCTTACAATTTTGTTGTTTTAAAAGAAAATCATCACAACCTAGAGCTAGCTTACCCTACTGGACTTAAATCAAAACAACAAGGACAGTCAGCCTACTTGGCTACTTCTCAAGAGATGCTCAACCCACACTGGTTAGCTCTCAAATTGCATTAATAAAAACTACCGGTCATTAGGGTCTCACCTAGCCTCTAGATTCCAACAACTATCTCTTTCTAGAGATCAACAATAAGTCATAATCAATCTCAATTTAATCTTTCATTTTCTTTATTCAAATCTTTTTCTCAAAAACATTGCTTTTATAATCTCATAACACAACATAAGTCAATTCAACATCTTAACCAATTTAATCACTTATAACATTGTATGCATTTCAAATTAATCTCAATCAAGTGTTAGTAAAAATATCATATTTAATCTTACTCAACTTTCACATGTCAAAAACCAAATCCGAACTCAAGGAAATCCATCAGCCAGTAGCAATCGACTGTTAAAAGTGGCCAGTCGGCTGTTCTGCGAGACCTCAAAACTCAAGAACCAAAAGCCAGTTCAGTCGACTGTGGAAAAATTTCCAGTCGATCGTCCTGCAAAACATTGAAACTCAAGAATACAGTCAGTTCAGTCGACTGTTGACAAAAGGTCAGTCGACTGTTGAAAAGTAGTCAGTCGACTATCCTGCTGACAAAAATCCGAAATTTAATACTTGACAGTCGACTGTCGACTCTAGTTCGGTCGACTGTCGATTGCACCAGGTTGTAGTTAAAGTGGATCATGAATATATTTTCGACATTGAAAAGCAGCGATGATTTCTTCATAATTTGACAACACACTATCCACTAAATGATGTTTTATTACTTTCTTTTAATAAACTCAATCTTTTAATCAATTTGTACTTCTACAAAAATATAAATAAATTTCCCAAATGTGTTTCTTTGAAAAAACAGTATTATACACATTCTTGAATTCATAAGTTTCTCATTTTGCAATATAATAAAATCTTTCTTCAAAATGCATAAAAACACATATAATCAATTTTCCAAATAAAATATTGTATTTCACCAAAAACTTTTCTATAAAATTTATTATACTCATAAAATAAACTAATAAGACAAAATCCGCCTTTCTTTATCACATTAGTATTAAAAGTCATTTTTTCATACATATTGCATTATTTTGTACTACTATTGTAACATGCATCAAAAATCATACCCCCAATTTTCTAAATGATACCATCATTTAATTTAACACAAATTCTAATTGCTTATGCGAATCACACCATCAATTCACACCTCATGACATAAAATAATTAAGATTAAGCAATCTACGAATTAGTATATCAATCAATTTTAACAAATCAAATTTCTACAATAACTAGCATGCCAATCTACTCCTACATTAGAAAGGATTTAAGAAACACCCACCCAATTTGTGATGTACTCAAATGAACTCCTATAATGAGAGCTCCTAGAAAACTCCGCTTCGGCCTCCTCGAATTTCGCGCACCAAGAGAACTCCCTAAAACTCCAACTCCACTTTCGGCCAACATAAGAACAGCAAGCACTCCTCCATTTCGGCAACAACAGCATGAGTATCTCCAACTTCACTTTTCTCTAACATATATATATGTATATATACATATAACTATATATATATATATTAGAATGGGCTGGGTATGTATGTAGATGGTGAGTAGGTGGAGACAAGGCACAGTGGGGGCATGCTTTCGGAAATGACAGGGGAAAGGTAGAAAAGAGAGTAATGTATGTATATCTACATATATACATACATATATTAGGAGCTATAAATATATGTAGGCATAGGAGTAGGTGGAGAAGCAAAAGGACATACTGGACTTGATCTTTCGGATTGTAACAGAGAACACCTCACCATGTACATGTATATATATATATAATTATACACATATATACACATTGTATGGTGGAAATGAGTGTAGAAATCAAAGGAATGAATTGCTGAATGGGGATGGTTTTGCTTGATGGATTTTGGGGGTTCGCAATTACACAGAGGAAGTGTGCTGACTTGCTTGGTTTCGAGATTGAAACAGGAAAAGAAAGAGATGATGGAGAAATGTGAAAGAGTAGGGGGTGTTTTATAAGGAGAGTAGTAGGGTAGTTATTAAAACCAGCTCTCATGAACGCCACTCAATCCACTCTCTAATCCACTCACACAAATCAAAAATCTATTTTCCCTCCTCTCCAAAATTAGTCCGGTTTCCCTCTCATTTCAAGTCCAAAACACGTGCACGTGCGTGCACTAGCACACACTCATACTCAAATTAATTATTTTTAAAAACATAAATCATATATATACATAATATGTACGTAAAAATTAGTTTCATTAAATTTATAATGTTTCATGCACAATTTAAAGTATATACACACTTCAAAATTTATTTTGAAAATAAATGCGCTTAAACACGTGCACCGAAAGAAACACGTGCGACGCACGTAAAATATCAAAAATACAAAATACGACATTATCAACAGAAAAATGTTAAGGATAAATAAAAATACAATATAAGAAAATATATTTATTGATTTATACCTATTTCATACGTAATCAATACGTACGTAGAAAACACGTGCATTACACGTAAAAGGCATTTTAATCAAAAATAAGGGAAAATGAATTTCTATTTATAAGAATAGATTTGAATACCTAAAATAAATAATTTAAACACATAGAAAATATTACACGTAGTGGTGGAAACACATAATCGATACGTGCATAAAAATACGTAAAAAACACGTAAAAATGTCGAGATTGAAATTTAATATTTTAGTTGACTCAAAAAGAATAAAATTTACGGGAAATGCATAAATAGTCGGAAATCAAAATACGTAGTAAAACATGTTACAATTATTACCAGTAACGGTACAAAATACACGTGCGTAACACACGAGGGCAAAATTGTCACTTTCAATTTTGCGGGGTGTTACATGAAAGATTCTCATCGACTTCGCTAACCTGAACAAAGCATTGCCTTGATCGAATGCACATCTGGGCATGAGCTCACTAGCTTTATGGATACCTTTTCGAGAAACAATTAGATCTGAATGTTCCTTATCGACATTTCGAAGACATCCTTCGTCACAGACTAAGGCGTCTACTGCTATCGGGTTATGCCCTTCAACCTAAAGAATTGTAGAGCCACTTACCATTGCCTAGTGAAAAAAGTCTTCAAGGAACAGATCTGCCTAAACATGGAATTCTATTTAGACGATATGCTTGTAAACAGCCTCAAGAAAGAAAACCATGTCAATGACCTACAAGAAGCTTTTGACGTCCTACGAAAGTATAACATGAGGCTGAACCCCTCAAAGTGCTCCTTCAGGGAAGTTCTTAGGACTCATGGTCAACCAGAGAGGAAAAACTAGGAAAAGATTTGTGCCATACTCGACAGGTTTCCCTCGTCCAATATTAAAGAAGTCAAGAAACTCACAGGGTGCCTTGCTGCCATTCGGCGCTTCCTCTCCAAATCTGGGGAGAAGTGCCTTCCCTTTTTCAAAACTCACTGTGGATGAAAAGGGTTTGAGTGGGGACAAGACCAGCAATAAGCCCTTGAACAACAAGAAGTTCTATGTAAGCAGTGTACTTCATGACGCTGAGCTTCGTTACTCTAAGATGGAGAAAATGGCATCTGCCATGGTCACAACTGCCTGAAAGCTATGCCCTTACTCCCAAGCACATTCCATCTCGGTTCTAACCGTCCAACCCCTTACCCAAGTGCTTCACAAGCCTGAGAACTCCAGGAGACTCATGAAGTGGTCCATCGAGTTGAGCCAGCATGACATGGACTACAGCCCAAGAACAACGGCCAAGGCCCAAGCCTTAGCCGAGTTCATCATCAAAAGTACTATCCTTGATCCCCCCCGAGGAATGGGAGGATACCCTAATCTGGAGCATCTACATCGACGGCTCCTCTTACACCAAAGGGCTAGTGGCATTTTACTCGAACCTGACAAGTTCTTCTTCCAATACTCACTCTGCTTCAATTTCCAAGACTCCAACAACGAAGCCAAATATGATCTGTTGATTTATGGACTCCTCCTGGCTCAGAAACTAAGGGCCCAAATGATCATAGTGTTCAGTGACTCTCAATCGGTGGTAAAACAAATCCTAGGAAACTATGATGCTAGAGATGACCGCATGATCAGGTACTCAGCCGTTGTCAAGAAACTCATAGCTACATTCTGAGGGTCATAAGTCATCTACATCCCTCACAAGGAGAACAGGAAAGCAGACGTCATTTCTAAGTTAGCCTCATCTTCCTTTGAAAGACTAGATCACACAATAGTCATTAAGGTCTTTCTCAAGACAAACATCGAAGAAGAATCATTAGAACTCATGGTCATCGCCCTTAGACGTGCAAACATAATTGGATGAAACCCTTTGTCAACTTCCTAGACACTGGAATCCTCTCGACAATCCTAAAGAAGTTAGAAAGACCTGGTAAGAACAGAAAGTTTCACACTCGTTGAGGGGGTCCTGTACAAGCACTCATACACCCTAATACATGGCAGACATGACTTGTGATGCCTCTCCCCAACAAGAGGCCATGTATGCACTTAGGCAAGTACATGAAGGAGTTGGCAGGGGCCACATCGGTTATAGGTCCTTACTCGAAAGATTCTCTACACTGGTTACAATTGGCCCCTATTCATTGATGACGTTGCAAGAATTTCTCCCCAATCAAGAGAGTCCCCCAAGTTGAACTAAGTTCCATGTCGAGTCTGATCCTGTCATGCCCCACTTCCCAAAAAGAAAATACAGAATATGGCTACGTGAATAAGCCCAGTAAATAATTTTCATCATCCATAAGCTGTTCAGCAATCTTTACAACATCTCACGAATAATCAAAGTCGAAAGCAAAAGAGTCAACCACATGCATAATTGAATCAATATACCAACAGAATTTACTTGAAACAAAATTTATTAATCTCAAATAAGTTAGATCTGAACAAGTCAAAAATTCTGGGTCATACTGCCCAAACACAAAGAATCCAAGTAACAGATACATTGTTCAAAATGAGCAACAGGAAATAAATGAAGATAGCAAAAGCTCCAGCCATCTAGAACTGTAGATCACATACTCCATCGGGCAGCTGATCACCAAAATCTGCAATTTGACAAATTGCAGGGAGAAGGAAAAAAAACAAGTACCCGTCAATTGCAAGTTACGGGCCACTTATAATGTAGGATACAAGCACATGGAAAACTAACAAATAACATGGAATAATGCATCAACAGTGATAACTAGCATGAACTAGTAAAACGAAGTCAACTAACGTGGGCATACTAACAGTACAAATGAATGTCTCAAGTATAGTGTCATATGGTAACTAACAGTGTTCAATAACTGTCACGCCCTGCTTTCCAAAAAGATACGGAATACGGATACGTAACAAAAGCCCAGCGAATGATTTTCATCATCCATAAGCTGTTCAGGAATTATTTACAACACATCACAGAAATAATCAGAGTCGGAAGCAAAAGTATCAACCAACACGCATAATTGAAACAAGATACCAACAGAAATTTACTTGAAACAAAATACAATATTCTCAAATAATCAGGTTCTGAACAAAACAAATATCCTCGGTCACATCGCCCAAATACAAAATAAATATCCAAGTCATCAAGTACATTTTATTTCAAGTTCAAGCAACAAGTAATAATAATAATAAAGCAGAAACTCCAGCACTAATACATCATCTCGCCAATACCCTCTGGCAGTCGTCCATCCTGATCTGCAATTAGTAATTTGCAGGAGAAGGAGAAAAGAAGAAAACAAGTACCCGTCAAATGCAAGTCGCGGGTCACAAATAATGTAGGATACAAGCACATGGGAAAACTAACTAGCAACATGGTATACGTGTGATGTCAACATAAACAACTAGCATGGTAATGTGATCAAGTGTAACTGTCATGAATCAAGTGTCAAGTAATCAAGTAAACAGGTAAACATGCAACATGTATCAGGAACTAGGTATACAAGTAAACAGGTAAACAGATAGTCAGGTACACAGGTAACAGGTACAGGTAAATAGGTAATCAGGTATACAGGTAATCATGAAATCATGTAACAGGATAGTCAGATTTATGTCATGTCAAGTCTTGTTATTTTACTATCTAGGTAGCACTTCATGCATCCCGGTTTTTACTACATAGTTGCTACAACAAACAGTTTCGCTTTAGATTTTATAGTGGAGTCCATAGGGCAGTGTACTTAGGTACAGGAAACAGGAATAACAGGAATAGGTAGAACCTAGTGGTTCTCTTCCGAGTACACATTCCTAAGGAAAGTATGCAGTCAGGTATAGGAAACAGGCATAACCTAGTGGTTATCTTCCGAGTACATCTTCCTATAGGGAAGCATGCAGTCAGGTATAGGAAATAGGATCGTGAATCATGTAGTCATGAACACGTAACTGGCAGGCAGGACACAGGTACTCTTCCAAGTACACGTTTCTATATTTTCCACTACTAGATCTTTCCCTTAAACCCCGGCTTGGTCATTTATTATTATAATCAGGCATGCAAGTATGTGTCATAAAACAAAGCAAGGATAACAGGTTATAAACATGTATCAAGTTCAGGGTGCAATATAAACAAGTACATGTACAAGATCATAACAGGTTAAAACAACTAGTTTTCTAATTCAGGACAGCAAGACAGTGTTGTACTAAAACAGTGATTTCCACTACTACAAACATCCAAATCTGCATCTGTCAAAGGATCTGGAAAATAGACTTCCACACGAATCCAGCGAGCATAAATAAGTTATATAGTAATTCACAACATCATAACTCAAAACAGATTTGGAAACAAAAAACATGTACAGTCAGAAATCAGGAAAACGAATTCTCAGTCAGTAAAACCCCATCAAAATCTCTCAAATAAATTCAGGAAAAATCTGGGGTATTCCCCTATATGTCTAGAATCAAAAAATAAAGTTTCATAATATTCCAGTAAAATTAGTTTATTCAACAAAATTAAGAAAACATCAAGAAACGACACTTTAGAAAATCTGGAATTCCCAACACTGCTGTACGAAAACTAAAGTATCTTGCAAGCCGTGAAACGAAATCCGAATCCGCCAAAGGGAGCTAAAAATAGATAAAATATATTAACTTTTAAATTTCACAAACATTTTTCATACAGTAAAAGGAATCATAGTGAAAATATGGTTCTTTACTGCATAGCGAGCAAAATACAGCAAGTATAGATTTCATAAACGAGCATAAAACAATACATAAAAAACTCATCAATAAAATTCACCAAAATTCTGGGTAATCCCTAACTAGATAAAGAAACACTGACCAAAGTATCAAATCAAAATAATATGTATAGCATGGTTCTTGAAAATAGTTTGTTATCAAAATTACTACAAAGCAGAATCTGGAAAAGATCGACACCTGTGTACTAAAACAGTCATAACTCAGTCATAAAAAATCAAAATCAAGTAAGGTCAGGGGGGTTTGAAAATAGATGAAATTATCTAAAACTCATATTCTATACCGAAATCAAGATACTGACTGCAACCCGGTCGAAAACAGTAAATGAAACAGAACAGTGCCAAAAATACAGATTTTTCCCTTACAACAAAATCAACATAGATTCAAAAAAATTGATCCAAACACATCCAAACTTGAAATAAAGTCTACCAAGTGTCTAAACATCATGAATTAGGGTTATTAACAAGTCCACGCCAATTATATCTCATGTGTCCTAACCAAAACACAAGTTTCCACACAAATCCCACATACATGTTCAAAATCAAGAATCGGGCGAATCCTAGCTTAATTCATGTCAAGATTGTGTCGTGAGTCATTCTATGGCCAAAATATCACAATAGAGACAAAAACTCATCAAGGAAAACACAATCAAGAGTTGTCTCTAGACCCAACTACACTATACGTGAACTTTTTGACTTGTATCAAACAAATAAATTGAAGTACAAGTTACTTGCCTTAATTTTGGGATGAAGAACGATGCAATCAAACCTAAAAGAAAAACCTACGAACGAAATCTTCTACAATCAACGAATCCAAGAAAATAGAGCAAAACTCTCCATACGAACCAAACTCCACAAAGCGAGAGAGATCAAAGTGGCTAGCGACCATTTTGAGAACACCACGAATAGAAGTAGGGGAAATATGGTGCAAGGGATGATGATGGTGGTGTGGTGATTGGTCGGCAATGGAGGAAAGGAGGGGCTCGGGTTTTGTAGGGTGTATGCCGGAGAGGGGGATAGGCCGGAGGTAGGGATGGGGTCGGCCTGGTGTGCTTGGCCTGAGGGGGTGGCCGGGCTGGTGTGCGGATGGTCCTGCTTGGGTTGGGGCAGCCGCAAGGAGAGAGAGGGGGTTGGATGGAGGCCAGATGTTGGAGAGATTAGGGTTAGGGTTAGGGTTAGGGTTTAGGATTAGGAGGGTTTATATATAAGGTTAGGATGTGGGCTAATGGGTATTGGGTATTAGGGGTTAGTAATAAGTATACAAATGGGTTTTGGATTTTGGATCAAATAACAATAGGAATGCAAAAAGGATGGGGAATTCTTTGGCTTTGGAAATCTTATTAGGGGATAAAATAATAGGAGTTGGAAAAAGACCATCAAAACACCACCACAACACCACGAAGAATAAAAATAAAGATAACGAGACCAAAAATGAGGGAAAGACCAACAAAATGAAAAAAAAAAAGACAAAAGAGATAATCAATCACACACGAGGAGCTCAAAATCAAATAAAACGAGTATATATTGAAAACAAACTCCAATATACGGTTCAAAAAATACAAGAGAGATAAAATACACTAAAACAAAAAATACACTCCAAAATACAGAAAATGAAAAACAGGAGTTACAGTAACAGTAAGTTCAGTATATCAGTATAACAGTATAACAGTATCTGTCTAACAGTCTCAGTCTAACAGTATCAGTCTAACCGTATCAGTCTAGCAGTATCAATCTTATGTTCTTACAGTCTTGTGTGTATTAATAGCTAGGTAGCACTTCATGTGCCCCAAAAACATAACACATGGTTGCTACAACAAACAGTTTCGCTTTTAGATTTTATAGTGGACAATAATGGGGCAGTGTACTCAGGTATCAGTAACAGTAACAGTAGCAGTAAAGTAATAGTAACAGTACCAGTAAAGTAACAGTAACAGTAGCAGTAACAGTAGTAGTAAAAGTAACAGTAACAGTAACAGTAACAGTATGGAACACTAGTTCCCTTCCAAGTATACGTTTCCATATTTTCCACTACTTGATCTTCCCTTAAGAAACCCCCGCTTGATCACTTTTAATATGGTTATCAAACAGGCATGAATGTGTACAAAATAGTGTCAAACTAACATGATACAATCAGTATTAGTTTCAAAAAAGCAAATAAATATGCATAGATGATATACGGTCACATAAATGAGCAAAATAGTGTATGTTCATATTCAGGACAGTATGATAGTACAGTACTAAAATAGTGATTCCCGTTTCTACAGAAATCCAAATCTAAATCCGTCAAAGAATATGGAAAATAGAATTCCACATGAATCCAGAGATTATATATAAGCCATATAGTAATTCACAAAATCATAACTTAAAACTGATTTGAATCCAGAAATACGTTCAGCCAGAAATCAGTAAATCGTATTCAATGATAGGAAAACAGCATTAAAGCTACTCAAATAAATCCAGGATAAATATGGGGTAATCCCCTATATGTCTAGTATCAGAATATAAAGTATCATAATATTCCAGTAAAATTAGTTCATTAAACAAAAATCAGAAAACATCTAGAAACGACATTTTGGCAAATCTGGAATT
The DNA here is from genome assembly GCA_017893485.1 of Hemerocallis citrina. Lineage (NCBI taxonomy): Eukaryota > Viridiplantae > Streptophyta > Magnoliopsida > Asparagales > Asphodelaceae > Hemerocallis > Hemerocallis citrina. The sequence continues at coordinate 21,720,301 of CM030366.1, forward strand.
CCCAACCCTGCTGTACAAAACTGTAATATCTCGCAAACCGTGAAACGAAATCCAAATCCGCCAAAGGGAGATGAAAATACACAAAATAATCTAACTTTCATATTTCATAAATATTTTTCATACAGTAAAAGAAAATAGGGTGAAAATACGATTCTTTACAGAATAGCGAGCAAAATACAGCAAGCATAGCTTTCATAAACAAGCATGAAACGGTGTATAAAACTTATTAATAAAATCCACTAAAATTCTGGGTAATCCCTAAATAGATATAAAAATACTGACCAAAGTTTTCAGTTCAAAATAATATGTTTAAGACTAGTATGAAAATAGTTTAATCATCAAAATCATTAAGAAACGAAGTCTGGAAATAAAATACACCTCTGTTTCACTACAGCCATAACTCACTCATACAAAAACGAAATCAATCAAAGTCAGAGAGATTGGAAAGAAGACAGATTTCTCTACAATTCATGTCAATTACAAAAAATTAAGAATTCTGACCTTAATAGGGTCTAAAATACAAATCAAAACTGATCATCGACAATTACAGATTTTCTCTTGAAAACAAAACCAACATAAACCACACGAAATTCATTCCAATCACAATCAAACATGGTATAGAGTCCACTAAGTGTCCGAACATCATGATATAGAGTATATAACATATTCACAACTATTATATCACATGGATCTTATCAAACACATAATTTCAGCTAATTATCTCACATATATGAATAGATCAAGAACGGTCAAACCTTGTTGTTTTCATGTCGATTTTGTGTCGTGAGGCAACTATGGTAAAATAGCACAATAGAGACAAAACCCATCAAAAATAACACACACACGAGTTGTCTCTAGAACCTAACTACACTATAAGCGGTATTTTTGACTTGTATCATACAAAGGAATTGGAATACAAGTTACTTGCCTGGAAGACGACGAAAAACGACGAAGCCAAAAGCAAGAAGAGAATAACGGGAATAGATTCCTGGTACGAACACAACGAACAACTTGTGAACGAACACACGAACAGAAAGAACAATCGATCGCGAACATGATCGGATGGTTGAGATCAAGAGATCAAGAGATCAAGGCGATCGGATCAGATCGGACGACTCTGATCGAAGATCAAGATCAAGATCGAGATGTGATCAAGTATCTTGTTGATGATGATGATCATCGGATCAGATCGACGATCGGATGGTCACCAATCAAAGTGATCAAAGAACTCCAAGATGATGATGGTCAAGATGTTGATCAACGGCCCACATTTAAAAGATCAAGACTCCATGATCCAAAAACCCAATATCAAAACAGAGAAATGGAAAAGCTCTGCGATAGTGGGGTTGATGGACGGCGGCCATGGCGACGACGACTAGAAAGGACACAGCGACGGGCGGCGACACGATGGCAATGGTGCGGGGGAGGCACCGACGGCCAGGGGGAGCAGCACAGTGCAAGGAAGCTGTGTTGTGGCCGAGTTTGCTACTCTTGGTCGAGACGCCGAAGCATAGGGGAGAACTGCAGGAGGGATAACGGTATAGGGTTGTTTTCGAGGGGAGGATAGCACCGAATAGCGCTGTGGTCAGGGCTGAGCGCTGGCGAGGGATGTCACGATAGGGTGTAGGGCGGAGAGAAGGCCAGCATAGAGGAACTATGGGGTCGACATGGCGCTGCACTGCAGTTGCTACAGCCAGTCCACGGAGGGGGATCGGGAGAGAGAGACGGGGTGATCGAGAAGAAGAGGAGGACGGGGGGTAGCCGGAGAAGATGGCGGGATGGGGATGGGTTGAAGGAGACGGGGTGAAAACGAAGCGACAGGGGAAAATAGGCAGCTGTGTGCATGGGTTGAGCGGCTGAAGAACAGGAAGTATATATAGGGTAGTTGGGTTAGGGTTGGTAAACGGGTATGAGTGAGTATAAACGGGTCTGGGTTTAGGGGATTTAGAATGGGTTATGGGTTTTTATATTGGGTAGTGGTATTTAGGTGGGTTAAAACAGGGTTTAAATGGGTTTGGGTTGGAGTTAATGGGTATTAGGGTTTATAGGGTATAACCCAATAGGAAATAATAGGATTCATAAATAAAATAACCAATAAAAAAATATTGTTTACAATAAAAATGTAATTGGCATTACAAAATAGAATTTATTTAAAATACCACAGATACAGTTAGTAAATAAAAGCGGACTTTTAATAACAAATCCAAAAATAACAATAATAACAATAATAATGGCAATAATAATAACAGTAGTAGTAATAATAACAGAAATTATTTGATAACAAAAATAAGATTTGTATTACAATACAAAATTCATAGAAAATAGTTACAATTAAAATAATTGATCGAAAACAGGTTTTAATAAGAGATTCAGTAGTACAATTTGACAAAATAATTTGAAAATTGAAAAAAATAATTTGTGAAAACTTTTAATACAGAAAATATACAAAAATATGTTTTTGGGAAAATAGGGGTTACAGATCCCTTTCTCCACATGGGGAATGGACTACTCGGGCTATTTCCCCATGCAACTGGGTAACGGAACTTCTTGGTCGTAGCCATCGACTACTTCACAAAGTGGATCGAAGCGAAACCACTGGCCACTATCACCGTACACAAGACTCAGCAGTTCTTTTGGAAGAACATTGTCTGCAGGAACGGGAAGTTCGCCACTAAGAGATTATGCACCTTCAGTGATGATCTAATGTAATATCCCGGACGGATATTACCTCGTATAAATTACTATTTTATTATTATTTTATTATTATTTTGTTTGAATTCCAAAATCAAATTATTTTGGTGATTTTTCGCCGAGTTGTCCACAAACATTGTCTACGCGCATATATCGGTCGGTGTACATCCGAAATACATCAAATTGGTAGCGCGATCCTCCGAATTAATAATAAAACTTATTTTATTATTATTTTCAAATTAAACTATTTTATGAGGATTATATAAGGAATTTTGGTATACACATACATATACATATACATACAATTGTATGGTACTTAGTACATTATACAAAATATGTAGTATGTACTCTTGGACAATGTACTCATTCTTGTCATGGCAACCTAATTAGAAGATTAGGGTTTTATTTAAGTGGCTAAAGTAGGGTTTGTATGCATGAGAAGATTAAAATCCCTTCTAGAAACCTTATCCCTTTCTACCATGCTTCCAACTCACCCTAGGGCCATACCCTACACCTTACCCCTCCTCCACCTAGGCATGGCCGGTTGCCTTTTCTTGGGGTTTTTTGTGCAAAATGTGAGTGCACATTTACACTCTCCCCCTCCTCTCCCCTCTATAAATACCCCCTCCTTCTCCACCTTGTCTCATTTTAGAAAACAAAAGGAAAGAAAGGAAAGGAAAAGAAAGAGAAGAGACTAACAATAGAGTTTTCTTGTAGGTTCCATACAAGTTCTAGGAGCTAGGGGAATGAGAAGTTTTAGCTAGCTAGTCCTTCCTACAAGTAGAACAAGGTGGGGGTTTCTCTTTTGTTGTTTGTTTGTTTGAATTGTTGTTTGATGTTTCTTCTTCTCCTTACCTTCCTTGTTTTGTTTTCTTTGGTTCTTTTTGGAATGGGTTGTGGTGATAGTATTGTTGTATGTGGTCCTTATTTGTATGTTTGTAATTGTTAAAGGTAATAACCACATAAAAAGAAAAGAAACAAATGGTAGTGCTAAATACACCTAAAGATTGAATCTTTATAGTAGTAGTAAGTTGTTTTGTGTTTGTTAATTGGACTAAAATGACATAAGGCATATGGACTTGTACATACAACCGTTTGGGGTTGTAGGACTTGATGTGAACTCATGCACACAAAGTATATGAACCTTTTATACAACCATTTTTGGGTTGTAGGACATGTATTGAACTTGGACTAAAAAGATAAGCATACGTTGGTTGGACTAAAATAGAAGGTTCTTACTTTAATTCATTATTCTCTTTTATAGTCTTAAGAAAGAAAGAAACCCTTGTTGTTGTAAATTCTATTAATGGAAAAGAAACTATCTAAATCACTAGTTGTAGAATGGTCAAAAAAAAGATCTCTTTTTATGTTCAACTAGTGTTAATAAGAGATAAATACTAATGAAGATTTGGTAGAAATGTTAGTAGATGTTCATGTTAAAATAAAGTAGTAGTAGTATATTAAAATAAAGTAGTAGTAGTAGTAGTTGTAGATGTTGTATGTTATGTTTATGGTTAAAATAAAGTAGTAGTAGTATATTAAAATAAAGTAGTAGTAGTAGTAGATAGTTGTAGATGTTGTATGTTATGTTTATGGTTAAAATAAAGTAGTAGTAGTAGATAGTTGTAGATGTTTTATGTTATGTTTATGGTTAAAATAAAGTAGTAGTAGTAGATAGTTGTAGATGTTTTATGTTATATTCATGGTTAAAATAAAGTAGTAGTAGTAGTAGATAGTTGTAGATGTTTTATGTTATGTTCATGGTTAAAATAAAGTAGTAGTAGTAGTAAATATTGTAGGATTCATGCAAAAATAATCTACCATGCTAGGAATGTTGTAGGTTAATTACTAAGTAAATACCATGCTCATATTGTTGTAGGGTTGATGCTTAATTAATCTACCATGCTAGGAATGTTGTAGGTTAATTACTAAGTAAATACCATGCTCATATTGTTGTAGGATTGATGCTTAATTAATCTACCATGCTAGGAATGTTGTAGGTTAATTACTAAGTAATACCTTGCTCATATTGTTGTAGGATTGATGCTTAATTAATCTACCATGCTAGGAATGTTGTAGGTTAATTACTAAGTAATACCATGTCCATATTGTTGTAGGATTGATGCTTAATTAATCTACCATGCTAGGAATGTTGTAGGTTAATTACTAAGTAAATACCAAGCTCATATTGTTGTAGGATTGATGCTTAATTAATCTACCATGCTAGGAATGTTGTAGGTTAATTACTAAGTAAATACCATGCTCATATTGTTGTAGGATTGATGCTTAATTAATCTACCATGCGAGGAATGTTGTATATTCATACTAGTAGTTATCCATGCTTAGTAAGATATTCATGCTAGTAGTTATTCATGCTTAATAAGATTTATGCTTATAGGAAAGTAGCACACCATGCTAGCTTAATTTGTCTGCTTAGATGATTGTAGGAAAGTAGTATACCATGCTAGTTAACTTATCTATGCTTAGATGATAGTAGGAAAGTGGTATATCATGCTAGATTAATTTATCCATGCTTACATGCTAGTAGGAAAGTTGTATACCATGTTAGTTTAATTATAGGAAAGTTGTATACCATGCTAGATTAATGGTAGGAAAGTTGTATACCATGCTAGATTAATGGTAGGAAAGTTGTATACCATGTTAGTTTAATTGTGGGAAAGTTGTATACCATGCTAGATTAATGGTAGGAAAATTGTATACCATGTTAGCTTAATTATAGGAAAGTTGTATACCATGTTAGTTTAATTATAGGAAAGTTGTATACCATGTTAGTTTAATTATAGGAAAGTTATATACCATGCTAGATCAAATGAATATTCATGCTTACATGATATCCATGCTTAGATAAGTATATGTTCATGCTATGTTAGTAGATGATCATGCTTAATCATTATTCATGCTAAGTTAGTAGATGTCATGCTAATTATTGTTTATGTTAAATAGTAGATGACCATGCTAATGATTGTTTATGCTAAGTTAGTAGATGTCATACTTAATGGTTGTTCATGCTAAGTATTGTTTATGCTAAGTTAGTAGATGATCATGCTTAATCATTATTCATGCTAAGTTAGTAGATGTCATGCTAATTATTATTTATGTTAAGTAGTAGATGACCATGCTAATGATTGTTTATGCTAAGTTAGTAGATGTCATACTTAATGGTTTTTCATGCTAAGTATTGTTATGCTAAGTTAGTAGATGATCATGCTTACTCATTATTCATGCTAAAGATGGTAGACATTCATGTTTAAATAATTGTAGGAACCATGCTTATGGTGTATGCCATGTTGTGGGTTTAATGTAGAAAGGAACCATGTTTAGGTTGTACATACATGGTAGGAATTATCATACTATGGTTAGAAGGTTGTAGGTCTCTACTTGGAATACATATCATGCTTAGTCGTAGCAATTCTATGTTTATGTTCTACGCATACTAGATCATAATAGTAGATGTTCCACTAAGTTGTCTTCGTGATTAGATCATAGTAATTAATCATGCTTAAAATAATGAAGATCCATGTGTAAGGTGGTAGTAGAGATATATACTCTAAAGTAGTAAGCTTTCGCGCTCAAGTTATAACTTATGTTGTACTATAGTAAACTTCATGTCTAAATCATAGTGATTTTCATGCTTAAGTTTGATGGAAGCACATGCTTGAATCATATTCAAACTTAGGAATATTGTGGTAGGTGGTTATGTTATGTACCATAATTAGATTGTCATAGGTAGATGCTTGCAATGGTATGCCATGCTTAAAGTGCTATAGGTTGAAGTAATAAGGATTTGGGAGACCACTAGTAATAGTTAGTTTGATAAAGATTGTTATGTCGCCTTCGGTTTTTCATTGGTAGAATACCGATCATAGACTATTAGTAGATTCTTCTGTTGCTTCTAATAATAGAAGATCAAGGTTGCTAGTAAGCACGTTTGGTTGCTTCTAGGATTGATTACTTGTATGGTTATTTGCATATGGTTGTGCTCGTACGTGGCTCGACTGGCCCGTATGTAGCTGTGGGTCTCATACGTAGTTTATTTGGCTCGTATGTAGGTTGTTGTCTCGTACGCGGCTCGACCGGCCCGTGCGTAGCTGTTGGTCTCATACGCGGCTTATTTGGCTGGTATGTACGTGGTTATCTCCTACGAGGCCCGCTTGGCTCGTAGGTAGCTATTGTTTCATACGTAGCTTATTAGCTCGTATGTGGTTGTTACTCATATATAGCTTGTTAGTTAGTACACTGTTCGTTGTGCTCGTCTAGGGTGATATTACCACCCTAAGGGCTATCGACCATCAAGACATATGTTTTCTTACTCTAAGGAACTGTGGAGGAGTCCCTCCTTGTGTACCGTCGAATCTTAACCAGGGTAGGTTGATCGAGGACCGGAGTATAGACGGAATCCAAGTTTTGGGTAGCGGTATGCATGTATATTCGCATTGCCGAGGTCTTGGATCGATAAGCCACGAACCGGATCCTGAAGGGTTCTGGTAAGTCTACGTTGAGCGACCTAGTAGAGTTGTCTTGCGAAGTCTAATTTAAGGCCTAGCATGTTATGTTTATAATATTATCGTCCTTAGGATTTTCGAGTCAGGGACATCATTAAGGTAGTGACTTATAAAGACCATTTACTTAGACCCTCGCCAAAAAGAGAGGAGTTGGTTGTAGGGGGCACCTTACGACCAACTTGTCCCCTGAGGCAGGCCTGAGGTGGTGTTATTGGGTTGTACCTTCCTGTCAAAAGGGATACGTACGATGCCTTCTCACAAGTTGGGGACATGGGTTGCGTATCCTGATTGTTAATTCCTGAAGTGCCATGATAAGGCGGGCGGGGCTAGGGGGGATGGACCCCCGGAACTCCGTCAGGTCCTATGCCAGGAGGGTGAACAGGCCATGGACTACGGTCCGACCAGGGGGCGGCAGGGGGCTCCCCTGTTAGCAGTAACCCCAATGGTTCGTCAGGTTTTTGAGTGAGGTCCGGTAAGCCGGGTAGCAGTGGCAACCTAGACACCACTGGCGAGCTGCATTAGTGGGACTTGACCACGTCTGCAACCTCATCAGTCATGTTGTATCTGTCAGGAACAGGTTGTGTACAATTAGAAGTCATAACGCGGGTTCAAACCCCTATATATGGGAAAACGGCTTGAGAAGGGTCGCATGTAGTATGGGCTGCATGTTGACTTCGGAGACTCGCTGACATTAGAATAGGAGCATCCTAGTTCTATTTAAATATCGCATTAGAGTCTAGTCATAGCACTCACGAACACTTAAACTACACCAACACCATTGCCATGTTTTGTATGTTGTTTGGGAGATTCGCTGCTTTGATATCAGTCTTTAAGCGTTAGTGAATACTGACGTCCCCACTTCCATAGGTACTGGATCGCCGAAGTACAAGGGCGAGATTCAGGAGGACTCAAGGCAAGGGAAGCAAGGAGTCAATGTCATTTAGTTCCGCTGTAAAATATATGCTGATTATCTATTAAGTTGAAAAGTACTCAAGTGAGAGTTACAAAGTGTTGTTCTTCATTCCTTGTACTCTGATGTAAGATGTTGAAGGTTGTAATACTTGGAAATGTAAAGTTAATATTGTAACTCTATAGTAAGGTATTGCAGTTGTATAATATTCAGACTTATAATACATTGGGTGTTGAATAAAAAGTTTTAAATTCTCCTGTTTTTCTGTGTATTGTGACTAATTGAAGAAAAGATCTTGGCTCGTGTCTCGGTTTTCCCAGTATTGGAAATCGGGGCGCTACATCTAAGGATCGAACAATGTTTCTCTTTCATCTTGCATTCCCCGACCAATGGCCAAGCCGAAAACATAAACAAAAATATCCTTAATAGCCTCAAGAAAAGGCTCGATGAAGCTCCAAATGAGTTATGGGTTGAAGAGCTCCCGAGTGTACTCTGGTCCTACAGGACCACAAGAAGGAACCCGACGGGAGAGTCTCATTTTAATCTTACCTTTAGATCCGAAGCTTTATTAGAAGTTGGGTTACCTTCTCCTCGCTTCCTCTCTTTCAACGAAGAACATAACTCGAATGACCTCCAGGCAAACCTCGACCTTTTCGAAGAAGATCATGAGAAATCTTCCATAAGAAGATAGATTTATCAGCAAAGGGTGGAGAAGTTCTACAACATGAATGTTCAACCTACAAACTTGAATGAAGGGAACCTCGTCCTAAGAAAACTCTAGATCAAAGCTTTCTTATAAGGTCAGATAAGGTCTCCAAAGTCGTCCACCTAGGAGCTTACCGACTTCAGGGCCTTGGGGGCAAAGAGATTTCGAAGGAGTTCCGAGCATCTGATGAAGTTCAATAGGGATGAAGTTCAACAGGGTTGTGTAGCACCACTCATTTAGAAATTCTAAGCTTTGTATTAAGACCGATGCCTATAATGGTCAGAGCATGTAATAAAGGCTACCCATCAAGGCGGTCCACTTAGACTTATTTTTCAATAAAACTTTCAACATTTCCTTGGTAAATTCTAGTACAACTCTCCCAATACAAGGAATAAGCTCAGTGCTTGACTCACCGTTGGAGTACCTACATAAAAGACACCTATCTCACTTGGCTCGGTGCTTGACTCCTCATTCGAGCACCTCATAAAAAATACTCTAACTCTCAAACATCTAGTTCGGATTCCAGCTTGTGGCTCAAAGCTACTCCTACTTTGGAGTTCGGCTCATCATTCAAATTGCTCTCACAATTCGCTAACTTTCAAATAGCTAGTTCAAGTCCAACTCATGGCTCGAAGCTACTCCTACTTCTGAGTTAGGCTCATCACTCGAATTGCTCTCGCAACTCACTAACTCTCAAATAGTTAGTTCGGAGTCCAACATGTGGCTCGAAGCTACTCCTACAACAGAGTTCAGATCGTCACTGAATTGCTCTCATAATTCGTTAACTTTCAAACAACTATTTTGGAACCCAACTCATGGCTCGAACCTACGCATACTTAGGAGTTTGGCTTGTCACTCGAATAGCTCCCACAACTCGCTAACTCTCGAATAGCTAGTTTGAAGTCCACGGTTCATCTTTAGAACTACCCCTACAACTCGCTAACATTAAACGATGAGTGTAGACTGGATGGAGTTGTCGGTTCGGCTGATGGGAAGGTTTGGATGTGCTTCCTCTTTTCCTTCGGGCTCACAAGCCGATGAAATTCCTTGTTGAAAAGATGGAAGAATTAGCAGTGGAAGAAGCAGCACAACATACTAGCTGAATGCTGTCAAGCTGGGTCGACTCAACAAAGAGAAAACAAGAATCAAGACAAAAGTGAATAAGAAACATTATTTTATATCAATATCTCAGTACAAGTTTGGTAACTAAACACATCAAAAGCGATGTATATTATAGGTTCCTCCCGTCAAGTTCACCATCGACCACTTGGGCGAGGGATACTTCGGTTGAGAGACTCGCCCAGAATGTGAAACTTCCTCACCCTAAAAGCCTCACCTCGACCACCCAAGTTGCCATAAGGGGGGGCCAGCTTGATCGATCGGGTCTGGATATCATTCTATCAAGGATGTTGTACCTCCTAGGTAGATGCCATACTCGACAACCCAACTAACCCACTCTAGGCATCCCCCGGGTTTCTAGATGTCGCTCAAGCGCCCGAGGTTAGCTCCTGAGTTGTCGCCCAACCACTTGGGCGAGGAATGCTTCGCGTTTGCAATCCCGCACGCTTCACTATAAGGTGATAAATCTCCAAGTCTTTTTGAATGATCATCTCCCTAAAGAGTATCTCCCTACCGTGAGTATTTCTCTCCAACAAAGGAGGCAAAGACAAATCAACAGGGCGGTCCCCCATTAGGAGGGCAAGCTCAAAGTCTCTCTCAAGTAACACCTCCTTCAGACTCTCCTTTTTTAGCGTATCCCCATGCAACCCGTCACGGAGGAGGACTAACTCAGCCTCTTGGCTAACACCTCCTACAGACATTCCCATTCGAGCATGGCCTCGTGCAAATTGCTATGAAGACGAATGATCTCAGCATCCTGAGAGTCCCCTCTAGTATATATGAAAATCTATCAACAAAAAGTAAGGAGATTACAACTTGGGAAATTCCAAAAGAAAACACTTAACTTTGACTCGGTTTTTAAAGATCCTTTGACTAGTCAAAATTTCACAAAACGGTTCAACTGCATATATTTCATTAATCAAAAAGAAAAGGGGGCGGAGGCCAGTCCACGGTTCAGCAAGAGTTCAAAAATAGATTCAAACCTTAGGATCAGGGACACCTCTTTGCCTATGGCGGGTGTAGCGCCCCAGATTCATCCGTGAAAGCGTATACAAGCAAGAAGTTTCTCAGCTCGTAAAAGATCCATATCAAGCCATGAGAAACAATACACTAGAAATCTGTGATACATCTAAAAAAAATTACTTTAATTGAGTACAAAACACAGTACAATTCACAAGGAAAAAAGAAAACTTTAATCACATACATCTTATTACAAATTCAAAAATGTCTACATATGGAATTCCATCTTGTTTACATCATTCAAAATTTCAAACTTCCACTTGGATGCACGGTAGAGCTCAAATCCACGCCACCAACAATCAAATGATCCTGCAAAAACTACCAACTATGGGCACGTATGTTGCTGCAACTGACGCAAAGTTGATTATAACATCGAGCCCTAACTTTCTCAATAATCACAATTTATGCCAAATAAAGTGAATATCTAAAGTAAAATGTTCCAGGTATGTTGGTGTATGCCATGACCATAATAGTCTAATGCACAAAGAATGCACACGATGATCTTTTCTAATGCACGCATATTTGGAACCCTATGCTGCCTATATGCCATAGTTTCCGAATGCAAGCCACTAATATTTCTCCACTTTATAAGGTTCAATCACCCGCTATGCATACCCATACCTGTGATGAAATATTCAAGACATAGGCTTCCGTGGGTCACCCACTGCATATATATATCCTTTTGAGGGTACCACCCACCAGGCGACATAACATGAATCTATTCCCCCTCCAGAAGCAATGAGTATCTCGCGTCACCCTAAAAACTTTAAGGAATAACCCACGTCCACTGATCATTCTGGGGTACATCCTTATCACGAACATACTGAGTTTCTGCTCCCATCTTGGAATACTGGAGATCTATCTCCCTTTGCAGATAATTTTAGAGGATATTCCAGCTCCCATCGCGGAATACGAGAGCTTCATCTCACACTGTAGATCATTTTGGAGCTCTCATCTTCGCTTTTATTTTGTCACGTCTCCTTTCTAGTGTTTTTTCCTTACAAACATTATTAACACAGCTTCGGGCTAGCATCTTTCTACCAAACTTATGCCAACAACACTAGGTGTAACTCCCCAAATTCCAAACACAGGTAATTCGTAGCACATCCACGATCTTTACTTTAATTTCGTACAAAATACAATGAATTTAAATCTTTTTTCATTACAATATTATTAATTACAATATGCAGCGGAAATTTTTATAAAATAATTACAATTTATAACATCAAACATCTTCAATCCTGCAACGGCCATCGACATCAAATTCATGTCCACGTCGCTCACTAATCGGGGACCTGCAACTTGAAAACTACGGGCACGTCATTTGCATACAACTGACGCAGTGTTGTAATACAGTGATTCCTTCATTTTAACAATCATAAACTATGTGACTATCCTAAATATGTCACTGTATGATATAAACCTAATTACAAATGCAGTATCACGGCCCGCTTCCCAAAAGAGAATACGGATATGCGACAAAAGCCCTACGAATGATTTTCATCATCCATAAGCTGTTCGGAATCTTTACAACATCTCACAGGAATAATCAAAGTAGGAAGCAAAATAATCAACCAAGTATGCACAATCGAATCAAATATACCAATAGAAACTTACTTGAAACCAAAATATGATAATCTCAAATAAATCAAGTCTGGACAGTTAATAATATCTTGGGTCAACTTGCCCAAGTACAAATAAATCCAAGTATCAAATACAATTTTTCAAGCAAAACAGGAAATAATAATAATAACTGCAAACAAAACTCCAGCAGTAATATTTCATATCACCAACACCATCTAGTACCTGTTTTCCAAAATCTGCAATTTAACAATTGCAGGAATAGGAAAAAGAAAACAAACTCCCGTCAATGCAAGTTACGGGCCGCTTGTAGTGCGGGATACAAGTACATGGGAAAGATAAAAAATATAAAGTAATAACAGAACAAACATGGTATGGTATATTCATATCAACAGAATATAATCTCTAACATGAATCAGGGAAACAGAATCAACTAGCATGGTATCCTAACAGGTATAAGTAACATGTGTCAAGTGTCAACAGTATGCAAACAGGTATACGGATAACAGTATCAGGTAACAATCAGACAGTAACAGATAACAGTGTCCAGTAGCATGTAACAGATAACAGTTAACAGGAGTCAGTTCTTACAGTCATGTGTTTATTACTATCTAGGTAGCACTTCATGCGCCCCAGCTTTTGTCACATGGTTGCTTTCAAACAGTTTTATTTAGATTTCGTAGAGGATCATATACAGTAGTGTACATAGGTATCAGTAACAGTAAAAGTAACAGTAGCAGTAACAGTAACAGTAACAGTAACAGTAATAGTAGCTGTAACTAACAGTAGCAAATTTCTCAGTATGGAACACTGGTCCCCTTCCGAGTACACATTTATATTTCTTCCACTACTAGATATTTCCCTTAAACCCCGGCTTGGTCATTTTATCATAATTATCAAACAGGCATGAATGTGTATGAAACAGTGCAAACTAGCATGGTGTAACAAACAACCGATTCAGGGTAACAGATAAACATGCATAGATGGTAGACAGTCATATAAAAGAGTGAAACAGTGTAAGTTCTAATTCAGGACAGCAAGACAGTAAAGTACTAAAACAGGGATTCCCATTGCTACGAAAATGCAAATCTGAATCTGTCGAAGGATCTGGAAACTAGACTCCCTTCCAAATCTAGGAAACATATATAAGTCATATAGTATTTCACAAAATCAAGTCTCAAAATAGTTTTGAATCCAGAAAACACGTTCAGTCAGAAATTAGTATTTTACATTCACAATCAGGAAAACAGCATGAAAACTCTTTAATTAAATCCACAAAAAATCTGGAGTATTCCCATATATGTGTACTATCAGAATATAAAGTTTCAGACTTTTTCAATATAAATAGTTTAGTCAACGAAAATTAGAAAACATCAAAATGTAGTAATTTTGTAAATCTAGAATTGTAAAAGCTGCAGTACGAAAATAGCCATATCTCACAAACCATAAATCGAAATCTAAATCTGCCAAAAGGGTAATAAAATAGATACAGTAGGCTAACTTTCACATTAAGAAATAATTTAGAAAAAGCAAGTAGAATTAAATCGAAAATCTGGTTCTTTACTGAACAGTAGTAAAATTTTGGATGTAAAATCTTTATTTGCGAGCATGAAAATGTTTGTAAAAATCATCAAATAAATCCACCAAAATTCTGGGTCAACCCCAAACAAGTATATAAGTACTGTGCAGAATTTTAGATCAAAAAACTAATTTTAACACCAGAATAAAAATATATTTCCCTTCAAAATTCATAGAAAACACAATCTGAAAATCTCTTTACACCTTAGTAGTAAAATGGACATAACTCACAACTCATAAATCGAAACTGAGATCCGTCAGAAGGTTTGGAAAATACACAGAATTCTCTACAAATCATGTTCACAAAATATTTTCAAATACTGAACTTAATAGGGTCTAAAATACTTATCAACATCAGGGAAACAGAAAAATACATATTTTTTCTTCACACACAAAACAACATAAATCATACGAGATTCATCCAATCCACCCAAACATGAAATATAGTGTACTAGATGTCCAAACAACATGGTATAGGGTATTTTGCAAGTATTCGACAAGTATATCATGCACAACACATCAAGCACAGTTATCTCAAAGTAGCATGAACATATACATCAAAAGTGATTAACCCTAGGTTATATCATGTCATGTATGTCGTGAGGCAACTATGGTCCATCATCACTATAGAGACAATATCAACAAGGGAATTCACACACAAATTGTCTCTATAACCCAACTACACTACAAGCGGTATTTAGTACTTGTATTTGCAAAGGAATTTAATACAAGTTACTTACCTTAACCGACGATGAAGACGATGATGATCAAGAATAAAGGGAACGGATTCCCGGAGCACCGAACACAACGAACAATGAACGGAAACCACAAACTCATTGACGAACAAAACCCACGAACCACGATGAACACACGAACTCCCAACAAATACCACCACGAGCCAACGAGAACACCCGCCCACAACCACACTCGCACACGAAGAGCGACGAGAAACGGCAGCACAGCGCAGTACCGGCACTGTTTGCTGTCAGAGATGGCAGGAGTACGGTGGCACGACTGAGGGCTGTCGTGGCTCGCTGTTGCGTCGACGCAGGAAAAATAGGGGCACCGGGGGTCTCCTGAGCTGGCGCGACGACGGAAAGAGCAAGCAACGGAGAGGGGTGTACGGTTTTGGGTTGTGGCTGAAGGTAAGGGAGAGAGGGAAACAGGGTAGGCTTCAATATGGTGTATATATAGGTATATCATTGTTAGGGTTTTAGGTGTGACGGCTGGAGCATGGGTTTTCGGGTATAGGGTTGCTAGCGGGTAGGGTTAAGACGAGTATAGGGTCTGTAGTATAATAGCATGGGGTTTGGGTATTAAAATGGGTACTAGTATTTAATTAGGTTGAAGTATAATTGGGTATAACTAACAAATGAGTCTTGGGGTTTATTTAAATGGGTATAGATAAATGAATTAGGATTTATTAGAATGGGTTTTGGGTATTGAGATCCAAAATTTCAGATAGAGCAAAAGAATGAATTAAAATAACAAAATGGAAATAAAAAAAATAAATTTAACAATGAGGGTCAAAAATACTCGCACAATCAAATAGAGATGAATCAAAAGGAGAAAACTGAATCAAGAATTCAAATAAAAGATGATAAAAACAAAAAAATGAATATATTGAAACAAAAGATCCAATATAAGGTCCAAGAAATGATACAAAGAGAGAAATACTCCAAAACGAAAAATACACTCAAAAATACAAAAAAATGAAAAACAGGGGTTACAAATCCTACCCACCTAATAGAAAGAATTTCGTCCTCGAAATTCAAACAAGAAGATACATAGGGTAACCCCAAAAACAAACAAAAAGAACAAAACAAAAACTACTCAAATAAATGAGAAAACTTCTGCTGAATCTCCTCCTCCAGCTCCCAAGAAACAGGAACCAACTCGTTGACCTTGTTTTTAAACACTTTCTCCCCCCAATTCACAATAGCAACTGGCAGAATCTCATAAGTCAAATCCGTCCGAACGGTCAACTCAGAATAGTCGATCACGTGGCTCTCATCTCGGATATATTGCCTGAGTTGTGAGACATGGAAAACATCGTACACTCCTGATAAAGTTGGCGGCAATGTAAGACGATAGACCACCTTGCATACTCGCTAAACAATATCAAACGGTCCAATAAACCAAGGGCTAATCTTGCCCCCACCACCGAACCGAATGACACCCCGCTAAGGCGATACCTTTAGGAAAACATGGTTACCAACCTCAAACTCCAAAGCTCTTTGATGGACATCGGCCTATCACCTCTACCTATCCTTAGCTGCCTGCAAGTGCTTCCCGTTCTGAACTACCGCATCAACTTTCCTGGTGATCAACTCTGGACCCAACAACTGCTTCTCACCAATGTTATCCCAGCACACTGGTGATCTGCACTTCTGCCCATAAAGTGCCTCGAACGGTGCAGCTTTAATACTGGCTTGAAAGCTGTTATTGTACAAGAACTCTACAAGATGCAAATGGTCCTCCCATGATCCATCGAACTGAAGCATACAGGACCTCAACATGTCCTCAAGAATTTGGATGGTCCTCTCTGACTGTCCATCAGTCTGGAGATGAAAAGCTGTACTGTACTTTAATTTACTCCCCAAACTGCTCTGAAAAGTCTCCTAAAACTGAAATCTGAATCTCGTATCCCTGTCAGATACAATACTAACTGAAACCCCATGAAGTCTAAAAATCTCTTGCATGTACCTCTCAGCTAGGCTCTCAGTAAAGAAATGAAGTGAGCACTCTTCGTTAAACGGTCGACAATCACCCAAATGGCATTATGACCCTTAGGACTCCTCGACAAAGCGGTCACAAAATCCATAGGGATATGTTCCCACTTCCACTCTGGAATGGGAAGCGGTTGAAGAAGTCCAGTGGTCCTCTGATGCTCTGCCTTAACCTGCTGGCAGATCAAACACTGAGCAACAAACTGAGCCACAACCCTCTTCATACCATGCCACCAGAAATGAAGCTTTAAATCCCGATACATCTTACTACTGCCAGGATGGATAGAATACGAAGACTGGTGTTCTTACTTAAGCAACCTCTGACGAACTTCACCCTTCGGGACACATAACTTGGACCCAAAATGAAGCGATCCATCAGCTTGAATAACCATGTTCGTCCTGGATCCAAACTCAACCTTAGCTCGAAAACCCCGCAATTGCGCATCACCAGCCTGCGCCTCCTTAATTTGATCAACAAGAGACGACTGAAGCTGGTGGCTCAAAAAATTCTGACCAGAACTCGGCAACACAACATCCAACTCAAACCTTCGCATCTGCTCAATCAAATCCCTCTGCTGAGTCAAGAACATAACTGTTGGTCTCCTGCTCAAAGCATCTGGCACCAAGATTACTTTACCAGGATGGTATTGCAAACTGATATCATAATCAGCCATAAGTTCCAACCAACGCCTTTGCCTCATGTTTAACTCCTTCTGGGTGAAGACGTACTTGAGATTTTTGTGGTCTGTAAAGATCTCTACTCAGGTCTCCCAGTAATTAATGTCATTACAGCTTCAAAGCATAAATCACTGCCGCTAACTCCAAATCATGAGTCGGATAGTTCTTCTCATGTGGCCTCAACTGCCTCGATGCATACGCAACGACTCGGCCATTTTGCATCACAACTGCCCCATGACACTTACCAGAAGCATCACAGTGAATTACAAATCCGCCTGAACTATCTGGAATAGTCAACACAGGCATTGACATCAATCTGTTCTTCAACTCAACAAAAGCCTCACAGCAATCATCAGACCAACAAAACTTCTGATCTTTCCCAGTCAGCTTAGTCAACGGTCCTGCTATCTTCGAAAAATCTTAGAAGAATTTCCGATAATATCCAGCTAAACCAAGAAAACTCCTGACATCTGAAACTGACTTGGGAACAGGCCAATCCTTCACAGCTTCAGCCTTGGCCGGATCCACAGAAATACCATCGCCTGAGATAATGTGCCCCAAGAAAGAAACCCTGTCGAGCCAAAACTCGCACTTGCTAAGTTTCCCATAAAGCTGATTCTTTCTCAAAGTCTGCAGAACCACTCTAAGATGCTCAGCATGATCTTCCCGATTCCGAGAAAACACCAAAATATCTTCAATGAAGACCACCATAAATCTATCCAGGAACTGAGAAAAGACCTGGTTCATAAGACTCATGAATACAGCAGGCGTGTTCGTGACCCTGAACGGCATCACAAGATACTCATAGTGGCCATATCTAGTCCTGAAAGCAGTCATCTGTATATTAGTCCCCTTCACTTTAACCTGTTGATACCCAGAACGAAGATCCAACTTAGAGAAAATAGCAGCCCCACACAACTGTTTAAACAAATCATCGATCCCGAGCAACAGATACCGGTTCTTCACAATAACACGGTTCAGTTCCCGATAATCCATACACAGTTGACGACTACTATCCTTCTTGTTAACAAAAATGACTGGAGCACCACAAGGCGAAACACTGGGTCTGATGAACCCCAAATCAAGCAACTCCTGAATGTGCACCTTAAGCTCTGCTAGCTCAATCAGTGCCATCCTGTAGGGACTCTTCGATATAGGCACCGTACCCAGGTTAACTTCAATACCGAACTCCACATCCCTATCAGGGAGTAAGCCAGGCAACTCCTCTAGAAGAACATCCAGGAAATCTCGAACCACTAGAGGCGTAGCCTCACAGCCTGAATGCAATTCCATCGCACAAACCTCCTAATCAACTGCAGCTTGGCCAAAGGAAGACTCCCCGCATTGAACTCAAACTCTGCGCGATCTAGAATCCGGAACACAACTTTCTTGGAACAGCAATCAATAATGGTGTGGGTTTCACCTTACCAATCCATACCCAAAATAACGTCAAATTCTGAATTCCCAATTACAATCAAATTAGCTTTGAAATCTGCACTGCCAATAATTATGGGACACTGCCTGCACTCCCGGGAACAAATGACAACTCCACCACTTGTCACAATGTTCCAAGCCTCTGACATGCTGCTACACTCCAACTGATGGCGAGCCACAAATCGAGAGGAGACAAAAGAATGGGTTGCCCCGGAATCAAAAAGAACATGAGCAGGGAAAGAGCAAAAAAGGATGATACCTAAGATAGAATCAAAAGACAAGGAAAACAAGGAATGGTTGAACAGGGGTGAGGAAAAAAAACAATGCAGAAAGATAACATGAAAGAAACAAATGCAATAGGAAGAAAAGAAGCAAAAGAGTGATAATAAAACAACAAAACAATAAAAGCAACAAAAAAAATATACCTGCAACAACACCTTCAGCTAACTACGCATCTGTAGCAGTCAGGTTGAAAGCCTGACCTCTCCTCGGAACAGCGGTCCTCTGACCGACAATCTGGTGTTGAGGAGGAAGCGGTGGCCTAACTAGACCACGAGCTGGTGCAACTTGCTGAACGGGACCCCTGGCTGGAAGAGCCAACTACTGCTGCGGCTGCGGACAATCCCGCACAGAATGATCAGCAGCGCCACACCTAAAGCATCAGCGGTTGACGTGCCAACAGTTCTTGCGGTCGTGCCCAGACATCTAGCAGAAGTCACAAAAACCACTCCTATGAGAACTAGCAGAAGAGTAAGGAGCTGCCTTGATAGGACGAGTAGGAACTGGCTTCCGAATAGGCCCACCATAAGGCCTAACAACAGCAGAGGAGTGAGGAACAGTCCGCCGAGAAAGAGCCAAACCACCACGAGCCTGCTCCTGAGCACGAGCTACCTCAAGAGCTTCTGCATAAGTGTGCAAGCGAAGGAAAACAAGCTGCACCCTAATCTCACGCTCCAGCCCAAAAATGAATCTACGAGCCCGGACTTCTTCGTTCGCCACAAGATTGGCTGCGAAGCGACTGAGTCTAATAAATTCAGCTGCATACTCATCCATAGACCTGGAGTCCTGTTTCAAGAAAGTCTCATGTTACAACATTGCATGGAAAATATGTAACAAAATTTCATTACTATAAATAATGACCAACCAGTTTCAGGGCCAAGAATTGCTGCTCCATCTCCACTCTAGTGCTGCTAGGAAAGAACTTCTCCAAGAAGCCCCTAGTGAAAGTAGCCCAAGTGATCGGTCTTTTGAGTCTTTCGGACTCGGACCTCCACCAAATATGAGCCAAGTCCACCAGCTGGATGGCAACCACATCCACTCGATCTGAATCTGCAACTCTAGCTGCCAAAAGCAATTGCTCTGTCCGAATCAACCACTGTTCAGCCTCCAAAGGCATCTTAGTGCCTGAAAACCTGTCGGGATGCAACCTCATGAAATCCGTGACTGTTCCCAGACGGGAAGGAAGAGCTGCCTGCATAAGCACAGCGGGCGGCGGAACTCGAGCGGCTTCCAAAGCAGCCATCACCAAATCACTATGGTTCTGCTACATATTGATCAAGCGCTCAAGTACAGTGGTGACAGCCTCAAGCCTAGGCTGATCATCCGGTATACAAGAAGAACCTCTACGAGCCATAGTCTGCACAAAACCAAAAACAATTATCATCAAGATCAAGGTTGATAATAATTAATTCATTTATGCATGCATGGTTGGTGAAATATTGAGCCGATCCCAGTACGAGCCAAGCTTGTCTAATATATCAGTGAAACTAATACATTAGACAAACCTGGGCTCTGATACCACTAAAAACTTTATCACGCCCTGCTTCCCAAAAGAGAATACGGAATACGAATACGCGAAAAAAGCCTAGCAAATGATTTTCATCATCCATAAGCTGTTCAGAATCTTTACAACATCTCACAGGAATAATCAGAGTCGGAAGAAAAAGAATCAACCAAGTATGCACAATCAAATCAAATCTACAAACAGAAATTTACTTGAAACCAAAATATAATAATCTCAAATAAATCAAGTCTGGATAGTTAATAATATCCTGGGTCATATTGCCCAAATACAGATAAATCTGAGTATCAAATACAATTGTTCAAGCAAAAACAGGAAATAATAATAATAACTGCAAATAAAACTTCAGCAGTAATATTTCATATCACCAACACCATCTGGTACCTATTCTCCAAAATCTGCAATTTAACAATTACAGGAATAGAAAAAGAAAACAAACTCCCGTCAATGCAAGTTATGAGCCGCTTGTAGTGCAGGATACAAGTATATGGGAAAGATAACAAATATAAAGTAATAACAAAACAACATGGCATGGTATAGTCATATCAACAGAATATAATCTCTAACATGAATCAGGGAAACAGAATCAACTAGCATGGTATCCTAACAGGTATAAGTAACATGTGTCAAGTGTCAAGAGTATGTAGACAGGTATACGGATAACGGTATCAAGTAACAGTCAGATAGTAACAAATAACAGTGTCCAGTAGCATGTAACAGATAACAGTTAATGGGTGTTTGTTCTTACGGTCATGTGTTTAGTACTATCTAGGTAGCATTTATCACATGGTTGCTACATTCAAACAGTTTCGTTTAGAATTCGTAGGGGATCATATAGGGCAGTGTACTCAGGTATCAGTAACAGTAACAGTAACAGTAATAGTAGCAATAACAGTAATAGTAACAGTAGCAGTAATAGTAGCAGTACCGGTAAAATTAGCAAATTGCTTAGTATGGAACACTGGTCCCCTTCTGAGTACACATTTCTATATCTTCCACTACTAGATCTTTCCCTTAAACTCCGGCTTGGTCATTTTATTATAATTATCAAGCAGGCATGAATGTTTATGAAAAAATGCAAACTAGCATGGTGTAACAAACAACAGATTCAGGGTAACAGATAAACATGCATAGATGGTGAACAGTCATATAAAAGAGTGAAACAGTGTAAGTTCTAATTCAGGACAGCAAGACAGTACAGTACTAAAACAGGAATTCCCGTTGCTAAAAAAATGAAAATCTGAATCCGTCGAAGGATCTGAAAAATAGACTCCCTTCCGAATCCAGCAAACATATATAAGTCATATAGTATTTCACAAAATCAAGTTTCAAAACAGGTTTGAATCCAGAAAACACGTTCAGTTAGAAATCAGTATTTTGCATTCATAGTCACGAAAAACCTGGGGTATTCCTCTATATTTGTACTATCAGAATATAAAGTTTCAAAATTTTCAAATATAAATAGTTTAGTCAACGAAAATCAGAAAATATCAAAAAGTAGTAGTTTTGTAAATCTGGAATTGTAAGCGCTGCAGTACGAAAACAGCCATATCTCACAAACCATAAATCCAAATAAAAATTCTCCAAAAGGATAATAAAATAGATACAGTAGGCTAACTTTCATATTCATAAATATTTCAGAAACAGAAAGTAGAATTAGGCCGAAAATCAGGTTCTCTACGGAACAGTAGTAAAATTCTGGATGTAAAATCTTTATTTGCGAGCATGAAAAGGTTTGTAAAACTCCTCAAATAAATCCACCAAAATTCTAGGTCAACCCCAATCAAGTCTAGAAGTACTATACAAAATTTCATATCAAAATACTAATTTTAACGCAAGAATAAAAATATATTTCTCTTCAGAATTCATAGAAATTACAATCTGGAAGTCTCTTTACACCTAAGTAGTAAAATGGACATAACTCACAACTTGTAAATCGAAACTGAGATCCGTCAGGAGGTTTGGAAAATACACAGAATTCTCTACAAATCATGTTCACAAAATATTTTCAAATACTGACCTTAATAGGGTCTAAAATACTTATCAACATCAGGAAAACAGAAAATTATAGATTTGTTCTTCACACACAAAACAACATAAATCATACGAGATTCATCCAATCAACCCAAACATGAAATACAGTGTACTAGATGTCCAAACAACATGGTATAGGGTATTTTACAAGTATTCGACAAGTATATCACGCACAACACATCAAGCACAGTTATCTCAAAGTAGCATGAATATATACATCAAAAAAAGTTAACCCTAGGTTATATCATGTCATGTATGTTGTGAGGCAACTATGGTCCATCATCACTATAGAGACAATATCAACAAGGAAATTCACACACAAATTGTCTCTAGAACCAAACTACACTACAGGCGGTATTTAGTACTTGTATTTGCAAAGAAATTTAATACAAGTTACTTGCCTTCACCGACGATGAAGACGCTGATGATCAAGAATAACGGGAACGGATTCCCGGAGCAACAAACACAACGAACCATGAACGGAAACCACGAACTCAATGACGAAAAAAACCCACGAACCACGACGAACACACGAACTCCCAACAAGTACAACCACGAGCTAACGAGAACACCTGCCTACAACCACACTTGCACACGAAGAGCGACGAGAAACGGAAGCACAGTGCAGTACTAGCACTGCTTGCTACTGGAGATGGAAGAAGTACGGTGGTGCGACTGAGGGCTGTCGTGGCTCGCTGTTGGGTCGACGCAGGGAAAATAGGGGCACCAGGGGTCTCCTGAGGTGGTGTGCGACGACGGAAAGAGCAAGCAACGGAGAGGGGAGTACTGTTTTGGGTTGCGGCTGAAGGTAAGGGAGAGAGGGAAACAGGTTAGGCTTCAATATGGTGTATATATAGGTATAGCATTTGTAGGGTTTTAGGGGTGATGGCTGGAGCATGGGTTTTCGGGTATAGGGATGCTAGCAGGTAGGGTTAAGACGAGTATAGGGTCTGCAGTATAATAGCATGGGGTTTGGGTATTAAAATGGGTACTAGTATCTAATTGGGTTGAAGTATAATTGGGTATAACTAACAAATGAGTCTTGGGGTTTATTTAAATGGGTATAGATAAATGAATTATGATTTATTAGAATGGGTTTTGGGTATTGAGATCCAAAATTTCAGATAGAGCAAAAGAATAAATTAAAATAAAAAAATGGAAATAAAAAAATGAAATTAACAATGAGGGTCAAAAATACTGGCAAGATCAAATAGAGACGAATCAAAAGGAGACAACTGAATCAAGAATTCAAATAAAAGATGATAAAAACTATAAAATGAATATATTGAAACAAAAGATCCAATATACGGTCCAAGAAATGATACAAAGAGAGAAATACACCAAAACGTAAATACACTCAAAAATACACAAAAATAAAAAACAGGGGTTACATGCAGACATTATTACTTACAATGCAACTCTAATGCACACTTATTCGGATTCTATGTATCCCATACAACATAAGTCCGAGGGAAAACCCTTAAAGTACTCCTTTTTATAGGGTTCAATCCCTCGTTATGAAATCCTACTATGGTAACAAAAACAAGGTTTAGACGTCCCACGAGTATGGATTCCAGTCCTGGAGTACCCGCCAGACTATACAGAATCCTCGTCGTGCAAACTTCCCGCCAGTGCCGCTCTAGCCCAGAAAATATTGGAGATCCGCCTCCCATCCACAGGACTATTCATGATCTCGAAATACACCTCCCGATCATTCATAATCCCGGATTTAATTAAGGCCCATCTCGCTCCGTACAACAATTACAGTCCAGGAGTACACTGCTCGCCCGAATCAATAATCCCAGAATACACCGCCCGACTATATAGAGACACCCCACTTACGTTTTCCCAGGTCTCATCACATCTCCCTTTCTAGTGTCTATCCTTAGTTCAATTATAATTTTATTCACCTAGAGCTAGCTTACCCTGCCAAACATAAATTAACTCACCGAGAACGTTGGCCCATATTGGCCACTTCTCAAAATTTCATTAATCACAATCTACCGGTCACTATGGGTCTCGCACAGCCTCTAGAATGCATCAATCTCAATATAGAGATCTTCTAGGTCATTCTTAACATCTTCATAAAATTTCTCATTCATTACAAATCATTTGATTCTTTCATTCATTCTCTTTAAATTTATTAATCTCAAAATAAATAAATAACTTCTTATCCCTTTATAACAACCATTCAATAACATTTGATAAAACCCTTGCAAATATCATACGTCTAACTTTCCAAATTCATCCTTTAATTATCTCTGAATTCGTCATCTAGCACAATTTACATAAATTCCAAAAATAAACTCGTTATCATACGATATAAAATTCAGGAATAAATCAAGATTAAAACCATCATATTTTCACTCTTTTAATCAAACTCAGTTTAATTTTAAAATGAAATAGTTCCAAAAATAACTTCTTCAGGTAATTAGTGTACAACGTAATTTGTCAAAAACGTAAATTTCGAATTAATATATATAATCTTAGCAAAATATTCCATTAATACCTCAGAATTGATTTTAAACTTTTTTCTCAAGAAAATAGTTTAAAAGACATAGAATAATACAAAAAATTCCAAATTCGACCACATCAGGGCTCGAACCAGTGAGCACGCCCCCGCTCTAAACCGTGCCCAATCACCAAGAAGTCCACTCACTGTTGGTGTAGAAGTGACTCACCAAATTATCCATATATTTATGTCTACTATTTGGTGAACAAATAAAGTTTTTAAAAAGATACAAAGCCCCCAAGGGACTCGAACTAGCAACCAGCCAGAGACCATTCGCACATGCACAGTGCACTAAATCGCAACCAACAACCAGCAAGTCCAAGTGGACATGCTATCTACAATTGCACAAAATTTATTTTTGAACCTGAAACTCTCTGTTTCACATCGAAGATAATCATTTAGCCATAATTCAATTCTACAATCATTCTCACAATTTCTACACACTATACTATGATTTCTAATGAATTTCCAGAGAAGAACTTATTTAATCTAGTACATTTAGACATTAATTAATGCATGTGTCACTTGTATTTGATATGAAATTTAACATATAATTCGCATGTATAAATTTTTTCATACTCATGGTTCAAATGCATAAAAATAAATTAATTCACATGAACAATATTCAATCAATATGTAAAATTTTAGAGAAGGCAATCACATAAGACATTACTACAATTATGAAATTTAATTACCTTTGCACATATTATTTAGAACATAAATACACTCCTACATCAATTTAGACAAAATCTTGAGAATGCTCCTACACATATACATTTCACATATGAATTTAATCATCATCTATATATTTACATCTAAGCATGCATATGTTAAAAAGGCATTAGAAAATAGTAGAAACACCCACCTCATTGATGAATCCCTAGCAATTAGAACTCCTAGAAATAGTCTCCAATCCCCCTCCTCAAAATCCGAGCTCCAAGGAAAGCCAACAACAAAGATTTTGAAAGTGCAACAAATGAAAATTTCGCTTTTCTTAAGCATGACCGGATGATATAAATAGGAAGGAGAGAGTGTGGGGCATGATCATTATCTTACCTGCCCATAACTCCTTCTTAGTCTCTCCACTAATCCACTACTTTAATTCAATTCAATTTCCCTCTCCATTTCAAATATGGCCGGCCATTCATAGGGTGGGCACGGGTTTGCTATGTGTTTGTGTGTGCACATGAGTTACACACAAAAATATTATGAGTTTTAATTTCTAGAATTTCATATGATATTTAATTTAATATGGATTTAATAAAACTATTTCAAATTAATCATAATAAAAAAAGTTTTATGCACATTTCATTAATTGTATATTAAGTATAGCAACATAATCAGCACGTGCATTAAAAAAATACGTGCAAAGCACGTGCCAATTCATATACAAAATAAATTCGAGAGAATGAAAAATGATTAGAACAATCGAAATACCAAAATATTTAAAAATATTTATATTAATAATGTTACGGATATTATACATAATAGTACAAAATATATGTGTGTAACACACGTGGAGCAAAAATGTCGTAACTCAATTTTGCGGGGGTGTTACACTATCCCCCCCCAGCCCCCCCTCCCCCCCAGAATAGCTTAATCCTCAGAACTTACTAGGGTAAAAGTTTTATTTTGCTCAAACCTAATAAAGAATTTGAAAATGTAGTATAAAAATACATAATCTAGAAAACAAAATAGACTTAAAATAAAGTAAATATATAATAAAGGAAATATGAGTGTCAAGTAAGATATACGAAGTTAATAAGCGGAGAAAGCAAGGAAGATTAATAAGGACCCCAAAAAAACACGAAAATATTAAACAAAATAGAAAAATGAGTAGAACAAAGGAAATTTGATAGTGAAAGATAATCTAGATTGAAAGTATTTTTTATACAAAATGATAATAGGTTAAGTATTAGACAATATAATAAAATATAAATTAAGTAATCAATTGTGAAAGAAATTGAAAACAAAGTAATTGAAAAGAATATAGAGAACGCAGTAAAATAGATGCTATAATAAATTATTAATAAGTTTAGTAAGAAAAATTAATGAAAGTAATAAGAAGTAGAATGAAAATTATACTTGAAGGAAATAAATAAAGAACATAGTGAGAAAGTAATAAAGACACAAGGTAAGAAAAAAACCAGTTAAAAAACATAGGGATTCATGACTCCAGTAGTAAAAGAGTTAAGAAGAATGATAGCTAGAGATATAGTGAAATTAACGCAGTTAAAATACAAAGTAAACGTATATAGTATAAAAATAAAAATAGAAAGCTTAACTTAATATAGTAAAGTAAAAATGTTAAACAATTTAGGCAACAGAGAACAAAAGACTAGAAAGAATAGAAGAACTAAAATATTATAGATAAATTGCAATGCAGTAGAAAATTTTGAAAATAAATAGACTAATAGCGTAAATAAATATTAGATAGCTTAAAAAATTTAACTATGTTAAGAAGAGCAGTTTCATGAAAAAGAAATGAATAGTATCGAAATTTAAAGTAAGTTGGTAAATAATTTGAAAGAGTGTTATAATTGAAAAGTAGTTAGCAATAGCTAATATGAATTTGAAAAAAAATCAGGATAGAGAAGTTATATAAAAGAAAACGTGAAGAATAGAATGATTAAAATCGTAAACTAAACTAGAACTATATATTAAGAGATTAGAAAAAAGTAGCATTTTAAGATATGTCTGTTAGGTAAGAATCAGAAAAACATATGAGCGTTAAATTTAACTAAAATGTATAATCAATATAAAATAAGTGTATGTTAATGATGTATATAAAAATAATATTATAAAATTTTTATTTGTAAACGTTATTTAAAATTAAGTATATAGAATAGTGATTATTATATATCAAATTATCTATAAATTGTCCAGCATAACATGAAAATCCACATATAATATTTTATACGTAAATGAGCGTAAAAACTATATTACGAAACAACAATACTATAATATGAAAGGTATATGCAATTGGAGAAACAAAATAAAATAGTAGTAAAAGTAATAACATATTATTGAAATAATATATGATGTTAATTGTATAGAAATAAAATGTAAATAGTAAACAAAGGTATAAATAAAAAAGTTATATTATATGAGTAGCAAACAAATAGAAGATAAGTTAGTAATAAAATATAAATAAAATAAAATTGTATAAAAATACAAAAATATTAACATATGTAAAGATAAAGTATAAAAACAATAATATTAGGATAGTAAAATATTTAATAGTAACCATATAGATTGAAAAATAAAATAAAATAATAATTACATATATATGATAGATATAGAAGCAAATATAAATAATAAGATAATTAATTAAATGTGTATATAAGTATAACAGTATTATAAATAATAAAGTTGAAGTAGTATAGGCTAAGTTGTAAAACATTATAAAATAGTATAAACTACTGCAAAAGAATGGAATAGTGGTAATTAATACATATTAAAATATATATATAAATAAAAGTGGAGTTTAGTAGAAGTAGAAAATCTCCTTTGTTGTGGGTTCGCCTCATTGATGTCCAGCTGCAGGCTTGCCCCCTTGATATCAGGTTGCAGATTTTCCTCCATGACATCTAGTTGCAGGTTGCCTTCTGAACATTCGGTTGCAGATTTTTCCTCCTGATATCTAGTTGCAGGTTTGCCTCCATTGACGTCTAGCTGCATATTTTCCCTCTTGACATCAGGTTGCACCAAAATGGTGAATGGAATGATGTAATCTTCCATATAGACATGGATGTTGAATGCTTAATTAAGTATGATATTAAGTTTTGAGATTAGTGATATAAACATATAAGTATGAAAATAATAAAATAAAGCAATAAAATTAATAAGTGGTTATTAATAAGGAATAGTAAGTATAACAAAAACAAAATAGAAAATAGTAAGTAATGACAATAATATCGAATATAAGTAATAAAAACAAAAAAAATTAGTAATAAAAGTAAAATTTAGAATGTGTAGAAGTATATCATATTTATATAAGTAAAAATATTACTATCTGGTTAAAATATACTGAAATAAATAAGACAATATAAAATAATGGAAAAATATAGTATCATAAATTCAAAGCATATATATAAAATGAATTTACATATACTAAAATCAAAATTTTCAAATAGAATAAAAATAATAATAAAAGAAAATAATAGTCGTAATAATAATCTAATAATGAGAAAATAAAACTAAAAAATACATAAAGTAAGAAAGACAAAACATTAAGAAGAAAAAATGCATAAGACAAAATTAAAAGATTAAGAGTAAGGAATGTAGATAAAATAATAATAACGAAGTGAATTAATAGTAAAAGAAATAATTCCTTGAAAAAATATTAAGCGTTAAAGATGAAAGTAGTATAAAGAAAAATATACAAAGAAAATAAAAGAGAAAAGTTAGTCTACGTACAAGGTACCATAAATGCTAGGTTTAAACCAACCACAACACTAGTGATACAACGGAAAAATACTCGGATATAATATCACATCAATGTATACGATGAGTGTTTCATGAATGCAAGTTCAATAACTACATCATTCATGATTCAAAACTGACAATCACAAATCTAATGTTCACCATAATATGTTTCCCTTATAAATTTTGTACTAGTTTTGAAGTTCACACTGATACCACTCTGTAACTCCCCGAATTTCAAATACAGGTAATTCGTAGCACAATCAGGATCTTTACTTCAATTTCGTACAAAATACAAGAAATTTATAACTTTTCATTACAATGTTATTAACTACAATATGCAGCGGAAATTTACATAAAAGAATTACAATTTACACCATCAAACATCTTCAATCCTGCAACCGCCATCGACATCAAATTCAGGTTCATGTCACTTGTTAATCCAGGTCCTGCGACTTGAAAACTGCAGACACGTCAGTTGCATACAACTGACGCAATGCTATAATACAACTAATTCTCTATTTTAACAATCACAAACTTGAATGCAAAAACAAACTGTGAAATGTGACTATCCTAAATATGTCAGTGTATGATATGAACCTAATGCAGACATTATTACTTACAATGCAACTCTAATACGCACTTGTTCAGATTCTATCCATTACATACTACATAGGTCTAAGGGCAAGCGCTTAACATACTCCTCATTATAGGGATCAATCCCTCATTATGAAATCCTACTACAGTAACAAAAACAAGGTTTAGACGTCCCGCGAGTATGGATTCTAGCCCCGGAGTACACCGCCCGACTATACAGAATCCTCGTCGTGCAAACATCCCTCAAGTGCCACTCCAGTCCGGAAAATATTGGAGATCCTCCTCCCATCCACCTGACTATTCATGATCCCGGAGTACACCGCCCGATCATTCATAATCACGGATTTTAATTAAGGCTTATCTCGCTCCGCACAGCAATTACAGTCCGGGAGTACACCGCCCGACCGAATCTATAGTCCCGGAATACACCGCCCGACTAGTTAGAGATGCCCCACTTACGTTTATCCAGGTCTTATCACATCTCTCTTTCTAGTGTCTGTCCTTAGTTCAATTATAATTATCTTGACCTAGAGCTAGCTTACCCTGCCGGACTTAAATTAACTCACCGAGAACATTGGCCCATATTGGCCATTTCTTAAAATTTCGTTAATCACAATCTTCTAGTCACTACGGATATCGCTCAGCCTCTAGAATCCATCCATCTCAACACAGCGATCTTCTAGGTCATTCTTAACATCTTCATAAATTTCTCATTCATTACAAATCATTTGATTCTTTCATTCATTCTCTTTAAATTTATCAATCTCAATGTAAATAAATAACTTCTTATCCCTTTATTACAACAATTCAATAACATTTCAACCTGATAAAACCCTTGCAAATATCATATGTCTAATTTCTAAATTCATCCTTTAATTATCTCTTAATTCGTCATCTAGAACAATTTACATAAATTCAAAATTTAAGCTTGTTATCATACGATATAAAAATTCTAGAATAAATCTTGATTAAGACCATCATATTCCACACTTTTAATCAAACTCAATTTAATTATAAAACAAAATAGTTCCAAAAATTACTTTTTAAGGTAACTAGTGTGCAACGTAATTTGTCCACAAACTAAATCTTGAATTAATATATAATCTTAGCAAAATATTCCATTAATACCCCAATATTGATATTAAACTTTTTCTCTAGAAAAGAGTTGAAAAGACATAGAATAATAATAAAAATCCAAATCCGACCACATCAGGGATCGAACCAGCGCGCCCCCGCTCTAAACCGCACCCACTCACCAAGAAGTCCACACACTGTTGGTGTAGAAGAGACGCACAAAATTATCTACATATTTATGTCTACTATTTGGTGAATGATATGGCTAAAAATATGGGCACGAATCTCAAAGCTCTAAGGGGTAAAAAGATAATTTCCACTATAAATGGGTCTGTCAATGGG
Organism: Hemerocallis citrina; assembly: GCA_017893485.1. Lineage (NCBI taxonomy): Eukaryota > Viridiplantae > Streptophyta > Magnoliopsida > Asparagales > Asphodelaceae > Hemerocallis > Hemerocallis citrina. Next base: position 21,752,055 of record CM030366.1, read on the forward strand.
AACAGGGTCTTTTCCAAGGACGAATAACCCGAAATGGATCTGCATTACTGGGTTATGATGGCAGCCCATTCTAAATTAACCCTGATCCTTTAAAAGAGTTCAAATTCATGATTATCCCTAAGAGGCGGTTTAAACTAAATCTTTTATCATGAAGGAATTTAAACTCTATTTCTTATCCAAAAACTCCAGGAAGTAGAGACATATGATAATCTCAAAACTGGTCCCAAAGGTGACTATAAATACCTCCTACCTCTACCAGAAACATTTAATTAATATTTTTGTTCCAAAAAAGCACTCTCATATTCTTCTTGATTTCTGACTTGGGCGTCGGAGGGTCTATTGCCGGAATCAATCCTGGTGTTTCAAACTTTTTACAGGTCATCGGAGGCGATCGTCACCACACAAATAAAATCCTGTGGCCAAACGAGTCAGATCGTCAAGTCAATAGTAGTAAAAGGAAGTCAACACCGTTGAAAGTCAAAATGTCAAATTCTTGTTTGTTCCTAAAAAAGAATCAACATCATCTGATTTCTCCCACACCGAAAAAGCAACAATAGATTGGCGTCATCTATGGGAATAGTAAAGAAAAATCCGACCAAACCTCACCAGTGAGAACAAGCCATCCAACATGCCTCCTAAGGAGAAAGGGAAGGCGGTGGTTTCAAGCCAATGAGCCAACCCTCTTTCTCTACCTCCTCTAGAAGAACTCCATCCCACCTTTCACTCATAACAAGAGGGGCCCCTCCTTCAGCTTGCCTTGCCTTCACCAGGAGAGGCCTCGCCCGGGGGCTCTCGCCGGAGTCGGCCCGAACCATCCACTAGACTCTTTGTCGAAAACAGGGGATCAGTATACACCTCTACTCATCCCTTACTCCCACAGCCTGACCTCCGTAAAGTCATCATAGATCTCCAGCCAAAGTCGGACCTACGGACCCATCTCAACAAGAGGAGAGTTCGCGAGGAAGCCTCCCACCCCGAGCAGAGGTGGAGCAGAAGAAGTCCCTCTCCACATAGACGAAGGACACCCCCTCTCCCCGGGGATGCGAAAGAAGACCCTCTCATCTTAGATGAAGGAGATCCCCCTCACCCAGGGGGCAAAGGGGTCGCACAGAAGAACTCCTCGCCGAGAAAGGAGACATCCAACTCCAACTAGCAGGATAGCTCCTTGGACGGGAAGGAATGAAGAAATGACAATCAAACTAGCGCCCCGAATTCCTAACGTAGGAACTCGTGACACACTCCAGAATCTTTCCTTCAAATGAGTCACAACACCACAAAATCACAGAAAATTAAAAACTTTTATTACATCAAAAAATTATCACAATGTCCAATGATTACAATAATTAAAATAAATTAATACATCATGAATATACAACAGAATTGGACAGTAACTTTTGCTTAGATGCTTTCCATAGCTTAAGTTTTCCCCGTGCTCCCCAATCAGCAATCCTGCAACTAAACAGACTGTGGGCAAGTCAGTTGAATACAATTGACACAATGCTATAATACAATGATCCTCGCTAAGCCATAATATAGCAATTCCAAACCTCAACAACCAAATTTTGATGCAAAAAAAAGGGTGATGTCAAGCAAGTGTTGGTGTATGCCATGGCCTAAATCTAATGCACACGCTATGCACACATGATCCTAATGCTAATGCACGCTTGATTGGAGAGATATACATCCCATACTACACATTCCCCAACCAAATGATGTTCTTCAATTGATGGAGTTCGATCCCCCGCTATGCACCCTACTTTTGTGCTCTTTCCTGTCTCTGATACACTAGTGATGATGAAGTTGCAGTCACCCGGCTTATTCCAATCGTTGTCGTGCCAATGGTGTCTAGTCCTCATGTTTTATCCACTGCACCTGGGGCACAGTAGCATGGCTTACGCCGTCGCGGATAAAATCCATAGTAGGTCGTGGTAATTCCGCATCCTCGGACCTCACTAAAAGCTTATGTAGGGCACTAGGGCTCCCTGTCGAGAAAGTTATTTTAAAGCCCCAAAGAGTTCACTCACATGGCAGTCTTTAAGTCCTCTGCCCACATTGATCAACATAGGACCTGACGGATATTAGGATTCCCCAACTCTCTGCAGCACTCGTCATTACACTAGACCAGAACTTGCTGTCCAAACGACGTCACCACTCCAAACCTCCTCGAAGGTTGTTACGTTCATAAAGACACCTGCGCCGAAGACAATAGAGCCCCAAAGAGTTCACTCACATGGAATTCCCTAAGTCTCCTGTCCGCATTAAACGAACCTAGGATTCGGCCATGCGTGAAGATGCCACGCATCCCCCTAACAGGAGAACACCACCCGCTAGTGCATATCCTTACATTCAACAATGACTCGAACTAATCCTACAACACCCCAAACCCAAAGCACTAGTGCTAACCTACTGTAAGACCAAGATTAAGAATGAAGTTAATTATATGATTACTAGATTTTTACCTGATCATCTGATTATCTGAATTCCAAAACTCTAATCAATCTCTAATCCTTTTCCGTTATCTCATTATGAATTATTAGGCGAGTCTAGGTCTAATTCATTTCAGTCATTACTCTTAGTTAGGCAATCTATCAACTTTCCACGCCCTAACTTAGTAAACAACTTTGTTTATTATGAACAACTAGTTATGTTCTACATGTAGACTTTTTTTTAATTAATTAACTTTTTCGTTATTAGAACCTAACCCATCCCACAATAGGGCTCAACCTAGCCCTCAAATCTAACCCAAGAGTTGGCCCGCCTCGGCCCACACTTGGCCCGAACCAACGATGATCCGACTCCATCGATCGCCGCAACAGTCATCTACTCTTGGAGTTCGATCGCGACCTTGGCCTGACCCAAACACGTTGCTCTCACTATCCTCACGCTCCACGGTCCTCGACATGTGGTAGCATCTAACACAACTATGGAATCCTTCCATGAACGGCGAGCACATCTGCGCATGAGTCAACTCCTCCAACGTGTTCGATGCGACACAGGTCCCTACTATACCCGTCTAGATATACCAACATGACTTAATCCTAGAGTATCAATACTTAACCAATGTAGCCCAACATGGGTACAATACCCTACGAAAAAATTCTACACCAAGAATACTATAAAAGAGTGCTATAAGCTCTAAAAATGGAAAATCATATTTCCAAATAGCAAGCATACAATTGGCATTCATGCCAAAACGGTGTCGTTCCCGGTCCCGTTTCATTGAAGAAACGCGATCGGGTGCTCCCTATGCTTCTACTCAAAGTAGACAGCAAGCACAAGCACAAATTGGGCATAAATCTCATCCCAAAGTGATAAACAACAATACATGACCATCCATCACAATTCCTACTTCAAAACAATGAACAAACATGTCTATATTGTAGGTCTACATACACACATGAGCTACTCATAAAATGAAACTTTATATAATTTAAGTCCTAACTCATTTCCACATCCACAACATGATTTATGACCCACAACAACAACTTAAAAATCAAATTCTACAAGTTCATGAGTTCTTAGACATTACAGAAAGATCTATGTATCTAATACAACTTTCTACTTACATACTTCTTTAGATTAAGTCGTTTAAGTGGTCAAATAAGTCATTCTTTAACATGCATGCAATAATTTTCAGAATAGAGCAACAACTAACCAGTGCTAATATAAAAATACTTTTAAAATAGCAAATGATCTCTAAACTTCATGAAATTTGAAACAAAAGTTCTACATACATGGTAACAAAACAAATTTAAATTTTAAGTGATTCTATAAAGTATTTTTCAAGTTATGATCTCTTAAAGATTAGCTAAAAACATAACAGATCATCTTCACTCTTGTCTTTTCTTTTTAGAATAGCAAGTGGTTTTGGATTTTCTAAAAATATCCAACGATGTCCAAAAATTATAAAATTTTATATTCAAGCACTAGAAATATATTATAAGTACATAATAAAATTTCAACAATAGATCTCCAGTGGCTACAGAGTTATGAGCTTTGGAAAATCATAGTCAGAACATAAGCTAATTTTGTTTTCTGTGCAATCAGAGTTCAAGCAGTCAGAGTTCAAGTTCGTATTAATTAAAATAGCAATTAAATTCCAAAATTTATGAAATTTGAAAGAAAGGTATATAACATGCATAAGAATCTACATTAAAATTTTAACTTCAAACTCCAAGTAATTTTGGAGTTATAGCATCCAGACCTAGCACACTTTTCTGTTTACCTCTTTACTGAGTTTTTATCTAATCTTTCACTAATAAACTAGCATGCAACTAATTTCTACCACTTAATTACACATTTCATGACTTCTCATGTTGTTAAGATTATATCAAAATTTTACCCCACAAAATTAAACACTATAAAGGTTTAGAAACACCCACCTTTATTTGTAGATAAATTTCAACTCCGAGTTCCTTCTTGCTCCTAGTGCTTCACTCCTCGGCTCCTCCTCGGCTTCTCCTTGGCTCCTCTTTGGCTCCTTCTTGCACTTCTTGCTTCCAAAACAGCAACTCAAGTATAGGAGGGGGATTTGGAGTGGTTTAGAATGGAGAAACTACAGTTGGAGTAGAAATGAGAAAATGGGGCTATGGTTTGATGAGGGGATTAAATAAAGGGTGGTGGGCTGAATTTGGCCGGGATTTTTTGAGTGGGGGGAAAGAGAGAGTGAGAGCTCAATCCATTGGGGATTAAGGGTGGTGGCTTAGAGTGTTAGAGTGAACTAAACCCCTAGGGTTCCCCTCACTCCATCATGTCAATTGAAAACCCTAGATTCCATGTTCAAAAAACCCCAACCCTTCCCTACAAAATGGTGGTCGGCCATGCATGGCCCAAGTTCCATTTCAAAATTTTTTTGTTTGGTTCATGTCTCATTGGGCTTCACAAGCCCAACTCCAAAAATGTAGATTTGTATTTGTTTCATGAAAAAGTTTCACACCTAGTTTCATTCAAATAAAAAATAGTTTTTTGTTCTTAATAAATCATCATCATCATCATCATATATATATATATGATATATATATATATATATATATATATATATATATATATATATAGAGAGAGAGAGAGAGAGAGAGAGAGAGAGAGTTATGCTCAGTTGAAAACGGGTTTGTTTTCACGGGTTGGAAAACACGAATCTGAGCCATCGGATCGATTATGATCGCGATCAGCCGCTCAGATCGAGCCCGCCCATCACCCTATATGACTTAAGTGGCGGAGGGTTATTTTGGGAATTTCGTCCCAAATAACTCTTCGCCTGATTCGTTTAAAAAAATGATATAACCTAGGCCGTTGTTCCCAACAACGGCCTAGGTTATAAAAAAATGAATCATAGGCCGTTGTTTGGAACAACGGCCTTCGCCTGATTCGTTTTAAAAAAATGATATAACCTAGGCCATTGTTCCCAACAACGGCCTAGGTTATAAAAAAAATGAATCATAGGCCGTTGTTTGGAACAACGGCCTTGTTTTCAATATTTATAACCTAGGCTGTTGTTGGGAACAACGGCCTATGCTATAAAATTTCTATAAAAATTTATAGAAATTTTATAGCATAGGCCGTTGTTCCCAACAACGGCCTAGGTTATAAATATTGAAAACAAGGCCGTTGTTCCAAACAACGGCCTATGATTCAATTTTTTATAACCTAGGCCGTTGTTCCCAACAACGGCCTAGGTTATATTATTTTTTTTAGAATCTGTTCAGCGAAGAGTTATTTGGGATGAAATTCCCAAAATAACCCTCCGCTCAACAATTGAAACGGGTTATGGGGAGGCAGATCTGAGCCATCGATCACGATCATGATCGATCCGATGGCTCAGATCGCTGTTTTTCAAACCCGTGAAAACAAACCCGTTTTCAACTGAGCATATCCCATATATATATATATATATATATATATATATATATATATATATATATATATATATATTTGGAGTTGTCAAAACTAAAGCCAAATTTTGAGAGTTCAAGGATGAGATCCACCAGGTACTCGGCATAGTTCCACCTCAGACTCGACAGCCTAGCATTCACCAACCTTCTCCTCCATGACGTGAAGAATCCCGTGGATCGACCAGATCTGTTCAAAAAGAGGATGTCATCCTCCGACGTTTCCAAAAGATGGAAGACTGCTTGGCGTCTCTAAAAAGGGAAGGAACAAAACAAGAAGGAAGATATCGTCCTGTCAGACCCTCATTCTCCAAAAAGATTATTGAAGCCCCTGTCCCTACCAACTTCATGGTCCGGACATTCGAATCTTACAATGGAGAGACCGATCCAGTAGACCACATCAAGAGTTTTAAAACTCTCATGATGATCCACCAAGCGTCTAACTCCATATTTTTCTTAAAAGCCTCGGCATGAGAATGGTTCTCTCGACTTTCCCTAGGCTCCATATTTTCCTTCGACCAACTTGAATTACTCTTCCTCATGCACTTCGTCACTAACCGCAAGTTGGAGAAGACCAGTGCCTCCCTGTTAGACCTCAGGCAAAGGGCCGGGGAGTCCTTTAAGATCTATGTCCAACGCTTCACAATAGAATTAAAATCCATCCTCTCACTCGACTCTGCAGTGGCAACGGTCGTGTTCAGATACAATGACAAGCATGAAAACATGTAACGCCCCAAATCCCAAATACACTGAATTCGAGATGTTCTAAAGGATCTTTACACTTCCTTTAGTACAATTTTATAGGGAAATTTAAACTTTTCACTTTACATCAGAGTTTACATCAATATTACATTATACATTGCACAGCGGAAGTAAAATTTTACAACAACATTGAGTAATCTTTAAGCATTTGTTCCTCTTTAACCTTTATCAAGCCATTTACCTGCATATAAGACTGTGGGTACGTCAGTTTATTCAACCGACGATCATTATACACGGTCATCCTCTCTATGCCGGAAATAGTATAACTTAATTTTCCATATTTAGCAAATACAAACTTGTCACATTTCAAACTAAAGGGACTACCCTATTGATGTCGTGTTGTGATTGTGCACTTAGTCCTTAATGCATTTATTTATGTTACACGACACTAATGCGCACTTGTTCGGATTCTATGCATCCCATACTACATAGGTCCGAGGGCAAGCCCTTAATCGTTCTTCATCTTTGTAGGGTTCAATCCCTCGCCATGACTTAAACTACTACTGTAACTACGGTAGGTATCTTAGATGTCCTATGATCTACGAGCCCATTTCCAGGCAGCCTAGAGGGGAATCCCACGCACTGACACGACGCATCGAGCAGGCAACCTATGGACAATTCAGCCTCCGCCATGGAACAATGGAACCACCCATATCCACTCCAACATCCCACAAGCGTCGCCACCGGGACGATAATTCTGGAGTAGTGCCCATGCCATGTCTTGACGCATCAAGCAGGCAGCCTGTGGATCCCTCTCACACCGCTAATCCGATGGCCCCCATACTCGTGTTTTTCTCCTACTTTCATCACGTCTTCACTATGTACTAATCCTTAGTTTTTATCAAAATCACGAACAAAAATCAAATCTCTAGAGTTAGCCTCTCCACTAAACCGGACTTATTCATTCATTCAAACATGACCAACCTTGGTCTGTCATTTCAAATTTTCATTTCATTTTTTTCCAAATGCCGGGGGAGACTTAGCTACTCTTTTTGTTTCAATTTTCAATTCATAATTTCCAAAATGAGCCTTTCCAATTCACAAATTTCCATGTTGAGTCATCATACTCAAAAGTAATTTTCTTTTCAAATCATGATTTCTAATTCGTTCAAATAGTCCATAACTATACATGAAATTCATATGCTTTATCAGTTATCACTTCACATCAAAATTTCACATCACTATGAATATTCACAATTCATATTTTCCACATTATTCTCAAATGAGAATAAATTGCATCATGTCACACACTAAAATTCCTTTTTGCCAAATTAATCTTCTAATCCTTCATTTCAATTTCTTCTTGTAAGTTATAATTTTTCACAAAGTATATATATAGAACCATAGTTCTATTTATGCCTTTTATTCTCAAATCATAGTTTATTCCATGCAAATAATTCCCAAATCATTTTTATAAAGTCCCTTATATTTTTAGGAGAATAATCATATTTTTTTATAATTTTTGGACAATTAAAAACCCCAAAAAAAAGATTTTTCAATCTTGCCGAGGGCAAGATTCGAACCCAGCACCCCAGAGATCCCAACCGAAAGCCACGAACACTAGGCCGATTGCTACTGGCATCATAAAGAGGCGCTGAGAGCCATAAGAGCTCTCGGCTGCTACTCTTCTTTTATTTAAAAAAAACATGGAATAAAATGTGTTGGCCTGGAACCCAACCGCACCCTATGGCCACTTGAGCTACGTGCTCAGGTTGTCACTAATATAATTTCATATCCATTTAACCCGTGCTCTCTGTTATTTAGAACATTTCGATGTTCAACTAGTCCCAATTTTATTTGGTCTTCATAAAATTTACTGTACAACTCCAGATTAATACTACTTCACATAATTTACATACCAGTATGAGCAAAATAATTTTTGTAATAATTAAAACGTATTTTCATACACTAATTCAAATTATACATTATAATACTACATTTCTTCTTTTTTCGACATGTCTTCGCATTGTAGCATTCTAATCTTTTTGTCAATAAATTTTCACCTTAATTCTCTGACTTTAATCATTTACCTAACATAAAACACATATTTTAATTTAGTCATGCCCATATCAACACAAAGGATCTATTTAACACATGAAATGGTATAATCAACCTACTAACTTTTGTGTGTAATGCTTGATGGCAATAAATGTGTTTTTTATCAATCAATCCATGATTCTAATCAATTCACATACAACTCAAATAATAGAACCACATATAAATTTGTATGTCCACATTTCAATCATTCAAGAAGTCATTTTTCCCAATTAAAGTGTGCTCTTCTTAGTCATTTTCATGCTTCATTCTTTCTAATTAAACTAGCATGCCTTCCTACTTTAGAAATAGGGAAAATTTTACCCACCTTGTTGCAGAAAGGAACAATTAGCAATCTCCTAGACAAATGTCCTTGCAACGAAATGCTTCTCCTCCTTGTACACGCGCGCACAAGTCTCCAAAAGCACCAACCCGAGCTCTCCTCCTTTGAATAGCCGGCCTCTCCTTCTTGATTGAAAGCAAGCACAATACCCACTCACAACTCAATCTTTTAACTCACAAAATACTACTAGATAATACTATTAGACTATAGGTTTGGAAGAGAATATTAAGCACAAAATAACTAGCCATGGGAGGGGGTATTTATACTAAAAATCAAGGGAAATAGATGGCTAGGATTGACGTAGGAGTTAGGAACAAATGGTGGAGATTTAATGAGGAGTTACACCAACTACCCATGATCCAATAACCATCACTCCATGACTCCACTCAAAATTTGAGTTTTCCCTCCAAAGAATGCAACCGGCCATGCATGGGAAAAAGTGCACTTTGCACGTGTACGTGTAGTGCACGTGCATGCAACTAGGCCTAAAAATTGTACATTTTATTCTATATAAAAATAAACTCTAGTTTGTATTCTACATTACAAGTTGCTTTTAAGAATAAATTGACTCATGGGCTTTAGTTAATGGGCCAAAATAATTATTATAAAAAATAATAAATTAAATTAACTTTGGGCTTTTAAAGAAAAGGCTTTTTGTCTAAAATAATTGAAAGCACATATTTAAATATTTATACCCATAAAAATGAAAATAATTATAAGATTTAATTCAACCAAAGTATTGCACGTGCACACTACGTGCAAAATAAAATAATTTTTCATAAATTGAAAAATCAGGGCATTACACAACATTAATGCTTCCCTCCTCAAAAGACCACCTCGAGACTTCTCTGACCTCCTTCAGAGAGTTAAGAAGTACATCCAAGTTGAAAAGGCGATACGCCCCCAAGAACATAAGGTCCTTTCGTCTGGGAACAAATGGAAAGGTACTAATGAAGATGAGCCCCGAAAATCCCAGAAGGACACCTCTGGCCAGTGCCGCCCCTTCCCATGCCTCGTTTTGAAAAGTATACCCCACTAAATGCAAGCATATCCACCATTCCCATGGAGGTTGACAAGGACGGGTGTGGTATGGGATGGAGGATTGCATGCATTAGATATAACTGATTAAATGAATAGACTTAAGATTAACACTGAGCACATGCAAATTCCTGTTTACATGTTATATGTCTTGTTTATAGGTTATATGATTCATGTTACAAGTTTCATGATTTCTTTTTACATGTTACATGCTCAGTTTATCAATTTCATGCAACCTGTTTATAAGTCAACTTTACATGATCCTCATTACATGTTGTATTTTCCTGTTACATCCTATATACATGATTCTCTGTTCTTTGTTATATTCCTGTCCTTGTTCATTTTCTTGTACCAATTGCAGCCCGTTACTTGCTCTAACGAGTGTTCCTCTTCCCCAACTCGAGATGATGAATTTACAGGCACATGAGAATAATTAACTAAAGGACTTGGTGATCAAGTATTCTAGAAAAGAGATGATTCCAGCCTGCTTTATTTTGTTTTATATTATGTTCCCGTTTTCTATTACTATTACTTCTTACCTTGTATTCCGGGCATGTTGTCCCGAAGTTATTTTCTTTCTAGATGTTGGTTATTTTGTGGACCACTGCATGATCTATTTATGTTATTCCTGTTTATGTGATTATACTTGGCCTACGTGGTTGTGTTTATTTTCATATTGTTGAGTTTATTATTACATCTTATGAATGATGTGTTTATATCTGCCCCTATTTCCGTAAATACATATTTTCGTGAGTATTTTTCTGTATTTCGAAATTTATAAAATTGTTATTGTTAGATTCATTTTGAATTTCATGCAAAAGTATTTTCCCAAGCAATAGTTATAACTATTGCAAATAAACTTTGTTTTCATTTTTACTTGATCAACTATTTGTGTTTTAACCCTCAAATTATTTTTACTGATTGGAACTATTTCGAAAAATTCATATTTTCATATACTGATATTACTCTGATAATTGCTAGTATTTTTATTCTTATTGTTATCACGATTATTTATTATGAATATTGATTATTAGAAAAATAAATCCTTTTATTTTATTTGATAATTGTCTCAAATAATTTATGTAAAACAAATTATATTTTATTAGATATATCATTTCTCGTATTTGGATTTATATTGATCTATTGTATTATGTACATTGTATTTTACCTTATTGGATCTAATACCCAATACCCTATTTCTCCCTATAAATATCCTAATCCCTTAACCCTAACCCTAATTAAACACCCCAGCCGTCATTAACCCTAATCAATTTCTTAATCCCCTTCTCCCTCTCTTCCCTGTTTCCATCCAACCGAACCCAAGTCCCCGAAGCCACCCATCGCCCATCTCCGATCACCATCCCCTCGCCTGCGTTCCCTCACCCTCGTCCTCTCCTCCGACCACCATCAACCTCCATCATCGTCCCCATCCTCACCTTCATCTAACCCATTACCCATCTTCACCGAATCCAACTTAAGCCATTGTCTTCGCCATTATCCGTCGTCGACTCGTCTTCGCCCTCGCCGTGCACCCCTCGCATCCACCGCGATCCCCTAGCGTCGCCATCGAGCCCCGAAGTCGTCATTGTCGCCGCTCTCTGTTTTCCCACCGAAAAATAGAGTTCACCGGTATTCATCGTGGCTGTCGTCGTTGCGTGGCCTCCCAACCAGCGCGCCACCGTCGCAACCTCTAGCCGTCCACGCCCTGCCATCTGTCGCGAGCATCGCCGCTAGCCTCTGGCACCGTTCTCTCTTTCCGATCGAAGGAAGAAGATGAGCTGTGAGCGGTCGTTTTTGCTATTTCATGTTCGGTACTCCCCTAATCTGCCCTCCGCTGACCCGTGTTTGCTCCAGATCCGGTGTGAGGAAGGAACCCTATTGGTCTATTTCGATGTCCCGTGTTTTGGCCCAGCGAATCCCCGATCGTTGTTTGCTGTTCGGTCATATCTGGTGTAGGGAATTGTTGCTATTTTGTTGGTTTCTTCGCACGGTCTTCGCACGTGCTTCTTTGGTTGTTCGCCCGGGATTCTAATCCCGATATTCTTTACTATTCGAATTAACCGAGAAACAGGAAAGTTTCTTCTTTAACCCTTTCATTTGTTTGTGTTCAAGATTCTCTTTGATCTCATTCAAGTAGATCCTGTCCTTTTATTTATCAAAACTGTTTGACAATTCTGTTAAGATTATCGAGGGTTTACACGAGCTAACCTGACATACTCTTAACATCGTGCTTCTCTTCAATCTAAACCTAGTTCCCAATGTTTCATGCATTTGCACATTAAACAACTAGATTCATGCATAGGATTACTTGTTGATTGGACATTGAAATGGAACATGCTAGAATTGGATTTAATTGATGAATTGACACCATGACCATGATAAATGTATCTTAGACCTTAGAATTTTGCATGTTGACACAGAGGATTGCTTTGAATGCCAATTTGTATGCTATATGTGATCGTGTGAATTATCTATTATCTTTTTATGTTATGTTGATTTTCTGGACTGCTGTATGTTTCACTTTAAATCAGAATTTTAGCCTTGTTAATGACATAATTTGAGGAAACTTACTAAACATAAAATGCAGCCTTTGATGTCTAGATAAATTTTTCCTACTCTGGATTTAAATTCCAACTTGCCATCTGTTAGATATCACCACTTTACTGTAACTGTGTCAGCAATTTTCAGACCCATAATTTCATGCGTATTCGGCTGCTATTTATTTTATTTGACCATGTTATCAGTAAAGGAAAAATCTGAAATAATTATGGCTGGACCTAGACATGTATAGTTACTTCCCTGAATTTTGGTAGATTTTAATCATGAGTTTTCATACCCGAATTAATTAGTGGAACATAACCTACTGCATGCTGACTAAACATAAAACCTGATTCGATTAGAACTTTCACTCTAGTTCCCATGACTTTTATATACCTTAATTATACTCGTTGGAACCGTATGGAAGTTTATTATCCAGATCTTCCGGCGGTTTCAGTTTTTCTATTCTGTAGTGACTGTGGTCCATGTTTTAGTACAGCAAGGTCATGCTGTCCTGATCATGTGATGTGTGTTGATTTGACTTGTTTGCTTCATACTTTGTCTGTAATGCTTAGAATTAGTCACACATAGTAATATACAACATTGACACCCTCTTGCATGCTCACATAGGATGAAAATGAATTAATAACAAGCTGGGGTATTATGGTTAGACTTGGTAGTGAACGATCGGAAAATGTACTCGGAAGGCCTTCTCACTCGCTCGAACACTTGACATAGAAGGAGGAGTTTGTCTCGGGAGGAGATTTTCTCGCTATCTCGCTATATCTCTATCTCACTATCTCGCTATCTCGATATCTCGCTATCTCGATATCTCGCTATCTTGTTTATCACGTTATCTAGTTACGCTGAGTACACGAACCGTGAATTCACTATCGGTCTAAAATGATCACAGTGCTTGCATGGAACCTGTAGTATGGGATGCAGTAGTACGTGCACTAGATAGGTTAATAAAATACTTAACAACCTGCATACTTGATCTTGTATTGAACTATACTCGACATCACGCATTGAATTTGTCTTGACATCACGCATTACATGCGTGATTATTGTAACCCTTTTGATATTATAGCTTGCTTTTTGTTTTGTTCTTTGACTTTGACCATGTCCCCCTTTTTTAATATTCAAGTATTCATTTATCCTCTGTTTTCTTTACTTGATGCCCACGACTTGCTCTAAGGGCTCTCTTTTCTTTCTTTTTAGATCCAGTATTAACAGGTACCGAAGGAGCAGTACAAGAAGAACTTGGTGAGCAAACTCTCTGAAGAATGGAGCTGGACTTTAGACTACTTAGCTATCTTTTCTTATTTGCTTATTGTATTTTCTTTTTATCATACTTTGTATTCTTGGGCTTTATGACCCGTATTTTGTTTATCCCAGATGTTAGATTATTTATTTAGTGAATTTATTTCATAATTATCTTTGAGTTTATTTATTGTTTATGTGATCATATTCTTTGCCTGCATGGTTGTTTCTCTTGTATATTGTTGAGTTAGACTGGTACAGCTTACGGATGATGTACAATCATTCGCTGGGCCTAAGTTACGTGCTCGTATTCCCGTATTTTGGGAAGTGGGGCATGACAATATCATTCAGTGGGCCTCAGTCACGACCCCATTTCTTATCATTTTTCGGGAAGCGAGGCATGACATATGTCCATCATCAGAATATTGTTACAACCTTTACAACAGTCGGAAGTTAATGGTACTCTACAAGTCAAATAATACAAGAGTACAATTAAAACGTCTCATGTAAAGTTTAAAACAACCGGACTTAAGTGTGTTTTTAGAAATTCTTCTAAAATGTGGATTTAGTGTATTTTGGTTAAATGTCTCTACGTTCCTACTCTCGAAAAAATGTAGCTCATCCTTAATAACTAGTTTGACCATTTCCCGATGAACAATTTCAGGATCATAGTGGTGGTTGTCTATTTGTCCTATCCTAGGGTTTATTTTTTGTTGTGATTGTTGGTCTTGTACTAGTGTGGGGTGTGCATTTAAAATGTGTCGTTTAATTATACCCGTTCTCTCACTCTTCTTCCATTTGTAACTCTTACTACAAGTGTAACCCCTGTTTCCGATTTTTTGGATTTTCTTCTGTAACTCTTTTCCGTTCTCATTCGTGTAATTTGGTATTTGTATTTACTTTTTTTATAGTGAATTTTTTTATTCATCTGCAATCGGACTGTATTTCTTCAATCTATTTTTTATTTCTCATGCTGAACCCTGAGATTTTTTTGTGCACTCTACTCTGATTTTATCCTTATGTTTGAGTATCCTAATTAGCACATAACTTATTTATTTATCTATTTGGAGCCCAAACCCAAGACCATCTATTATTGGATCCTAATCCAAACTCACTAACCTACATACTCTAATTCCCACAAACAGCCAATTCCCAGATTACTTCCCCATGATCCCCAATATCTGCTAACACCCCCCCCCCCCCGCGTATCTCCTGATTCTTCCCTCATGCTTATTTTTATTCACTTATTCTTTCCTCCCCCACTCACCAAAACTCTAAACTCTAATTAAATAAGCCTAACCCTAATTACCTTACTCTCTCTCTCCCGACTACTCTCTCTACTCATTTCCTCCATCCCACCGCTCTCCATCCCAAGTGCACCCTCATCGAGCAACCTCATCGACAGCCCCCGCCATTTCCAGCCGCCATTGTCGCCCAGTCACCACCATCGCAACTCTCGTCGCCCCTCTTTAGCCTCCACCGTTCGACCCCTGCACCCCGATCGTCCTCGACCTGCACCCATTGATCGTCGGAGCCTCACTAATGCCGACTGCCGAAGCCCCTCATCTCTGCCATTGACTGAACCCCTGCACCCCCTGCCATCCTCGTCAGCTCCACCCGTTGACTGTCGCCCGTCGCTGCCTGCCTCCACCGCAGCACAGCGACCACCACCCCCGCAATCGTCAATGTCATCGCCCTGCTGTCGTTGTCACTTGTGTTGCCGCAGTCTCTTTGCTTACTATTGTTGCTGTGTTTTTGTTGTTGCACGTGTCGCCACGTGCCTTCTCGTCCCGTTATTCTATCATATTTGAAATAATCGTCGTATAAGGCAAGTCTCCTTGAACATTATTGTTATTCTAGTTCAAGAACCGTTGATCTCTATAAGTAGTTTGTATTTCTATTATCGTAATGAATTGCTTTGATACCCTTCAAAGGGACTACTACGGATTCATCGGCGAAACCAAGTAGTAGTTCCCTTTTCGTGCCATACCATTGCATCAATCCCAAGCTTTGTTATCCCCATATGCATGCACTACACGCACACAAACTAAAAATGCTCATATATATGTGATACACTGATTGGATGTATATCGATTGAATGTGTGGTTGCAACTTGATTTATAGTAGTGTTGATTTGTCGGGTGGACTATAGGAATCCACCTTAGTTGCTAATATCAATAGTAGTTTAATTCATGCTATAGATTTATGTGGGTTGAGTATTTTGTTGTTCACATATGAATTGGGTTTGTATTGTTCTGCCGGTTGTTCCATGTTGCATTAAGTTTTTTGCCATGTTTCTGTTAAAATCAATTAGAACTATCAAAAGAAGTTGTAGCCTTATAAGTCTAGTTTCCAGAACATTCAACGGATCTAAATTCTGACTTATAACCTGAAAGTTATAGCACTTTTGGCTACCGACTTTTGATTTCCAGACCTGCTGTTTAATGCTACACCAACATGATTTCTAATTAACATATAATGTTAACAGCAGAATTTAAATGTTAATTTTCCCTGGGATTTGCTAGACATGCTTAGGTTTAATCTTACAATTCTTATTAGATTTTATATTGAATTTATAGTTCCGTTATGCATGCAAAATTTTAACTCTAGATTGCTGCCAGAATACTTAACCTGTAAAGAATAGGCTAATGGACCTAGCTGCGGTTAGAATCACTTGGAACTTGTTGAATATAAGTTGTAGCTCTTTGAATCTGGGATCTAGGTAATTTGACAATTTTGCGATCTGACTCTCGGATTGTAAGATACTCAGATTTTACTATTGTACTGTCGTGATTTTAGGTACACTATTTTGTAAGGACGTCATCGTGTTTAACTAATTGAAATAATAAGATAAATTATGAACTAAGGTCTAATAATTTCAAGAATACTAAGAACAACTCAAGGAAGTAGAATGTCATTTTTGTAGTTTTAATCGATTTACGCCTATAATAATTCTTACTTTGAGTTGCTTCCTGAACAGCAAACCCGTAAAGAACTAGCCGGCAGAACAAATTTTCTGGAGTTACAATATGTCGTGCAAATATGCATTGGAACCGACAGGGAGTCTAGTTTCTAGAAACCCTGACGGAACCTGATTGGCTTTCATGTAGCAACAGAAAAACTGATTGTTGTACAGCAACGTCTTGTTGTCCAGAATGCATGTTTTGTGTTTTTAAGCATATTCATGTTTGACTTTTGCATTTAGTGGATAGAACTAGTTAAACCATGCATTGCATTGCCTTGACATCTTTTGACATCACCTCATTGCCCCTTTACTCATTGCATGTTCACATTGAATATAATAAAATAATAACAAGTAGGGGTAATAAAGGTCGACTTAATAGTGGACATCATCAGAGACTATACTCGGAGAAGGGTCCCGTATCTCGTTATTGTTTATCATTATGGATTGTCGGTTATTGATTTTGGATCGTGGGATATTGATTGTTAATTGTTGTTTATTGTGCCGAGTACACAATCTATATAGTTCACCACTACAGTCTAAACGATCATTGTTGCATGCACCGAACCTGTGCTATGTGACACAGTATTACGTGCATTAGATAGGATAATAAAATACTAAAACACCTATAATTGATTCTTGCATTTCCTGATCTTGATTATTGGCATTGATTATTGCTAGTAATCATTGATTATTGTTACAACTATTGATTATTGCTTGATAACCGTAGACCCTTGAGCTCATCATTAACCCTTGTTATTACTTTTGATTTTGTTCTAGTTCATTTTCTTGATGTACCATGCTTCCTTTGTTCCTTACTTTTTACTACTTGTTGTTCGTGACTTGCTCTAATTGACAACTTTTCCCCCTCTTTAGTTGACGAGTTTGCAGGAACCCGAGGTGAGCTTAACGAAGGATTGGGTGAGCAAGGGTTCTAGTGGATGAAGCCGCTTAGTAGTCTACAATAACTATTAGATTCATGTTTTTTTATTTCCTGCATTGTTATTTCCTGTATTTTGTATTCCAAGCTTTGTTGACCAGAAGTTTTTTTTTTCTCCCAAATGTTGGATGTTACCTTGGTGGATTATTTCATGTTATTGAAATTTACTTATTGTCTATATGATTGTTATCCATGTGTGATTGTGTTATTTTCTTCGTATTGTTCAGTTAAACTGGTACAACTTATGGATGATTTTTACATCATTCGCTGTGGGAAGCGGGGCGTGACAACAAGTTTTACAAATTTTATGTCCTATACTAGGATTCTCCTCGTCGGGGATAAAACCATAAAATTTGTGTCAATCACTAGTTTCACCTCTAGTTTTTCTACTAAAAGTGGGTTGTGCGGATTCGGTTTCATGTGTTTGTGTGTCAATAGTATGCATTTTTTATTCTATGTCGTGTGGAGGAACATCGTGAGAACCTATGTTAAGCATGGGGTTATATTCGAGTTCTAATTGTGGGTATGTTGGAGGCCGACGAGAAGAACTAGCGGGATTTTGTCCACTTTGGCTATGGCCACTATCACGTAATCTAGACATGATAAATAGTTTGTAGTAGTAGTGTATGTAAAAAACCGATTTCTAATGTTTTAGTAGTGTATGTGAAAAAAATAAAAATAAAATAAAGGAGGTATATGTATAAAAAAAAATCTAAAAAACAATAAGAGGGTTGAGAGAGAGAGAGAGTAGCGAAAAACCAACAAACAAATGTGATAAAAAAAAAAATTAACGCTACAAAAAAAATAAAGAGTTGAGAGGGTTGAGAAATTTTGATACCGTAATTCGCGAATAATCGTATATAGAAATGAAAGAATAAATAATAGTAGAAGTAGACATAGTCGATTGAGAAGTGTAGTAGACGTAGTCACGTAGTCATAGAAAGAGAGAGAGAGCTTCTATGTCGATGGAGTTTGTAGTAGATTTAGTTGAAAGTGTTGAATCAACGTGAATTCGATACGATCAAAATTTTTCATATCTTTGTTGTTTGCTTCTTTGTTGAAAAAACATGCTTGAATTGAGTAGTAGTAGTAAAGAGAGTAAGATAGTAAAGTGTGAAAAAAAATTTGATTGAATTTAGGGGGTTTTTACAGGAAAAAAACACAAAAACAAACAAATACAAACAAAATCAAAAAAAAAACAAAAACAAAAAAAATAGCCACTAGCCAGTAGCAGCCAACGGTCCATCCGCGGGTTTCAACCGTTCGACCCCTCCCACGTCGACCGTTCGAACCATTCGGGTCCAACGGATTGAAACCTACGGGTTTCAGACGGGTTTGACTTTGTCAAAGGGTTGGGGAATCGGGTTATTCGGGTCAAAATCCACATTTTCTCAACCCGGGTCGACCGGGTAAGGAATTCAGGTTCGACCCGAACCCGACCCAGATCAAGGCGAGTCGGGTTGAGCAGGGCAGGTCACGAGCGGGTCGCGGCTTGACCCGAACCGAATGACATCCCTAGTTGAAAGTAGGGTACACAGGATGCTATGTTCAAATCATACAATTTAGAA
Organism: Hemerocallis citrina; assembly: GCA_017893485.1. Classification (NCBI taxonomy): domain Eukaryota; kingdom Viridiplantae; phylum Streptophyta; class Magnoliopsida; order Asparagales; family Asphodelaceae; genus Hemerocallis; species Hemerocallis citrina. The sequence goes on from CM030366.1 coordinate 21,771,388, forward strand.
TTAATGCTCGAGGGACGTACATTAATATCTATAAGTACCTATTATCACTCTTATCAAGAGAGTAATGCTTCATCCACTACCAATTTAACTACATTTTTGTTGAAAGGAGGTTGACAAGGACGGGATCCTTAGACCTTGCCCCAAGATGAATGCCCCAAGCAAAAGACAACATAAAACAAAGTGAGTTGCCTTCCATAAGGATCTATGAGTGTCGAGCCCTTAAAGATGAAGTAGAGGCGTTGCTCCGACGAGGATACCTCGCTAAATTTGCCCTGGTAAACGACCCCCAACCTCCTCCTCCAAGGAGACCAACAAATGGGCAAAGAGGCCAACTGAGTCCTAAGGATCGGGGCGGATGGAGATATTTCATGCAATCCATGGAGGACCTATGGGGGGAGCCTCCAGCTCAGCCAAGAAGGCCTTCGTTTGAAAGGTAAATTCCGTACACAACATCCCTCCCCCGAGAAGTTCCAGAGTGAGCATCACCTTCTCGGATCGGGACTGGGAAGGCATTTGGACTCCTCACTGCGACGCGCTGGTGACTAGCATGTGTATGGCGAACCATGAAGTGCACAGTGTCCTAGTTGATAATTGCAGTTCGGTCAACATCCTCTTTTTAAATGTGTTGGAGGGCCTCAAACTGAAGCGGGATTGCCTTCAGCCGGCTGGATACACCCTCCACTAATTCTCAGGAGCCCCCATGATGATCGAGGGAATTGTGACCCTCGACGTTACTCTAGGGAAAGCTCTGACGCTCGCACAGAAGCGTTAGATTTTATGGTGTTCAACATGATGTCTGCCTACAATCCTATCTTTGGCCGCCTAGGGTTAGCGGCCCTCCAAGCAATTGCATCGGCATACCACCAAAAAATGAAATTTCCTACAGCCACAGGAGTGGGGGAAGCCAAGGGAAGTCAGGAGGTCGGTCGGGCATTACACAGCTACCATGGGACGCTCGATTTTTGCCCTCGATGCCTTCGAACTCCCCCTTGATATGGGGCAAGCTAGCTCCAAACCGTGGATGAACTGGCAGAAATCCCCTTCTCTGAAGATGATAAAGCTAAGTGTTTCTGGGTGAGCAGAGAACTCCCCCGCTGAGTGAAGGAGCAACTTATCATGTGCATTAGGGAGAATCAGGACCTATTCGCTTGGACCGCCGAGGAAATACCGGGCATTGCCGAAGACTTGATTGTACATTGCTTAAGTATGGAACTGGGAGCCAAGCCTGTCCAGCAGAAGCACCGCAAATTCGTGCTCGAAAGGTAACAGGCCATCAAAGAAAAGGTTGAGAAGCTCCTAGCAGCCCGATTCATCCAAGAAGTTAGTTACCCCGACTGGCTAGCAAACGTTGTAATGGTCAAGAAGGCCAAATGGCAAGTGGAGAATCTACATAGACTTCACCGACCTCAACAAAGCATGTCCAAAAGATGTATTCCCTCTCCCGAGCATAGATGCTTTGATAGATGCCACCTTAGACCATGAATTATTAAGCTTTATGAATGCTTTCTCAGGATATAATCAGATCGGAATGTTCCCACCAGACATTCCGAAGATGTCCTTCATCACCAATCAGGGACCTTATTGCTCCCGAGTAATGCCATTTGGGCTGAAGAATATCGGGGCCACATATCAACGCTTGGTCCCGGGTAATGCCATTATGGAGAAGATCGATCAAAACATGGAAGTATACATGGATGATATGCTCGTAAAAAGCCTCAGGAAGAAAGACCATGTCGTCGACCTCCGAGAAGCGTTCATTGTACTCCGGATCAACAATATGAGGCTGAACCTTTCGAAATGTGCCTTTGGGGTCTCCTCGGGAAAGTTCTTGGGGTTTATGGTGAGTCAGAGGGGAATCGAAGCCAACCCTGAAAAGATCAAAGTCATCCTCGATATGTCTCCCCCAGCTTCGATCAAGGAAGTCCAGAAGCTTACTGGCTGCCATTGGGCATTTCCTGTCATGAGAGAAATGCTTACCTTTCTTCAAAACTTTTTGAAGAGTGAAGAATTTCAAGTGCGGAGAAGAACAACAAGCGGCCTTTAAAAGCCTTAAAAAGCATCTCACCAATCCTCCATTCTTAAGTAAACCCACATTGGGAGAAATCCTCTACCTCTATCTGGCCACCTTGGATCAAACCCTCAGCGTTGTATTATTAAGAGAAGAAGAACGACTACAAAGGCTGATCTACTATGTGAGCAAAGTGCTCCATGATGCAGAGCTTCGGTACACAAAGATGGAAAAAAAGGCATATGCTCTACTAACGGCCGCCCGAAAGCTCAGACCCTACTTTCAAGTACACTCCATATGGGTCCTCAGTGATCAACCACTCAAGCAAGTTCTCTACAAGCCTGAAAGCTCTGAAAGGATAATGAAATAGGTCTATTTATTTGAGCCAGTTCGACATCACCTATTGCCCAAGAACCGCAATCAAGGCCCAAGTTTTGGCTAAATTCATCATCGAAAGCACGATCCTTGATCCTCCCGAGGAAGGAGACAACCCCCCACTTTTGAATGTCGACATGGATGGGTCATCTTGCCTCGAAGGGAGCAGAGCAGGGATTATCTTAATCGGCCCTGATGAGTTCTTCCTCCAATACTCATTGCGCCGCAGTTTTCCAGCTTCGAACAATGAGGCCGGGTATGAAGCCATGATCGCCGGTCTCCTCCAAGCAAAAAAGGCAGGGGCCTCAGAGTATTCAGTGATTCCCAATTGGTGGTAAACCAGATCCGAGAGGAATATGAAGTGAGAGATGACCGAATGATTAGGTACTTGGTATGTGTAAAGAAAATTATGTCCACTTTCCAAGAAGCCGAGGTCACTCGCATTCCGCGAGAAGAAAACATGCAAGCAGATGCCCTCTCCAAACTCGCCTCCTCATCATTTAACGGACTCGACCACACTGTACTGATCGAGGTCCTCTTGAAACCAAGCATTGAAGAAGAAGCACTCGAACTCACGCATATCACCACCCCTTAAACACCCGAACACTGTTGGATGAAACCTCTGGTTGACTTCCTCGACAAAGGGATTCTCTCGGCGAATATCAAAGAACTAAGAAAGATTCGGGTAAGGGGTGAAAGGTACGTACTCATAGAAGGGGTTCTCTACAAGCGGTCCTACTCTCAGGTCGATGGTCGACCATACCTTCGGTGCCTCTCACCCAAAGAAGCTGGCTATGCCTTGCGAGACGTTCACGAAGGAATGGGTGGCAGCCATATGGGCACAAGGTGTAATGCCCCGAATTCTAAATACATGTAATTCATAGCAAAACATGATCTTTTACTTCAACTTCGTACAAATTTACAAGGAATTTAAAACCTTTTCATTTACAACATTGTTTGTCACAAATACACAGAGGAAGTTAAATAGAATATACAACTTTAACATTCAACTGGGAATAATCATCAGTATCAACTCATCTTTACGTCTTTCGCTAATCCAAGTCCTGCACTTGAAAACTGTTGGCACGTCTGTTGCATACAACTAACGCAATGCTATAATACAACGATTTCACCATCTTAACAATCACAAACTTGAATGCAGAAGTAAAAATGTGACTATCCTAATTATGTCAGTGTATGATATGACTTAATGCCTAATGCAGATATTACACTACGATGACATTAATGCATACTTGTTCATATTCTATGCATCCCATACTACATAGCTACGAGAGCAAGCCCTTATCATACTCCTCATTATATGGTTCAATCTCTCGCCATGCAACCTACTACTATGACTACTATGAGATTTAGACACAGCAAGTATTGGTTGTCGTCCCGGAATACTAGAGATCAATCCCACTCAGCGGATCATCCTGGGGCCTATTTCATCCCTCATCCCGGAATACTGGGGATTGTCTCACTCCGCGAGTCATCCTGGAACCCTTATTGCACAAATGTCCCATGAGCATCGCTCTCATCCCGGAATACTGGAGATCAATCCCACTCCGTAGATCATTTTGTGGCCTATTTCATCCATCGTCCCAGAATACTGGGGATTGTCTCACTCCGTGGATCATCCTGGAGTTCATAACTTACGTTTGTTCTTGTTTCATCATATCTCCAATCAGTATTTGTCCTTAAGTTTAAATTATAATTCTCAAGACCTAGAGCTAGCTTACCCACCGGACTTAAACCAAAACACTGAGAATGTTAGCCCACACTGGCTACTTCTCAAAAAGAAAGTTAACCCACACTGGTTATTTCTCAAATTTCATATATCAAAATCTATCAGTATTCTGAATTCCGCTCACTCTAGAACAAACAACCATCTCAATTAATGAGATCACATAGGTTACATCTAACGTCATCATAAACATCTCATTCATTATTCATCATTTCTTCAATGTCTATTTTCTTAATGTTTATTATCTCAATATAAATGAACACTTGATCAATTTCTTGTAAACAAACACTCAGTTGACATTTCTTATTTATCATTTAACACTAACCAACAACTTTTAATTAAAAAACCCTTTGCAAAACATTGCATGATTAATATTTCAAATTATTTGCTTTTATTATCTTGCAATCTCTCATATAGAAACCCTTTTCATGAATTTCTAAATTTGTATTCTATTCTCCTAATTTTAAATCATTTTAACATAAGCAAATACGCTCAATTTTAGGCTAGGAATTAGATTCATCTAATACATAACTTTTAAATCTCCAAAATACATCTTAAAATAGTGTAGAATTATTTCCAAATGTTCTAATAATATTCTAAAATACTTCTCCAATTTTTTCCAATTTTTAAAACATGAAAAACCATTAAAAATAAAAATAAAAACGAAGTTGGGCACACCAGGGATCGAACCCAAGACCGGCGGCAAACCAGCCTCAGCACACAACCAACAAGCCAACTCGCATTGGTGATGAAAACCCCCTTCTATTAATTTTATACCTCATCTACTGTTTATTCATAAAAATCAAATTTTTGAAAAAGAACAGAGTCTCCCAAGACTCGAACCCGCAACCCAAAAAACGCTGTACACGGCGCTCCAAACTCAATGCCAAGACCAGTACTCCAAACTCACTCTTTGAATATATATGTTGTTAAAAAAAAAAAATTATTTTAACACTTTGTTTCTACATTTCTTTTAAAGTTTCGATTTCATATTTGTTATGCATTATTATTTCTAATCATTTCCAGATTATAATTTCCACAAAGATTTTGTACATTAGCACGAAACAAATCTTATAACAATCTATTCTCAAAATATAATGAAATTTATTTCTCAACTTGCATAAATCGATCATAGTTCTACAATTTAACTAATTAAATTTATTGTTCCTTACAACTATATTTTTGAGGAATTTTACATTACTACATCGCATAAAGAGGAATTTAATTCCATTAGTTTCTTTTATAAATTTTCCACCATATAAGAATTTATAAAAACTCTTACACATACATTAATTCAATGTCTACTACATGATTAGTTGAGCATGTACTAATTAGATTTCTAGGGCATTCCCTTCGCATACACTTCCTAATTATTACTTCCACATTTCTAGTTAAACATGAATATTTACTATCACATTTGAATACAAATAAACACTCATACATTCACACACTAATCATGATTAATGGTGCACAATTAAAATTCTAGAGAACTTCTACACTCATACACCAATTAAATTAGCATCTGCACATGATAAAAACTAAGCATGCACAATCTACTAAAATTTAGAAGGCAATGAGAACACCCACCTCAAAAATCTCATAATAGTTGTATCTCATAGCAAATTGCTCCAAACTCCCAAGCTCCTAGCCCAAAAAAATCCCGGCCTCTCTCTTTGGCAAAAACCGCAAGCCACTCTTTCTTTCCTTCTCTTTTTTTTATTTTTATTTTTTATTTTTTATTTTTTATAGATTTGATTTGCATTTTCTATGACTAAAGGGATGGGCTATTTATAGGGTAAAATGAGTAGTTATAATAACTCCCCACTTCCTAAAATGGCTCTCCACTCACCCACACTCTCACCCACTCTCCCTCTCTTCCAAATTGGCTGGCCAACATGGGGTGTGCACAAAGCACATGCACGTGCACCCAATGTGTGTGTACACTTCTTCATACAATTTTATAATTAGTTTTTAACTAAATTATTGTCTGTATGTTACACATTGTAATGTGTACTAGTCTTATCTAATTTTAAATGAGAGTTCATGCACGTTGAATGCACGCATAATAATTATGGGCATTAATTTATAATAGTGTTAATGGGCTACAAAATATAGATTTAAGCCTAGTTTATTTTTATTAAAATTAACCACACACTAGTGACATGTAAAATGAGAGGAAGATTTTCATGACTCAAGATAATTTCATTAATCGACACGTGCACAAAATTACGTGAAAAATACGTGAGAAAAAATATTAAGAATAAATGTTTTCGGGGATGTTACACAGGGTCCCTAGAACAAAATAGCCTTAACCCTGGGTATTACTGGCCCAACCTCCTAAGTGATACTCAAGCTTACGTCCGCCAATGCCCCTCGTGTTAGAGACACTCCTCTATAAAGTGAATTCCCCAAGCCAACCTTAGCTCCATGTTAAGCCCAATCTCATTCACTATGTGGGGGATGGATCTACTCAGGCCATTCCCTCCTGCAACTGGACAACGAACCTTCTTAGTGGTCACTATCAACTACTTTACAAAATGGATGGATGCTGAGCCACTGGAAACGATCACCGAGCATCGTATCCAACAGTTCTTTTGGAAGAACATACTTTTTCACTTTGAGATCCATCAAATTTTAGTTACCGGTAATGGGACTCAGTTCGCTGGTAAAAAGTTCTGCCAGTTCTACACTGACTTGGAAATTGAGCAGTGACAACCGGCTAATCCTGGATGGTCTCAAATGGAGACTTGGTGAAGCCACCAAGGGACAATGGGTCGAAGAACTTCCGGGCGTCCTCTGGTCTTATAGGACCACCAAAGAAACCCCCACGGATGAGTCCCGTTCAACCTAACATTTGGCACAGAAGCTCTTATCCCCGTAGAAGTAGGAATACCTTCTCCTCGCCGACTCTCGTTCAACCTAGAACGTAACTCGAACGACATCCGAGCTAATCTTGACCATCTCGAAGAAGTCCGAGAGAAATCCATCATCCGAAGAAACATGTACCAGCAGTGGGTAGTGAGATTCTATAACAGAAGGTGCGCCCAGCTAACATTCAAGAAGGGGACCTTGTCTTTCGAAAGCTCGAATTATTCGTCCCTTGGAAGAAGGGAAAGCTCACCCCTAACTGAGAAGGACCATATAATGTCTCACAAGTTGTCCGCCCAGGAGCTTACCGGCTTGAAGACTTGGAGGGGAAGAAGATATTGAGAACTTGGAACGCTGAACATCTCATAAAATACAAAGAGAGAGCTTAACGCCCTAGCCCAGTAGATAGCATCAAAACATGTAATGAAGGCTGACAATTATAACGGTCACAACATGTAATAAATGCTAGCATCAAAGTAGTCACTTAGTTTTATCTTTCAATGAAAATGTAGTATTTTTCTTCGCAAAATTATTTTGTAAGTCCATTGGATTCAAGCAATGAGTTAGACACATGGTTCACTAAGACTCACACCATCCTTTCACAAAGTTCTTCAATGGAAAAATGCGGAGTCCACTCATGGTTCATAGAGCCGCTCTAGCCACATGCTCCCGAGCAAGTGTGCAGAGATCGGTTCGCCATTCGAGTGCTCCTGAAACTCGTCATCGCCCTGCTTGGAGTCGACTTACGGTTCAGATGGCAATTCTAACCATTTTGCTCCTAAGCAAACGTGCGAAGTTATGCCCGCCATTCGAGTACTCCTGAAACAACTTTGGACAAGTGTGGAGTCCATTCATGGTTCATAAAGCCGCCATAGCCACATGCTCCCTAGCAAGTGTGAGGGGACCGGTTCGCCATTCGAGTGCTACCGAAACTCATCGTCACCCTATTTGGAATTTAGAGGGAAATTCTAGCCACTTTGCTCTTAAGAAAACGTGCAAAGTTATGCCCGCCGTTCAATTACTCCTAAAACAACTTTGGACAAGTGTGGAGTCCATTCATGGTTCATAGAGCCGCCATAGCCACATGCTCCCGAGCAAGTGTGTGGAGATCGGTTCGCCATTCGAGTGCTCCCGAAACTCGTCGTCACCCTGTTTGGAGTCGACTCACGATTCAGATGGCAATTCTAGCCACTTTGCTCCTAAAAAAACATGGAAAGTAATGCCCATCGTTCAAGTACTCCTAAAACAACTTTGGACAACTGTGGAGTCAATTCATAGTTCATAGAGCCGTTATAGCCACATGCTCCTGGGCAAGTATGCAGGGATTGGTTCACCATTCGAGCGCTCCCGAAACTCGTCGTCACCCTTTTTGGAGTCGAATCACTATTCAAAGGGCAATTCTAGCCACTTTGCTCCTAAGAAAATGTGCGAAGTTATGCCCACCATTCGAGTACTCCTAAAACAACTTTGGACAAGTGTAGAGTCCATTCATGGTTCATAGAGCCATCATAGCCACATGCTCCCGAGAAAGTGTGCGGGGATCGGTTCGCCACATGAATTAAATCTCGAACCAAGTTAAAATAAACAAGACATAATTCTTAAGAGACGATTCCCAACCACTTGGCCAAAAATTTATTTCACAAAAATTATTTGGATACAAGTACTGAAGAAAGAACAAATCTCCATAAGAGTTACAAAATCTCGCTCAGTGCCCCTTCAACACTTTCGTGATAGTGGGACATTCATATTTAAAGACACACTCGGTTTACAGCTTCCCACTGGAAAATCAGGATTATCCCTTCCCCTTGAACCACCTTAAGCAACATCCAAACCGGGTTGCGCCATTGGGCCTATTGCTCGTTCCACCCCAACCCCCACCCCCAACAGACTGTCCACTAGACAAGCCGGCCACACCACTCTGAGCATCACCAGGGTTTTGCGGAGCCTTAGGTAAGCGTAAAGCTAGTTCGGGGAATGACCTTCCCTGGGCACGCTCTTCACGATAGCAGGAAGTTCTCCTAACGTTTCCCCAACAGGGGAGGCGCTTCAAACGGTGGCTCTCAGTATCTAGTTCAAAAAGTCTCTTTTAGAGAGTTGTCCTTCACTTTAAATTTCAAACGAGGCACACCACTTGCTCGGGTCCCCTACGAAAATTCAAAAGTAGTTCTCCTGAAATGGGCTACTTCTAAACTCTTCTCGAGCACTACGTATTTCAGCTCATTTCTCTCGGTTGTGACCACAAAAAAAGAACGGTGAAGGGTTTTAAGCTTCGAAGATTTCCCGATAACTGCTCCAACTGGAGAGCGATCTTCCACGCCAATCGGGGTACTTCTCGGAGAATCTCATCATCATGCCTCGACTCGATATTCTTGCTGGTCAAGAACCTTCTTAAGTGGCCAAGCTCCGCCTCCGCTTTGGAAAGCCTATCTCGCGAACAAGAGAGCCCCAGCTCCGTCACCTGAAGCTTAGATAGGAGGTCGGGTCACGATCTCGAGAACCTCATGCATTGTACGCAACAACCTGCTGACGAAAGAAAATTATAGATCACTCTAACTGTAACACCCCGCAAAATAGTAAATAACTATTTTGCATATTAATCCTTGGATGTCTGAGAATTGCACGTGATTATATATTTTTCATGATTATTATTCTTAAATGAGGAATTTTCAGATATATTATATATTCTGAACACGATAAGATGTATTCGGGATATCTTCTCAATTAAATTGTGTGTATTATTCTGATTGTTCTAACAAAACAATCTTTTTAGAAGTAATAATTTGGTATATATATTCGTATGTTTTACAAATAGAAATTTTTATTTGTATATATGTGTGTGTGTGTGTGTATGTGTGTGTGTGTGTGTGTGTGTATATATATATATATATATATATATATATAGATCCATGTACTTGGAAACTTGATAAAACCAATTTATTTGAGATTTAAAAACAAAACAACCATCATAAAGTCAGACGGCACTATAAAGAAAACCCAGAAAATAATTTTGCATTTTCATCCCTTCAAATAGCAATTTTGCAAAAAGATCATCTTTTATCATAACTTGTAAAATATATCAAATTCATCAAAAAAAAAGTAAACTTTTTAACCCTGAGTTGACTAGGCATTATACCCAGCCCAAAAATCCAAAAATCTGGAGTTTTCACTCCAATTGGTAATTTTGCACAAAAGTCCTTTTCGTAATATTTACAAATAGGTCCAATAAACATCAGAAAAATCCAGAAAATTCACAAATAATATCTAATAATAAATAATGATTTTACACAAAATAATTTTTGACTTTGAACTTCCTAAGAAAAGATTTGCACGTGTTTTGCACGTGTAAAAAGATAAATTTTCAGAAAAATATTTATTAAATCTCCAAAAATCATTTTAATTCATTTATAAATCTAAAAAAATAATATTTAAAAATATGGAGTACTACACCATTTTAGAACCTCTGTCACAAATGGCAGAAGAGGAAGACGAAGACCTGCGAGAAAGGCGTCAAACGGGAAGAAGCAAGTGTCGGGGGAGGTCAGCAAATAAGCTCTAACACCCGGTCCCGAAAGGAGAAGGTCGAACTCCCTTGGAATCATAAAGCACTCTCGAATACGACCTAAATTTTCCTTTGAAAGTATCGATGATATGTCATCAACCTCGGAATGCTCGCCCGGTCTGTTCTCCACGTATGAAGGTGTCATTCTGTATACCACTCTGGACAAAAGATCGACCGAATAGTCCCGAACTCCGAGATTCGTCAAAGGGATCGGAAGCCTACCTAACTCCCCCACTTCTCTTGTTCTCTCAACAACTGTCTCTACGATCTCCGACTCCACCACCTCCTTCCCCTTATCCAAACTCGGGGGGAGAATTAGTTGTCGATCTCCACCGTAGCTTGAAGGGGCGGTCTCGTTCCCCAAAGATACCCTAGACATCTTTGATAAAATATATATAAACAAAAATATATATATTTTTACCTTGATGTGACAGCTACGGTCAGAAAAGTTCGTCAGAAAGTGCAACTGTGATGCCCCAAATTCCAACACAAGTAATTCGTAGAAATATAGGATCTTTTACTTCAATTCGTACAAATTTACAAGTAAAAAAAAAAAAAAAAATCATTACACATTGTCTTTTACAAATACACAGCGGAAGTTACATAAAATATACAACTTTAACATTCAATAACTTTAATCTAGTAATAATAATCAGTATCAACTCATCTTTGCATCTTTCGCTAACTAAGTCCTGCACTTGAAAATAGTGGGCATGTCAGTTGCATGCAACTGACGTAATGTTATAATACAGTGATTCTCTTACTTTAGCAAACACAAACTTGAATGCACAATAAAGTGGGAAAAGTGAACTTAATGCCTAATGTAAATATTACACTACGATGACACTAATGCATGCTTGTTCAGATTCTATGCATCACATACTACATAAGTCTGAGGGCAAGCCCTTAACGTACTCCTCAATATAGAGTTGAATACCTCGTTATGAAATCCTACTAAGGTGACTAATGTAAGGTTTAGATATCTTGTGAGTACCTAGTACCGCCCCGATAATTCTTGAGAATCGCTCTCCCATCGCGAGTCGTAACCCCAATAATTTTGAAGTCGAAACCCACACCGCGAGCCATAACCCCGATAATTCTTGAGAGTCGAACTCCCACCGCAAGTGATTTTCAGACGTCACGCTTCACACCCAGGTAATTCTGGAGACGAAACCCACAACCACCGCGAGTAATTTTCGGACGTCACGCTTCACACCCAGATAATTCTGGAGACGAAATCCACAATGCGAGTCAATAGTACCTCATCACACAAATATCCCATGAGCATTGCCTCGATCCCGATAAACCCGAAAAAATATCTCCCATCGCAAGTGATTTTGGACATCATGCCTCAACCCTAATAATTCTGAAGATAATCTCCCACCGCGAATCTTGATCCCGATAATTCTGAAGAAATATCTCCCACCACGAGTGTCACATCCCGCTTCCCAAAATAGGGAACACAAGTACGTAACGTAGGTCCGGCGAATGATATAAATACCATCCATAAGCTGTACCAGACTAACTCAGTAATAAGAACAACAAAATACAACCACGCAAGAAATATAACCACATGAAACAAAGATAGATTCCAATAATAATGAAATAATCCAACAGTATAAATATCCAACATCCAGGATCAAAACAAACTACGGGTCATAAAGCATAAAACAAAGTACAATTTATAACAATGTTAAAAAAAATAAATCTATCAGTAAATAAAAACTAAGCAGTGGAGACTGGTTCCCACTCTAGAAACGGTGCTCACTAATTCCTTCGGTAACAGATCCTTCAGTACCTGTAAAATCTTGATCTAAAAAAGAAAGAAAAGAGTGCCCTTAGAGCAAGTCGTGGGCGGCAAGTAGAGAAAACAAAGGATAAAAGGACAACATGAATATCAAAGAAAGAAACATGGTCAAAGACAAAGAACTAAGCAAAGAGCAGGCAATAATATCAAAGGTGCACAACAATCATGCATGTAATGAGTGATGTCAAGTCAAGATCGAGCATGAGATGCAGGTTATTAAGTATCTTATTAGCCTATCTAGTGCACGTACTACTGCATCTCATTCCACAGGTTCGGCGCAAGCACAATGATCGTTTTAGACCGATGGTGAATTCACGGTTCGTGTACTCGGCATTGATAACAATAATTTAAAATCATGCATCATTAATAAATCATTGCAATCAATGCTCCTCCTTCCAAGACAATACAATATAACGATGAGGCCTTACCGAGTACATTTCCCGATTGTTCACTACCATGTCCACCCTTAATACCCCGGCTTGTTAATAGTTTATTTTCATCCTATGTGAGCATGAAAGAGGGTGTCAATGTTGTATATTACTATGTGTGACTAATTCTAAGCATTACGGACAAAGCATGAGGCAAACACATCATATAAACGCTCACAAAATCAGGACAGCATGACCTTTCTGTACCAAAACATTGATTATGGTCACTACAAAATAGCAAACCTGAATCCGCCAGAAGATCTAGAAAGTAAACTTCCACATGCTTCCAGTGAGCATAATTAAGGCATATGAAAGGTACCAAAACTAGGGTGAAAACTCTATTCTAATCAGGTTTTACGTTCGGATTCAACCCGCCAACGGGTCGCGGCATCCTTTCGGATTCAACCCGCCACCAGATATGAGGGAGATACCCAGCTGGATGCAAACCACATCCACACGATCCGCCTCAGCAACACGAGCGGCGACCAGCAGTTGCTTCGTCCGGATAAGCCATTGTTCGGCCTCCAACGGCGACTCAGTACCCGAAAACTTATCCGGGTGCAGTCTCATGAAATCCGCTACCGTACCAGGCCTAGGTGGTAGAGCACCAGGTGTAGGTCCAGCGACATTCCCATTGGCTACCAAAGTGGCTCTCATCAGTTCATCTGGAGAATGGCAGCGTTGTCCAGCTGCTAATCCCCCAAGCGAGAAGAAGAATTCCCACGAGCCATAGCCTAAAACACAATCAGAGATAGTCAGTACCCAGATTACATGTTGGTTATTATACAAGTATTCATGTGATATCGTGGTGTGCAAATCACTGAGTTAACCCGGCTAGAGCCAAACTCGACTAATATACCAATCAAAGCCAAACCTTGTAAAGATAGTCATGTTTGATTGATATATTACTCAACCCTGGGATCTAATACCACTAAAAACCCAGTCACGCCCCACTTCCCAAAATACAGAACATGAGTACGTAACGTAGGCCCAGCGAATGATGTAAACACCATCTATAAGCTGTACCAGACTAACTTAGCAGTAGGAACAACAAAATACAACCACGGAAGAAATACAACCACAAGAAACAAAGATAAATTCCAATAATAATGAAATAATCCAACAGTACAAATATCCAACATTCGGGATCAAAACAAACTACGGGTCATAAATCCCAAAACAAAGTACAAGTTATAACAATGTTCAAGAAAATAAATCTAATAGCAAATAAAAACTAAGTAGCGGAGACTAGTTCCAACTCTAGATACTTTGCTCACCAATTCCTTAGGGAACAGATCCTTCAGTACCTGTAAAATCTTGATCTAAAAAGAAAGAAAAGAGTGCCTTTAGACCAAGTTGTAGGCGGCAAGTAGAGAAAACAAAGGATAAAAGGACAACATGAATATCAAAGAAAGGAACATGGTCAAAGACAAAGAACTAAGCAAAGAGCAGGCAATAATATCAAAGGTGCACAACAATCATGCATGTAATGAGTGATGTCAAGTCAAGATCGAGCATGAGATGCAGGTTATTAAGTATCTTATTAGCCTATCTAGTGCACGTATTACTGCATCTCATTCCACAGGTTCGGCGCAAGCACAATGATCGTTTTAGACCGATGGTGAATTCACGATTTGTGTACTCAGCATTGATAACAATAATTTACAATCATGCATCATCAATAAATCATTGCAATCAATACTCCTCCTTCCAAGACAATACAATATAACGATGAGGCCTTACCGAGTACATTTCCCGATTGTTCACTACCATGTCCACCCTTAATACCCCGGCTTGTTAATAGTTTATTTTCATCCTATGTGAGCATGCAAGAGGGTGTCAATGTTGTATATTACTATGTGTGACTAATTCTAAGCATTACGGACAAAGCATGAGGCAAACACATCATATAAACGCATTTCACAAAATCAGGACCGCATGACCTTAATGTACCAAAATATTGATTATGGTCACTACAAAATAGCAAACAAGAATCCGCCGGAAGATCTGGTAAGTAGACTTCCACACAGTTCCAGCGAGCATAATTATGGCATATGAAAGGTACCGAAACTAGGGTGAAAACTCTATTCTAATCAGGTTTTACGTTCAGTCAGCATGCAGTAAGTTGTGTTCTACTAATTGTTTCAGGTCAGAAAACTCATTAATAAAATCTACAAAAATTCACGGAATTAGCTATACATGTCTAGGTCCAGCCTATTTTATTTCAAATTTTTCTTTTACCGCTAAAAGGGTCAAATAAAATAAGAAACAGCTAGATACGCATGAAATTATGAATTTGGAATTACTAACACTGTTGTGCTAAAAAGCTGATATCTAGCAGATGACAAATTGGAATTTAAAACCGGACCAGGAAAAAATGATCTAGACATCTAGGGCTACAATTTATGTTCAGCAAGTTATTTCAAATTATGTCATTAGCATGGTTAAAAATCTGATTCAAAGTGAAACATCCAGCAGACCAGAAATCGACGTAACATAAAAATGTAACAAATAAATCATACGATCACATATAGCATGCAAATTGGTAATCAAAATGATCCTAGGTGTCAACATGCAAATTTCTAAGGTTTAAGATACAATTATCACAGTCATTGGTCAGTTCATAGAGCAACTTCAATTTAGCATATACAATTTCAATGTCCAATTTATCAAGCAGTCATATGCATGAATCTAGTTATTTAAATGTGCATATGCATAAAGTTATGGGGACTGGGTTTAAGGTCAAAGAGATAGCACGATGTTAAGAGTACGTCGGGTTAGCTCGTGTAAACCCTCGATAATCTTAACGGAATTGTCAAAAGCAGTTTTGATAGCAAAATGGACGGGATCTACTTGTAAGAGATCAAATAATCTTGAACACAAACAACGAAAGGGGTTCGAGAAGAGACTTGCCTGTTATATTGCAGATACAATTAAATAGAATAACGGGATCAGAATCCCGTGCGAAAACTCCCAAAAACACGTGCGAAGAATCAACAGCAACAGCAAAAGCCAAGAGAAAAACCTCACACCGGATCGGGCAGAACACGGAACAGCAAAACTGGATCTGATGCGCCCAGAATACGGAACAGCGAATTCAACCAATGGAAAGCCTTCCTCACACCGGATCCGACCCAAACACGGAACAGCAAACTGGATCCGCTATGGCCGAACACGCAACTGTGGGCTCGACCAATAGATGGTCGTCTCCTTCTTCGGCAAGGAAAGAGAGAGAGAGAGACGGCGTACGGCGGCGACTGCGCGGCAGTGCGGTGGGGGCGAAGCGGCATCGGTACCACGATCGGGAAGCGACGGTGGCGACGGCAGCTTCGACGACGGCGAACTCTTATTTTCGGTAGGAAACAGAGAGAGTCGACAACGATGACTCCGGGACTCGAACGACAATGCTAGGGGACTCCGATGGAGCGGCGAGGGACGGTGGTGATACTGGTGAAGTGCACGGAGGTGATGAAGGACGACGGGGATGGGTAATGGCGACGAGAACTCGGATGAATTGGGTTACGGCGAGGATGAAGGTGAAACACGACGGGGAAATTGCGATGGTGACGAGGGCGAGGGGATGGAGATGATGATGATGGTGGCAGCGGTGGTGAAGAATGATCGGAGTTGGCAACGGGGTAGGGGTGTTTTTGGTTGGATCTGGGTGCAGAGAAACAGAGAAGGGGGGGATGGGATCGGGGAGAGAGAGTGTAACGGCAGAAGAGAGCGAGAATAAAAATATTAGGGTTTAATAGGATTATTTATAGGGGATCAAGAGTTAGGGTTTTGGGTTGTGATTATGTGGGTTCTGGATAACGGTTTTGGCTCCAAAAAGAGAAAAATAAATGCAATGAGATGAGACGAATACAAAGAAGAACAAATCAAACTCAAAATAGAGAGAGAAAAATTTGCAAAGAGAACAGGATCCAACCAAAAGAACACAGATCGATCAAGAGAGAACAAAAGAACCCAAGAAAAGAAAATATACACTATAATAAACGAATTCAAATACAATAATCAAAAGAATACAAAATGCAATAAAATCTGAAAATAGGGCTTACAAATCCTACCCACCTTACAAGAAGAATTTTGTCTTCGAAATTCATACAAGAGGTACATAGGACAAACCCCGAACAACAAAGCAAAACAAAGCAAAACAAAACACTACTCAACAAATGAGGGAACCTCTCCCGAATCTCTTCCTCTACCTCACAAGTAGACTCCCCTGGCGAGCAAGGATCCCAAGAAACTCAGACCAACTTGATGACTCTATTCTTTAGCACCTTCTCTCGACGGTCTAAGATAGAGACGGGTCGAATTTCACAGGACAAATCCAGCCTCACAGACAAGTCTGAGTAGTCAACCACATGACTGTCATCTCTGACGTATTTCCTTAGCTGAGAAATATGGAATACATCATGGATACCTGCTAAAGCTGGCGGTAACACGAGCCTATAAGCTACCTTGCCCACACGTTCCAAAATATCGAATGGACCGATGAATCGAGGACTCAACTTGCCTCTACCGCCGAAACGGATAACACCTTTCCAAGGTGATACCTTGAGGAACACATGCTCGCTTGCCTCAAACTCTAGAGGTCTCCGACGACAGTCAGCCCACCTCTTCTGCCGATCCTGAGCGGCCTGCAAATGCTTGCGGATTTGAGCCACGGCATCAACTATTTTCGTGATCAACTCAGGACCTAAAAGCTTCCTCTTGCCGATATCATCCCAATAGATTGGTGATCTACACTTGTGCCCATACAATGCTTCGAATGGAGCAGCCTTGAGACTCGCCTGGTAACTGTTATTATAAGAAAACTTGGCCAAGCGAAGATGATCCTCCCACGAACCTTCAAACTGAAGAATGCAGGATCTCAACATATCTTCTAGGGTCTGAATTGTCCTTTCTGACTGCCCATCCGTCTGAGGATGGAACACTATAATGTAGCTCAACTTGGTACCCAAGCTCTTCTGCAAACTCTCCCAGAACTGAGACCTGAATCTCGTATCTCTATCCGATACGATGCTGATAGGAACTCCATGCAGACGAACAACCTCCTGAACGTACTGCTCGGCAAAACTCTTCGTGGATTGATCCACACGGAAAGGAATGAAGTGAGCACACTTCGTCAGCCGATCCACTATTACCCAGATAGCATTATGACCTTTAGGACTCCTCGGCAAAGCTGTTACAAAGTCCATCATGATATTCTCCCACTTCCACTCAGGGATAGGAAGAGGTTGCAAAAGTTTTGCGGTCCTCTGATGCTCTCTGCCTTCACCTGCTGACAGATTAGGCACTGGGCGACGAATCGAGCCACATCCGCTTCATACCATGCCACTAGAAATGCTGTTTCAAGTCCCTGTACATCTTGGTACCACCAGGATGAATCGAATACGGGACCGATGAGCTTCCTCGAGTAACTTCTGCCTAACTTCTCCTCTAGGTATACACAACCTAGAGCCAAACCGAAGCGACCCATCAGCATGGACAACCAAATCAGATCTCAAACCAGCTTCAACCTCACTCTGAAACTCCTACAATTGCTGATCACTCCCTTGAGCTGCCTTGATCTGCTCTACTAAGGAAGACTGCAACTGCAACAACATAAGCTGCCGATCTGATTCGGGAAGCAACACATACAACTCTAGCCTCCTCATGTCCTCCACTAGCACCTTCTGCCAAGTGAGGAACATAGCGGCAGGCCTCCTACTCAAAGCATCTGGCACCGAATTAACTCTGCCTAGGTGATACAGCAAATTGATGTCAAAATCTACCATTAATTCCAGCCATCTTCTTTGCCTCATGTTCAACTCCTTCTGCGTGAATACATACTTGAGGCTCCTGTGATATGTGAAAATCTCAACTCTATCCCCAAACAAATAGTCCCTCCACAACTTCAAGGCAAAGATCACAACTGCAAGCTCCAGATCATGCATAGGATAGTTCTTCTCATGAGGTCTCAACTGTCTCGAGGCATAAACGACAACCCTGCCTCGCTGCATCAGCACTACTCCCAGACCTCTCCCCGAAGCAATACAAAAGATCACAAAACCACCGGAACTGTCGGGGATAGTCAGCACAGGCGCTGACATCAACCGACGCTTCAACTCAGCGAAAGCTCCATCACAAGCTTCATCCCAGATGAACTTCTGCTCCTTCCTGGTCAAACTGGTCAAGGTTCCAGCGATTTTGGAGAAATCCGGAACGAACATCCGATAGTAACCAGCCAAACCAAGGAAACTCCGCACCTCAGAAACAGACTTCGGAATAGGCCAATCCTTGGTCGCAGAAATCTTCAACGGATCCACAGAAACACCAGCACCGGAGATAATGTGGCTAAGAAAAGCAACTTGATCCAGACAGAACTCGCACTAATCGAGCTTCCTATACAACTGGTTCTCCCTCAAAGTCTGTAGAACCACCTGCACATGCTCAACATGATCCTTCCTGTTCCGCAAGTACACCAATATGTCTACGATGAAGACCATGGCAAACTGATCCAAGAATGGCAAAAACACACGGTTCATCAAACTCATGAATACAGCCGATGCATTAGTCACTTCGAAAGGCATCACCAAGAACTCATAATGCCCATACCTCGTTCGGAAAGCCGTTTTCGGAACATCTTCTAGCTTCATCCTGACTTGATGGTACCCAGAATGCAGATCTAACTTCAAAAACACCGAAGCACCTCCCAGTTGGTCGAACAAATTGTCAATCCTTGGCAATGGATACCGATTCTTGACAGTAACATTGTTCAACTTCCTGTAGTCAATGCAAAGCCTGCGACTTCCATCCTTTTTACTGACAAACAGAACTGGGGCTCCCGATGGCAAAACACTAGGTCTGACAAAACCCTTATCAAGCAGCTCCTGAACTTGCACCTTCAGTTCCGCCAATTCAACCGGAGCCATACAATACGAACTCTTAGAAATAGGGGTCGTACTGGGCTGAACATCAATGCTGAACTCCACATCTCGGACTGGCGGCAAACCAGGCAGTTCCTCGGGAAACACATCCAGGAAGTCCCGCACAACCAAGGGTGCAACAACCCTATCAAAACCCAGCGACGCAAGAGAAACAACCTTGGGGTCCAGCGAGTTCTTAACACGCCCTGACGGTGTCTCGCCCGCATGGAAAACAAATTCTAGTTGACCAGAAAGCCTGAAAGTCACCTTCTTCTCCTGGCAATCAATCACGACACAGGAAACACCCAACCAGTCCATACCCAGAATGACATCGAAACTGTAGTTGGGAATCACAATCAAATCCACCGAGAACACCACATCACCAATCAGCAATGGACTCTGCTTGCAAACCCTAGAACAGACAACGACACATCCACCTGTGGTGATGTCCCAAGCTGCGGGCATCACATCGCTAGCCAAACCATGCTGAATGACAAAGCGAGAAGAAATGAAAGAGTGGGTATCACCCGAATCAAACAACACATGAGCTGGAAGAGAGAAGACTAAAATCACACCTAGAAGAAAATCAAACAAAGAATAAGGTGCTAGCAGGATATATATACACAAATAATTATGCAAAAGAGGGAAAAACAACAACAACATGCAGAAAACTAAAAGAAGAAAAGAAAGTATAACCACTGTGATATACTTGCAACCATTCCAACAGCAACTTCCACTTCCTCGGTCAGGTTATAAGCCTGACCACGACCACCAACCTGACCTCCTCTAGGAGCCACACGCCTCTGATCAAAGACTTGCCTCTGCAGAGGAAGAGACGACCTGCCCTGACCACGCGTCGGCACACCTAGCTGAGCAGCACTGGCAACCGACGCAGGAGCTCTGTTTCTCGGACAGTCACAAACCATATGCTCACTGCTCCCACACACTAAACATTGTCGGTTGGCCATCATCGGTTGGCCATCATCGGTTGGTCATCCTACAGTCTCGCTGTGAATGCCCAGTCTTATGGCAGTAGCCATAAGTCTCAACATTCCTCAGGACAACAGGTGCGTACGGCTGTGCTCTCGCGGGAGGGGGCAGAACTGGCCTCCGAATAGGTCCTCCGGAAGGTCGAGCTGCAATAGGGTGCGAAACAGTCCTCTGAGGAACACTAGACCTGCTGAGAGTCTACTCTTGGATCCGAGCCACATCCAGAACATCGGAATAAGCACGAAGCCGAAGAGCAGCCAAATATTCCTAGAGGGAAAAGCTCAAGCCCGAAAGAAAATGACTAGCTCGAGCCTCATCAGTGGCAACGAGGGTAGGGGCGAAGTGACTGAGCCGAGTAAACTCTGCAGCATACACGTCCACGGAACGATTTTCCTGATTAAGATAATGCTCAAATTAATACCGTCACAAGTGAAATAGGCAACAACAAATGACATTTAAGAACATTATCTAGCTGACCTGAGATAGGGAAACAAATTGTCACTCCATCTCTGTCTTGGTGATACTGGGAAAGAACTTTGCCATGAAGCTCTCAAAGAAAGTGGCCCATTCAATGGGTCGCGGCATCCTCTCGGATACAACCCGCCACCAGATATGAGCGAGATCCACCAGCTGGATGCGAACCACATCCACACGGTCCGCCTCAGCAACACGAGCGGCGACCAGCAGTTGCTCCGTCCGGATAAGCCATTGCTCGGGCTCCAACGGCGACTCAGTACCCGAAAAATTTTCCAGGTGCAGCCTCATGAAACCCGCTACCGTACCAGGCCTAGGTGGCAGAGCACCAGGTGTAGGTCCAGCGACATTCCCATTGGCTGCCAAAGTGGCTCTCATCAGTTCATTGTGCTCCTGTTGAAGAGCCATCATCTGTTGAATCGTCTGGAGAATGGCAGCATTGTCTGGCTGCTGATCCCCCAAGCGAGAAGAAGAATTCCCACGAGCCATAGCCCGAAACAAGATCAAAGATAGTCAGTACCCAGATTACATGTTGGTTACTATACAAGTATTCATGTGATTATCGTGGTGTGCAAATCACTGAGTTAACCCGGCTAGAGCCAAACTCGACTAATTTAACAATCAAAGCCAAACCTCATAAAGATAGTCATGTTTGATTGATATATTACTCAACCCTGGGATCTGATACCACTAAAAACCCTGTCACGCCCCGCTTCCTAAAATATGGAACACGAGTACGTAACGTAGGCCTAGCGAATGATGTAAACACCATCCATAAGCTGTACCAGACTAACTCAGCAATAAGAACAACAAAATACAACCATGCAAGAAATATAACCACATGAAATAAAGATAAATTCCAATAATAATGAAATAATCCAACAGTATAAATATCTAACATCCGGGATCAAAACAAACAACCGGTCATAAAACCCAAAACAAAGTAAAAGTTATAACAATGTTCAAAAAAATAAATCTAGCCGCAAATAAAAACTAAGCAGCGGAGACTGGTTCCAACTCTAAATACTTTGCTCACCAATTCCTTCAGGAACAGATCCTTCAGTACATGTAAAATCTTGATCTAAAAAGAAAGAAAAGAGTGACCTTAGAGCAAGTCGTGGGCGGCAAGTAGAGAAAACAAAGGATAATAGGACAGCATGAATATCAAAGGAAAGGCACATGGTCAAAGACAAAGAACTAAGCAAAGAGCACGCAATAATATCAAAGGTGTACAATAATCACACATGTAATGAGTGATGTCAAGTCATGATCGAGCATGAGATGCAGGTTATTAAGTATCTTATTAGCCTATCTAGTGCACGTACTACTGCGTCCCATTCCACAGGTTCGGCGGAAGCACAGCGATCATTTTAGACCGATGGTAAATTCAGGGTTCGTGTACTCAGTATTGATAACAATAATTTACAATCATGCATCATCAATAAATCATTGCAATCAATACTCCTCCTTTCAAGACAATACAATTTAATGATGAGGCCTTACCAAGTACATTTCCCGATTGTTCACTACCAAGTCTACCCTTAATACCCCGGCTTGTTAATAGTTTATTTTCATTCTATGTGAGAATGCAAGAGGGTGTCAATGTTTTATATTACTATGTTTGACTAATTCTAAGCATTACGGACAAAGCATGAGGCAAACACATCATATAAATGCATTTCACAAAATCAGGACAGCATGACCTTGCTGTACCAAAACATTGATTATGGTCAGTACAAAATAGCAAACCTGAATCTGCAAGAAGATCTGGAAAGTAGACTTCCACACGGTTCTAGAGAACATAATTAAGGCATATGAAAGGTACCGAAACTAGGGTGAAAACTCTATTCTAATCAGGTTTTACGTTCAGTCAGCATGCAGTAAGTTGTGTTCTACTAATTTTTTTGGGTCAGAGAACTCATTAATAAAATCTACAAAAATTCAGGGAAGTAGCTATACATGTCTAGGTCCAGCCTAATTTATTTCAGATTTTTCTGTTACTGTTAACAGGGTCAAATAAAATAAGAAACAGCGGGATACGCATGAAATTATGAATCTAGAATTACTAACACAGTAGTACTAAAAAGATGATACCTAGCGGATGAAAAATTGGAATTTAAAACCAGACCAGGGAAAAATGGTCTAGACATCTAGGGTTGCAATTTATTTTTAGTATGTTATTTCAAATTATGTCATTAGCATGGTTAAAATTTGATTCAAAGTGAAACATCCAGCAGACCAGAAATCAACTTAACATAAAATGGTAACAAATAAATCATACGATCACATATAGCATGAAAATTGGTAATCAAAGTGATCCTAGGTGTTAACATGCAAATTTCTAAGGTTTAAGATACAATTATCACAGTCATGGTGTCAGTTCATCGAGCAACTTCAATTTAGCACATACAATTTCAATGTCCAATTTATCAAGCAGTCCTATGCATGAATCTAGTTATTTAAATGT
The DNA here is from genome assembly GCA_017893485.1 of Hemerocallis citrina. NCBI lineage: Eukaryota > Viridiplantae > Streptophyta > Magnoliopsida > Asparagales > Asphodelaceae > Hemerocallis > Hemerocallis citrina. Next base: position 21,795,025 of record CM030366.1, read on the forward strand.
GCATATGCATGAAACAATGGGGACTGGGTTTAAGATCAAAGAGATAGCACGATGTTAAGAGTACGTTGGGTTAGCTCGTGTAAACCCTCGATAATCTTAATGGAATTGTCAAAAGCAGTTTTGATAGCAAAATGGACGGGATCTACTTGCAGGAGATCAAATAATCTTGAACACAAACAACGAAAGGGGTTCAAGAAGAGACTTGCCTGTTATATTGCAGATACAATTAAATAGAATAACGAGATCAGAATCCCAGGTGAAAACTCCCAAAAACACGTGCGAAGAACCAACAGCAACAGCAAAAGCCAAGAGAAAAACCTCACACTGCATCGGGCAGAACACAGAACAACAAAACTGGATCTGATGCACCCAGAACACGGAACAGCGAATTCAACCAATGGAAAGCCTTCCTCACACCGGATCTGACCCAAACACAGAACAGCAAACTGGATCTGCTGTGGCCGAACACGAAACAGCGGGCTCGACCAATGATGGTCGTCACCTCCTCGGCAAGGAGAGAGAGAGAAACGGCGTACGGCGGCAACTGGGCGGCACTGCGGTGGGGGCAAAGCGGCGTCGGCACCACGATCGGGAAGCGACGGCAGCGACGGCAGCCTCGACGACGGCGAACTCTATTTTTTGGTGGGAAACAGAGAGCAACGACAACGATGACTCCGGGACTCGAACAACGATCTAGGGGACTCCGATGGAGCGGCGAGGGATGGCGGTGATACTGGTGAAGTGCACGGAGGTGATGAAGGATGATGGCGATGGGTAATGGCGACGAGAACTCACATGAATTGTTACGGCGAGGATGAACGGGAAACACGATGGGGAAATTGCGACAGTGACGAGGGCGGGGGGATGGAGACGATGATGATGGTGGTGGCGGTGGTGAAGGATGATCGGAGTTGGCAACGGGGTAGGGGTGTTTTTGGTTGGGTCTTGGTGCAGCGAAACAGAGAAGGGGGAGTATGGGATCGAGGAAAGAGAGAGTGTAATGGCGGAGGAGAGAGAGAATAAAAATATTAGGGTTTAATAAGATTATTTATAGGGGATCAAGAATTAGGATTTTGGGTTGAGATTATGTGGGTTCTGGGTAACAGTTTTGGCTCCAAAAAGAGAAAAATAATGCAATGAGATGAGACGAACACAAAGGAGAACAAATCAAACTCAAAATGGAGAGCAAAATTTGCAAAGAGAACAGGATCCAACCAAAAGAACACAGATCGATAAAGAGAGAACAAAAGAACCCAAGAAAAGACAAAATATACTATAACAAATGAATTCAAATACAATAATCAAAAGAATACAAAATACAATAAAATCTGAAAATAGGGCTTACAGCGAGTGTTTTTGGACATCATGCCTCACACCCCGATAATTCTGGAGATAATCTCCCACCGCAAATCAGATAAAGCCCTCATACTCATGTTTGCCCATACTACATCACATCTCCCCCTACTGCATGTCCTTATATTTAATTATAATTATTAAGACCTAGAGCTAGCTTACCCACCGGACTTAAATCAAACACTTCGAATTTTAGCCCATACTGGCTACTTCTCAAAGAGAAAGTTAACCCACACTGGCTGTAACTCCCTGTTCCAGTAGTACGTATTTTACTACGTGAATTTTTGTACTTCAATTTTCAGATCAGTTTTATTTTTCTTTTTGGACTCTTTATCTAAAGCCAGAATATTTTTCTGATCAATTCCATAATTTTGTGATTTTTCGATCGGAGTTTAAATACAAATTTTAAACCCCGATTAATCCTAATCCTAATACTAATCCTAATCCTAATCCTAATCCTAATCCTAATCCTGCCTAATTCTACGCCTAACTTCTCATTCCCCCCCCCCCTCATTTTCTCCTTCTACGCCTAACTCTCATTTTTCCACACATCCTTTGATTTTTCTACACCCCTCCTTTGATTTTTCTACACCCCTCCTATCCCTTCCTTTTTATATATATACACACACACATGCAGAGCTCCTACCTCTTTCTCTTCTCTTATCTACATTCTTCATTTTCCCTTCTTCTCTTCCTCTGCCTTCTTCACACCCGAGAGCTCAAGCAATTACCTTCCACCTTCGAGCAAACGACCCCGCTTCTACGATCCCGTGAACCCCAAAAAACAACCCGACGCCGCGCCACCTTGTTGTTGTCATCGCTCACCGTTGCTACCGTTAGCTACCGTCTTGCTGCCATTCTTACCGCCATTGTACCGCCGTCCGTTGCCGACGTCGCTTCTTTCCGTGGTTAACACCACCACTGAAATCGTCACGTTATAAGGCAAGCACCTTGTACACTCTTTTTGTTCTCGTACAAGCATTTTTCTTTGACTCGTGGCAAGTAGTCTAGTTATCATCATATTTTATTGTCAAACTCTGTTCTAGTCACTTATTCCATACTATATCAACTCAAGAGTGAACCGTTAACACATTTCGAATCGTGTTATCGAATATTGAATATTCAACCTTACTATTTCTAAAATTTCTTGACCTTGCACTAAGAATTCGACCATGTTCCCAATACTGGATTGAAGATTTTCTATGTGGAAATCGTAGCCCATCGAGTCCCGAATCCAAAACATCTTACGGTTTCTCAATCGGATATATAGATTGTGAGATATCGCGATTTTAGTACTGACATATCACGAATTTCTGAACCTGCACGGGATTACTAACCGGCATCTCGTACTGAGAATTCGACCATGTTCCCGACACTGGATCGAAAAACTTTCTACATGAAAATCGTAGCCCTTTGAGTCTAGATATCCGAAATATCCTACAGTTTCTCAATCCGATGTATAGATTGTGAGATATCGCAGTTTTAGTATTGTGACTCCGAATTTTCAGAATGCGCGCGAAACATCGAAACCAGCGAAGAATGAATTTGTACGCATAGCTACTGTCTTTAGAATGTATCGTGTAAATATGCGTTGGAACCGGAAGAGAGTCTACTTTCTAGAATCTCTGACGGAATCGGATTTGCTTTTCTGTAACAACGGAAAAGTTGATTTGAATGCAGATTTGTCAAGTTGTCTAAAAATTCATCTATACATTTTTGCATATAAACCCGTTACTTTTCATATTTAATTAACTGAGTGTATTATTGTTCTTGTAATAATAACTTGCATAGATATAATAGGTTGATAGCATGTATTTTACACTACTTGATAATTTATAATAACTACTCTCGATACATGTACCAGTTATATCTCATACCATGATTACTGCCCTTGATATTTTTCTAGTTTAACTGTCTTGATTACACCGTTCCACTAGTCGTACCAACTGCATGTTCATAATTAATTATAAAAGAATAACAAGCTGGGGTTATAAGGGTACGACTTAATTGTGGACAATATAGGGGAGTATACTCGGAAGGGGGCCTGTGTTTCCCGAAATAGTGATTCTTGATTCTTGATTCTTGATTACACAATTCTTGATTACATAATTCTCGATTACATGATTCATGATTACATGTCTTGATACTATCACTGGAAGATCCGAGTACATAATCCTATAGAATTCACTACTTAAGTCTAAACGTCACATGATTGATATGCACCGAACTTGTGGTATGGGACACAGGATTGTGTGCATTAGATAAGTTAAAAACACAGATAAACTTGAGATCTTCACTAAGCATGATTCTTGATTACATGACTCTTCATTATATGACTCTTGATTCTTGATTACATGACTCTTGATTCTTGATTACATGATTCTTGATTACATGACTCTTGATTACATGACTCTCGATCCTTGATTACTTGATTATCGATTAACTGATCCTAGGTTATCAATTGCTTATATCTTGAAGTCTAGAATACACTAGTTACAATTATTACTTACATGATCATATTGTCCCAATTCCTTGCTTACTTCCATATTGTATTTGTACTTCTACTTCTTGTTTCTTCCATGTTATATCTTGTTATATTACCCCTTTTTCTACTTGTTGCTACTTGCTGCCCGAAACTTGCTCTAACGGGAACTTTTCTATTTTTCTTTGAGTTAATAATTATACAGGTATTGATGGACCCGACGAGCAGATTCTTTAGACGATCGTTGCTGCTTCCTTACTACTTCATGTTTTTCTTTCAGTCGCTATTTTATCTAGTTGTTATAGCGAACTGCTTATCATATTATTTTAATTCTGGCACCTTGTACTCTCGGGCATCTTGACCCGATGTTGATGTATTATCCAAATGATGGTATTCTATTTTCAGCTCATGTGATTATTATATTTGACTGCGTGATTGTGTTATAAAGATCTTGTTGAGCTTATAATTGTACAGCTTATGGATGTATGTCATTCGCTGGGCCTCCGTTGCGTGCCTGTATTTCCGTATAGTGGGAAGCGGGGCGTGACACCGGCTACTTCTCAAATTTCATATATCATAACCTGTCGGTATTCTGGGTCTCGCTCAATCTTTAGAATCCACACATTCCAAAATATTCACAATATTTATAGGTTATCCATAACCACTTATAAAATTTTCCATTCATTCAACATTTTTTAACTTCTTTTATTCATTCTCTTTGCTATTAGCAATCATGAAGTAACCAACTTCTTATAGCAATATTCAATAACACTTGATGAGTTAAGTTCCTTATAAACATCACATGATTAATATTCCAAATTCATCCTTTAATTACCTCTTAATTCCTCATAAGGTACTTCGTACTCACATTCCAATTTTAAAATCCAATTTTATACATTGTAAAAATTTTAGGACACCTAGATAAAAGACATCAACCAAAATGGTATCAAAAAAAATCATACAAATTCCAATACTACTTCAAAAATAGATTAATTAGTTTTATAGGAATCATAAATGAGTCTGCTAGAATTTTTTAGTTAAGATCGTCTAAAATCATCCTCAATTACTTCATCTAAATTCATTTGTAAAATAGTAGGTTTAAAATCTGAATACTGCCGCTCATGCTACTTGTAAAAATCATAGAAAATTCTATACTTTATGAAACTTTGTGTTCTTTAGGTCAAACTAAATTTATACAAGTCTACTCTTAACTTTGTAGTTATAAGTTTCCCTAAAATATTGTTTCTATAACCCTGAATTCTTCGAAATCTACAGTAGGGTCGAAATGTTATACAGACTGCCAATGTTTAAATTTGTAAAATTCATCGTAAATTCACTTCTGCATGAAAATTGATATCTTAGACTCCAAAGAAAGGTTAATGAGTCTACTTCAAGTTCTTAGTTTTGACTTTTCTTAAAATACTTCATCTAAGATGTTGAAATGATCAAAACCTGAAATGTGTACAAATTTCCAGCAACTAACCAACTGCCAACCAGTCCTAAGTTTGGATTTTATTAAAATAGTAAATGAAATCCAAATATTATGAAACTTTAAGGGGATATTCTTGACATATACGAGATGCTCCTATAAAAACTTTACCTATAGATTCAATCTAGTTTAATAGTTATGATTTTTTGAAGTGCAACTAAAACACAAAACAGAACCTTATGAAAATGCCCTCAAATCAAACATATCATAATTTCACACATTCAATCAACAACAAATAATTTAAACATGCATCCAACAATTCACACATGTCAAGCATTCTACTAATAAAACTATATTAGAAAGTTGAACAAACACCCACCTCAAATGTAGAATTCCTAGTAGTAGAACTCCTAGAAAATAATGCCCCAAAGCTCCAAGATCCTTAAAAAATGGCCGGCCTCTTCCTAGCACAACCTGCAAGCTCTTCTTCCTCTTTATCTCTTTTCTTTTTGTTTTGAGTTGTGTTGTTCATGACAAAAGTATGGATTATTTATAGAAAAATTGTGTGGTCAAAATAGCTCTCCACTTCCCAAAATAACTCCCCGCTTCCCACTAACTCAACCACTCTCCCTCATTCTCAACCATGGTGAGAAACACGTGCACGTGTAGTCAATGTGTGTGCACACTACTTTCATACAACTTTTATTTATTAGTTTTTATTAAGTTACGTGTATGTGTTACACATGGCAAGTGTACCAATCTAACTAGATTTTAAAATGTACATTTAAGTGTAAAAATAATCATGGGCTTTAATTTTGTAATTAATTTTTAGTGTGCAACAAAAATGAATTTAGACCTAGTGAATTTTAATTAAAACAAATCACATAATTGTGACTAGAAACTGTGAAGAAAAATATTCATGACTCATGAAAAATTTAGGAACCAACATGTGCACTACAAACACGTGTGTCGCACGTAAAAACAAATATTCAAATACGAAATGGATTTGATCGACGGGAAAATGGTTATAAATAATCGAAATACAACATACGAAAAATACATATCATTAATTTTATATATACGACAATGTAATCAACACGTACATAGAAAACACGTATAAAAATATATTCGAGTCAAAATATGAGACAAATGAATTTCAATTTATAAAATGAATTCGAACGAGTTATAAAAATAAATAGTTGAAATACGTAAAAACATTACACATAACGCTGGAATTTACGTAATCGTCACGTGTATTGAAAACACGTGCAATGAACGTAAAAACACAAAGATAAAGTTTAATAATTGAGTTGGCTCAAATAGGAAAGAAAATGAATTTTGAGAAGACGAAAAATGTATAAATAGTCAAAATGCAAAATACGTATGATATTTATATTAAAATACGTTACGGATATTACCCGTAACAGTACAAAATACATGTGCTTAACACCCGTGGGCAAAATTGTCATAACTCAATTTTGCAGGATGTTACAGTCTCTGCCCCTTAGAAAAGTTCTGTCCTCAGAACTTACTAGGGTAAGAGTTGTATCTTGTACACACCAAAGAAAAATCATTATTGTATATAGAAAAGCTGCTAATACTAATAAAATAAATGTAGTATAAAAATATATAATGTGGAAACCAAAGTAAACTTATATAAAGAAACTATGGGTATCAAGGTGAATGAGGACGAAACATGAAAGTATTAAACAAATTAGAAAAGTTTAATGGAAAAGAAACATGACAATTACAGGTAAAAGAAATTTTCATACAAAATAATATTTAATAAAGTATTAGATAAAAAGGAAGTCAGTAATTGCGAAAGAATTTGGAAACAAAAAAATTAGCAAGAAATAAGGAAATAAGAGGAAAAAATGCTTTGCGAACAAGTAAAGTAAACAAAAGAAAGTAGTAGGAAGTAGTTATTAAAAATTCTAAAGATAATTATTAATTAAAATTATAAAGATAATTATTAAATTCGGAAAAATATTTTCTATAATTATTAAATTAGAATAATTAATTAAAATGTTTGAAAATTAATTATTTGAATTCGGGAGTTGAATAAAAAATTCGTAAAATCACTAAAAATTGGGAATAATTCAAAAAAATCACAAAAATTAATAGAAAGACTTCAAAATAATTCTGAGCACTTTACAAACTCATAAAAACACTATTAAACCCCGAGTTAGATTCAAACGTCCCCAAGAACACCGATAAATTCTGTAAGCCATTATAATCGGGCAAACTACTCCTCAAAGGCTGTGAAATTCAGACTTCGGGAGTGGGGCTTGTGATATGGCTAAAAACGTAACTAAATCGGGACCATTCAAATCGGGCACGAATCTCAAAGCTCTCAAGGGTAAAAAAAGATAATTTCCACTATAAATGGGTCTCTCAATGGGAACTGGGTCTTTTCCATGTCCCAATAACTCAAAACGGATCTGCATTACTGGGTTTGTAACCCCTGTTTCCTTAAAATACGTATTTTCTGAATATTTGTCGTATTTTGAGTTACTATAAATTCAGTATTATTTTAAACTCGAATTGTGCCTTCTATTTAAAATCTTTTCGAACTGGAAATTGTATTTTTTTCGAATAGTAGTATATTCTAACTTTAACGTCTATTTTCTAAGTTACCGGCTATTTGTATCTTATTTTATTACTATTTGAAATTTTATAAACTTGTTTATATCAATCACATTCTGATTTGTATATCAAAATTATTATTATTGTTATTAGTATTATTTTTATTATTATTGTTTTTATTTTTACTACTATTAGTATTATTATTTTTATTATTATAACCTTTTGATTGTATATTAAAAACCCTATTTAATCGTATTGGATTCTAATACCCTAAACCCTATTCCTTATTGGATATCCAAACCCATTTAAACCCTTAAAACCCATTTTTTCCAAAAACCCAATACCCATTCTCTTATTGGATCCTATACCATCTAAACCCAAACCCATAACCCTACTTATATAATACTCTAATAAACCTAACCTACTCCCAAAAAAACCCTATCTACTGTTTTACCCCTAACCCCAGCCACCAACCCTACTCATCCCCTACCTCCAAGACTCCCGACTTCCATTTTTCCTCTGCACCCATTTCCCCGATCGCCTCTCTCTCCCTTCATCCCTGTCCCCTGCAGGCGCCGACTCTGCTCCTGTCTTTCCCTCCTTCCCTTCAGCCTCGCCACCTCCATTACTCCTCGCCTGCCGCCCTATCTCTTTCCCTGTGCTTCGCCCCCGCCATCACCATTGCCCTTCCTCACTCGCCTCCAATGCCAGCACCATCATTGCCACTCACTAGCCCTCAGCTGATCGTCGCGACCCCCTGGTCCCCGTCTCCTTCTGCCTCGCGACACAATCGCGATGCTGCGAAGTAGCAGCCAGCCGCCCAGCAGCTACGACAGCCTCCACAGCATGCCATGCATTGTCTCAACGTCCCCACAGTGCCGTGATCGCCCTCCGACACCAGCGAAGCCCCACCCCGTGCTGGCCACCCCGCAGCACAACGCAGCGGCAGTGCTATGTTCCTCGCCTGCAGCCACCTGCGGCAGCCTCCCCCTGCCGTCCTCCGCCTTGCCGCCAGTCCCGCCGTCTTGCGACTCCCAGTTGTTGCTCCCCGCCGATTGTAGATGTCATCGCCGTCCATGGTTAAGCATAACAGAGCAATCTCCCCTCCATTCTCTGTTTTGGCCCTGGCTGTGATTGTGGCTTTTGATCAACTTTGATTTAGGACCGTCCGATCGTCGACCTGATCCGATCATCACCATCATCATCAAGATATTGATCACATCTTGATCTTGATCTTGATCTTCGATCTCAGCCGTCCGACCGATCGATCACACTTAATCTCGGCCCTTGACCGTCTCGATCGTCTCGTTCGTCTTTTACTTAGTGAGTTAAACATTTGATCCACTTTTGTTCTCATTCATCAAATTGTCAATCATGGTAAATTTACTCTTTTGGTACTCTTCTAATTCTTATATGTTTTATTTTCGATCTCGGCCGTTGGATTCGCTCGATCTTCATCTTGATCACCATCTTGATCATCGAGATCCGTGCCTGATCATGATTATTGTGATCGTTGCTTGTCGCCGTGTCGCCGGGATTCCGATCCCTTATTCGTCGCTTATTCGGATTAACCTAACATCGTCCTAAAGGCAAGTATCTCTTGTACATTTTGTTTTCTAGTACAAGCTTCCCTTGAAAATACTGCAAGTAGATCGTAAATTGTGACTACTCTTTGTTTATCGTTGATGACCTCATGTTTTACCTTATCTATTACATGATCTAAGAGTCACAACCCTTCGTTGATACAATTGTTCACAACTAGTAAAATTTTGATCTATTTCATACAAAAAGTGTTTATTTGGTTTCTGTTTCTGTCTTGCCTTGCTGTTTCGACCCTGATAAAACCAAAATCTGAACCTGAGTCCTGAATATGAAATGTAGCCCTAAGTGTTTAGTTGCCAATAACATCCAGAATTTTTGAATTTTGATTTACGGTCTCCGAGATACCGCAGTTTTACTGCTGCTGTGTCGGTAGTCGCAGATTCACAAAAACTGCTGCACCTCTTTAGTTTACAATTATTTTAATTATGCTACCTGTAAGTAAATGACTTGAAATTTTGCATGCTGTTACTGGACACCCTATAGAACATTTCATAATTTTCTTAGAATTAATTAATAATTTTTCAACCCTGTTTCATATGTATAAACTCAGATTCACGAATTCTGGCTGAACGCAAAAGCTGTATAGTTTGCTGTTTTGAAACATGTTACCACAACTTTTATGTACCTTAATTATATGCGTTAGAACTGGGCAGGAGTCTAGTTTCTATACCTTCTGACGGATCCACTTTTGCTATCTTGTAGCAACGGAAATCGCAGTTTTGGTGCAGCAACGTCATACTGTCCAGATTTGAGATTTTCATTGTTCTTAATACTTTGATTTATTTTGACCCTCGAACATGTATCCTATCTAACCTAGACTTGTCCCATGTTCTTGATTATGTTTGCTTGACATGTTTCACACACTTTCATACTTGCTTGATGATAATAATAAACAATAAGTCAGGGTTTAACGGAAAGACCATAGTAGTGGACAATATAGGTAAGTGTACTCGGAAGGGGGCCTGTGTTTCCCAGTACTCGGTTCATGAACCTGTTGCACCTTGATGTATTCATGAAGCCATTACTTGGCTCATGAACCTGCTGTATTCATGAACCCACTGTGTGGTTCTTGAACCTGTTAGTATTCACGAACTTACTTTGCGAACCTGTTATTTTATTTTCGTATTCATGAACCGTGCTTGCTTGATACTTGATGCCTGAGTACACCGCCCTTTAAAATCCACCACTAGGCCTAAACGAAATTTCTTTGACTGTAGAAACCATGTAGTAAAAGTATAGATGCATGAAGTGCTACCTAGATAGTAATAATACAAGACTTGAACATGATCACTTGACACTTGATACTTGATAATTGAACATGACACATGCTTACTTGATACTTGATAACATGACACATGAGACTTGATATTTGAGCATAATATTTGACACTTGCTACTTGATACTTGTACTTGACAGCTTGACACATTAGACTTGTCACTTGTTACTCGACGCGTGTACGTGATACTTGTTACTTGATTCTTGATACCATTACATGTTCACTAGCCACTTGTTTTACTACTAGTATTTGTTACCCAATCTTGTCTCTCGAGTTGTCTTTCTTGCTAGCTAATTTCTTGAATCCCTATTACTTGTTGCATCCCTATTACATTCTTGATTCTAAATCTTGTTCCATATTTCTTGTACTTGTTTTTACTATTTGCGGCCCTAACTTGCACTAAGGGCGTTTATCTTGTTTTCTGTATTTTATCCTTTTTATATTTATATATACAGACTTTAGAGACGTGTTGCCTATTGAAATTAGTGTGCAGACATTCTAGATTTCGCTTGGAGCAAGGACTTGCTTTAATAATTTGCCTTCTTGAATTATTTGTTTCTTTTGATACTTAAAAACTTGTAACGGGCTTATGTTCCCGAGTTTTATTCTTTTGATCTAGAGTAGAAAACTATTTGGGATATTATTATTTATTTCAATTGATTTTTGTTGCTTAATAAATTATTCATGCATGTGTGATTGTGTACGTTTGTTATGTTCTTGTTATAATGCTGAGTCGATCATACAGCTCATGAATAATGAAAATCATTCGATGGGTTTTGTCACGCGCTCGTATTCCGTGTTTTTGGGAAGCGGGGCGTGACAGGGTTATGATGGCAGCCCATTCTAAATAAACACAGATTCTTTAAAAGAGTTGTTCAAATTCATGATTATCCCTAAAAGGCGGTTTAAACCAAATCTTTTATCATGAAGGAATTTAAACTCTATTTCTTATCCAAAAACACCAGGAAGTAGAGACATATGACAATCTCAAAACTGGTCCCAAAGACGACTATAAATACCCTCCTACTTCCACCAGAAACAGGTAATCAATATTTTTGTTCCAAAAAAGCTTTCTCATATTCTTCTTGATTTCTGACTTGGGCATCAGAGGGTCTGTCGCGGGGATTAATCCCGGTGTTTCATAATTTTTGCAGGTCACCAGAGGCGATCTTCACCACATGAATGAAATCCTACGGTGCAAATGAGTCAGATCATCAAGTTAATAGCAGTCAAAGGCAGTCAACATCGTTGAAAGACAAAAGGTCAAATTCTTGTTTGTTCCTAAAAAAAATCAACTTCATCTTATTACTCCCACACCGAAAAAAGCAGCAACAGTGAAAAAATAAAGTTTTTAAAAAGAAACAGAGCACCCGAGGGACTCGAACCCGCAACCAACCAAAGACCATTCACACATGCACTGTAACCCCCATTCCCGACAATAAGTATTTTCCGTGTATTTTATACAATTTGATTTTTATGAATTATTTTGTGCTAAATTCTTTTCAGATTTCTATTAAAGTGTTTTCTAATAAAAAATTTATTCATTTTGAATAATGGTGTATTTTAATCTTACTTCTTATTTCTTATTAATCGACTATTTATATTTGAGCCTAAAATCTAATCTATCAATATTATTGGATTATTTTAATGAAAGTGTTAAACCTGAATATTATTTTGTTGTATGATTTTATTATTTTTATAATTATAATAATTAATTGTTATTCTTGATTATCTATTAAAAATTCATCTATTGAACTATTTTTTTATTTTATTTGTTTAGATTTTCCTAGCGAATTTCAGTTTATTTTCAAGCCCAATTGATATTCTTTTGCATTTGTGTTATTCATTTATCTAATTGGATTTAAATTTTTGTTCATGAACTATTTTCTCTTTTTGTTGGGCTATCTATCTTGTGAATTTTATTGTATTGAATTGTGATTAATTTATTTGAACCATATTGTCTTCAAACCCATCTCTTATTGAATCCTAAAACCCAATTTCTATTGTTCTTGACCCAAAACCGCTATTATTGGATCCTAACCACTAACCCAATATCCTAATTATACCCTATAAATACAACCCTAGTACAAATCCTAAAAATTACACATTATTGAAACCTTAAGAGCTGCATATTCTCTCTCATCTTCCTCTCTCCTCCCGTTTCTTTCTCCCCGAGCTATTCCCGGCCAAACTCAACAAACCCATCTACTGTTCATCCTCCTTCCCCATCTCCTCCGGAGAACTCCGGCCACCTCCCTTGTACCCAACCCCGTCGACGCCTCCTGAGCGTCGCCCCACTTACCGTCGATGCCCAGGCACCCAACCTCATTGCTCCTCCCTCTCTCGACACCAGATCCCAAAATCCCGACCTCTCTTTCCTGTTCATTGACGACAACAGCACACCCCCGATGCCCTTGTCCCTATCTTCTTCGCGCCGCCACCTGCGACGCCGATGACCCTTGCTGTCATTGCTGACCCTTACTGCCATTTCCCTCTTTGCTGCTGGTTGCTGCTCTATTATCTTTTGTGCACGTATAGCGCACGTGCTAAATTGTGGGTTCGTGTGTTCGTTGCTTCGGGATCCTTATCCCGTTATTCTTGGTATTCGTTTTCTTGTCTATGAGGCAAGTCACTTTCTCCTTTAATTGAACATTGGATCAAATTCAATTTTTATTGAAATTCTTGCAAGTAGATATATTCGTTATCATATCGTTGTATTGATTATCCTTCGTTGGGTCTATTAAGTGTTTACACGAGCTAACCCCAATATTCTTGACATCGTGCCACTTTTGACTCTAAAGATTGAATCTTTCATGTATTCATATAGTATCGTTAATAGGGTTATGCATATGGCCGTGACACAATTAGATTATTGTAGAACTAATTACTAAGTTGTATGTTTGATTGATCGATTGTTATTTGATTTATGTTAAATTAGTGTACATATGTGTTTCTTAATTTTATTTATCATGTTATTGTACCCATCATGTCGATTATGAAGTTTATCAACTAATGGAATTGATACCCATCATGTTTAGTTAATTTAATTCATGAAAAATACTCTAAGAACCATGTATGTTGCTTGTTGGTTGTATGTTGTCTGCTATTCTTGACCCAGTAAATGATCTTAAAATGAATTACTTTCTAAATAAGATTTGTAGATTTATCTTTCTAGTTTTCAGAACATCTTGAATTTCTAAATTCCGAGTTTTGTAGCAAAAGTTATGTCCGTTTTACTACAGGTGTGTTTTTACTTCAAGATTTTCAGATTCTTGTATTTTCATGTTTAAACAGTTAAAAGGCTCACCAAATGATAAAATATTGCTCTAAAAATTTTCAGATTATTGCTTAACATATTTAGGAGTTTAACAAATATTTTTAATGAATTTATCATCGAGTTTTTGCTCACTCTAAAAATAAAATAACATGATGTCGATTTTCTACCTGAACATAAAAAGTGTAAAGAATGATCTGTTTGACCTAGCTACTGTTGTCGGACTTTGAACTTTAAATATGCATTGGAACCGTATGGAAGTCTAGTTTTCAGAATTTCTGACGGTTTTAGTTTTCAATTTCTGAAACAGCGGAAAACTGCACTTTTGTACAGACTACTCATGTTGTCCAGAATTTCACTTTTCAATTTATTAATAGATTAATTATTCCTATATCATACTATTGCATGTATTAATGTATGTATGTTGCATTGCATGATCCTAATGAATTATTGTCATCATTCTAATCGTTCTATCCAAGTTATCGTCCTATTGTTCTCCTATTGATACTATTGTTCATCTCATGTCCCATATTTGTATATTGCATTGTTGCATTAATAAAATAATTAATAAGCCGGGGTTTAAGGGATTGACTTGAGTAGTTGATGACATAGTGACTGTACACTGAAGTGTGGGCCATATTTCCCAAAATATTGTGTGTTAGCAATTGTTATTGTTATCGGTTTATTGTTGGATTACTGACTACAGTATCTCAATTGATCAGGTATTGTTTTATTGTTATTGAGCCAACCAGTGTGCACCAGTGCTGCAAATAATGTTATCGTGCCGTGTACATGATCTATAGAATTTTTCACTTAGGTCTAAACGAAATGGATTGTATGCATCGAACCTGTAGTATGGGATGCAGTAGTGCATGCATTAGTTAGGTTTACAATGAATAATAGACTTAAGAATTGACACAACATCGATATTGCATATTGTTCATCATTGTTCCTATTGATATCGAATATTGGCTAAGTGTTATTTATATTGATCATTGAATAATGTTATCGATTATTGAATCATTATTACACCATTGCATTGATTATCATGATATTGATTATTGTCTCACATTATTGATTCCTATTGATCGATTGACTTCATTGTAATATCGTTATTCCATTGTTCCCTGCTTTCTCTACTTACTGTCCATTACTTGCTCTAAGGAAAAAATTTCTCCTCTTTTTAGATGAAGTGTTCACAGGTGATCATGGAGAATTACTTACTAGAATTGGAGAACAAACATTCTGAAGATTTTAAAATGCTTTCTAGTTGCTTATTGTTATATTGAACTTAATATATTGAGACTTGTTATTATTTTGGATTGGATTATTATTGTATTGGGCTTATGTCCTGAATATTGTTGTTTGTTTACAGACGTTGGATTATTATTATATTTGGATATTTTTATTGCTTCATTCCAAGTATTTATTGTTCATGAGATTATTATTATTGTTTGCACATTTGTTCTGTATTGATTATATTGTTGATTTGATCGGATAAACAGCTTATGGGTGCGTTAGTTATTCGATGGGCCAATGTTACGTGCTCGTATTCTGTATTTTTGGGAAGCGGGGCGTGACATGCACAGTGCACTAAACCGCAAAAACTAGTAATTCCATGTGGACTTGCTATCTACAATCTCACAAATTTAATTTTTGAACCTAAAACTCTCTGTTTCACATCGAAGATAATCATTTAGTCATAATTCAATTGTACATTCATTCTCTCAATTTCTACATACTATACTATGATTTCTAATGAATATCCTGAGAAGAACTTATTTAATCTAGTACATTTCGACATAAATTCATGCATGTGTCATTCTACTTATATTTGATATGAAATTTTACTTATAATTCACATGTATAAATTTTTTCATACTCATGATTCAAATTCATAATAATAAATTAATTCTCATGAACAATATTCATTCAATATCTAAATTTTAGAGAAGGCAATCACATACGACATTACTACAATTATGAAATCAAATTACCATCGCATATATTATTTAGAGAAAAAAATCTACCCCTACATAAATTTAGACAAAATCTTGAGAACACTCCTACACATATACATTTTACATATGAATTTAATCATCATCTATATATTTACATCTAAGCATGCATAATCTGCACAACATTAGAAAATAGTAGAAACACCCACTTCTTTAATGAATCCCTAGCAGTTAGAACTCCTAGAAATAGTCTCCAACCCCCATCCTCAAAATTCGAGCTCCAAGGAAAGCCAACAGCAAAGATTTTGAAAATGCAACAAATGAAACTTTTGCATTTCGTAAGCATGGCGGGGATGATTTAAATATGAGGGAGAGAGTGTGGGCATTATCATTATCTTAACTACTCATTACTCCTTCTTAGTCTCTCCACTAGTCCACTACTTTAATTCAATTTAATTTCCCTCTCCATTTCAAATATGGTAGGCCATTCATAGGGTGGAAGCACGGGTTTGCTATGTGTTTGTGTGCGCACATGAGTTACACACAAAAATATTAGGAGTTTTCATTTCTACAATTTCATATGTTATTTAATTTAATATGGATTTAATAAAACTAGTTCAAATTAATCATAATAAAAAAAATTATGCGCATTTCATTAATTGTATATAAGTACGGCAAGATAATCAGCACGTGCATTAAAAGAAAAATATGTGTAAAGCACGTGCCAATTCATATACAAAATAAATTCGAGAGAACGAAAAATGTCCATGACAATCGAAATACCAAAATACGTAAAAAAAATTATATTAATAATGTTACGGATATTACACGTAACGGTACAAAATACATGTACGTAACACGCGTGGAGCAAAATTATTATAACTCAATTTTGCGGGGTGTTATATTAGGATTACTATCCAATACCCAAAGCCTTGCCCAACCTCTAGAACCCTCATTCTAGTTAATGAAACCTAACCACGAACTAAGTATTCCAACACTACCCTAATCAATTGCTAATCTGTAAAATGGAGGTAAGGGTACTAGTTTCTCAAAAATTTATAGCTCAAGTTAAATACTAGACTATAGTTAATCCTATTATCCAAGTTATCAACAGTTATGCACCACACCAAAATCTTCCACAACCAATGGTCTCACAACCTATTCGGGTCACACTAATATTTGATTTGGCTTCTAAAAAGCCACTCGCTCTCTATCACACTTCTGTCACAACTAACTCCACTTATTCTCAAATTGTTAACAAATTTAAAGATAGTGAACTATACGACTAACTCGTTCTTTGGTAGGAATCTAACTTATGCACTACACAAATTCAACTAACTCGACAAGAGACACACTCGAACCAACAAGACCACACACTCAGCCCACACAATAGCCAAACCCGGCCCCCATATTGGCCCAAACCTGGACCCAAACAGTGGCCAAAACCCAGCCATAAACAATGGCCAAAACTTGGCCCCAACAACACTTGATTTGATTTTAAATAGGCTTATTAAGGAGAATAAAGTCCTTCACAGTCTCACACTTGATTGTAGCCGATTAGATGATTCTTCAATCTATCTTTTTGCGAAAGAGCATCTCCAAGAGTTAGTTCTCTTCTCGTATCTTCAATGTGATTGGGGAAACTGCCCAAATTTAAAGTACAAACAACAGTGGCATGGAAAATGTCCTTTTCTAATCTATTTAATTTTGATTTATATATTCCACTTCATATTTAGTTGTTTAAATCCACAATCTTGTACTAGATACTATAGCACAATCCCATCCATCATTTTTATTACTATAAAGGTCTATGTATCACAAAGGAGATGGAGCTCCTACCAACTCCCACCACAGCCCTGCCTAACCTTTCTCCCCCCTCCTCTCCTTCCTCTTCCTCCTTGTCCACCGCCGACCTCATTCTTTGCTGAAGCTTTCAGAGCCTCTCCACCAAATCATACCAACAATCCTACAACCATCCCATCATACTACTCCAAGAACACAACTGCACCCCCATTAAACCTGAGCATCATGCTGTCTCTGCTTGAGATGAGTGGGTGCGGGCCCAATGAGAGGGTCCGCCACCCACCCACCCCATCACCACCAGTCACCAATCTACCGGAGCCTGAGCCGGTAAGGGTCACGGCTGATCACAATGTGCAACCTCCTACCACTTACCTGGTAGCTGCGATGGCGCCTGTTCCTCCCTCTGTGGCATCTCCCCTTTCGATCTCGAACCCTGAGAAGGGAGAGCATCGCGAGCTCAGCCGTATCAGGTCCCCAACGCATGCGCACTTACGTGCGCCTCCACATCAGGAGGGGAGTAAACCGGCTCATCATTGCTCGCTAGGGGAGACTAACAGGGGTCAGGAATCACACCACGATGAGAGGAGGGCCCAACGAGGGGGTCCTCCTACTGGCCACTTGAGGCGTAAGAGAACCCCGCCCACTGAGCGCTTCCATTCTCACTATGAGGGCCACTACCGGAAACGGGGTAGGGAGGATGCACAGAGGAAGCAAGCCCATCCCACACCATACAACTATCACAGCACCACAACACACAAACAACACCCACATCCATCCTACTACAACTCCAACTCTTACCCTCACCATCGACCTACCAGTCCCAATGACAAACATTACAAACCCGACATCAAACAAACACACATCCAACCCCCTATCACCAGAGCCAAACCAACTCACAACAACCCAACCTCTACAGTGCTACCCTCCTATCCTCCTAATCTCAATCACACCACCAATCAGCTCACTGTCCAGCCACCGCCGGCGCACAGTCCCAGTTCAATCACCGAGCGAGACCCCGTAGAGTCCACGCTAGCTGAGGCTGAAGGGGGATGTGAATGCCGGGGAGGAGGACGGAGAGGGGCAGTGGATCAAGGGGAGTAGAAGACAAACCAAGCGGCAGGGGAGTAATACTAACCACGTTTCCAACCAATCAAAGAAACAGAGGAAGGGGAAGCGCAGGCCGGCGTCGTGCTTCAACTGTGGGGATCTTGGCCATTACAAGTCCAAGTGTACCAAGGAAGTTCGATGCCTCAAGTGCATAAAGTGGGGCCACCTTTCCTACGTTTGTACAAACGTAGTTGAAACTAACAGCGATGAGGAACGGTCAGTGAGCAGGGGAAGATCGCCGGAGAACCCCTCAGTGATCCGTCTTGCATCAAGCCTGGACATCATTAAGAACGAAGAGAAATGGCTGAGGCAATGGTGCGCCATCGCAAGAGTCAAGAAAGGGAGACCGTCGGAGGACCATGTGGTGCAGTCACTCATAGAGAGGTGGCCCATGAGAACCCACGGTGACTGGGTCGCCAAAAAGCTTTGCCACTTGCAATTCCTCATCTCATTTCCAACGCCGGAGAAGGTGATGGAAGTGATCAGAATGGGGACTGTCGAGTTTGGTCACTTTCAGCTCGAATTCTCGGCATGGTCCCCGACGTTTGGAGCTGAGCTCCCACAAGGTGAGAAGTACTGGATTTGGATCCATAACGTGCCTCTACATTTTTGGAAGAAAGAAGCCCTCCAAGAAATCGTTGCGGACTTTGGATCGGTGGTGGAAATAGACGAGCGAACGGTGCGGCGATCAGAGTTGGTATCGGCTAGATTGCTAATCAGATGCAGCGATATCACTCTGATGCCACGATTCGCCAAGGTCCACTCGTTCGACGACTCCTATCTCATCAGGTTCGTCTTGGACAAGAAAGTTGAAGACCCAAAAGAACTGATGGCAACCAAACCCAACCCCACTCCCTCAGCTCTTAGAGACTCCAGGTCGTACAGCCAAGTGGTATCACCGAACAAAGAGACTACCATCGACGGGGCTCACGAAATTGAAAGGGTGCACAGGGATATCATCAGGGCGGCACAGGCGGCAGGATCGTTGGCTACTCCGAGCAAGACTGGTAGAGGCAAGGTTCGTCCCGTCAGATCTAACGGTCAAGAGCTTCCAAGAGCCCCCAACTCACGAGATCCAACGGTGAACCAGTTTACCCATCTTGATCTAGAAAGCACAGAGATCGAGCGCGCGAATAGAGACAAAAGAGTGGCGCAAATAGAGGGTCAAACCCTGGAAATCTCGGAGAGGGAGTGTGCTGTGACTGAGAGGGGTGGAGTAGGGTTGGTTCCTCCCAAAAATGGCAAAGCTACTTCTAGTCGCAACATGCAAGCCCCCAGAGAGGGGTTGGTGGTGGATTTGGCCACTTCGGGAAAGAAGACAAGCGAGCGCCCTCTTTCTACCAAAGAGTGGGTAACCAAAAGATGGTTCCCATCTGAAAAAGCTACTGGGGTCTCTGAGGAGCATGGGGGACAAGAGGCAGCAATTGGTCTAGGGAAAGAGGCAGAGGCCAGTTTGGGAAAAACGACGAGAGTAGGTGGGTTGAACCAGAGCGAGAGGAGTACGGGTGACCAAGGGGGGGCAAAAAGACCATACTTTTGAGGAGAGCTGAAGGTGGTAATGGAGACAATGAAGAAGAAGAATAGGTAGACGAAGAAGCGCCCAAATACGGTAAGAGTAGAGATGAGGACGCAGTTAATGCGTCTTATTATTCGAGCCTGGCCACAGGGGAGCGGCCCAATCAAGAGAGGCCACGTGACGCGTTGGGCAGCCCAAGCGTCACGCAAGAATTTGGACACCCAGAGTCGGAAGCACCCACCGATGGCCACTCCAATAAAAAGGGGACACGTGTACTGGGCGGTAAGCTTATCGCATTGACCACCAGTGTGAAGGGCGGGATATTCGAAGCTGGGGATAAGATGATCCGCGGAGGAACGTCCCCTTATCCGGTGGACAACGTTAATTCTCAGTCGAGGTGTGATCTAGTTATAGGCAATTTTGGGCCCATTGAGGGGTCCAAAATACCTATTAATTTGTAGACAATATGTAATTTTCAATACGGGCCCAATGAGGGGACTGTATCGGAGCAATCGATTATCGTTAGTAGTTCGACTACATGTGGGCCCAAGGAGGGGTCCACGGGAGGGGGGGGACTTTCCTCACAACAACAGGAAACTCTACACACTGATAGTGAGGAGGAGCGAGAAGGGCGGCTCAATCTGGATGAAGAATTCTCCTTTTCAGAGGAGGATTCAGAAGATGTAGAGTTCATTGCCAACACTCAAAGAGATGTCTCCCCTGAGATGGTTCTATCCACTTTCCCAGATTCTGCACCTGGTGGCAGCTCCGGAGTGTCTCAGAGGACAGTTGGGTTCAGGGTGCACCGCTGGCCCAAGAGGGCTCATGGGGAGTCCTTAGATGACTACCTTGAGGTAGCAGCGGCGGCCAAATCTGCTAAGCTCGATAATGGAGGTACGACTATTTTTTTAGCTTCCATTTTAAATTTCATGTCAGATTATGAGGTTTTTTTACTAGCTGAAACATGTGGGTTAGAAGTATGGGATTTAGAACGCAATGCGTTACTCCTTAATAAAATTAGGGGCTGGGAAACGAATAGGGTTCATACCAGTTCTGTGAATGCCCCTTGCGATGGCACAGGGCCGACTATCATTATCGAGGATGTAGCCGGCCCCGCACCTTCACCAACGATCTCTGATGACAATGTTCCCCAATGAATACACTATTTTGGAATGTTAGGGGATTGGGGGACAGGGGAAAGAGGGGTATGGTGTGGGATGTCATTAGCAATTCCAAGGCGGAAGTAGTAGGGCTACAGGAGACCAAACTCTAGCACGGGATCAAACTCAAAAGAGTTGGTGGTAACAGAATCAAAGAGTGGTTGCTACGCCCCTCTGTCGGTGCCTTAGGGGGGATTGCTATAGGGTTTAACTCGGATCTTCTTTCCTGCGAGGAGGAGTATTGTGGTACGTTCTCCTTGACTGCCCGACTTAAGCGACGCTCAGATGATTGGATGCAGACGGTGACTGTTGTCTACGGGCCGAACGTGGCCACAGACAGAGAGGCCTTCTGGCAAGAACTGGCCGACATCTGTCAGCGCTGGTCGGGACCTTGGATTGTGGGTAGGGATTTCAACATTACTAGATTTGCTTTTGAGCACAAGGGAAGAGGCGCTAGCGACAGGCACCGAGAGGAATTCAATAGAGTTATCACGGAACTTGAACTGATTGATATCCCAATCAATGACAGACTTTTTACTTGGTCTAATTTGCAAGCGGATCCGGTTATGGCCAAGTTGGACAGGTATCTAGTCTCTTTGGATTGGGAAGCTTTATTTCCTCTCGCTTCGGCCAGAATGATCCCTAGACCAACTTCAGATCACACCCCGATCCTCCTCGATGTGGGGAATCGGGGAGCCCGCAAGCCTAGGAAATTCAGATTCGAAAAGGCATGGCTGGAAATTCAGGGATTCCACCATATGGTTATGGAGAACTGGGCACTGCCAATGGCCGGCAGGGACGCGGCATCTCGGTGGTGTGGAAAAATTCGAAGACTGCGAAAGAGGCTCTGTAGATGGAATCGGTCTAGATTCTCGACCATCTGGCGTGATAAAGAGTCATATCTGGAAGGTATTGATGAGCTTGAGAGGGTGGAAGAAACTAGAGTCCTTTCGCAGGAAGAGCGAAACAGGCTCTTAGAACTCCGTAATAACATTGCCAATCTGTATAGACTAGAAGAGATCAAATGGCAACAGAGTCTAGGATTTCGTGGCTCAAAGAGGGAGACGTGAATACGGCCTACTTTCATCGGGTTGCAAGTGCAAGAAGGAGATCCAATCTTATCCTATCAATTCAGACAGCTACTGGAACATCACAGGAGGAAAAGTTGATTTCCACTACCTTCCAGTCATTCTATAAGGGTCTCTTCGGGAAAAAGAATGACTTTAGGATTCCAATGGGGGCAGACTTCTGGCAGGAGTATCAGATTGCTCCAGGTCAAAACTTTTCCTCCTTGGAGGAACCTTTCACGGAGTCAGAGGTCAAAACGGCCATTGACCAGATGGGAGCTGACAAGTCGCCTGGGCCAGATGGCTTTCCGATGTTGTTCTTCCAAGTGTTCTAGGAAGAAATTAAAGGAGAATTTATGGATGTAATGATGGAATTTTTTCACAATAACCTGAGGCTGGGAATGTTCAACTTTGCAGAAGTTGTGTTGATCCCCAAACGGGAGGATTCTAAGTGCGTCGGGGATTTTAGACCAATTAGCCTGATTAACTGCTCGGCTAAGAACATCACTAAGGTCCTAGCCATCCGCTTGGGAGGCATCATGGACAGTCTTATCAGTAGAACACAGACGGGATTCATTAAGGGTAGATGTATCCTAGACTGCGTGGCTACTGCTGAACAAGTTATCCATCCTGCCACAAGAGCAATTCCAAGAACTTCCTCCTCAAACTGGATTTTAAGAAAGCATACGACTCTGTGGACTGGGAATGTTTGCTAGAGGCTCTCAGGAGGAGAGGTTTTGGGGACAAATGGATAAGATGGATTAAACAGTGTTTACATTCTAGCAAAACGGCAATTTCAGTGAATGGGAGGCCCGGTCCCTCGTTCCCGTGCAAGAAGGGACTCCGTCAGGGGGATCCACTGTCCCCACTTCTATTCACTATTGTAGCGGATGTGCTCAGAGGAATGCTAGATAATTGTCAAAGAAAAGGATGGATATCACCTGTGGCCAGCAGCAATGCTAATCAGGGATGCACGATCCTTCAATATGCTGACGACACCCTTATCTTTGGTAATGGGACTAGAGCGGAAACAATATGCTTTAAAGGGGTCCTTTACTGCTTTGAAGCCTGGTCAGGCCTGAGAATTAATTTCCACAAGAGTGCACTTGTACCTATTTCACTCTCAGAAGCTGAAATTCGGGAGCATGCCACCATTCTCAACTGCGCGATAGAAGAATTCCCAATCAAATACCTAGGGCTTCCGCTCCGTCCAGGGAGGCTCACTAAGGCTGACTGGTTGTCTATTATAGACAGGGTGGAGGACAGACTGTCTGGATGGAAAGACAAATCACTTTCTCTTGGGGGCAGAGTGGTACTCATCAACTCTGTGTTATCCAATCTGCCCATATACTACATATCCTTTTTTGAACTCCCAAAGTGGGTGATCCAAAGGATCGATCGTATCAGGAAAAGATTCCTTTGGAAAGGTGCAGACTCAAATAAGGGAGGCTACCACCTTATTAAATGGAATATCGCATGCATGAAAAAGAGGCACGGAGGGCCAGGCATCATTGACCTCAGAGATATGAATCTGGCACTCCTGGGAAAGTGGTGGTGGAAAGTGTTCCATCACTGCGGAGAAGGATGGCAGGACTTTATCCAACCTTACCTTCGAGGGAAAGGGACAAGAAGTCTAGGCTTTCGAGTAGGATCCAAAGTCTCCCGTTTCTGGAAAGGAGTTGCTAAAGCCAGCGGACCTTTCAACTCAGCAACCTCATCTTTGATCGGCAATGGTCGAACCACCAGATTTTGGTGGGACAAATGGCGCGGTCCACACTCTCTTAAGGAAGGTTTCCCAGAGCTGTTTGCTAAAACGAATCGACCGAATATCTCGGTGGCGGAAACTTGGAAAAGGGGGACTTGGAGACCGTCATTCCAAGGAACTCTTTCTCCAAGTTTGCTACACCAACTGCATGAATTACAAACGCGCATAATCCAGTCTGGGGTGATATGTGCCCAAGGCCTAGATCACTTGCGTTGGGGACTCGAGAACAAGGGAGTGTTCTCGGTTAGATCACTGTACCACCGGATTCACTACCGAGGATGCAGGCCCAGCTGGGCAGCGGTACTTTGGAAGACAAAAACACCTCTGAAAATTAGAGTCTTCCTCTGGCTTGTGCTCAACAATGCCATTCTCACTAGAGAGAACCTAGCCAAGAGGCAACCTCACATTGCGACCGATTGCGGGTTCTGCAACGTACACGTGGAAAGTCTAAATCATCTGTTTCTTCACTGCACTAGAAGCAATGCCGTCCTGATAGAGGTGCTGAGAGCACTAGGAACAAGTGACTATCCAAGAGACTATGAGGAACTGTGGGTTGGTCCCAGATTTGCATCAGCCCGTCACGATATGAAAGATGCATGGTTTATTGCCATTGCGGCAACCACATGGGTGTTATAGCTAGATAGAAACAATTTTTATTTCCGTGCTTCATGTAATTCTATTTCTAGTAATCTTACTCATATCATGCATCTAATTTCCTTTTGGGCTACAGCTGCTTCTTCAGGAGCAAGAGGGAGGATTGCAAGGGTATTCCAGGTGGATGAGTTTGATGACGAGGAGATAGAGATCGGGCCAACTCTTGACTGATGAGTGGACTCTCGCCTCACTATTACATATTTTGTATCAGGCCTTAGTATTTTGTATTTGTATTTTGGTTGCCTTTAGGCTGGATGTTGTAACCCACCCCCCAGGGTTATGTTGGGGGTTATGTTTTATTTCCTGCACTGCACTTTTATTTTCCCGAGACTTCGGGGTTGTTTATTAATCACTTATTAATGAAACAGGGTAGGCATTATTCCACCTTTTCCTCAAAAAAAAAAAACAACACTTGATTTGGGCTGAAATTGTGTCCATTTGAGTCCCAAACTCGAACACTCACTTGACTTGGCTTATCACAAATCCTAACATCATTTGAACTCAAGAAACAGAGCTCTAAATAGCAACTAAACAACTACGAAACAAGGGTTGACATCCTCCTAAAATACATCACACAAACGACAATCCAAAACTGTCATTTTGGGCTCTTTCCGAACCTGAAACGAGGAATATTCAAGTCCTATCACTCCTAGGTTCGAACTAACATATTAACAGTGGTATAGGGCTCATTTGAATGTACTTAAAACCCTTAAAAGGAAAAAAATGGACAGCCCACATATCCATAAAATATAACTCAAAATAGTGAGCAATATATCTTGTTTTCAATGTATTTCTAGTTTATCTTCGACCCGACTAACATGCTAATGAGTGATTATCGATACAACTTAACAAGGCTTTAATATATCATGAAATACATCAAAACAAAAACTTTACTGTACAAGTATACTAGTAGACAAATAAGCAATTCTTTGAATAGCAAGAACAAACATTTTCATCTCTACACGATTTTGCTTACTAAACATGCTTTCTGTGATCATGAATAGATGATAATCATTACTTCAAGAACAACCTAGCATGCTACTAGATGAAAATAACATTAATTGACAACAAGAAACAACAATAAGAAATGAAGAAAACACCCATGTTTGAAGTTAATTGCTCCTACAAAGCCAAACTTTCGTCGCTTTTGTTAGGTTTCGAGGGTAATCTTAGATTAAAAACACAGTGGAAAAATTAAAAATTAAATATCGAAACTAAGTCATGGATCCATGCGAAAACCATAAATCATGTTTTGGAAGTTATACCTTAAAGATGGATCTGCTGTCTCCACAATATGTTGATCACAGCACTGCAATATTACGGTACCTCTACGGTATCCACACGAACGAATCAAATCAAGTTTTTCCTCACGCCTGCGGTGCTAGCTGCGGGAAGGGGATGTTCCTCATGATTTCTCTCTCTCATAATTATTGTGACGGCTAGGGTTTTTCTCAACTTTATCTTTTCCACAGATACATATCATATATATATATGCAAAAATCAACCCTAAGAGAGTAATGAGGCTGTTGGTCTCACAATCTGACCTGGATCAGATTCATGTGTGGGCCTTTGAACTTTAGTTGGCCCATTTAATCTAATTAATTACCCATCCATGTCAGCAGTCCAAGTCTTACTTGGATTCCCAATTAAATTCATCTCATGAATTTAAATCCAATTTCTATCCATTCTAAGTGTGTGTTCTTGTAGGTTCCCATTACGTTGACAGTAATACTAAAATCATATTCTAGTATTACAAATAGTGAGCGGTATCTAGCAATTCATCACTGTTACTCAAGTAACAGGAATGCCAATGATTTGACATAACCTATCCGGAATCAATATTACCATGTAATCTAGTCCTTCTGTCCAGATATCTAATTGACCACAAGGCATAGACGTATCAACCTTGTAGAGTTCAATCTTTGATTTCTTGATATCCGAGTAGACTAAAACAAATGAGCTCAATATCAAATATTGACTCATTTGAGCACGATCATGCAATTTGCAGTCTTACTCAATCGAGGGCCCATAGATATCGCTCCAGTTATGTAAGAGAGACAAATTCTATCTAAGTCATTCACATCCCACCGCATGATTTCTAGTATATCCAATAGCCAACTTTATAATCACCTTATTACATGCAACATTTGTCGACATTAAAACATATAACTTCTCATGTAGGCTCCCGTAGTGACTTCAAGTCAAAGGACTATGTCACGCCCCGCTTCCCAAAAGAGAATACGGAATACGGATAAGTGACAAAAGCCCAGCAAATGGTTTTCATCATCCATAAGCTGTTAGAATCTTTACAATATTTCACAAGAATAATCAGAGTCAGAAGCAAGAAAAGTCAACCAAGCATGCATATATGAATCAAAATACCAATAGGATTTACTTGAAACAAAGTATATTAATCTCGAATAAACCAGATCTGAACAAGTCAAAATCTTGGGTCACATTGCCAAAATACAAATAATCCAAGTACAAGATACATTATTCAAATAGCAACATGAAATAATAATAATAGCAGGAAAATCATGATAGCAAAACTCCAGCAACTAATATCTCATCTCGCCTATTCCATCTGGCAACTGATCTCCAAAATCTACAATTTAATAAATTATAGGAACAGGAAAAGAAAATAAATTCCCGTCAATGCAAGTTACGGGCTGCTTGGAGTGTAGGTTACAAGTACAGGGAATAAATAACAAAATATAGAATAACAACAGAACAAACATAGCATGGTATAGGCATATCAACAGAATATAATATCTAACATGTATCAGGAAAACAAATCATATAGCATGGTATACTAACAGGTATAAGTAACATGTGTCAACTGTCAACAGTATGCAGATGGTAAACGGATAATAGTGTCAGATAACAGTCAGACGGTAACAGATAACAGTGTTAGATAATAGTCAGATGATAGCAGGTAACAGTGTAACAGATGTCAGTTCTTACAGTCTTGTGTTTATTACTAACTAAGTAGCATTTCATGCGCCCCAGTTTTTATCACATGGTTGCTACATTCAAACAAATTTCATTTTAGATTTCCTAGTGGAGTCCATAAGGTTGTGTACTCAGGGACAAGTAATCTAAACCATATACCAAATTCCAAATTAACCAAATCATATACCAAATTCCATATATAATCCAAATCATATACCAAATTCCAAATGTGGGAAACACGGACCCCCTTCTGAGTACACTTTTCTATATTGTCAACTACTAGATCTTTTCCTTAACCCCGGCTTGTTACTTTTTATTACAAAATACACATGATCACGACCTAACGAGAACAAAATTGGGACAAGACAAGGATGTATACAAGAAACAACATGCAAACATTTATCATAGCAAAATACAAATTCTAGACAGCAAGACGTTGTTGTACCAAAATTGAGATTTCCGCTACAACAGGAATGCAAATCTGGATCCGCCAAAGGATTTGGAAAATAGACTCCCGGACGAATCCAACAAATATATATAAGTTATATAGTATTTCACAAAATCAAGACTCAAAACAGAATTGTATCTAAAAAAATGTGTTCAGCCAGAAATCAAAAGTTTTTATTCAAAGACAGGAAAAAAGCATGAAAACTCATTAATTTAAATCATCAAAAAATCAGAGGTATTCCCCTATATGTGTAGCATCAGAATATAAAGTTTCATAATTTTTCAATATAAATAGAGTAGTCAAGTAAAATCAAAAAACATCAAGATGTAGTAGTTTTGTAAATCTGGAATCACAAGCACTGTTGTACGAAAACAGCAATATCTTGCAACCCATAAATAGAAATCCAAATCCGTCAAAATGGTGATAAAATAGAAACAGTATGCTAACTTTCATATTCACAAATATTTTACAAACAGCAAGTAGAATTAGATCAAAAATCAGGTTCTTTACTGAACAGCATGAAAAAACTACTAGTATAGTAATTGTTTGGAAACATAAAACGGCTTGTAAAACTCATCAAATAAATTCACAAAATTTTAGGGTTGATCCCAATCAGGTCTAGTTATACTGTGCAAAATATTGGATCAAAATAATACTTTTAACGTCACGATAAAAATAGATTACTCTTCAGAATTTATAGAAAACAAAATCTGAAAATTTTTCGACACCACTGTAGCAAAATAGACATAACTCGCAAACCCAAAATCAAAACTGAGATCTGTCAAAAGGGTTGGAAAATAGACAGAATTCTCTATAAATCATGCTCACAAAATATTTTCATATACTAACCTTAATAGGGTCTAAAATACTGATCAAAACGGGAAAACCGGCAAAAAATGAAAATATCCATCATGCACAAAATCAACTAGTTCATATAAAACTCATCCAAAACACAACCAAACATGAAATATAGTGTACTAAATGTCCAAGCAATATGGTATAGGGTATTTCACAAGTCCACAGAAGTCTACTATGAATAACACGAACGAGCACAAGATATCATATGAACAACACGCATATATATAGCAAGAAGTGGTCAACCCTAGGTTATTTCATGTCATATGTGTCGTGAGACCACTATGGTCAAATCATCACAATAGAGACAATAGATAACAGAGAATTCACACACGAATTGTCTCTAGAACCCAACTATACTACGGCGGTATTTAGTACTTGTATTACACAAAGGAAAGAATCCAAGTTACTTGCCTGAGAGACGACAACGAGAACGAAGCAAAAGGCGAGAATAACGGGAACGGATTCCCAGGCAACGAACACAACGAACGAACAAACCTACGAACAGCCGATCACAAACACGATCGAACGACCAAGATTCAAACCATCAAGATCAAGATCAAGATCAAGAGATCAAGATCTGATCAAACGGATGGCCAGGATCAAAACCAAGGGAACATGATCATGATGATCAAGATGATCACGGCGATCGAAGGCTCACATCACATCATCAACTCTCTTGATCAAAACAGCAACTCCAAGCCAATGGGGTCACGGCATGGCTTTGGCTCAGACGGCGGATGGCACGGCGGACAGGCAGCGTCACGAGGGCTGGCTGGAGGCCAGAGGGGCTGACGGCGGGAGCACTGTCGTCGGCTGAAGGCGATGCGGCTGCAGGGGAGTGAGGTTGCTAGCATTGGAGGCGGGACAGGGCGGTGGAGCAGAGGACAGGGCATGCACAAGGGATGACAGCGCTGAAGGACATCGCGACTGGGAGTCGCGAGGCTGCACGAGCAGGCGGAGGGGAGGATGCAGAAGATCTAATGGGTTTGAACGGGAAGATGAACAGACAGGGAAGTTGGGTTCTAGAGGTATAATAACATGGGATGGGTTAGAGGAGGTGAGATCGAGAGAGGCACAGGGTGAAGGTGACTGAGGGTTTGGTGAAGTTAGGGTTAGAGGAGAGAGTGGGTAACGGGTTGGCATAATGGGTAAGGTATTAGGAGTTTAAATGGGCAATTAGGAGAATGGATAATGGGGTATTATAGGGTTTTGGGTAGTAATGGGTACAGGGTTTGAAACAAATATAAAATAAAATAAAATATATAATGGGTTATAGGGTAGTTGGGTTTAAAAAAAAGAATCCAATAAAATAAAAATGGGTTTTGGGTATTAGGAAAATACAATAACTAATAAAAATATACAATTAGGCTTTTATAAAAATATTAATAATAATAATAATAATAAAATAACAATAATAATAATAATAATGGTAATAGTAATAATAATAAAAATCAAAGTAATAACAACAAAAAATAAGATTTGTATTATAATATAAAAATCATAGAAAATAGTTACAATAAAATTATCGATCGAAAAATAGATTTTAATAGAATATCGAACAATGCATTTTGACAAAGAATTTGAAAGCGGTAAAAATAATTTACGAAAATTTTAAATACAGAAAATACGTACTTACGAAAATAGGGGTTACAAATCCTACCCACCTTACAACAAAATTTCGTCCTCGAAATTTGCTTAGGCGGTACATAGGATAAGGCAAAAGCAAAATTGGGGAAGGGGTAATAAAACAGAAGATTAATGGGGAAGGAACAAAGCAGTGGCAATACCCGAAAAAGAAGGAAGTGGATAACAATGAGGTCAAATGGAATGCAAGAAAAGTAGCAAACGGTATCAAAAGGAAAGAAACGTCACAAGATAACAAAGCAAGATAGGGAGTAGGTAAAACTGGAATCGAAGAGTGAAAAGACAGGAAAGAATTGAATCAAAGAATGAATTGGTGTGTGATGGCAAAATGGAATGCAAGAAGGAAGTAACTGGTATAAAAAATGAAGAAGAAACAACACAAGACTTCCAAGATACAAGGCAAGGGGATGAAGAAAATGTAGAGCTGGAATCGAAGAAAGGATGGATAAGGAAGAGATGAACCAAGCAATGAGTCAATGGATGAGGACGAGTCCAAGAGATAGAAAGATGCAAACAATGCAGGGAAGGAGAAACAACAAGAGAATCCTGGGACTTGTGGATTATGGGCCCATAACGCTTCTGCTATTCCATTCTGATCGGGAAGACTCTGCCAATAGCATCCAGCGATGCCAATCAACGAACCAAGCAAAAAAAAATAAAAAGAATGGATGGCATCAAAATCAGAAGGATATGGGTACGAGAAGAATGAATTCATACCCAAAAGAAATCAATCAAAGAGGACGACTGAAAAGGACGAAAGAAAACAAGGAATCAAGGGATTGAATATCAAATAACGATGATATCAAATAACGAATTGATGCATGGAAGAGTATAAGAATATAATGCAGGGAAAGACATAGAGCAATGAAATAATAGAACAATAATAAAAAGAAAACAAAATACACCTGCAACATCCTCCTCTGCAGGCTCTGCCTCCTCTAAAACTAGGTTATAAGCCTGGCCTCTCCCAGGAGCTGCGGCTCCCTGACCATAAACTTGCTGCTGCGGTGGAAGCGGTGACCAGATCTGACCACAGGATGGTGTTCTGGCCGGCAGGTCATATCTCCTCTGGGGGCCGTCCCGAAGCGTGTGATCACCTGCTCCACATGCGAAGCATTTCCAGGTTGGATGTCCTGCAATCCTTGCGTACATGACCAATTCTGTGGCAGAAGTCGCAGGTCACATCCTTCCTCAGAGCTACAGGTGAGTAAGGAGTCGCTCTTGCAACAGGAGTCGGGACTGGCCTCCAAATTGGCCCGACCAGTAGGCCTAACAATAGCAGCAGAAACAGTCCGCTGGGGAGGAGCCATCCCACCATGAGCCTGCTCCTGAGCTCGAGCTGCCTCAAGAGCCTCAGCATAAGTACGCAAGCGAAGGGAGACGAGTTGCACCTTAATATCTCGCTCAAGTCCCAGCGTGAACCTACGAGCCTTGTCCTCTTTGTTCGCCACAAGAACGGCTGCGAAGCGGCTAGGTCTTGTAAATTCAGCTGCATACTTATCCACAGACCTGGAACCCTGTTTCAAGAAAGTCTCATGCTACAACATTGTATGGACAATATGTAACAAATCTCCAATAATAGAACAATGACCAACCTGTTTCAGGGCCAGGAACTGTTGCTCCATCTCAACCCGAGTGCTGCTAAGGAAGAACTTTTCCAAGAAGCTTCCGGTGAACGTGGTCCAAGCAACGGGCCATGCGAGCCTCTCAAACTCAGCCATCCACCATATGTGGGCAAGGTCCACCAACTGGATGGTCACCACATCCACACGTTCTACATCAGCAATCCTAGCTGCCTGTAGCAGACTCTCTGTTCGGATCAGCCACTGCTCAGCCTCTTGTGGAGTCTTAGTGCCGGAGAATTTGTCACGGCGTAGCCTCATAAAATCTATGATTGTACCCAAACGGGGAGGGAGAGCTTTCTTCATAGGCACAGTGGGAGGCGGAACCCGAGCAGCGTCCAAAGCAGCCATCACCAAGTCACTGTGATTCTGCTGCATATTAATCAGCCATTCCAACACATTGGTGATGGCCTCAAATCCGGGGTGATCATCCTGAAGATGAGAAGTAGAACCTCTACGAGCCATAGTGTGCACAAAACCAAAAACAATTAGAATCCAGATCAAAATTGATTATAATTCATTTATGTATGCATGAAATGTGAACTGTTGAGCCAATCGCAGATTGAGCCAAGCTTGTCTAATATATCAGTCAAACAAATACATTAGCTAAACCTGGGCTCTGATACCACTAAAAACTTGTCATGCCCTGCTTCCAAAAGAGAATACGGAATACGAATACGTGACAAAAGCCCAGCGAATGATTTTCATCATTCATAAGCTGTCAGGATCTTTACAATATTTCACAAGAATAATCAGAGTCGAAAGCAAGAAAAGTCAACCAAGCATGGATATATGAATCAAAATACCAGCAGGATTTACTTGAAACAAAATATATTAATCTCAAATAAACCATATCTGAACAAGTTAAAATCCTGGGTCACATTGCCCAAATACAAATAATCCAAGTACAAGATACATTATTTAAATAGCAATAGGAAATAATAATAATAGCAGAAAAATCATGATAGCAAAACTCCAGCAACTAATATCTCATCTTGCCTATTCTATCTTGCAACTAATCTCCAAAACTGCAATTTAATAAATTGCAGGAAGAGGAAAAAGAAAACAAACTTCCGTCAATGCAAGTTACGGCCGCTTGTAGTGCAGGTTACAAGTACAGGGAATAAATAACAAAATATAGAATAACAACAGAACAAACATAGCATGGTATAGGCATATCAACAGAATATAATATCTAACATGTATCAGAAAACAAATCAGATAGCATGGTATACTAACAGGTATAAGTAACATGTGTCAAGTGTCAATAGTATGTAGACGGTATATGGATAACAGTGTCAGATAACAGTCAGATGGTAATAGATAACAGTGTCAGATAACAGTCAGATGATAGCAAGTAATAGTGTAACAGATGTCAGTTCTTACAGTCTTGTGTTTATTACTAACTAGGTAGCACTGCATGCGCCCCAGTTTTTACCACATGGTTGCTACATTCAAACAAATTAAGTTTTAGATTTCGTAGTGGAGTCCATAGGGCCGTGTACTCAGGGACAAGTATTCCAAATCATATACCAAATTCCAAATTAACCAAATCATATACCAAATTCCAAATGTAATACAAATCATATACCAAATTCCAAATGTAATCCAAATCATATACCAAATTTCAAATGTGGAAAACATGGGCCCCCTTCCAAATACACTTTTCTATATTGTCCACTACTAGATCTTTCCCTTAACCTCGGCTTGTTACTTTTTATTTCAAAATACACATGATCACGAGATAACGAGAACAAAATCGGGACAAGACAAGGATGTATCAAGGTCTCATATGATGCAAAGAACATGTTCTAAATCACAAAATACAAGAAATAACTTGCAAACATTTAACATAGCAAAATACGAATTCTGGACAGCAAGACGTTGTTGTACCAAAACTGAGATTCCCGCTACCATATGAATGCAAATCTGGATCGACCAAAGGATTTGGAAAATAGACTCCCGGCCGAATCCAGCAGATATATATAAGTCATATAGTATTTCACAAAATCAGGATTCAAAACAGAATTGTATCCATAAAACGTAGACAGAAATCAGAAGTTTTTATTCAAAGTCAGGAAAACAGTATGAAAACTCATTAATTTAAATCCACAAAAAATTTGGGGCATTCCCCTATATGTGTAGCATTAGAATATAAAGTTTCATAATTTTTCAATATAAATAGAGTAGTCAAGTAAAATCAGAAAATATCATGATGCAGTAGTTTTGTAAATCTGGAATCACAAACACTGCAGTACGAAAACAGCAATATCTCGCATCCCACAAATCGAAATCCAAATCGTCAAAAAGGTTATAAAATAGACACAGTAGGCTAACTTTCATATTCACAAATATTTTACAAACAACAAGTAGAATTAGGTCGAAAATCAGGTTCTTTACTGAACAATATGAAAAATCTGCTAGTATAGTAATTGTTTGGAAACATAAAACGGCTTGTAAAACTCATCAACTAAATTCACAAAATTTCAGGGTTAATCCCAATCAGGTCTGGTTATAATGTGCAAAATATTGGATCAAAATAATACTTTTAACGTCACGATAAAAATAGATTACTCTTCAGAATTTATAAAAAACAAAATCTGAAAATCTTTCGACACCATTGTAGTAAAATAGACATAACTCGCAAACCCAAAATCGAAACTGAGATCCGTCAAAAGGATTCAGCAAAAACTGAAAATATCCTTCATGCACAAAATCAACTAGTTCATATAAAACTCATCCAAAACACAACCAAACATGAAATATAGTGTACTAGATGTCCAAGCAACATGGTTATGGTATTTCACAAGTCCATAACAAGTCTACTACGAATAACATGAACGAGCACAAGATATCATATGAACAACACGCATATATATAGCCAGAAGTGGTCAACCCTAGGTTATTTCATGTCATATGTGTCGTGAGGCAATTATGGTTAAATCATCACAATAGAGATAATAGATAATAAATAATTCACACACGAATTGCTTCTAGAACTCAACTACACTACAAGCAGTATTTAGTACTTGTACACAAAGGATAGAATACAAATTACATTCCTGAGAGACGACGAATAACGGGAATAGATTCCCAGGCAACGAACACAATGAACGAACGAACCCATGAACAACCGATCACGAACACGATTGAACGGCCAAGATTCAAACCATCAAGATCAAGATCAAGACCAAGAGATCAAGATCTGATCAAACGGATGGCCAGGATCAAAACCGAGGGAACATGATCATGATGATCAAGATGATTACGGCGATCGAAGGTTCACATCACATGATCAACTCTCCTGATCAAAACAGCAACTTCAAGCCAATGGGATCACGGCTTGGCTTTGGCTCAGACGGCGGATGGCATGACAGACAGGCGGTGATGCGAGGGCTGGCTGGCGGCCAGAGGGGCTGACGGTGGGAGCACTACCGTCGGCTGAAGGCGACGCGACTGCAAGGGAGTGTGGTCGCTGGCATCGGAGGCGGGATAGGGTGGTGGAGCGGAGGATAGGGCATGCACAGGGGATGATGGTGCTACAGGACGTCGCGACTGGGAGTCGCAAGGTGGCACGGACAGGCGGAGGGAAGGATGCAGAAGGTCTAATGGGTTTGAACGGGAAGATGAACATGCAGGGAAGTTGGGTTCTGGAGGTATAAGAACAAGGGATGGGTTAGAGGAGGTGAGGTCGAGAGAGGCACAGGGTGAAGGCGGCTGAGGGTTTGGTGAAGTTAGGGTTACAGGAGAGAGTGGGTAACGGGTTAGCATAACGGGTAGGGTATTAGGAGTTTAAATGGGCAATTAGGAGAATGGATAATGGGGTAGTATAGGGTTTTGGGTAGTAATGGGTATAGGGTTTGAAACAAATATAAAATAAAATAAAATATATAATGGGTTATAGGGTAGTTGGGTTTAAATAATAATAATAATAATAATAATCAAAGTAATAACAACAAAAAATATGATTTGTATTATAATATAAAAATCATAGAAAATAGTTACAATAAAATTATCGATCAAAAAATAGATTTTAATAGAATATCTAATAATGCATTTTGACAAAGAATTTGAAAGCGGTAAAAATAATTTAGGAAAATTTTAAATACAGAAAATATACAAAAAATACATATTTGCGAAAACAGGGGTTACAGACTATGTACACCATGGTCACTGTGAGAACCGCTTATGACACTCACGTAACGATGTATGCAGTGTTCTCATGGTGGGTCAGTCCAGTACATTATTACTCTAATATGTATCAATGTGAAAACTTGATATCTCATATCCATGACCCGTGAGATATGGTCATCAGTCTACGCACATACTAGTCTCTATATATTATTGTTGTCCTAATTTACAATAAACTTGACTATGGACATTTAATAATAATGTTCTGATTATAAACAATAGGATCTCACAGTCAAGTCATGCACTTGATATCCCATGGTATTGAATCTACTATTCTAAGGAATTTATTATGTTCATTTAATCACAATAAACAACACAATAAATAAAATGCCTCATATATGAAATAAATATCATGATACAATGTACACTAGTAATGTCAATACACAACTGGCCTCTAGAGCATACACCAACAACCTCCTTCTTGCTCCAAGTTAGCTCTCTATATGGAAGAACAATGGCTGTCAAAAATGATGAACAGGACTTGCTCTCAAGCCCTCACATTGGCTGGCTAGGGATGGGAAGAGGAGTTTGTATGGCTCATCAATGCACACATTAGTGATACTTTTAAGATTATTGCATGTAACTTATTTCCACACGTAAAGAGTCCTTTAAAAACTCAACTTTTTCACCCTATACCCTAAGTTGGCCGGCCAAACCCTATATGCACACTTGTACAAAGTGGTCACACACAATTGATACAAGTTGGCATGAATCGATCAAGTTATCCCAGACTCGGTTCTACCATTGTTTCAACCCAATCTTGGTTCAATTCATTCTAGCCCCTAGTTAGGTTCTTGATACAATATTCATTGCACTCATACTAAGTTAATATAACATACAATTCCATTCATACTAATTTATAATCAGAAAAATACTACTAATACGTTCAATGTTCACACGTGCGTTGCACATTCCAATTTGTAAGCAAAATAGTCACTTATTATTTTGTGGGGTATTACAGCATGAGACTTCATAGGGTTGCTAGTCTCCAACTCCTCCTCTGCTCTAAGTGGTCTCGTCACCGTCCACATTCATTGTCTCCTCGGGTCCATCCTAGCTATCCCTGATCACCTAACCCTCATGGTGGAGAAAATGATAACCCAGGCAGCTAAAGTTGGCGACGCGCTCCTCCACATCCTTGATGGCCTTTTTATAGCCCTCATCTTGGGCACCGATGACCATGTCGATGGCCTTCTTTCAGACTGTCGACATCTCCTCCTTCATCTTTGCAGCCATCTCCACCTTCATCTTTGCCTCCCCCTCCTACTTTTCCTTTAGTAGCATTTCTTGCCGGAGGTAAGCGAGGAGAATTCGAGGGCGAGGGCTCTCTCTCTCTCCTTTCGGAATCGTGGAGCACCTCCTTTATGTTGAGGCACTCCTTCTCAACTTTCACTATCCTGCAACAGAGATGCATCATCTCGTACTAAAACTGCTTTTCATCTCAGCCCCATGAAGAAACGACTGCAAAGAAAAACCCAAAACACTTAGAAGATTGGACAAACAAAATGAGAAAAATGAAAGAGTTGACTACTCACCACACATTGAGCCTGAGCCCACTTGAGGTATCTGGACTCGAAGATCTCGTTAGCCAGTGATACCCGATCTCAAGGTGGAGTGAAGTTGTCCATCACCTCGACCATAAACCTTGGCTCGGTCATCGAGTCAACAACACTCACCTTCCAATCAGGGCGGTAGGTCGGCTCTGATTTGGTGGTGGCAATGACTACGCGTGCCGCATGGGTGAGATCAGGGAGAGGACGCTAACCAGGTCAGTGGCGGCGATGGCAAGGGGGCTCGGAGGCACCCTTGTAGGTTCGGCAGGGCACTCTACCGCGAATAGTCGAGGCTGATAGTTGAGGCCGACCAGAGGGCCTCCTGTGACTCTTTGAATGCCTGTCGTTGGTCTTCTTCTTCACCATCTCAGCTCTCCGAGCAATAAGTTTGTTCTAGTTGATCTCATCTGCAAGAAAATGAAAATAACACAAGTTAGGAAGAAACCAAATAAACATCAAGAGCTACAATAAGAAAACATACTAGCATCTGCTGGACTCAACCGCCACTTCACTACTTGCCTCTCCTTCACGTTCGTCCAAATTACAGCCCCCTCGGCAAACAGACGGTCAAAGGCATGTAACACCTCCTTACTAAACTCCTTCTCCTTTGGAGGCTTCACCTTTGGCACGTCAAAAACCCACTCTGTGGGTACATCCAATGGTTTGGCACCTCGAACCACGAATTTCGACTTCCAGTCCTTTATGGAGTCCGGACACCCTTGGACCGCTTGATTCTTGATTCAAGGGGAGAGATAGTACTGATCTCCCTTAATTCGGGGGGGGGTAGAGACCAAAGAATCGGCGGAAGACTTTTAAACTTTGCATCACCCCTTCTCCTATACAACAAAAGGAAGTTGACCATAAGCTTCCAGGACCTAGGCCGCAGCTGCATTTGGCTCATTTCTAACCAAATCAACACCTCGTTAATGAAAGGGTGGACTGGCATATGTAGAAAGGGAACATGTAGAACCCTGGAGCGAGAACGTAGGTAGCTCGGATGCCAAGTCCGAAAAGAAGTAACTCATACTCTCCTGGGTACAGTTGAACTCGATCTGAGGCCTCCCCGGTGACGGTGACATATCCCCATTTTGCACCAAGTCCCGAAGATCCCTAGGATATAACTGAACCAGAATAAGGTCTACATGGGGGCAGCCTGAACCAGCCCCCTCATCAAATTCAATGGACTCCGCCTTCACCACTAAGCTCGCCTCTGAAAACACTAACTTCCTCTTCCCCTTACACCTCGGAGCTTTGGGGGCCAAAGGTAGTATTTCAACGTCGTCCTCCGAATTGGGGGGCAACATCTCTACTTAGCCTTCCTTTCCGAAAGTGACTCCTCGAGCTCCGCACACTATTCCTCCGAGGATACGGCATTGGACTCCCGCTCTTCCAACAGCTCAGAAGACCTTACCTTGGTCTCGTCTTGTCTAGAAGAAGAGGCTAAGTTGCTGGAACTGACCCTAGACATTATCTTAGAAAATAAGTTACCTATGAAAATGGGGCGGAGAAATTTGCGACGAAGGAAGCAAAAAATCTCGCTGGAACAGAAAAATAGAGAGAGAGAGAGAGAGAGAGAGAGAGAGAGGATATGGAACACCTTAATAACTGCAAATAATGACATGGCATGATCTGCGTCACCCACGTGTAACCCCAGCCAACGTCGGAGGCCAAAAGTTGTGGGAAATGCATCAGAAACCACAACGATGACATGGCGCAATCTCCGCTACCCGGACCTAATCCCGTCCGATGGTGGAAATCAGAAGTCAAGGGGGGAACATGAACGAAAGGTTCCTTAAGTGTGGAGATTCGACCGTTCGAACCACCTAATAGCCACCACGATTAAAGAGCAGGCTCAGTGCTCAACTCATAGGTGAGCACCCCGCACAAATGCACCTATTTTACTAGGCTCAGTGCTCAACTCGTTGTTCGAGCACCCTGTGAAATTGCGCCTATCTCACTATGCTTGATGCTCCACTTGTCATTCGAGTACCTCGTGAAAAATGCGCTATCTCACTAGGCTCGGTACTCGACTCGTCGTTCAAGCACCTCATGAAAAATGCTCCTATCTCATTAGGCTCGGTGCTAGACAAGTTATTCGAGCACTTCATGAAAAGTGTTCCCCTATCTCACTAGGCTCGATACTCGACTCGTCGTTCGAGCACCTCACAAAAAATACTCCTAGCTCACCAGGCTTAATGCTCGACTCATCATTCGAGCATCCCACAAAATTTGCATATCTCACCAGGCTCGGTGCCCGACTCATCATTCGAGCACCTCATAAGAAAACTGCCTATTTCATAGGTTGGGTGTTCGGCCATGCCAAAACCCACAGGGATCAGCCAGACTAAACACCAAGCTTTTTGTGCTTGACTCGTCGTTCAAGCACTCCACAAGAACAACACCCATTTCACGGGCACGATGCTTGGTCACCCCGAACCCCACAAGGGTCAGCCAGGTCTAGCACCTATGGGTTCGGTGCTTGATGTGTCGTTCGAGCAACCCAGAGAAAGCACACAGCAAGAACCCTCAGATCTCCCCGAAATTCATACCCGCCTTTGATTTTTTTATTAAAATTCCAATTTTAATTACAAATTTGAAAGAAATTATTTAAAATCCCAAAAAAATTAATTCAAAATTAGAAATATTAAATAGGAATTCTAAAAAATTAAAAATTTAGAAATTAATAAAAATTTCTAAAAAATAATTATAAATTTAGAAAACTTGGTTTAAAATTCAAAGAAAATTATGAATTTGGTAAAGTTAAATAAAAATTCAGAAAAAATAATTAAAAGACGGGAATAATTAATTGGAATATCTCAAAAAACTTTATTGGAAGTTCTGTAAAATCGCACCTTCCCGAGAACCATATATGCTCGCCTAGTTGTCCGAAATAGAGCCGACTAGTCCTTGAAGTGTAACATCCTGAATTTTTAATTATAATTAAATAAGAGTTTGCTGATTTTTACGTGGTTTGCACGTACAAATTCATGTGCATTTTCCCTAGAAATTTTTTATTTTCATACCATGAACAAATAATTTTAATCCTTCTCTTTTATTTTTAAAATACTATTTAAATTCTAGGCCTAATTGTTCATTCTTAGCCCACACTAATTATTTAATTATTTTAATTAATATCCCATGAGTTCTAAAGCCCACTAATTTGAGCCCACTAGTTTAATTCCCTTTTAATTGTCATAACTTGTAGTGTAGACTAGTTTTGTAGACAATTAATTAAATGAACATATACAAACTAGTAACAAGGTGTGCTTAGTGTGGCACGTGCATTGCACATGCACGTGCATTGTGCACAAGAGCTAAGCCGGATGGAGTCAAAGAGAGTGGAGAGATGGACTTAGTGGAAGAGGCGGTTTGTGTTCATGGGTAGTTTCTTTAACTACCTAGTTCATCCTAGCCCCTAATCTACAACCATCTAGTTCAATCTTAGCCCTCCATTTCACTCAAAAATATGTATAAATACCCCGTCCATTTCTTCATGCAATACACTTGAAAACAAAATTAGTAAAAGAGAAAAAGAAACAAACAAACAAAAAGTGAGAAAAAGATTGAGAGTTGTGAGCACAAAAGATTGAGTTGTGTGCTAGTGTGTGTGTCCCTTTCATTGGAGGCCGGCCATTTCACCAAGGAGCAAGAAGGAAGGCTCGGGTTCCATCAAGTACAAGGAGGAGAAGGCAACTTGTGGCACAATCTAGGAGGAGAAGGATCGCTCTTTGTTTAAGGAGATTTCTAGGAGTTCTTTTCATTTGTGTTTCTTCAAAATAGGTGGGTGGTTTCTCAAGCTTCTAGTTAGATATCATGCTAGGAATTGACATTGTGATCATGCTGAAATGAATAGAAAATATTCCCATGCTTTTGTTTAAGGAGATTAAAAGGAAAAAGATCACTAAAGTAATCTACATGAAAAAATAGTAGAATAAATAGAATGTGTATGTGAATATGTGTATGATGAATTGGTAGTTTATTTGCATGCTAAAATGGGTGAATTATGATTTGTTGTGAAACTTGTCTATGCATGAAATGAAAGATACAATATGTGGAGATTGTGATTATGGATGGGTTATGGAATTTAATTTAATTGGCATGAAATGTTAAATAGATGAAATTGTGATAAAAATGTGTTCATGTGCCTTATACAAGTAGAATTGTGATAATTGAATTTATTTAGCCCTGTTTGCCTCTCAAAGTATGTAGTTGGGAAAATAGGATTAAATTGATCAAATAAATCCTTAGTATGTAATGAAAGGAAGAAAATTGTATTTTGAACTCAACGAGAATGAGGAAAATTGTTAGTAAGAAGATTTTGTAGAAATAAATATTTTTATGTCAACATGAGTTTATTTTGATCTATGTATTAAACTAACTAAGGGAGAAAGAGTTTTTGTGTTAAAAATGAATTACATGAAAATTATGAAAATGAAAGCTACTGTTTTCTTTAGAAATTATACTTAGGAAAAATTTACCTTTTATAAGAACTAT
Source organism: Hemerocallis citrina (assembly GCA_017893485.1). Classification (NCBI taxonomy): domain Eukaryota; kingdom Viridiplantae; phylum Streptophyta; class Magnoliopsida; order Asparagales; family Asphodelaceae; genus Hemerocallis; species Hemerocallis citrina. The sequence goes on from CM030366.1 coordinate 21,837,819, forward strand.
TCGAATGAGAAAAATCGAGTTTTGTAAAGTTATCTAGAAACAGTACAGTCGACTAGCCATTTTCCACAGTCGACTGAACTGACTGTCTGTTCTTGAGTTTTAAAGTTTTGCAGGACAGTCGACTGACCATTTTTCCACAGTCGACTGAACTAACTATCTGTTCTTGAGTTTTAAAGTTTCGCAGAACATTCGACTGACCACTGTTCAATAGTCGACTGAACTGTTCTGATTGTCAATTTTGAGTTTTGAATTATTCATGAAAAGTACTTCTATAACGTTTGACTTATTATGATTTGAAGTTTAAGAAGAAGAAGTAATAAGATTTTTTGGATATGATTTCTTTTTGTAATTAAAGATACAAATAATTGTTAAACATAGAGAAAATTGTGAAGAGCTCAAAATGAGATTTTGACTTATAAATTATTGAGTAGAATTTAATGTAAAATTGTTTAAGAATATGAAAGTTGTGCATGGATAATCTGTTGAAAAAGAAACATGATGAATTGTGAAATTTGTGAATAAATATAATCAACATGAAAAGAGAATTTAGACTAGAATTTTAGCTAAGTCCTCACATCAGCAAGAATGAAAGTTTTGAAAAGAGAAATGTGATAAATTGTAACCAAGTTTGGGTCATGGATAATGATTGATATTTTAAGACCGATGTAGAGGTAACGCTAAATTCTAGAGTGTTGATTTTTATTCATGATTCAATTACCTAAGGATTTAGATACATAGTGATGTAATGAAAGTAAGAGAAAAATATGAGTATGAGGGTCATTGGATTGGCGGTGTGAGAGTGTTCACAGGATGTCCTCATAATGCGTCATGATTAGGGCGTGGATACTACTCCAAGATATCGTCCCGGTGGTGACTCTTGTGGGTATTTGGTGACTACGGGTGGTGCCATGGTCCATGGCGGAGGTGAATTAACTACAGGATGCCTGCATGATGATTCATGTGTCAGTGCATGGGGTTCTCTCCAGGATGTCTGGACGTGGGCTCGTAACTCATAGAATACCTAGGATACTTACCATAGTTACTGTAGTAGTATAAGTCATGGCGAGGGATGGAACCCTACAAGATGAAGAACAATTAAGGGCTTGCCCTCAGACCTATGTAGTATGGGATGCATAGAATCCGAATAAGTATGCATTAGTGTCATGTAAATATTAATAACTGCATTAAGGACTAATTGCACATTCACTCACGACATCAATAGGGTAGTCCCCCTTAGTTTGTTTGTGACAAGTGTGTGTTTTCTAAGTAAGAGAAATTGATTTATTATATCCTAGCGCCAGTTATATGCAACTGACGTACCCACAGTTTCTATGCAGGATAAAGTGAATGAGAAGACTAAAGATTGATTACTGCTTAAAGAAAAGTTCAAGTTATTATTTCAATTCATGTATAAATGTTGTAATTTATAATTTTGCTGCATTGATAAACTCTGTTGTAATAAAAGTTTTTAATTCCTTGTAAAATTGTACGAAGTGAAGTGTAAAGATCCTGTGGAACATCGAATTCAGTCTTATTTGGAATTCGAGGTGTTACACGAAGGCTGTGATACTTAACCATCAGGAGTGGTGGGCTTATGATATGAATAAAATCAGAACTTTGCGATCTTAACGTGCATCTCAAAGCTTCAATGGTTGGTACAGTAATTTTTCAGCAACCGCAGACCCACTAGAAGAAAATAGGTTGTCTTCAGGCCCATTAGCCCAGTTAAGTCCACAATTAATGCTTGCTTACAGACTAAGAAAGAGGGACCAGCTAATTACAACTGTCAATAAAGGGTAATCACTATTTTTTCCACTAAAAACTATCATCTCTTCTATGAGTTACTAACTTGAGCGTCGGATGGTCTTTCTCCGGAGCAATCTCCGGTGATAAGATGTTGTGCAGGTTCACCGGACGTTCTCAGACATCCAGATCCAGATCCACACGTCCTAGTCATTCAGATTAAGATCAAAGAGCTTTCAGCCATATTCAGATCAAGATCCAGGGTCAAATCTAATCTTTATCCTCAAACTAAGAACTCATCATCTGATTTCTCACACACCAATAAAAATAGTAACAACCATCGTTATGTGATAATAATGAGTGAATCATACCTTAATCTTGTTTAACCTTGTTAGAGTTGGACGGACATCATAAGTCATAACTCAAGTCCAAACATGTTCTTCTATGTATTAATGTTTGATTTCCTTTTCGATTGCATTTGAATCTGTATTTCACAATTTCATCATATTTCACCTTAAAACATAGTTAGAGAACTGAAATGTGTGGCTCACCTCCTTTCATTAATTCAATGTTTTAGTTTTTCATTGATATGAGAAATTTTTGCCCCTCTTATGTGAAGTTTGTTCGTTGTTTCAAATTAGTCAACATCGATTAAATTAGAATAATCCCGTCCAGAAAAGGTTAATAACAGAAGCAAGTGAATAATTAGATATGGTCACTGAAATGTGTGGCTCACCTCCTTTAATTAATTCAATGTTTTAGTTTTTCATTGATACGAGAAATTTGTTCCCCTCTTATGTGAAGTTTGTTCGCTACTCCTCGAAGTTGGAGGTGGGAAGCGCCGCGAGGAGCAGAGCGTGGAGGCAGATCATACAAGAAGAAAAAAAAGGCAAAAGTCCCTTGGAAATCACCATGCAAAATGACATGCAAAGTAGATCTCCAAAAGGGCAAAAGCTGGTAGCTTTGGGGCGAGAGATGACTAGGGAGGCTACCACTTTGGGGAAGACGACGAGCAAAGGGCGGTGCGGTGACAGAGAGTCCAACCTAAAAGAGAGAAACACAAGGTTGGGGGAAGAGATACAGGGTAAGGGGAAAGCTAGAAATGGTAATTTTATGAAGGGGAAGAGCAACGACGAGAGAAACGAAGAACCCCAAACTTCGTTTCTATCGCCAAACCCTTCGAACACTGTGCCGAACACCTCATGTGCCACGCCCACCGCTCAGAAGGAGCCATGTGGCACAAGCGTCAGAAAAATGGACCAGCGGAGCCGCAGCCACAACTTAGTGTATTCGGTTCCCCACTCATCGAATGAAGAGTTTTCAGCTGTTGGGCTTCACAATGAAGTGGGGGTTAAATATGGGCCTGGGCTTACATGAATGAGGGGCTCTCTAATAATGGCTTTGTATACGGTGGGGGAAATTTATATGTGGAGAATTTAAATGGGCCCAAAGAGGGGTCCAAAATAGGGGAACAACATCTAATTGTAAGCACCAGCCCAATTAATCTTATCATCGTCTGTAATGCCCCGAAATCCAAATAAGGCCGAATTCGATGTTTCACAGGATCACTTCACTTCGTACAATTTTACAAGAAAATTAAAACTTTTCAATAATACATCAGAGTTCATTACATCTTTGTTTACACAGCGGAAGAATACAACAATGAAATAAAATACAACTTGTACAACTATAACAATGTAAATCATCAGCTGCATCATAACATCTTCACTCCTTCATGAAGAGTCCATTACCTGCATATTAAGTTGTGGGCACGTCAGTCACTTACAACTGACGAAATATTACACACGGCTATCCTCTCTATGCCGAAGACAGTATAACGATCTCAATACTTTAACAAGCCACAAAAATTTGAATGAACAATAAAGTGTGAAAAGTAATTATTCTAAACATGTAAGTGTATGTGATGCCTTAATACCTAATTCACACATTTTATACTAGGATGACACTAATGCACACTTGTTCGGATTCTATGCATCCCATACTACATACGTCCGAGGGCAAGCGCCTACGTACTCCTCAATAAAGGGTTCGATCCCTCACCATGAAACTACCCAGTAATAAGACAAGATTTAGATCATTCCACAAATTTGAATCCCAGCCCCGGAGTCCACCGCTGACTGTTATAACAAATTCCACATCGTGCGAATCATCCCACAAGTGACCCTCTAGCCCCGGTATACGTATATGTAATACCCTAAAATTTCATTTTTAATAAAAATATAATTTTTTTCATGAGTTGTGCATGTGCAAACTTCATGCGTATATTATCTATTTATTTTATATAAAATCTCATTTTGTATGAACAATTATTTTCCTTTATTTTTCAAAAAATGCCTATTTTCCAAAAGCATAAAACACTAATTAATTGTTTTAGCCCACTTCTATTAATTATTAATTTGTTGTTTTGGCCCACAAGCCTAAGCCCACTATTTATAAAGCCCACTAATTTAATTAATCAATGGCCACACTTGTCATGTAGAGACAAAATGTGAATAATTTGATTAATTAAAATTGTACAAACTTCTACATAGAGGACTAGGTGGCACGTGCATGCACGTAGTGTGCAATGCACACCTTTTGGGCCGGTTTGTGCTTGGAGTGATGGGAGTGTGGGTGAGTGTGCATGGGTGGTTACTTAGTGTATGGGTAGTTGCTATAACTCCTACTCCTATCCTAGCCATTCATCCTATAACTATCCAGTAAATCCTAGCCCTCCAATCTATCCTAGGATTAGTATAAATACCCCCCTATCTACTTGTATTCTACACTAATAATTTATTGAAAGATGAAAGCCTTATATAGGAGATATATATTAGTGTGTGAGTGTGAGTGTATGTGTGTGTGTTCCCCATTGGAAGCCGGCCATCATCACCACTTGGAGCTCTCGGTTTTTGCAAGGGAGCAAGGAGAAGGTGATCGTGCATCGCAATCTAGGAGGAGAAGGCACTCTCTCGCATTCTAGGAGGCTCTAGGAGATTTTCTTATTGGTTTTCTTCAAAAAGGTGGGTATTTCTCATGACTTCTAAAGTAAAAATCATGTTAGGAATAAATTGAATTGGTTATTAAAAAGTAATTAGTTGAGATGAAATACATGTTGCCGATTTAGAGTAGAAATTGATAAACTAGTAAATGTGTGTTATTGTGATGGTTAGATTCATTTAATATAAGTGAAAGTGTATGTTCTCATTGTTTATAACTTTAGAATACATGCTAATTATGCTTTAATTGCAATTATGTGAATTTCGCTAGTAAGAAGTTAGGATCATGTTTATTGATTAAAGTGCTAAAGTAGAATGATGTGTTAAAGATGAAGTGATAGAATAATTTGTTAAGAAATGCTTGCTAATAGATGTAATGAAATTCCCCTTTGCTATATATACCATGTGAAAATTAGAATAAATGGAAAGAATGTATTTTTGGCAAACAAATAATCGAATGCTTCATGTGTAGACTAATTGATAAAAATAGAGGTTTTATTCACTTATAAAGATTGTTTTTTTTTGTGCTCTAAAAATATCATAGTTGTCAAAACATTATAGTAGTGAATTTTGTGTGAGAAATCATCTTTATTTATGAACAAATATGTGTTAGTTTTCAAATGTCGAAATAGTATCATAAAATACAAATTAAGGCTAAATATATGTTTTATAAGAGGGAAAAATACTTTTAAAAATACTGGTTATTGTTAAATTAAATGTATTTTTTATTCTGGACATTTTTTTGTTTTCAAAAGAGGAGAAAAGGAGACAAATTCGTTTTGAGAAATTAAGATCAAAACCTATTTTAAATACCTTCTAATCGATATGTCCACTTAGACCAACTGGTCGGAAGAGACTTGGATTCGCTACAGTGGTCGGAGGTCTTGAGTTCGATACCCCAAAGTTGTGTTTTATTTTGTCGTTTTCGTTAAAAATCCAAATCCCCGAGAACTGAACATATAGGGATTTTAACCCCTAGTTAAATCGATGGGCGGCTTTGGCGCGTTGGTCTATGCACTGTCTGTTTCACCGCTGGTTGTGGGTTCGAATCTCGGTGGGGTTTGAGTTTATAAAAAAAATGTTTTTTTTTTGAGAATTTTGGATTAAATTGAATTTTTAAAATAGAATAAAAATTGAAAAAAATATGTTTTAATTACTGGAAAAATTATTAGGACTTATTAGGAAATATTTATACAACTTTTGAAGAAGTGTGAATAAGAAATTGAGGTTTTTGCAAGGAATGACTCATTTTGAAATTAAATTACTCTTTTAAACGAAAGAAAAATAAAAATGGAAATTTTGAGTTATAAAAGATGAATTTTTGAAGTTTGTGACTAGCGTGATTAAATGGAATTATAGAAAAATGTGTTGTAGTAAAATTGTGAATTTGTGAATAATAGATTTGTGGAATATATGAAATTGTTAGTGACGATTAAGTGAAATTTATTCTTGCACATGGATTGCACGCGAAATTGAATTATTGGTTGTGTTGAATTATGAAAGATGTGGATACATGAATACTATACTATTGAAATATGAATTGTGATTAATCATGAAAAGATCTTATGAATATGACATTGTAATTATGAGTTGAAATTGAGAATTAGGGTATAGCCAAGCCTTATACCGGCAATGAAAGAAATGAGAATGATATTTTGAAATGAGAAGACCAATGTTTGGGTCATGTGAATTAAATGAATAAAACCAGTATAGTGGAAGTGCTACACTCTAAGAGTTGATTTTATTCATGATTCAATTAAACTAAGGATTAGATGCATAGTGGATATGTGATGAAAGTAAGAGAAAAACATTGAGTATGAGGGCCATTGGATTGGCGGCGTGAGAGTATTCACAGGATGTCCCATGATGAGTCATGATAGGGCGTGGATACTGCTCCAGAATACCGTCCCGGTGGCGACACTCGTGGGGTATTTGACGACTGCGGGTGGTGTCATGTCTATGGTAGGAGCTAAATTACCACAGGATGCCTACATGATGAGTCATGTGTCAGTGCGTTGGGATTCCCTCCAGGGCGCCTAGACATGAGTTCGTCGGTCAGAAAACATCTAGGACTCTTACCGTAGTTACAGTGGTAGATTAAGTCATGGCGAGGGATTGAACCCTACAAGATGAAGAACAATTAAGGGCTTGCCCTCGGACCTATGTAGTATGGGCTGCATAGACTCTGAACAAGTGCGCATTAGTGTCATATACTATAAATAATTGCATTAAGGACTAAATGCACATTTACAACACGACAACAATAGGATAGTCCCTTTAGCTTTGTTGTGACAAGTTTGTGTTTGTTAAGAAATGAGAATCGTTATACTGTTTCCGGCATAGAGAGGATGGCCGTGTATAATATTTCATCAGTTGAATGAACTGACGCGCCCACAGTTTTATATGCAGGGTAAAGATGCTTGACAATTGAAGCATACATGCTGCGCAGGATTGAGTTAAATATTGTTTCATGTAATTTATTGTAATATTGCATCCGCTGTGATAATGTACAAGTATAAATGTAACTCTGATGAAAGAAAAGTTTTTATTTCCTTGTAAAATTGTACAAAAGAAGTGTAAAGATCCTGTGGAATCTCGAATTCAGTTGTATTTTGGAATTCGGGGTGTTACAGTATATACATCGGAGTATGGTAAACTATCCACCTGACTACTCAAGATCCCGGAGTCCACCACTGACCCGTCCTCATAGTCCCGGATTTAAATATAAAAAGCCCATCCCCCACGGAGCAATCTTAGTCCACCAACTGGGTCTATAGCCACAGAGATCTACCGCCGACTATATAGAGCACCCCACTTATGTTTGCCCAGGTTTACTACATCTTCACTTATGGGCCTAATTATTTAGTTCAAGACATGAATAAATTTTCATATCTAGAATTAGACTTACCTCCTATCGGACTGAATCAACACAATACGAGATAGCTCCACGGCCATATCTCAGAATATATCTCAACTCTTTTCAAATCAAATAGTGTCGGTACCCGATGTCTCACTAACTCTAAATCACAACTTTTTCATGTACAAGAATCCATGGGTACACATACCTTTCAATGAACATGTCTTAAACCTAGATATTTTCATCATCAACTTATCCACAATTGTCTTTATCTTAATACTACTCATGATTCTTTCATTCATTCATAATTCTCCAAAGAAAATAATCCTTTTTTTATGAACAAAATTTTCATTCATCATCAATCACTTTAACAACTTAAGTACATATAACAAATTCATATCTTAACCCAAACCAAGTATGTCTTAAATCAAGTGAGTGTATAATCACATCAAGGAAATCAAATTCACATGAATAAATCACTATTCTAAAAAAAATATAAAGCTCGCATCCGTTAATAATTTATTTTTTTGTCAAGACTCATTTACTATCTCATTTTCTCTTCTTTAACTTCTCAATAAGCATAAAAATCTGTACAATTAATTTTAATAAGTTCTAAATTCTTTTATAGAAATACTAGGATTTTTCTCAAATTTAATTTGCTCTAAAATTCATTAATTCAACTAAAACATAAAAAATATAAAAGAAAAACCCACCCTAGGTTTCGAACCCGCGAGTTCACAGACAGCGCCCATGGCCACCACCGTACACCACTAAGTCCATAGGGGCTTGGTGTTCAGATTCTGTTTTGAAGTCTCTTGTACTCACTATCGGGTCTGAGTGATTTAAAAAAAACAGAAAAGTTTTGGACTTCACAAGATTCGAACCCAGGCCAACAAGGAAGCCAGCGCAACATCAGACCACCAGGCCGATTGTGCCCAACGGTTCAAAGGATCCTCCTAGGCTTTTGTTCGAGTTCTCTGTTATTTCATTTTTCATAAAAATTCGATTCTTCATTGATCTAATCTCTTACTAGACTGAACTTATCTCTTCCAATAGTAACTCATAGGTTTCAAATTTGTATTTTTGAAAATAGAATTAACTTTCAAATTGTTTCTTCTTACTAATGAGCATAGATTTCAATTTCATCAAAGTAACACAATTATACGTCTTGTCAAATAAATTCGATAATATCAACAAAAAAAATATTTGTTTTCTCATCAAAAGAGAACTTTCCAACCATTGTTCATGCAATTAACAATTTCTTCATTCATGGCAAAATACTTAATTACTTCTTTTCTCGTTAACTACTACATGATGTAAATTTTAATTCATCAAACATAACATGATTCACTATTATTCTCATCATATCCATAATATATTTGGTTCTACTTTATCACATCAAAACTACTCATTTTATTAATATTAGCATGCATAGTTCTAAAATTATAAAGCAAGAGAACACCCACCTTAATTGAAGTTTGAACAATGAAAAGAAAGATGGAACACCACTTCTAGCTCCAAAGTAACTCCTTCTCCTCCTAGCAAGAATTTCTCCAAAGCACAAGAACACTCATTCTCTCTTTCTTTTTCTCTTTATTCTTTTCATTTTGTTTTTGGTGCAAAAGAGAAGTAGGAAATGAGGTTCTATTTATAAGGTCAAGTTAGGGTCTAATGTGCAAAATTACACACCTAATAAATTACTCAAATTAATTTTTCCATCCCTTCACTTTCTTAACTCCTAAGACTCCCAACTTTCATCTCCCCATTACTCCGAAATCCTAACTCTCAAACCTTTCTTCTACCAAACTAACCTCCACTCTCTCTCCTGGGTGAAGTACACAGCCGAAGTCTCCTTGTCCCGAGTGGGGCCCTCCACACAGGTGCCACGTCACTCCCTGCGTTACACCCATGAAATGCACAACAACAGCACAAGCAACTTACCTGCTATCCTCTTCACATTGTTTCACGTGTGGGCCCCCATCTACCTATACATTATCACTTTGTTTCATTTACAACATATTTTACCAAATCTGAACATATAATTATCATACTATATATATATCATACATTATATATTATACACCATAGTATATGTTATTTAGTAAAAATTAGTTTAATTAAAATTTATAATGTTTCAAGCACAAATAAATGCGTACACATTTTATGAAATTCATTTCGAGAAAGGATACGCCCAATTACGCGCATCGAAACAAACACGTGCGTCGCACGTAAAATACGAAATTCGACGTTATCAATGAAAAAATGTTAAAGATAATAAAAATACAATATAAGAAAATATATTTATTAATTTTATACAATGAAATCACTATGTACGTAGGAAGCACATGCATTATACGTACAAAATACTTTAATAAAAATAAGGGAAAATAAATTTCCGTTTTATAAAACGAGTTTGAACACGTAAAATAAATAATCACTACACATAGGAATATCACACTTAGTAATGGAAAAGTACGAAATTGTTACGTGCATCGCAAACATATAAAAAGCACGTAAAATATAGAGGTTGAAATATCATATTTTTGTTGACTCAAAATTGGATAAAATCGATACGGAAGTGCATAAATAGTCGGTAATCAAAATACGTAGTGAAAACACGTTACAAAATACACGTGCATAACACACGAGGGCAAAATTATAATTTTCAATTTTGCGGGGTGTTACGCCATCTCACCTTTTGGGCTAGACGAAGAAGATCGAGATGATAGGCTAAATCTCGAAGATGACTATGTTTATTCAGAAGGAGAGTCGGTTGACTCTGAGGAGCTAACGGGTATCTCTCTGGAATTTTTTCCATCCACATTCCCTCCCTCGCAACCATTGTCTCCAGTCTTGACTCAAGGCGGTACAGGATTCAGGGTTCAGAAAGTCGCTAAGAGGGCTATTGAGGAGTCCTTCGACGACTATCTAGAGATTGCTGCAGCCGCTAAGTCGGCTAAGACAAGCGATGTAGGTACACGTTCTTTCCTAGCTTCGATTTTAATTTCATGACTGATTCTGAGATTTTTAAGCTAGCTGATACTTGTGGTCGTACGGTTAACGATACTGATAGGAACGCTTTCCTCCTTAACAAGATTAGAGGATGGGAGACCGATAGGGTTATCCTTAACTCGAGCTCAACTTCCAAAGCGAGTCACGATCCCCTACCCAACCTTAGTTAATGGAGGCTCTATTCTGGAACGTTAGAGGCCTCGGTAGGCGGGGCAAACGGGAAATGGTTAAGGAGGTCATAGCCAAATCAAAGGCTAACACTGTGGGTCTTCAAGAGACCAAACTCACACACTCGTCTGGACTTGGTAGTTTGGGGGGAATCGAATCTATGAATGGAGGATGTCCCCATCTGTTGGGGCCTCTGGGGATATCGCTCTAGGTTTTAACCCTGATATTTTTTGTTGTCTTGACGAGTTCTACGGGCAATTCTCTTTGTCGGTCTTGCTTCAACGTAAAGCCGACCTGTGGACTCAGTCAATTATGGTGGTCTGTGGTCCGCACACTACTGCCCCTAGGATGGCTTTCTGGGCTGAATTAAGAGCAATTCAAGCTCACTGGCCACACCCCTGGGGGTGGGGGCGATTTTAACATTACTAGATTCGCCTCATAACACAGAGGCAGAGGATCCACTATCGGGAAGCATTTAATGAGGTTATCTCGGACCTGGAACTGGTTGATTTTCCCATCTCTGATAGGCTTTTCACTTGGTCAAACATGCAATCGTCGCCCATTCTAGCGAAACTAGATAGTATTTTGGTCTCCACTAAGTGGGAGACCAAATTTTCGTTGTTTGCAGCTAAATCACTGCCTAAACCCACCTCGGATCATGTACCTATTTTTCTATCCTCCAGGGAAGTCCAACCCAGGAAACCGCCTAAGTTTAGATTCGAGAAGGCTTGGTTAGAAATCCAAAGCTTCCACCACATGGTCTACGAGAGTTGGTCTCGCCCCACTATGTGGATCGAAGCTACCGCCATATGGTGTGAAAAAATCAGAAGACTTAGGGGCAAGCTCAGGAAATGGAACCGGACCATATTTGCACTGATTTGGAGGGCAAAAGACTCCCTGCTTGAAGATATTGAGGAACTGGAAAAGACTGAAGAAACTAAAGATCTTCTACAGGAAGAGCGAAATAGGTTGCTCCAATCCAGACAGGAGATTGACCAACTCTATAGGCATGAGGAAATCAAATGGCAACAGCGGTCCAGAATTACGTGGCTCAAAGAGGGAGATGCGAACACGGCATTCTTTAATCGAGTTGCCAATGCCAGGCGTAGATCTAACCTCATTCACTCGATCCATTCAGACGCGGGAATGATCCAAGGTGACAAGGATATCAGAATGGCATTCCAGTCTCATTTCAAACTACTCTTTGGACACAAAGCTGACTAGAGAGTCCCTCTCCGCCACGACTTCTGGCAGGACTCGGCGGGCAACTCTGGACTTAGGCTGCAATCCCTAGAAGCTCCCTTCTGTGAGAAAAAAATTTGGGAGGCAGTCCAACAACTTGGCAAAGACAAATTCCCTGGCCCTGATGGTTTTCTGATGATCTTCTATCATACATTCTGGGAGGAAATCAAAGGCGACTTGATGAGGATGTTCACTGATTTCTACGACCATAAGCTCAAACTAGGGAGAATTGATTTTGCGGAGGTGGTACTGGCTCCTAAGAAAGAAGACTCAAGGCGAGTGGGAGACTACCGCCCTATTAGTCTCCATAACTGCTCGGTCAAGATAATCACTAAGACTCTCACTAATAGACTGGGAAAATTGATGGATGGTCTAATCAGCCACGATCAGACGGGTTTCATCCAAGGACGGTGCATTCAGGATAGTATGGCTACGGCTGAAGAAACTATCCATCATTGCCACGCATCGAATACTAAGAGCTATCTCCTGGAACTGGATTTCGAGAAAGCTTATGATTCGGTCGAATGGGACTATCTCCTGGAAGCGCTTGCTAGTAAAGTCTTTGGGGTTAGATGGATTAGATGGATCCACACATGCCTTACCACCAGCAGAACTGCAATTTTGGTAAATGGGGTGTCGGGCAACCAATTTTCGTGCAAACGGGGCCTCAGACAAGGAGATCCGCTCTCACTACTTCTCTTCACCATTGTGGCAGACATACTTCGGTCCATGATGGCTAATCGTAGTAGAGCAGGGTGGATTGTACCGGTGTCCATGGGAGTAAACCGCAAAGGTTGCTCAATCCTCTAATATGCAGATGATACTCTCCTATTTGGTAATGGCAACCTTGGGCCAAACAACCGCCTTCAAAGGTATATTATATAGTTTTGAAGCTTGGTCTGGACTCAGGGTAAACTTTCATAAAAGTGCTCTCATCCCCATTGCCCTCACAACGGATGAGGCACTAGAACATGCCACAATTCTCAATTGCGCCATAGAGAACTTCCCCATTCAATACCTGGGATTGCCACTAAGACCCGGGAAACTCAAAAAGGCTGATTGGCTACCTATTATTGACCTGATTAAGAACCATCTAGCAGGTTGGAAAGGTAAAGCCCTGTCCTTGGGAGGGAGAGTGACACTTATCAATGCAGTCCTATCAAATCTACCAACCTATTATCTGTCCTTTGAAATGTCGTGATGGGTAATTCAGAGAATAGACAGGACCCAAAAATGGTTCTTATGGAAAGGTGCAGATCCGGAACGGGGCGGCTATCACCTATCCGATGGGAGAAGGTATGCATGGAATACATGGAGGACTAGGTGTCATTGATCTTCGAGATATGAATCTTGCTCTACTGGATAAATGGTGGTAGAAGGTATTTCACCCTAATGGAGAAGGGTGGCAAGATTTTGTTCAGGGGTACCTGCATGGGAATGGAACGAGAAATTTAGGCTTCAGGGTAGGCCCACGTATAATCTGGTTCTGGAAAGGCATCGCTAAGGCCTACGAACCCTTCATTAGCTGTGTTAAATTAGTTATCGGTAATGGCAGACTCACCAGATTCTGGTGGGATAAGTGGTGTGGTGGTCACACACTTAGAGCCCTATTCCCCGATCTATATGATTGTGCGTCACAACCACACTGCACGGTGGCCGTAACATGGAAAAAAGGCGCCTGGAAACCACAATTTAAACAATCTCTAGATCTGGGCTCTCAGACTAGACTCATAGAACTTCAGTCCTACATCACCAATGCTGGGATTAGTTGCGCTCAAGGTCCAAATAAGAAATCTTGGGGACTAGAAAAGAACGACACGTTTACTATTCCTCCCTGTATAACCGCATACACTTTAGGGTTTGTACCCCAAAGTGGGCATGCGTCGTCTGGAGGACGAAAGCCCCGTTGAAAATCAAAATTTTCTTATGGCTGGTGCTGAATGTGGACTCCTTTTGCGGGTTCTGCAACGCTATCTTAGAAACTAGAGACCACCTCCTCCTACTGTGTCATAGGAGCAAAGCGGTACACGTTGAGGTACTCAGCGCCCTGGGGACGACTCAGTACCCTAGTGTGTACGAGGATCTTTGGGTAGGTTCTAAATTTACTTCTGAGAGAAGAACTATGAGAGAAGCGTGGTACATTGCTATTGCCGCTACTGTTGTTGGTTTCTAGTTCCCTAAATAAATAGACTAAACTAGACACAAATTATAAAAACCTCGCAAGTGCACGAATCGTTTGACAAAGCGTAGCAATAGCAAGGGTCGATCCCACAGAGATTGTAGACTTTAACTTACTAATCAATAAAAAAAGAATAAAAATCATAAAGAGTTGTTCTAAAGGTCTAAAAGAAGTAAAAAGATTAAACTAAAGTAAGAAGTGTTGAATCACAAATATTTATGAAGTAGTTGGGTTTAGATTGTCACCAATAGTCAGTAATGCTCAGTTACCTTCTAAACTCACTTCTAATTACTCATGTTTGTTCACTTCAAGGGCATGGTATCTACTCCTTAAAGTATTGTTTCCCTAGGCCAAGAATTAGGCATAGTATCTACTCTAATTCGTTTCTTTCATTAAGTCCTTAGCATGGTATCTACTAAGTTGTACTTAAGGAAAACATAAGATCAGTGGAAACGAACAAACACTCAAGGTCCTAGAAATTGGTATCAGATCTAGATCCCTTAAATTGATTGAACCAGGAACCCCTAAAGATTCCCTTGTTACAATTACAAGCACGAGATACGGGTCGTCTCAATATGCTCATATAACAGATTCAGATAAATGGTAACACAAACTTGATATTCTCAAGCTCTGTTTGTCAGTCGACTGGCTCTCACCTCAGTCGACTGCTCTCAGGCTTCGAGAACAAGTTTTGGTTATCACAAACCTATATCAATTCAATCAGATTCAATCAATAAGTAAATAGAAGAATTCAGAAGAACATAGCACTACATAACTACGGCTTCAATCTACCCAACTATGAAATTTAGTTCCACATAATAATACTTTTATTGCTTAACAAGTTCAAATACATGATCAACATAAAAGAATAGAGATGGAGAAAATAAACTAATGAAGTCCGGCAATAAGGTCGACTGGCTGTCACCCAGTCGACTGCCTTCGAGTACTGGATCTCTTTTCTCCTTCTTTGATGTTGATAGAATGATGCTCTGGTTTGAAGTCTTGAAGTGGTTGTTGGTGGTGATGGATTAAGAGATCTCCTGAATAATGCTTCTTTTCTCATATTTATAGAACACGGCTGAGAATTAGGATTTTGCACTTTTTCAGGAAAATCCTTCTTTATTTGATTTGGTGATTTATTTCTTTCTCTTTTCTTCTTTCCTTCCTTATCTGTTCACCACGTGCTCTTGGAAATCCCCAGTCTCTAGATTTGATTTGTTATTCGCATAAAATCTGGATTCCAATAGATTTGAAATTAGGTTTGGATGAATCTTCGAATATCTTATCTTTTGACTCTGCCGTCGATCAGTCGACTAGTGTTTGGTATAAGTCGACTGTGTCGAGCAGCTTCAGCTTCTCTGTCCAGTCGCCTGTTAGCATAATCAGTCGACTGATCTCTTCAGTTTCTTATGTATCATCCTTAAAATCCTGAATCTGCTTCGTTTTGCACTTTTATGCTGTTTCCTGTGGAAAAGAGAAAAGGAGAGTAAAATACCATATATAGAGTATTTAAATGTCTAATTGCACTAAAGTTATTGCTCTAAAATGTGAATAATATTGTGTTCATCAATAATACGACATGGGTGCTATGGCTAGACATGAATAATTTTTATTTCCGCACAACTTATAACAATATTGCTGGTAACTTGACTCACATTATGCATTTTATTTCTTTTTGGGCTAATGTGACCACAGCAGGACCCAGGGGGAGGATATCGAGCGTAGTCCAGGTTGAGGATTTTGATGATGAGGAAGTCGAG
Source organism: Hemerocallis citrina (assembly GCA_017893485.1). Lineage (NCBI taxonomy): Eukaryota > Viridiplantae > Streptophyta > Magnoliopsida > Asparagales > Asphodelaceae > Hemerocallis > Hemerocallis citrina. The sequence goes on from CM030366.1 coordinate 21,853,779, forward strand.
ATCGGTCCAACGATCGACTGAAGGCCAGCGTACCTGTTACTGTTGATAGGCATCCACCGCCCCAGGGTTTATTGGGGGGATGTGATATATTTTGTTTAGTCGTATGTATGATGGCGGCCTTCCAGGCACCCTTTTGTCCCACCCCCCATGTTTGGGGTGGAGGTTATGTACTTTCGTTATGTTTGTAGGAACTTATATTTGGCTCAGTACTCTGCATTTGTTTTGTTAACCCCTTATTAATGAAACATGGTGGTCATACTCCACGTTTTCTTTTAAAAAAAACTAGATATGGTCACGTTGGTGGAAACTTTTTCTTATTATTTGATTTGTAGGCTAACGCTCAAATTGCTTAAAACAATCAGCAAATTTAACTATGATATGCAGCTAGGACCCGTTTTATTATTTTGAAATCTCTCGCTCCGTCCCCTCATCGTTTAATTAATTTCTTTTGTAAAGCTCCCTGCTAATTGATTAACAGAAACGATAGCATGCAACTCAGATGTACAACACCAATTACAACTTTCATATGATTGATCTGCTTACTAAAATTAAATGATCCCAACTGATTACACTTTATTTTATTTTTAACAATTATATACAAACTGGTCATGAAAAAATATTGTATATAAAATTATATTTAGCATAAGTCACCAACAGGCAATGTCCTGGTTGGTATTGGGTAGGATGGGTAATTGAGTGGCGGCTCGAATCAGTGTCCCTGGTTCGAGCAAAAGCTTTTCCATAAAAAAATATAATTATATATAAGCATAAGTCCCCCCCCCCTAAATCAGGGCTGGCCCTGAGTTCCCGGGGACCCGAGGCGAACTCCCAAAATGGGGCCCCCCATACTTAAAAAATATATATATGTATACAAAAATTTTGCACATTGTTCAAGGCAAAATATGCATAATATTTATCATTAAATAACAAGTTTACTCATAAGCATCAATCAGATATGCAAAATATAGTGAAAATCATCAATTAGATATGCATCCACATAAGCATCCACATGCAAAGCATACAAAAATATGCATAAAACTATTCAGATATGCAAAACATATAATTGAGCCTCAACAATTGTGAATGGATAATCAGATATGCTATAAATTGTGAATTGTGAATTGAGCCTCAAAACATACAATTAGCATTAGTATTAAAACCCGAGACCCGGACCCGACCCGGACCTGACCCGGACCAGGCATTGGACCGGAACCGACCCAATCTAATTTGGGTAGAGTATGGGTCCTAAATAACTACCCGTTGAAATTTCGGGTCGGGTCTGGGTCCCCTAAAATTGGATCTGACCCAGACCCGCAATAGAAAAATAATGAATAAACGAAGCGGACCCGACCCGGACCCGACTCGTTACCCATTATATAAATACATCCCCAATCCCTATTCAGTACTCACACCCCCAAACCCTATCGCCGCTACCCGCTCGCTATCCCTCTTCTGCTCTTCGCCTCTTCCTCCATTCTCCAAATCTCCAATTCCTCCATTCGAATCTCCAATTAACCCTAAAAATCGAAGATTCGAATCTCCTCCATTCTCCTAATCTCCAATCCCTCAAACCCTATCGCCCCTATCCCCGCCAAACCCTAAAAATCGACTCAACTCACCCCAAACCCTATCGCTGCCAAACCCTAAACTGTTCGACTCCAGTTATCCAGTCACTCCAAACTGCATCTGAGCTAATCGCTATCCCTCTTCTGTAGTTCTGCTCTTCCTCTATTCTCTAATTAAAGGTATGATTTAATGATTCATTGAGTAAATGATTCATAGGAGTAACTAGTGATTTGTTTGAATCCTATCTAAGCTTTTTAATTTATGAACACTTTTGCAGCTGAGTGAAAGCACAATCAGTGAGCTGTTGAGTGAAAGCTTTTTAATTTATGAACACTTCTGAAGTTACATGCTCCTTTTTAATTCACTGACTACTTTTGATATACTGACTAATTTATGAGTCAGTGATTGGCGATCTACTTTTGATATACTGAGTGGCACTCACTGATTAATCTTTACCTCTTTACCTGACTAATTTTGAGTCAATATGTAGCACTCACTGATTGTGCTTCTCTATTTTATGAACAATCCTACTGAGTGCATTTTGCATATGGATCTATATTGATTTGGATCTATATTTATCATGCTTGAGTAATTTATGCCATAGTATTTGTGAGAACAACTAAATATGCTTGAGTAAAAACAGTGAACAAATAGAGTTTCTTCTCATTATTTTCGAGTGAATGAGTGATGATGAGATGGATTATGCTTCTGAAGTTGCACACTATGTTTCATGATTCATTGAATAAATGAATTATAGGAGTAACTAGTGATGATTAAATCCTATCTGAGCATTTAATGATTAATCTTTACCTGACATTTTGGAGTTTTTTAGAGTGCATTTTGCAAAATTTATGAACAATCTAGTGAATTTTGAGTCAGTGAGTGGCACTCAGGTAAAGAGGCAAAGATTAATCAGTGAGTGCCACTCAGTATATCAAAAGTAGATTGCCAATCACTGACTTATAAATTAGTCATTATATCAAAAGTAGTCAGTGAGTGGCACTCACTGATTGTGCTTCTCTAATTTATGAACAATCCTACTGAGTGCATTTTGCATATGGATCTATATTGATTTGGATCTATATTTATCATGCTTGAGTAATTTATGCCATAGTACTTGTGAGAACAACTAAATATGCTTGAGTAAAAAACAGTGAACAAATGGAGTTTTTTCTCATTATTTTCGAGTGAATGAGTGATGATGAGATGGATTATGCTTCTGAAGTTGCACACTATCTTTCATGATTCAATGAATAAATAAAATTATAGGAGTAACTAGTGATGATTGAATCCTATCTGAGCTTTTTAATTTATGAACACTTTTGCTGCTGAGTGAAAGCACAATCAGTGAGCTGCTGAGTGAAAGCTTTTTAATTTATGAACACTTCTGAAGTTACATGCTCCTTTTTAATTCACTGACTACTTTTGATATACTGACTAATTTATAAGTCAGTGATTGGCAATCTACTTTTGATATACTGAGTGGCACTCACTGATTAATCTTTACCTCTTTACCTGACTAATTTTGAGTCAATATGTAGCACTCACTGATTGTGCTTCTCTATTTTATGAACAATCCTACTGAGTGCATTTTGCATATGGATCTATATTGATTTGGATCTATATTTATCTTGCTTGAGTAATTTATGCCATAGTATTTGTGAGAACAACTAAATATGCTTGAGTAAAAACAGTGAACAAATAGAGTTTCTTCTCATTATTTTCGAGTGAATGAGTGATGATGAGATGGATTATGCTTCTGAAGTTGCACACTATGTTTCATGATTCATTGAATAAATGAATTATAGGAGTAACTAGTGATGATTAAATCCTATCTGAGCATTTAATGATTAATCTTTACCTGACATTTTGGAGTTTTTTAGAGTGCATTTTGCAAAATTTATGAACAATCTAGTGAATTTTGAGTCAGTGAGTGGCACTCAGGTAAAGAGGTAAAGATTAATCAGTGAGTGCCACTCAGTATATCAAAAGTAGATTGCCAATCACTGACTTATAAATTAGTCAGTATATCAAAAGTAGTCAGTGAGTGGCACTCACTGATTGTGCTTCTCTAATTTATGAACAATCCTACTGAGTGCATTTTGCATATGGATCTATATTGATTTGGATCTATATTTATCATGCTTGAGTAATTTATGCCATAGTATTTGTGAGAACAACTAAATATGCTTGAGTAAAAACAGTGAACAAATGGAGTTTTTTCTCATTATTTTCGTGTGAATGAGTGATGATGAGATGGATTATGCTTCTGAAGTTGCACACTATGTTTCATGATTCATTGAATAAATAAAATTATAGGAGTAACTAGTGATGATTGAATCCTATCTGAGCTTTTTAATTTATGAACACTTTTGCTGCTGAGTGAAAGCACAATCAGTGAGCTGCTGAGTGAAAGCTTTTTAATTTATGAACACTTCTGAAGTTACATGCTCCTTTTTAATTCACTGACTACTTTTGATATACTGACTAATTTATGAGTCAGTGATTGGCAATCTACTTTTGATATACTGAGTGGCACTCACTGATTAATCTTTACCTCTTTACCTGACTAATTTTGAGTCAGTGAGTGGCACTCACTGATTATGCTTCTCTAATTTATGAACAATCCTACTGAGTTGGCACTCACTGATTATGCTTCTCTAATTTTGAGTCAGTGAATGGCACTCACTGATATGCAGTACTTCTTTGTGATATGCAGTACTTCTTTGTTGCTAAATTCGAATGACTATATTGTTGAATTGTTATGTACTGAGAACCAGCTTAATGCAGTGCTCCTATTGAGATGCAGTGCTCCTATTGGAATGACTATATTCTTCATATGTAGTGCTCCTATTGTTTGTTTTAAGAATGATCAGTGTATGATCTAATTTTGGTAGCAACCATACTGAGATCTAATTTTAACCATCATTTTCCAAGAAAGTCACATATTGTGTTATGCTTTAAAGACCCAGAACCGAACCGGACCCGCAATTAGAAATAGGACCCGGACCCGGACCTGGACCCGAAAGCGAACGAGTAACATTTTTTATGGGAAACCGGACCCGGACCTGGACCCGAATTTCATGGGTCTGAGTCCGGGTCCAGTATTTGGACCCGTCATTGATCGGGTCCGGGTCCGAGTATTGAGCTACCCGACCCGACCCGACCCGTTACCAGTGCTACATACAATCAAATATGTAAAAACTATCAATGGAAAGCTTTTATGGTGAATGAAAAGCTCTGATTCTACCTCATTTAATGGATGAAGCTACATCAAGAATTCACCTCCACCTCTACATTGATGAAATGAAAATTATGAAAAAAAACATAGGAATAGCACTTACATGAAAATAAAATGCCCATAATCATAAGAGAAACATTCCGTACAGCAAATTTATGAAATGAAAATGAAACAGAAACATCACTTAAGTGAAATGAAACAGAAACATAGGAGAAACCGAAACATAAAATCATGAAATGAAAATGAAATAGCACTTAAGTGAAGAAATGAAACATAAGAGAAACAGAAACATTGAGTTATACCTGCATCATAAATCATCTCAATGCATGACTTCTTCTCGCATTCCGTGCAGCAAACTCACTAATTAAATGTTCATAATCAAGCTTTCCTACCCTCGCCTTCTTAATACATAGTAGGCATAATCCATTCAATCTCTCTTGAGACATGGTTGACCGAAAGATCAGACTTGACAATTTTCAACTTTGAAAAACTTCTTTCTGCAGAAGCAACCGTAACTAGGTATGGTCAACAAAATCCTATATGTGATACATGCATATGGAAATATACCATCCATCCTTTGCAAATAATTAAGCACATTAATAGTTTTTTTTTTTTTTTTTTGCTTCCGATGGTATAATTATTCTGAGGCGTTTCAACTCTAATAACAGATCATCCTTATTAATTAAGTCATAAGCTATTCAACATAATTAAGTAACTCAATAAGCAACTAAGAAATAGCTACCAATAAGCCCTAACATAAAATTAAACTCATTAAGAAATAGCTACCAATAATATAAAACTGAACTCATTAAGATATAGCCCTAACATAAAATTGAACTTAATATTCAACTCATTAAGTCCTAACATAAAATTGAGTAAGAAATAGCTACCAATAAGCAACTCAGTCCATTGGTCACCCACTGCACACAACACCCACTGCACCACACCCACCAGCCACCAGTCCACCACACCCACAGACCCACTAGCCACTCTCCCACAAATTTGATATTTAGATTTCGAATTTAGGGTTGGGGTTTCAGATTTTGAAGGAAGTGGGTTGATTGGATTTAGGATTGAGTCAAAATCAACAAATTTGAGGAGAAGAAAACAAGGATTGAGGAATTGGAGTTGATTGGATTTGGGAATTAATATAGATTAGAGTTTTTAGAGTTAGAGATTGGGAGAATAAAGAAAGGGGATGAACACAGCGCAGGCTAAGAAAGATGATAGGGTCCAATTGCAAAATTGGGGAGGAGAAAGAGGGTAAAGGTATAAGTGATTTGGTCAGGTTTCGAGTTTGAGTTGTTGGGTTTAAATGTGGGTTTGAACAGAATTTGAATGTGGGTTTCGGGATTGGGTTTCTATTGATTTGAATGTGGATTTGCTTTAGATTACCCAAATTTAAAGCCTCAAATTCAATCAAGCCCAAACTCAAATAATTTGCATACATTTCTAAAGGCCTAAATAATTATTTTTGGGGACCCCTAATAACAATATATTTTTTTACGTGCAATATACATGCATATATTTATAAGGGGAATACAAATTTGGAACCCCTAAAATTGCAAAAAAAATAGGAGTCCTAAGGTGGCCCTCTCACTTGCCGGGGGGCTGCCCCAACAAAAAAAAAAAAAAGAAAATCAAAATTTCCTCGTTTCGGCGGGGAAGTGCTAATTGATTGAATGTCAAGACCAAAAAAGAAATTCTTTTTATAGTAAAAAATATATATTTTTTACAAAGGGAAGAAGGGGGAAAAAAGAAAGAAAGAAAGGAAACAACATCTCAAAGAAATACATAATTTAGAAAACAAAATAAACTTAAAATAAAATAGATACATGAGAAAACATGAGTATTAAGTAAGACATTCAAAGTGGATAAGAGCTAAAGCGAATAAGATTAATAAGAACGAAAAGCTAAAATATTAAACAAACTAGAAAAATGAGTAGAACAAAGGAAATTTGATTGTGAAAGATAATGTAGATTTGAAGATACTTTTTGTACAAAATGATAATATGTTAAGTATTAAACAATATAGTAAAATATAAATTAAGTAGTCGATTGGGAAAGAAATTGAAAAACAAAGTAAATTGAAAAGAATAAAGAGAAACATAGTAAAAAAATGCTTTAATAAATTATTAATATATTTAGTAAGCAAAATTAATGAAAGTAACAAGAAGTAGAATGGAAAATATACTTGAGAAAAAAAAAAGATCATAGTGATAAATTAATAAAGACACAAAGGTAAGAAAAAAAATTTGTTAAAAAAAATAGGAATTCTTGACTAAAGTAGTAAAAGAGTTAAGAAGAAAGATAGTTAGAAATATACTGAAATCAAGCAGTTAAAATACAAAGTAAACATATAAAGTATAAAAATAAAAATAGAAAGCTTACCTTAATAGAGCATAGTAAAAATGTTAAACAATTTGGGCAATGGAGAACAAAAGACTAGAAAGAATAGAAGAATGGAAATACTATAGATAAATTGCAATGCAGTAGGAAAATTTTTAAATAAATAGACTAAGGGCGTAAATATATATTAGATAGCCAAAAAAAATTTAACTATGATAAGAAGAGCAATATTATGATAAATAAATATATATTAAGAACAAAATAAAATATCGAAATATAAAGCAAACTAGTAGATAGTTGAGATAATCATAATAATTGAAATGTAGTTAACAGTGGCTAATAAGAATTTGAAAAAATCAAGGAAGGAGAAATTAACTAAAATAAAACGTGAAGAATAGAATGATTAAAATCGCAAACTAAACTAATATTATATATTACGAGATAAAAGTGAAGTAACAATTTGGGAGAAGACTGTTGGATAAAAATCTGAAAAATATATGAGTGTTAAATTTTGTTAACAAAAGTATAAACAATCTAATATAAGTATAATAGTAAAAATTATAATGATGTGTATAAAAACAATATCATAAAATTTTTATTTATAAAAGTTACATAATAATTTTATAGAATAATGATTAGCATGTATTAAATATTTATAAGTTGTCAGGTATAGCACGAAAATCAACCTATAATATTTTATAAGTAAATATGTGTAAGGAAATATGATAAAACAAGCTATACTATAATATGGAAATTATAAGTAATTGGAGTGATAAAACAAAATATAATAGTAGTAAAAGTAATAATATATTATTGAAATAAGATATAATATTAATTGTACAGAAACGAAATAAAAGTAGTAAATAAAAGTATAAATAATAAAAGTTATATTATGAGTAGCAAACAAATAGAAGATAACTTAAAAATACAAAAGTATTAATTTATGCAAAGATAAAGTATAAAAAAAATAATATTAGGATAGAAAAATAGTTAATAGTAATTAGTAATATATATTGAAAAATAAAATAAAATAATAATAACACATATATGATAGATAGAAGCAAATATAAATAATAAGGTAATTAATTAAATGTGTATATAAGTAGAAATGTATTATAAATAATAAAGTTGAATTAGCAGAGGATAAGTTGTAAACCATTATAAAATGGAATAAACTAGTACAGAGGATAAGTTGTAAACCATTATAAAATGGAATAAACTAGTACAAAAGAATGGAATAGTGGTAAGTAATATATATAAAATATATAGAATTAAAAGTGGGGCTTAGTAAAGTAGAAAATCACCTTTGTTGTGGCTTCGCCTTATTGGTGTCCAGCTGCAGGCTTGCCTCCTTGACATCAGGTTGCAGATTTGCCTCCACAATATCCGGTTGCAGGTTGCATTCTGGACATTCGGTTGCTGATTTTGCCTCACCAACTTCCAATTGCAGGTTTGCCTCCATTGACGTCTAGTTGCAAATTTGCCCTCTCGACATCCGATTGCACCAAAATGGTGAATAAAATGATGTAATCTTCCATATGTACTTGGATATTGAATGCTTAATTAAGTATGATGTTAAGTTTTGAGATTAGTGATATAGAAATAGAAGTAAAAATAGGAAAATAATAAAATAAAGTAATAAAATCAATAAGTGGATATTAATAGTGAAGAGTAAATATAAAAAAAAAAGTAGTAAATAATAAGTAATAACCATGGAATTAAATATAAGCTGTAAAAACAAAATAGTAAAAAAAAGAAAAATTTATAATGTGTAGAAGTATATTATATTTATATAATTAAAAATATTAAAATAATGTTAAAATATCTATTGAAATAAATAAGACAATATAAAAGAAAAAGATTTATCGTATCATAAAATAAAAGCACATATAAAATGAATGTAAAAAAGCAAAAAATGAAAATTTTAAAATATAATAGAAATAATAATGAAATAAAATAATAATCGCAATAATAATTTAATAAATAGTAATTTAAAACTTAATAAAATACGTAAAGATAATAGAAAAATTAAATGAGTAACGTAAAAGCACATAAAAGTAAGAAGGAAAAAACATTAAGAAGAAAAAATGAATAAGATAAAACAAAAAGATTAAGACTAAGGAATGAAGATAAAATAATAAATATCGAAGTGAATTAATAGTAATAGAAAAGAATTCTTTGAAAAAGTATTAGGCGTTAAAGATGAAAAGTAGTACAAAGAAAAATAGACGAAGAAAATAAAAGAGGGAAGTTAGTCTACGTATAATGTATCATGAATATAGGTTCAAATCAATCATAACACTCCTATACAAAAGGAAAAATACTCGCATACAATATCACATCAATGTGTACGAGGAGAGTTTTATGAATGCAAGTTCAATAACCATAACATTCATGGCTCCAAACTGACACTCACATCTAATGTCCACTCTAATTTTATTTTCCTTATAATTTTTGTACTACTTATTAAAGTCGGCTCTGATACCACTCTGTAACGCCCCGAATCCCAAATACAGGTAATTCATAGCACAATCAGGATCTTTACTTCAATTTCGTACAAAATTACAAGCAATTTAAAACTTTTTTATTACAGTGTTATTATTTACAATGCATAGCGGAAATTCATATGAAAGATATACAATTTATAACATGCTGTATCTTCAATCATGCAACATACATTAGCATCAAACTCATCTCCACATCGCTCGCTAATTCGAGTCCTGCACTTGAAAATCGCGGGCACGTCAGTTGCATACAACTGACGTAATGCTATAATACAACGATTTCTCAATGTAGCAAACACAAACATGAATGCAAAAAAATTGAAAAGTGTCTATCCTAATTATATCAGTGTATGATATGAATCTAATGACTAATGCAGACATTTATACTTACAATAAAACTATAATGCGCACTTGTTCGGTTCTATGCATTCCATGCTACATAGGTCCAAGGACAAGCCCTTAACTTACTCCTCATTATAGGGTTCAATTCCTCCATATGCAAAAACTTACATCCATGACTAACATAAGATTTAGACATTCTGTGAGTATCTAGCTCACGTCCTAATAATTTTGGAGATTAATCCCACACCGCAGATGAGTAGGAGACACTTCCATTTGCATCCTGTTAATTTTGGAGATTAATCTCACACCGCAAGCCATGGCACCTCAACACACACAAAACATCCCACGAGCATCGCCTCGATCCCGATATTCCGGAGATCAATCCCACACCACAAATAAGCTTGAGACACTTCCATTCGCATCTCGATAATTTCGATGACCATCTCACACCGCAGACCAGCTGAGGCCCTTTTACTCATGTTTGCCCTTACTTCATCACATCTCCAACTAGTGCCTGTCCTTAAGTTCAAACATAGATAACCATAGTCTCCTAGAGCTAGCTCACCCTATTGAACTTAACTCAAACAACCAAGAACTCTAGCTGATGCTGGCTAAATTCCATAACCAAACCAATCAGAAACACTAATGACACTAGCTACTTTTCAAAATCAAACATCTTAACTGCCGGTAACTAGGGTCCTACTCAGCCCCTAGAACACACACAGTGTAAAATTCATTTACTTTTCAGGTTATCCATAACATCTTTCTTAGAATTTCTCATTCATTACAATTCATTTGATTCTTTTATTCATTCTCTTTAAATTCATCAATCGCAAAACAATTAAATAATTTCTGTTTCCTTTATAACAATAATTTAATAACATTTCAACTTGATGAAACCCTTGCAAATATCATACGTCTAAGTTTTCAAATTCCACATTTAATTATCTCTTAATTCATCATCTAACACAATTTACATAAATTTCAAATTTAAACTCGTTTTCATATGATATAAAAATCTAGAATAAATCTAGATTAAAACCATCATATTTCACTCTTTTAATCAAACTTAGTTTAATTTTTAAATGAAATAGTTCCAAAAAGTTACTTTTTAAAGAACTGGTGTACAACGTAATTTGTCTACAAATTAAATCTTGAATTAATATGTATAATCTTAGCAAAAGTATTTCATTAATACTCTATATTAATCATACTCTTTTCTTCTCAAAGAAAATAGTTTTAAAAGATATAAAATAAAAAAAATCAAAATTCTCCCCCATAAGGAATCGAACCAGTGAGTGCGCCCCTACTCTAAACCACTTCCAACAACCGAAAGTTAAAGTCACTGTTGATGTAAAATTTCTCCATCATAATTCCTCTTATGTCTCTGCCTACTGTTTTAATGAGTTAATTTTTTTTCGGGGCGACATAAAATTTTAAAAGAAAACAGAGTCGGAAGACTCCAAACCTGTACCCTATACAGGGCGCCCAAATAACCACGCACTAGCCAGTAAGTTCACCCCTATACATTGTCAGCTTCTCACAAATTATCAATAAGAACCCCCTATTAGAAAAAAATTATCAATCTGCACTCGAGTGGAATCGAACCCGCAAGTGCCCAAGCTAGCATGCTCTAACTGGACTACCAAGTCTTACTCACTGCCCAGAAGCCTCTCAAAAAATGAATTAAGTTTTACTGCTCCATAACAAGTTTCATTATTCTAACATTCATGATGCATACCGATCTAAATTTGTACAATTTGAGTTCTAAGTTTTAATTACATTATAGAGAATGAAAAATTTAACATCCATAATATCTTCAATTACCTCATACAATTTACCCCCTATTCCAAATTTAACATGATGCATCAACACAATTTATTCATATCATTACAAGCAACCAATTCTACAATTGCACCTCATGCAATTTACCAAAATCATGTGTATATTTCTATTTAAAATTTGGCTAGCAAAACTTGACATTATCACATTAATAATTTAACTAAATTTTAGCAACTCAACACATGATAATCAAATTTTCATTTCTACAATCTCACATAACTTAATTAAATTAATATGCATTTGATTTTAAGATTAATTCACAACTTAATAGAAATTAAAATTTGCACATAACATGACTTCTAATCATAGTATTCTTCCTACAAAAATAATTAGAGACTAAGAAAACACTCACCGCTTTGATGAATTTTCCAATAGAAACTCCTAGTGGAAAACTCCAATTCTCCTCCTCAAAGTCCGAGCTCCAAGGTAAGCAACAACAAAAATTTGAAAATGCACATATGAAAAAAAAAGTTTTCTTTTCTTAATTATGGCCGGAATGGACTTTTATAAAGGTGGGAGGAAGTGGGGAGTATGATAACTACCCATAATCCTAATTACTCTCCACTAAACCACTAAATCAAACATTTTCCACTCATGCAGTTGGCTGGCTATTTGTAGGTGAGAAGCACGTGCACATGCTTTCTATGTGTTTGTGTGTGCACATAAAATACACACCAATTATTACAAATTTTAATTACTATGATTATATATATTACCCAATCTATCATGAATTTAAACTAAGCTAGTTTTATTAAAACTAGACTATACACTTATACTTTGTACATTGAAGAAAAATATTTACATAACTATTTTTTTTTACAATCGACACGTGCATTGTAAACTCGTGCATTGCACGTATTAATAAAATATATTTGAGTTGAAATTTAAATAGAAGAAAAAAAATAAATTCTAATACATAATTGAATTCGAGAGAACGAAAAATATCCATAGCAACTGAAATAAAAAAATACGTAAAAACATTTATATTAATAATGATACAGATATTGTACGTAACGGTACAAAATATATGTGCGTAACACACGTGGAGCAAAATTGTCATAATTCAATTTTGCGGGTGTTACAGTTCATGGTCAAACTCCCCACTTCCTCCTTTATAAAAATCCATCTGGCCATAATTAGGAAAAGAAAACTTTTTTTTCATTTGTGCATTTTCAAATCTTTGTTGTTGCTTACCTTGGAGCTCGAATTTTGAGGAGGAGAATTGGAGTTTTGCACAAGGAGTTTCTATTGGAAAAATCATTAAGGAGATGGGTGTTTCCTTAGTCTATAATTATTTTTGTAGGAAGAATATTTTGATTAGAAGTCATGTTATGTGCAAATTTTAATTTCTTTTATGTTGTGAATTAATCTTAAATCAAATGTTTGTTAATTTAATTAAATTATATGAGATTGTAGAAAAGAAAATTTGATTGTCATGGTTTGAGTTGCTAAAATTTAGTTAAATTATTAATGTGATAATGTCATATTTTGCTAGCCAAATTTTAAATAGAATGATACACATGATTTTGGTAAATTGTATGAGGTGCAATTGTAGAATTGTTTGCTTGTAATTATATGAATAAATTGTGTTGATGCATCATATTAAATTTGGAATAGGGGGTAAATTGTATGAGGTAATTGTAGATATTATGGATGTTAAATTTTTCATTCTCTGTAATGTGATTAAAATTTAGAACTCAAAAGGTAAAAATTAGATTGGTATGCATCATGAATGTTAGAATAACTTGTTATGGAGCAGTAAAGCTTAATTCATTTTTCGAGAGGCTTTTAGGTAGTGAGTGAGACTTGGGAGTCTGGTTAGAGCATGCTAGCTTGGGTTGCGGGTTCGATTCCACTCGAATGCAGATTGATAATTTTTTTGTAATAGGGGGTTCTTATGGATAATTTGTGAGCAGCTAACAGTGTAAAGGGGTGAACTTACTGGCTAGCGCGTGGTTATTTGGGCACCCTGTATAGGGTACATGTTACGAGTTCGAGTCTTGTGACTCTGTTTTCTTTTAAAATTTTATTTAACTCATTAAAACAGTAGGCAGAGACATAAGAGAAATTTTGATGGAGGATTTTTACACCTACAGTGACTTGGACTTTCAGTTGTTAGGTGTGGTTTGGAGTGGGAGCGAATTTTGATTTTTTTTTTTTATTTTATATCTCTTAAAACTATTTTCTTTGAGGAGAAAAGAGTAGTAAAGAAATATTTTTGCTAGGATTATATATATTAATTCTAGATTTAATTTGTAGACAAATTACGTTGTACACTAGTTACTTCAAATAGTAATTTTTTGGAACTATTTTGTTTTAAAATTAAATTAAGTTTGATTAAAAAACATGAAATATGATGGTTTTAATCTTTATATCATATGAAAATGAGTTTAAATTTGAAATTTATGTAAATAGTATTAGATGACGAATTAAGAGATAATTAAATGAGGAATTTGAAAAATTAGAAGTATGATATTTGCAAGGGTTTTATCAAGTTGAAATGTTATTGAATTGTTGTTATCAAGATAATAGAAATTATTTACTTGTTTTGAGATTGATGAATTTAAAGAGAATGAACAAAAGAATCAAATAAATTATAATGAATGAGAAATTCTAAGAAAGAGGTTACGGAGAACCTGGAAAGTAAATGAATTTTACAATGTGTGAGCTCTAGAGGCTGAGCAGGACCCTAGTTACTGGCAGTTGAGGTGTTTGATTTTGGAAAGTACCAGTGTCGACTAGTGTTACTGATTAGTTTGGTTTTGAAATTTAGCCAGCTTCGGCTAGAGTTCCTGGTTGTTTAAGTTAAGTCTGGTATGGTGAGCTAGCTCTAGGAGACTATGGTTATCTATGTTTGAATTTAAGGACAGACACTATTTGGAGATGTGATGAAGTATGGACAAACATAAGTATGAGAGACTCAGCTGGTCTGCAGTGTGAGATGATCCGAGGAATTTTCAAGATGCGAATGGAAGTATCTCTGCCGTGTGGGATTGATCTCCGGAATTATCGGGATCGAGGCAACGCTCATGGGATGTTTGTGTGTGTTGAGACGTCATGGCTTGCGGTGTGAGATTAATCTCCAAAATTATCAAGATGCGAATGGAAGTGTCTCATACTCATCTACTGTGTGGGATTAATCTCTGGAATTATCACGGCATAGGCTAGATACTCACAGAATATCTAAATCTTATGTTAGTCACAGATGTAAGTTTTTGCATGAGGGATTGAATTCACCCTATAATGAGGAGTACGTTAAGGGCTTGCCCTCTGACCTATGTAGTATGGGATGCATAGAATCTGAATAAGTGTGCATTAGAGTTGCATTGTAAGTATAAGTATCTGCATTCATCATTAGATTCATATCATACACTGACAAAATTAGAATAGACACTTTTCATTTTTTTGCATTCAAGTTTGTGTTTGCTTCATTGGGGAATCTATGTATTATAGCATTGCATCGGTTGTATGCAACTTACATGCTCGTAGTTTTCAAGTGCAGGACTCGGATTAGCGAGCAACGTAGAGATGAGTTTGATGCCGATGGATGTTGCACGATTGAAGATACTGGATGTTATAAATTGTATTTCTTTCATATGAATTTTCGTTGTGCATTGTAAATAATAACATTGCAATGAAAAAAGTTTTAAATTCCTTGTAATTTTGTACAAAATTGAAGTAAAGATCCTGGTTGTGCTACGAATTACATATATTTGGGAATCGAGGCGTTACATGAACATATTGCATTTCTTCTTAACAAAATTAGAGGTTTGGGAAGACAAGAGTTCCACCGTAGGGATGGCCCTAGAGTCGGTTCATAAATGTAACCCCCTTAGCTAGTATTAATGACTAGCAGCCTCTTCTGGAATGTTAGGAGCCTAGGGGGGAGGGGTAAGAAAGAGATGGTTAGGGACGTTATCAACATTTCCAAAGTTAATGGGTGAGGCTGCAAGATACCAAACTTGGGTCTAGTTTAAGACTTAAGCGTATTGGGGCAGCAAGATTTAGGACTGGAGATTCAACCCCTGATGGTGGAGGGCTTACGGTGGGTTTTAACCACAGCTACTGAATTGTATTGATGAGTTCCATAGGGAACTTTTAGTTTCAATCCTTCTTAAAAATAGAGTGGTAACTGGTCCCAAGTGGTTATGTAACACCCCATATTTTTATTTTAATTAAAAATACATTTTTTTCAATTTTTGCACGTATGATGCACGTGTCAATTTTTCCATCTTTATTTCTTACTCTCATTTATTATTTTAGCATGCATAATCTTTATTTAGTCTTTTATTAAACCCACGGACCTAAAGAGAGATTCTAGCCCATTATGAGAGCCCACTAGAATAATTAATTAAATGATTAAAAAGAAAGCCCATGGGACAAGCCCATTAATTAAATCCTATTTTAAAGTTGTGCATGGACTCACACATGACATGTAACAACTTTTAATACACATTTTGGAACTATAGAAGTTGTATTAAATATTGTGTATGTGTGTGCATAGTGCACAACACGTGCACGTGTGAAGGTGAAGGGGCTAGGGGGTTGGCCGGATTTGATCATGAAGGGTTGGGAGTTTGATTTTTTAATGAGGTGGAGACATGAAGAGCTGGGAGTTATGGGACTTAGGATTATGAAGAGATAGAGAGTTAAGTAGTAATTTATTAGGTAGATAATTTTGCACTTTAAACCCTCACCTTGTCCTATAAATACACCCAAATTTCCTTCTCATTTTACACCTAAACTAAAAAAAAATAAAGAAAGGAAAAAGAAAGAGAGAAAGAAAGTACCATTGTGCATTGGAGAGCTCTTACTAGGAGGAGAAGGAGCTAGGAGGTGCTAGTTGGAGCTAGGAGCTAGAAGTTGTCTCTTCATCTTGGATATTTCATTCTTCACAAGAGGTGGGTGATCTCTTACTTCCTACTGTACATAATGCATGCTAAAAGTTATAAATGAGTAGTATAAATTGAATTTGATGTGAAATATGTAGACAAAATCGATGCTAATGTAGTATGCCATGATTGAAAGTAATCTTGTTGAGATTAAGTAAATAATTGCCACCATGTTAATTAGAAAGAAGAATTTTAACAAAAGAATTAATACTATGAATCATGTTAGTATGCTTGTAAATTTGTACATGTCGAATATATGATTTGTACGAAAATTGGTTGAAGAATGTTATATCCAATATATGCTTTAGTTTCATGATAATTAGAAAGAAGAAAGAAAGAAAAACAAATTTAGTTATTGCCATGAAATGTGTCGACTTATGTATATTGCCATGTTATATTGAAAATATAATTTTTTGCATAAAAGAGTTTCTTTTGAGATCCTCAAGATTGAGAGGCATGTTTGAGTTTTATTATAAAATTTTAATTAGTATAATTGATTACATAAACTAGTTTTAATGAAGATAATTCTTAAATTCAAGTTTTGAGAAAAATACAAATCTATATGTAAAATGGAAAGAGGAACTATTTAAAAATAAAAATATATTTTTTAAAATGAATTTGAAATTAGTTGGTTGCTATTTTAAAAGTCAAAAGAAAATTTTATTTCAATATCCTAAAAGATTGGATCATTTGGATAAACGAGTTTTGTGAAAAAGAACCAATTTCAGAATAGTATGAACAAAATTATATCAATACAACTCCTAATCAATAATCACACTTGGACTTACTGGTTAGCCAGTGCACCACAGAACACTACTTGTAAGAGATCTTGGGTTCGAAACTTGATAGTCACATTTTATTTTGATTTACTTAATTAAAATCCGAACCTGTACTTTGAGTATAAGGGGGTTTTGTTGCGGTTTATTGACACAAAGTCCAAATGGACTTAGTGGCTAGCATGTTTGGGCTTTGGCGCTTGCTGTTGGTTTCGGCTGATCATTGGTTCGAAACCTGAAGCCACCATTTGAATTTTTGGGGTTTTTGTTTATATACTTGAGATTTTTAATGAAAAAAAAGTTGAGAATAAAATTCTATTATTCATATAAAATAAAATAGAAATTATTAGAGATAGTTATAAAATTTTCTTGTATACTTTAAGAAAGTAAAAGGGGGGAATTGAGTTAGTAAATGAGTTTTTGACTCCAAAAGTATTATTTGAGTACATGACCCTTATTTTTGAAAAGAAGAGAAAAATATGTAACAAGTTATGAGATTCTCTTGTTGGAAACAAACACTTATGTTGAGTGAGAAATACTTGATGTGAATTGAGATATGAATTGCATAAATTGCTAATGAAATTTATAGTGATGAATCTTTTGTTCATGAAAGGAATTGTTGTTCTATTTTGAGTTGTAAATGACTAAGTGAATCATGAATAAGTGCTAAAATAAGACATTGATCTACTTATGAATAAGTTGAAGATAAGAATACTTTTGAGTTAAGACATTATTAATGAAGGGTATGAGTAGCTATGAATTCTTGTACATGAAAAGTTGTGATTTAGAGTTAGTGAGACCTCGGGTACCGGCACTATTGAATTAAAAGAATTGAATTATATTTTTGAGATTTGCCATTGAGCAATCTCGGTAATTGTGATTAAGACCGGTAGGGGGTAAGACTAACTCTAGGTATGATAATTGATTCATGTCTTGATCTTAAGAATAAGGCACTAAGAGAAGATGTAGTAAAACCTAGGCAAACGTAAGTGGGGCACTCTATACAGTCGGCCGGTGGATTTGCTGCGGCGGTTCACCGGGACTATAGATCCAGTCGGGCGGTGTACTCCGGGACTGTGGTTGTCTCGTAGGAGACGAGCTTATAATTTAAATCTGGGACTATGCATAGTCGGGCAGATAGTTTGCCGTATTCCAAAGTATATACGTATACCGGGGCTAGAAGGGCACTTACGGGAGGTTCGCATGACGAGGAGTCTTTATAACAGTCGGGCAGGGGATTAGATGCGGCGGTTCTCTGGGACTGGGATCCATACTCGTGGAACGTCTCAATTTTGTTTTATTACTGGGTAGTTTGTCATGGCGAGGGATCGAACCCTTTATCGTGGAGTACATAGGTGCTTGCCCTCGGACCTATGTAGAATGGGATGCATAGAATCCGAACAATTATGCATTAGTGTCATCTTAGTATAAAATATCTGCATTAGGCATTAAGGCATCGCATACACTTACCTGTTTAGTATAGTCATATTTAACACTTTATTTGCATTCAAATTTTGTGGTTTGTTAAAGTATTGAGATCGTTATATGTACGGCATAGAGGGGATGGCCGAGTATAACTTTTTCGTCAGTTGTAAGTAACTAACGTGCCCACAGCTTATTATGCAGGAATTGGATTTCTCATGAAGAAGTAAAGTTGATATGATGCTGTTACATGTTAAAGATGTTGTAAGTTGTATATTATTTTCATTGTTGTAATTCATTTTATTTTCCGCTGTGTACAAAATTGTAAAGAACTCTGATGTCTGATGAAAAGTTTAAATTTCCTTATAAAATTGAACGAAGTGAAGTGTAAAGATCCTGTGGAATCTCGAATTCAGTCTTATTTGGAATTCGGGGCGTTACAGGTTATGGTAGTTTATGGCCCAAATCTAGCATGTGTTAGAAGCAAGTTTTGGGAAGAACTCCGTTCAGTGCAAAATTGGTGGCAAAACCCCTGGCTGATCAGGGGAGATTTAAATTTCACAAGATTTGTTAACGAACAATGTGTTTGTGGATCTAGTGATGCAGACATGAAGGAGTTTAACAATGTCATCGTGTATCTTGATCTTGTTGACATTCCTATCAACAATAGATTTTTCACTTGGTTGAACATGTATGCATCACCTATCCTGGCGAACCTGGATATGATTCTTGTTTCGTCAGACTGGAAAGTCAAATTCCCACTTGCAAGTGCCCGATCTCTCCCATAACCAACCTCAGACCTCATACTCATTGTGCTTACAATAGGGGTTGAATCGGATTCTAGGAACCTAAGAAATTCATGTTTCAAAAAGCTTGGCCTGAGATCCAGGACTTCCACCACATGGTGTGGGAGATCTGGGCTTTCCCAACTGGAAGTTCAGAAGCTGCAGCTATATGTATAGATAAATTTTGACGTCTTAGAACCAAACTCCGTAAGTGGAACCGATCCAGGTTTGCATATGTCTGGCATTCTAAGATACACTATTAGAGGCAATTGATGAATTCTAACGAATAAAGATATCAGGGATCTCACGCAAGAGGAACAAAATCAATAGCTAGGTCTAAGTGATGACATAGCTAAGCTCTATAATCTTGAAGAACTCAAGTGGCAACAACGGTCTAGGATCACTTGGTTAAAAGAAGGTGATGCGAACACGGCTTTCTTTCCTTGGGTACCAAATGAACGCTGAAGAAATAATATCATTCAATCAGTGGACTTTAGAGGAGGGTGTCATTCAGGATGTGGAAGAGATCCGATCAACCTTCCAAGATCACTATCAGACCCTTTTTGGGTCCAAATTAGATTTTAGAGTACTGGTTATATAGGATTTCTAGCAAGGTTATAACAACTTCCAATGTTCGAGGAGCTTGAGGAAACTTTCTCGGAGCCTGAAGTTAAGGATATGGTCTCCTAGATGGGAAGTGAAAGGCCCCGGGTTGGGATGGGTGTCCAATGCTATTTTATCAAACCTTCTGGGAGGAAATCAAAAATGATCTTTTAGCAATTCTTACATAATTTTATGACCATTGAATTAATTTGGGCTGTCTTGACCATGCTAAGATAGTCCTTATTCCAAAGAAAGAGGACCCACTCGATGGGAGACTATCGCCATATTAGCATCCTTAATTGTTCGACCAAGATCATCACCAAGATCCTAGCCAACAGAATGGGAAGGGTGATGGATAAGCTTGTGAGTAAGGAGGGAACAAGTTTCTTTAGAGGTAGGTGTATCCTAGACTATGTGTCAAAGCAAAGAAACCATTCATTAATGTCATGCAATCAACACAAACAACTACTTGTGCAAGATGGATTTCGAGAAGGCCTACAATTACGTCGAATGGTATTGTGAGGCAAAAGGTGGATTAGATAGATACGTCAATGTCTGTCTATTAGAAAAACATCTATCATGCTCAATGGGTTAACTAGTAGACTGTTATCTTGCAGACTGGGTCTAAGACCAAGACATCCTTTATCTCTTCTCTTATTCACGAATGTAGCCGACGTCCTCAAAAACATGATTGACAATTTGTAGGGAGGATGGGAGAATCTGCCTTATGGGTAGTGGCAGAAAAAGACAAGGATGCACGATTCTCTAGTTTGTTGATGATATACTATTGTTCGAAAACAAGGATTCGGCATAGACCAATATGTTTAAAGGAGTTATGTACTACTTTGGGGCATGGTCGGAACTATAGGTTAACTTCCACAAGAGTGCACTCATTCCTATTGCCATGTCTGATGAAGATGCCCATAATCATGCTACCCTTCTAAACTGCAAAGTGGTCAAATTCCTTATCAAATATCTTGGGCTACCTCTGCGGCTAGGGAAATTGTAGAAAACTGATTGGTTATCCATTATCGATCGAGTGGAGGCTAGGCTTTTGAGGTGGACTATCTCCAGGATGCAGAGTGGTCCTGATTAACGCGGTGCTTTCTAACCTTCCCACATATTGTATATCATTCTATCAAATGCCACGCTGGGTCAATTAGATGATCGATAGAATTTGTAAGCGTCTTCTTTCGAAAGGGGTTGAGAACAATTGTAGGGGTTATCACTTGGTGAAATGGGAGAGGGCATGCATGCAGAAAGCTTATGGGGGCCTAGGAATCATACTTGATCGAAGAAGTCTACTTTCAAGTACCGAAGAACTCCTCCTTTACATCTTCCAATCAAAAGTAAAGTGCCTCATTGGGCCAGACCAATATGCATGTGGTCCAGAGCAAAATGGGAAGTTCTCAGTGTGCTTCTTCTACAACCATGTTCACTTTCAAAGTTGTTTTCCGCCATGGTCAACAGTCATCTGGAAAGACAAAGCTCCCCTCAAGGTGAGGGTCTTTTGTGGTTAGTCATAAACAACCCCAAAAGAAGCATAGTTCATAGTCATTGTCGCGATGACATGGGTTTTATGGTTAGAAAGGAATAATTTTTAATTTCGTGGAATAAGTAACAATATTTCTGGTAATCTTACTCATATCATGTATTTTATTTATTTTTGGACTATTACTACAGCTACATATCCAAGGGGACGGATTGCACGAGCCTTCTAGGTGGAGGAGCATGTTTATGAGGGGATAAAGATCGGGCCAACCCTAGACTAGGTCCCTACCCTATGGGTTTATTGGAGGGATTTTTTATTTCAAGTAGCTTGTTGTTTATGGCTTGTTGACATTGCTTTACAATTGATCCCACCCCCCTAGGGATGTTGGAGATTATTATGTTTCATTTTCTGCTTGTCATAGTAGTTGTACTTTTGCCCAAGTTCCTAGATATGTTTCTTTACTCTCTTATTAATGAAACAGAGTGGCTATATCCCACATTTTTCTTTTTAAAAAAGTAAAAAATATCTATGCCCACAACACATCCATAAAGCTTAAAACAAAAACAAAAACAAAAAAAAGTTTGGGCATGAAGTAGAGCATAGGATGTTAGTATTATGTCTTGTATACTTGTTATTCAGTTAGAAGAAGAGACGACGAAGCACAGAGCTCGAAGCGTCAAAGAGAGGAGAAGTAGAAAATAGGGAAGCAACAACAGCAGCAACAGAGGCTGGTACATTTGACTGTGCGGTCGAATGTACACCCCTCGGGTCTGGGCACTAGTGAGGTGTGGTCAACCGATCGCAGTTGCAGCAACGTTTTGGGCATAGGTCTTGGTGATCGTTTCAACCCATTCTTCAACTCCTAGTCAGATCGTACGGCTCATGTTCAGTTACTTCTTCTACAGAATATATCGGACGACTAAGATATTAAGACTAACCTAGGGTTCTCTCTATTCTTCTTCTATTTATTGTAATAGCTTCCAATATGAGAGGTGAAGTACTTCATTGATTATTTTCTCCATTGCAAAAAGAGGCTTGAGAAATAGTTCTTGGTGAGTGAGTTTGATTCCTTGTATTTAGTGAATTTGTAACTCTTTGTAATCTCTTTTAGTTGAATAATATAAATCCCTATATTTTCCTCCAGATTAAGCAAAAGCTAACCGGGATAAATCCTCATGTATTTGTGTTGGATTGGTGGATCTATTTGTTTGGTTGTTCAATTGATTTGTCTCATCTACCTTGACATTCTCATTGCTCTAATCTATTCTGCTGTGCCACCAACAAGGTGGTATCAGAGCTTCAGGTTGCCGAGTCCTTTGGGGAAGATGACATATCACGATCTTTTGAAGATCAAGCAGTTCGATGGAAGATCAACCTCAATCCCTTAAAGGGAGACATGTATGATGTCTTAGTTCAAGAATGTCTACAGTTAGCCGTCAAGAAAAAAGAAAAGTCATCTGATATGAAGGAGGATGTTTGGGATGATATTTGTGAAAGAGTCGTAAGTCTAATCCGACTATCATTGGCGGACGAGCTCAAGTGCAAATTTCTTGAAGAAATTAGCACGATGAGTTTGTGAAAAAAACTCATAGCTGGATACTCTCGTGCGTCATTATTAGATTGAAAGCATTGGAAGAGAAATTTATTTCGTTTATCATTTAAGGATGGTACCGATCTTCAAGATCACATCACAGAGTTCAACCAAGTGTTATCTGAACTCATAGCGATAAACGCGGATGTAAGTGAAGAAGATAAAGTTTTCAACTTGATATATTCATTGCCGGATTCGTACGATCATTTGATCACTACCATGCTACATGGTAAATCTGCCAAGGAGAGTATTACAGTAGATGGTGTAATCAAAGCATTAATAGAAAATCAACATATGAAGGAAACATACAAATTATTGTCTACTCCCATAAGTTGTCTAGCAGTGGATGGTCCTTCAATTGGAAATCAAAGTGCATTGCAAAAGGATTCGATCCGTTGCTGATATTGCAAGGGGTCATGGCATATCAAGAAAGACTGTTGAAAATTGTAGAAGCAAGAGAACACCAAGGATGACAATTCTACCGCAAATGTGGCTTACCCTTCTAAATCAGGTGATTTGTGTCTTCTTGTTTCAAATTCTTTAGAAGTGGATTCTAGTTGGTTTCTTGACTCAGAGAGTTCTACTCATATTTGCTCCAAGAATGAGTTATTTTCTACTTATAAGTCCACTACAGTGCGTTGTGTGAGAACGGGAACTGAAGATATTTGTATTGTAATGGGTGAGGGGACAGTGGAGTTGAAGATGTCAGGTGTGAACATATACACTCTAAGGAAAATGGGTGAAGGGACAGTTGAGTTAAAGATGTCAGGTGTGAACATGTACACTCTAAGGGAAGTCTTGCATATTCCTTTGCTGAAACAGAATCTTATTTTCTTGCGAACTCTTGAAGCACACAGTTGTAGGTACACAGCTCGAGGTGGAGTTCTGTCTGTTTTCATGGTCATCATAAGGTGATTAGAGGTATAAGCGTTGTTGGGTCAAGCCAACGCAATCTCTAGAAACTTTAGGGGATCCGAAATACTTGCGCAGGTGTTGCTTCTTTTCCTGATATTCCGCAAGTTCATCTAGTCTGCCGCAACTAGCATCATGGAAGAGAGATCACAACGTTCGAATATCGTCGAGAGGTGGAGAGTACCTCAGGGTAGATGGAGTTTGTGTGGAGGTTGGCAACTCCGTGTTACCGCCTACTAAGGTGTGTCCTTGAGGAGGTATACTGATCGGTGAGATTGTGTAGAAGATTTGATCAATTAGATAAAGAAACTATTGTTCCAAGTATGTTCGCAAGTGGAGTTTAGTAGAGTTTAGAGATGATGAATCTGATAGCACTTGTATGCAATCTATGGTGGAGGTTGTTAGGATTATGTCTTGTATACCCGTTGTTCAGTTAAAAGAAGAGACGACGAAGCACGGAGGTCGAAGCGTCGAAGAGATGAGAAGTAGGAAACAGAGAAGCAACAACAACAGCAACAAAGGTTGGTACAGTCGACTGTGCGGTCGACTGTACACCCCTCGGGTCTGGGCACAAGTGAGGTGCGGTCGATTGCACTTAGGCATAGTTGACCGACCACAGCTACAGCAACATTTTGGGCCTAGGTCTTGGTAATCATTTTAGCCCACTCTTAGCAACATTTTGGGCCTAGGTCTTGGTAATCGTTTCAGCCCATTCTTCAACTCCAAGTCAGATCGTACGACTCATGTTTAGTTACTTCTTCTACAAGATATATCGGACGACTGAGATATCAAGACTAACATAAGGTTCTCCTTATTCTTCTTCTATTTATTGTAATAGCCTCCAATATAAGAGGTGAAGTACTTTATTGATTATATTATCCAATGCAAAAAAGGCTTGAGAGATAGTTCTTGGTGAGTGAGTTTGATTTCTTGTATTGAGTGAATTTATAACTCCTTGTAATCTCTTCTACTTGAATATTATATCTCCCTATATTTTCCTCGAGATTAAGCGAAATCTAACCGGGATAAATCCTCGTGTATTTGTGTTGGATTGGTGGATCTATTTGTTTGATTGTTCAATTATCCGTCTCATCTACCTTATCATTCTCATTGCTCTATCATATTCTGCTGCGCAACCAGTGTTCGTCGACATCCCCCAAAATAGAAAAGGATTGAAAGGAAAAGCGAACAAAATCATTGCCCAAACGAATGGAAAGAAAACAATTAACAAAAAGAAAAAGAATGAAAAGAAAAAAGGAGGAAATAAAAGATAAAATCGAATACCAAACAAAAGAATATTACTTAAGGATCTATGGAAATTTTCATTTTTGAGATCCTTTTCTACACGCATTATAACTTCGGGAGTCTCTTTTCGAAGAAAAAAAAATGACTTAGATTCCATCTTTGATGTCAGAACTTGTGGGGCATTGTGAAGTAGGCCTTGTATTATGCCCATTCCAAATTTTTATGAGTAATGCTATAGCCACTACTTAGTTCACTACCAGATTCTTCACTACCTGATGTGGCAGTCTAGTTAGCAATGCCACATTAGCAGCTCACTTAAAATATATTATTCATTAATTAATTCTAAACATATCAATTAACTCTTCATCTTCCACTCCCACCCTTCCCCTTCCCCTTCCCCTTCCCCTTCCCATCTACAGTATCCTCTTCTCAACCCAAAATTCTGAGAAGTCAACTTCTTCCCGCTACCTCCTCCTGCAGCACCGTTGCTGCTGCCTCTCACCCGCTGCCCCCACGCGCCGCAGCGCTGTCGCCGCTGCCTCTCAATGGTGCAGATCTTCAATGGTGTGTTTTTGAAAGTGAACAAGGCAACCATGAACATGCTTCACAGGGACGAACCTTATGTTACATATGGGTATGAACACCCCCATTCTGATTCAACTTTTTTGATGTGTATTTGAAAGGCTATATTAAGGTACTTTGCCATGTATGCTACAGCTACCCTAATTTGAAGAGTGTCAAAGAGTTGATCTACAAGAGGGGATCACTTTCATTTGTTGAGTTTAATGTTCAGGCATCCAGGTCAGAGTTCAACCAGATCCTTGTCAAGAAGCCTTTTGGTGATGACTTGCCTTACTAGCACTGGATTCATTTTTGGGGATGAAGCTGTCACTTTGGACAAAAGCACAAAGAATCTGAAATCACTTTCATTTGTTAATTTTAATTTGTTTGTAGATTAAAATTTGTGACAAGTAATGGTGATGGTGATGACCGATGGTCATCAGGCAAAAATTGAAGAATTTCTTTTTAGATTGCATTTAGATTGCCATCGGTGCTGTTTTTAAAGTTTCTGAAAATGTTAAACTTTACAGTTTTGAACTGTCATGTTGAAAGCTTCAAACTCAATTGATAATTGATAATGCTAGATTTTGATTATAAACTCTATCAGCAGATTTACCATTGTGTTTGGCTTTTTCTTCATTGGTGAAGAATGTTCTAACTGGTTGCTGTTTTTTTACTTAACTGGTTGTTTTTTCTTCATTTGGCTTTTTATACTTTATCAGCAGATCTTCATTTGGCTTTTTAATTTCTCTGTGTTGAAAATGATGTACTAATGTGGAACTTCTTTTTATACTGGTTGCTGTTTTTATCAAATTTTGTTACATTTTAGTTATAACTGCATACGTTGTAACTAATGCAATGAGAGCACAAATTTGGTTGTGGACTGTTTGAAATTGTCTGAAGAGGTGCCCGATGTATTGGTTGGTTGACTGGTTGAGAAAATTTCAAATTCGATGTGGTACTTCAAAAACCTTAATAAGTGATTTGCAATCTTTTCAGAATATCTAGTTTGGTCCTGTTTGGCATTGCAGTTTCAGAATACGCATCCTTTATATTACAATAACATTGAGAAGGCCGGTTTGGTCATGTTTGGCATGCAGTATTTCTTAAAGGCCGGTTCATGAATACCTCGAAAATGCTGTTTAAAGTCTATATCTTCTTGATTTCCTTGCTACCGATCATTCTAGAAGTTATATCACCTGATTAAGATATGTTCCTGCGAAAATCTTGATTGGAGTTCTTCAGTATATTAGTTCACTGAGCAGGTATTAACAGACTATGCTGACGTCATATTTTTCCCATGTTCTTGTTCACCTGAGATGACTGTGGCAGAAAAATTTGTCGGAATAATAGAAATATGTCATATGAAAGTTGTCGTTCAATAGAC
The DNA here is from genome assembly GCA_017893485.1 of Hemerocallis citrina. Classification (NCBI taxonomy): domain Eukaryota; kingdom Viridiplantae; phylum Streptophyta; class Magnoliopsida; order Asparagales; family Asphodelaceae; genus Hemerocallis; species Hemerocallis citrina. The sequence continues at coordinate 21,881,289 of CM030366.1, forward strand.
TAAGGTTTCTATTGCAAGAAAAGTATCCCACATAGTTGGAAAGTATAAATAGATAACCTAGACCATAGAGAACTCATTTCATCGAATTTTATTGAAACGGCCTGCACCATAAACAATGTGGATTCTTATGCACCTAATAATGAGGATAGTTTTTCAGAAAGGAAGCTTTCTTGCTTGCTGCATCTCTGTTCATTGCTGACAGAACAATGTGCATTCAAATACAAAAATGAGAAATGAAGGATGACACACTAAAATTTAAATCCAAGCTGAACAACCAAATTCAATCCTGAAATTCATATCTCTCACATAATGTGGTAAATTGACTAACTACAAGCTAAAGGCACATATATCTTCAGTATATATCCTCAAATAAGCTTTACCTATGCTCTTATACAAATGAAACAATAATTCAGTGTTATTGCTTATCACTTAGGTGTTTGTTCTGGCAGCTACTTGAACTCAACAAATGTATACAATACAATTTCTGGAACATCAAATAGTTGTCACAAATTTTAATCTACAAACAAATTAAAATTAACAAATGAAAGTGATTTCAGATTCTTTGTGCTTTTGTCCAAAATGATAGCTTCATCCCCAAAAATGAATCCAGTACTAGTAAGGCAAGTCATCACCAAAAGGCTTCTTGACAAGGATCTGGTTGAACTCTGGCATGGATGCCTGAACGTTAAACTCAACAAATGAAAGTGATCCCCTCTTGTAGATCAACTCTTTGACACTCTTCAAATTAGGGTAGCTGTAACATACATGGCAATGTACCTTAATATAGCCTTTCAAATACACATATCAAAAAAGTTGAATCGGAATGGGGGTGTTCATACCCATATGTAACATAAGGTTCGACCCTGTGAAGCATGTTCATGGTTGCCTTGTTCACTTTCAAAAACACACCATTGAAGATCTGCTCCATTAAGAGGCAGCGGCGACGGCGTTGCGGCGCGTGGGGGCAGCGGGCGAGAGGCAGCGGCAACGGTGGAGGCAGCAGCGACGGCGCTGCGGAAGGAGGTAGCGGGAAGAAGCTGACTTCTCAGAATTTTGGATTGAGAAGAGGATACTGTAGAGGGGAAGGGGAAAGGGAAGGGGAAGGGTGGGAGTGGAAGATGAAGAGTTAATTGATATGTTTAGAATTAATTAATGAATAATATATTTTAAGTGAGCTGCTGATGTGGCATTGCTGACTAGACTGCCACATCAGGTAGTAAAGAATCTGGTAGTGAACTATGTAGTGGCTATAGCATTACCCAGTTTTTATATTTGCAAGCACCATTGAAAAATTCAGGACGTCTTGTGGGTTGGACGATTAACAGTAATCCTTTTTAGTTATCATTTCATAAAATTTATTAGGGATTAAACTCATCTCTAATCTCTAATCTCTAATCTCTAAACTCTAATATTATAATGGGACAGTTGGGTTATCATTTGTAGACAACCTACAAATTGTAGAAAATTCATTCAACCATCTAATCTCAATCATTCATTTTTAAGTGGGAGTTATATTAACCATTCATTTACTCAACTGTTGTTAGTTACCATAATACCCTCAAAAATCTAATTTATTTACGACATAATTATTTACAAAAGTGTCACTCATGTAAAATAAAAGTTTGTGCCAGTATGGATATTTTGTAAAGATTATGTAATGAGTAAATGGATATCTCAGATTCGAGGTCAAATTACATCTTATTATTTACTATGTAAAAAAATAATTAAAATGTGCATCGCACGTGTAAATTACTAGTGTCGCATAATTACCACTCTTATGGTTCGCTTCATTCAAGTACTTCTCAAAATTCATACAAAATCGATAGGATTTTATCCACACTCCTGCATGACTCGTTAAGACTACATATGTTACGAGCAGGTGCACTGCATGCATAAAAAAAATTAAAAAAAATAGGCCAACATATTGATTAGCTTTCACAATTAAATAAGCAATACCTTAAGCCCTTCATAAAAGTGTAAATTTCACTAAACTATGTCCATGTTTTATCAATTTGCAGATTACTATATCCATTTTTTTTTAGATGGGAGTATTCCATCTATATTTTTGTGTGGATCAGTGAACTCCGTCAATTTTAGGTATTAGACAATTATTTGGTTGTTTCATATTATATGAATGGTGCAAAATGATAATAGAGTGCGAGAACAGATTCATATTATATGATTAACCTGAATTCGGACAAGAGAGGTTTGTATAATGATAATTATCTAGCAGAGACTTCCTCTGCCTCCACCCTATGCGAGCGTGCGTGTGCTCCATGGAGACTTGAAGCATTCTCCACAAAATTCAGGCAAACACACAAAATTCAGGCAAAGCCTCGGTACAGATGTTCCAACTATGATGTAAATCATCCTAGGGAGGAATAGAGTAATTGTGTGGAAATTTAAATTTTAAATGAAATTGCAAAATAAATACAAAGAGTTAGAGAAAGCAAACACCGCAAGTAGGCAAGACACAGGTCACACAGCGATATAACGTGGATCGACCTCCAGGTCTACGTCCACAACATCTACTTGTAGCAATTCTCTGACACAAGCGTTTCACTATACTTCAAACCCTTGTATAGTAATTCTCGGAATTCAGACCGATAGACCTATTACACCCGCAGGGCTTCTACAAATAAGTCCCGCAAACCTCGCCGAAGTGGAAATAAAAGAAAAATCCTCAAGATTCAAATAGACCTTGACTGAAGAACAATAATGAATATCTCTCACACTCGGATTGATGATTGATTAATTAATTCAGAAGTTATGATCGCAAGAGGTGAAGAATACTCAGTAAATTTGCCTTTATTTATAGAGTAGGAAAAAGTATCTTTCCAAAAATGAAAAGATTTTTCCGCAATAGTCAGATTTGTACATCAACAGTCGGCCGTACATGTGAGCGATCGACTGTTCATCTTTCAACATGAGAGTCGAGAGATGACCGGTCGACTGACTCATCTTTTCAACTAAAATGAGCGGTCGACTGTTGTAACGGTCGACCGACATTTGTGCGATCGATAGCCATCGTGCATATCTGTCTTTTATTTGGCGAATCTACTTTATATTCATACAAAAAATCAATCAACCAATCAATCAATCATTACATAGCATTTTCTCACAAAAAGGAAATAAATAATCCAGTCAAGTTTGATTCTTTGTAGATTTGAAGCACATGTTTCTTTTGGAGCACCCCTATTTGAATTTTCAAATCTTTTTTATTTATGCCTCTTTTGCAAACTTTCATATCTTTATTTTGAATTTTCTTTTTCCTTTTTTTCCTGCACATCTTAACTGAAACTTATTAGTTGTATATAGTATGTTTTGTACACACCAAACTCAAGTACTGAGTTTGATATTGAGTTTGAAATAGTTTCAAATTCTAGTTCTAAGACCAACTTCTCCCCCGTTTCGGAACACACCAAAAGAAACAGCAGAATTCAAGAAGAAAATACAAAAAAAAAAAAAAACATAAACAAAAACAAAAAAAGGAGTGGCATAATCGGGACCGGTCGGCCGCACAGTTGACCGCAAAGCAATTTAAAACACGTTTGTCGACTATAAAAAACAGAGAAGGAACCGGTCGACCACAAAGAAATTTAAAACACGTTTTTCGACTGTAAAAAAACTGAGAAGGAACAGATCGACTGTACACCTTTGTAGGCTAACAGTCGACCGTCCAGTCGACCGAAAAATCAATTAAGCAGAAATATCAATAACATTTAATTCATCTTTCAAAAAATGGAATCGTTTTTCATCTAAAGGTTTAGTAAAAATATCAGCAAGTTAAGAATCAGTGGAAACATACTCAAGAATTATATCCCCTGTTGAAAATGATATTTAATAAAGTGATACTGAATTTCTATGTGCTTTGTACGACTATGTTGATCAGAATTTTTAGTCATGTGAACAGTGCTAGTATTATCGCATTTAATCGGAATATGATAATAAATTACCTTGTATTCTTCTAAAGTATGGTTCATCCATAACACCTGCGCACAACAGGACCCGACTACGATATATTCTGTGTCGGCAGTAGAGAGAGTTATAGAATTTTATTTCTTGATGCCCATGAGACTAAACAGTCCTCCAAGAAGTAACATGTACCGCTAGTACTTTTTCTGTCTGTTAAACTCCTGGCATAGTCTGCATCGGAGTACCCAGATTCGTCATTGGATAACTTAGTGGTAGTTGCCATAGGGATTTTTTAGGCATTTGCATTCTCAAGACCGAACTTTTTGACTAGCTCTTTTACATATTTGGATTGATTTATGAAGATGCCATCATTTCGTTGTTGTATTTGAAGTCCAAGAAAGTAGGTTAATTCTCCCATCATACTCATTTCGAATTCATCCTGGAGTTGCTTGGAGAATTTCTTGCAAAGATTTTCATTTGTAGATCCAAATATAATATCATCAACATAAATTTGAACAATTAAAATGTCTTTAGAAACATGTTTAGTAAATAGTGTAGTGTCTACTTTCCCTTTAAAGAAACCTATGTGAATGAGAAATGAGCTTAGTCGTTCATACCAAGTACGAGGAGCTTGCTTCAAACCATACAAAGCTTTGTCAAGATGAAATACATGGTTTAGGTGTGTGGATTCATTGAACCCCGGTGGTTGTTCAACATAAACTTCTTCTGAAATAAAACCATTTAAAAAGCACTTTTGACATCCATTTGAAAAAGAGTAAAATCCATGTAAGAAGCAAAAGCAAGTAAAATGTGAATGTCTTCAAGCCCGACAACAGGTGCAAAAGTTTCATAAAATCAATACCTTCTTGTTGGTTATAACCTTGTGTAACAACCGGGCCTTATTTCTAATAATGGTACCCGATTCGTCCAACTTGTTCATAAATACCCACTTAGTTCCAAGTACAGTTCTATTGTGAGGTCTAGGGACAAGTCTACATACCTGATTTCTTTTGAATTGATTAAGTTCTTCTTGCATTGCAGTGATCCAGTCATTATCTTGCAAGGCCTCCTTAATATTCTTGGATTCAAGTATAGAAATGAATACGGAGAAGCACATGAAATTTTGAGCTTGTGTTCGAGTAGTTACCCCTTTTGACATATCGCTTCGTATAAGATTTGGTGGATGGTTAGACATGATTTTCCAAGCGGGAAACCTTTCGTCGGTGGAAGGTTGATGTTGTATGTGATCATCTTCCAGGACATCAATTTGTTGTGTATGCATCTCTTCTATTTGGGATTTGTAATTGTTATGATTAATGGATGTGTCTTCATCTTGAGGAGACTCATAATTTTGGGGATCCACTTTTGGCCCTTGTTCAATATGTACATGTTTCTTTTCAATACGAACACATGTCTCATTATCATCAATAACATGCAATATTTCTTTTGTGAAATGATTAGTTTCATCAAATATAATATCAATGGATTCTTGAATTGTGCATCTTCTTTTATTAAATACATGATATGTCTTGCTACTTAGGGAATATCCTAAGAATATGTCTTCGTCACTTTTACGATCGAAATTTTACAAGTTATCTAGAGTATTTAAATGAACACTTTACACCCAAATACACGAAAATAGCTCAAGTTAGGAATTTTTCCATAATATAGTTCAAAAGGCATTTTCTCAAGATATTTTCTAATGATTACTTGGTTAATGGTATAACACGCTGTATTGATAGCTTCGGCCCAAAACGACTTTGGTAAATTATTTTCACTAAGCATGGTTCGGGCCATTTGTTGAAGAGATCGATTTTTCCTTTCAACAACCCCATTTTGCTGGGGAGTGCGAGGACAAGAGAACTCATGTTTTATTCTTTTTTGTGACAAAATGATGTAAAGAGTTCGTTTTGAAATTCCCCACCATGATCACTACGAATAGTAACAATGGTGAGCTTTTCTCATTTTTTACTCTACGACAGAATTTTTGAAAAACATATGATGTGTCATCCTTTTGTGACAAAAAAGCAACCCAAGTAAATCTGCTATAGTCATGTACAATTATAAAGGTATATCGTGCACCTCCATTACTACGTGTTTATGATGGTCCAAGCAGATTCATGTGCAAGAGTTCAAGATGTCTAGAAGTTGATACCATTTTCTTAGGCGTGTGAGAACTTTTAATTTGTTTACCGAACTGACACGACTCACAGGGTTATCTTTCTCAAATTTGATTTTGGGAATCCCCCTTATAAGCTCCTTGGTGACGAGTTTGTTGAGATTATCCATGGTTGTGTGTCCAAGTCGCTGATGCCATAACCAACCATCCTCATTTCTAGCAACAAAGCATCTCATATTTTCCTGTGCTAATTCTTTAGAATTTATAACATATACATTATTACATCTGTTAGCGAGGAGTAAACATAATTTATTGCTATCTAGTACAGTGCATACATTTTTATCAAAAGTAACAGTATAACCTTTATCACATAATTGGCTGACGCTAAGTAAATTGTGTTTCAAACCTCTTACCAATAGAACATCCTCAATGGAGCATGAAGAACCAAAGTTTATTTTACCTTTACCGATGGTCTGACCAGTGCTATTATTTTCAAAGATGATGTCATTCCCTCTTTCCCTTGATAGTGATGCAAAGTATTTATTGTCACATGTCATATGGTTTAAGCATCCACTATCAAGGTACCATCGATCTTTAGTCTTGATACGTTAAAGTACCTACATCAAGATTTGTAGGTATAATTTTGGGTGCCCAAGTTTGTATTGAACCTGCATTTATATTCTTTCTCACCCCAAACGAAATCAGTAATCCTTTTTAATGAACAATTATAAGAAATATGCCCTAATTTACAGCAGTAGTGGCATGTGATACGATTATGCCTTGGATCATGCACACGTGCATAGTTTTGTGTTGATTTGTAATTATTTTGATGACTATGCAAATATGTATGACATGATTGCTTAGACTTTTGATGTTGTATTGGCTCATCGTAACCAAGCCCTCTCGATTATCATGATATGATCTAGAATCTTTGTAATAAGATATTTGGGCCCTTCATATTTTTCAACAATTTTTTCAAACTCAATTATTCTATTACAAAACCTTTTCCTTGTCTTCTCATCGTCTTTTGTGTTCCAGCGAAGAGTGTTGTTGCTGCTGATTTTGGTGTGGGAGCAAACAGATGAATTTGTGGATTCTTTTTTGAAACAATAAAGCAAACATGTTGACTTTCACCAACATATTGACTTGTTTCTCGCTGTTGCTGCGAACCTACACAAAGTTCGATACACTGGGATGGATCCCGGCGACGAACCCTCCGATGCTCTTATCAGTAATCAGAAAGATTAAAAAAGGGTTTTAGGTAGAAAAAGATTGATTATCTTGTTACGGTGGGGGGAGAGGGGTATTTAGCCTTAGGAACCCGTTTCGAGATAAGGATTTATCTCTACTTTCCGGTGTTTTTGGATAAGATCTAGAGTTTAAATCGCTTCATGGAGATAACTCTGAATTTGAATTACTCTTTAAATACCCTGGGCTGGTTTGTAACGGCCTGCTACCCATACCCAATAGGACATATCCGTTCATGGGTTATTGGGCTTTGAAAAAGACCCTGCCTCCCATTTCAGACCTATTTGTAGGTGAAATTACCGTTTTACCCCTGAGAGCTTTAAGTTTCGTGCCTGATTTGAACGGCACCGATTTAATCCTATTTTTAGCCATATCAAGTGTGTAGGATAGCATCAAGTATTCTATTTTGTTCGAGATCCTCTTTACAAACTTCCATTAGCTCATCAAATTTTCTTTTGCATTGATTTAAATCATCAGTGAGTTTAGCAATATAAACAGATTTCTCATGAATTTTTCTTAGATTTTCATCATGTGTTGCTAAGGATTCTTGAATTTTTATTTAAGTACTCACTTTCCTCTATCAACACATCATGGTTTTTTCTAAATGACTCGAATTTTTCAATAATCAAAGAATTTTTATTTTTCAGCTTTGATTTTAAGCAATGCAAGAGTCATGTGATTCATTTGAAATTTGTTTATATTGTCTCAATTCACGATTTAATTTCTTAGCATAATCTTTTAACCCATTGCACATGTCAACTAAATCATCATAGGTGGGTTCTTTGATTACCTCTTCTTAGGGTGGTGATTGCACCTCACCATGCCCAAGAGCCATGAAACCAAAGTTATTGTGGTCTTGTTCTTCATCGCTGGAATCTGAATCGAGCCATGTTGTCTTCATTGCCTTCTTTCTCAATCCTGCGTTGGGGTGATAGTGCTCCTTGTTTCTGTCCTGCGAGATGGGACAGTTTGCACGAATATGTCCAGCTTCTTGCATTTGTAGCATACGTCGTCTTTGTCCTTTTCTCTTTCTCCTTGAAACCTGCCATATTTTTTGTGTTTAGGATACCTAAGAAATTGCTTGGTCAACAATGCGATGTCTTCATCTGACTCTTCACGATCTGACTCTGTTTTTTATGGTCGAGAATTTTCTGCTTTCAAAGTGATGGTCTTTTCTTCGATTTTAGGCTCAATCCCGATGTTCTGCCAGTATCTCTTGTTTTCGGTCATCTCCATCTCATACGTCTTCAATTTCCCTTGGAAAGTGTAGTAGTCAAACCCATTTTCTTCAAGTGTCTCCCTCATTGCGGTGGCTTTTACATCCCATTCAGGCGTGAGACAGCTTATGAGTTTTCCGACCTTTCGGTCATCATCCAACCCCTTACCTAAGCTCTCAAGCTCATGTGCGATAATGTCGAAGCGGGCAAGCATCTGATCTACGTTCTCTCCCAGCAACATACGAAAAAAATGAAATTTATAAAAACATAAATTAATTTTTGCTTTTTACCTCAGATGCGGTTCCCCCGTGCCGTTTCAGCATGTTGTTCCGAATTTCATATGCTGTCTTGCAATTCCGCCCACATCGCATTAATTCTTAATTGTTCAATCCTGCATAAAAAGTGCTGTCATAGCTTTGGAGTTTGCGCTTTTTAGTGCTAGTTCAGCTTTTGTGAAAGCCCTCTTTCCATCGCTGACAGGAATATCTGTTTTGTTTATACACACATTCCATACTTCTTCTCCATGCATCTGCAAAAGTGAGACATACGAACTTTCCAAATATCATAGCATTTTCCATCAAAATAAGGTGAGCGTGTTAGACTTATCCCATTGGAGATAAATGGCTTCGACGAATACAAGTTTTAAAGAGGAAGGATTTCGGCCATTAGACCTTTTGCTCAAACTTTTAAGCCTTTAATAAGCACATCGCTCTGATACTACTGTAAATCACCCCGGGGGGTGAATAAAGTGATTGTGCAGAAATTAAAAATTCAAATTAAATTGCAAAGTAAATAAAAAGAGTTAGAGAAAGCAAACGCAGCAAGTAGGTAAGACACAGTGATATAACGTGGTTCGACCCCCAGGTCTACGTCCACACCACCTACTTGTAGTAATTCTCCACCACAAGCGTTCCATTATACTTCAAACCCTTGTACAGTGATTCTCGGAATTCAAGCCGAGAGACCTATTACACCCGCAGGGCTTCTACAGGTAAGTCCCGCAAACTTCACCAAAGTGGAAATAAAAGAAAAATCCTCAAGATCCAAATAGACATTAACTGAAGAACAATAATGAATATCTCTCACACTCGGATTGATGATTGATTAATTAATTCAGAAGTTATGATTGCAAGAGGTGAAGAATACTCAGTAAATTCGCCTTTATTTATAGAGTAGGAAAAAGTATCTTTCAAAAAATGAAAAGGTTTTTCCGAAATAGTCAGATCTGTACATCAACGGTCAGCCGTACATGTGAGCGGTCGACCGTTTTTCTTTCAACCTGAGAGTCGAGAGATTACTGGTCGACTGACTCATCTTTTCAACTAAAATGAGCGGTCGACTATTGTGACGGTCAATCGACATTTGTGCGGTTGGCTGCAATCGTGCAGATCTGTCTTTTATTTGGCGAATCTATTTTATATTCATACAAAAAATTAATGAATCAATCAATCATTACATAGCATTTTCTAACAAAAAAGAAATAAATAATTCAGTCATGCTTGATTCTTTGTAGATTTGAAGCACATGTTTCTTGCGGAGCAGGCCTATTTAAATTTTCAAATCTGTTTGATTCATGCCTCTTTTGCAAACTTTCATATCTTTATTTTAGATTTTCTTTTTCCTGTTTTTCCTACACATCTTAACTCAAACTTATTAGTTGTATATAGTATATTTTGTACACACCAAACTCAAGGTCAACATATAATAGCAAATCTAGTTTCGTGTAAATGATCTCTCAGTTCAAATGTAATAAACTGTATCATGATAATGTTGCTAAAACATTGATGCATCATGGGAGAACAACATTCACTGCTTCAAAAGCTTTTACCGCACCTATTTGTAGCCTCCATAAAGCTAAAACTAAGAACAGCCTGAAACTAAATATATAGTAATCTGCACATGTGATGATGCCGGTTCTAATTTTTAATTTTTTTTTTATATAGTAAATAATAAGACGTAATCTGACCTCGAACCTCAGACATTCCTTAACTCATCAAATACTCTTTACAAATTACCCCTAATTGCACAAACTTTTATTTTATATGAGTGACACTTTTGTGAATAATTATGTCGTAAATATATTTGAACTTTTAGGTTATTATGGTAACTAACAGCAGTTGAGTAAATGAATGGTTAATATAACTTTCACTTAAAAATGAATGGTTGAGATTAGATGGTTGAATGTCTACAAATTACAAGTTGTCTACGGCAACCCCAACTCTCCCATTATAATATTACTAGTAATTTATCGCACGTCTTAATAATTTCAAAAAATAAAAATAAAAACTGTAACGTAGGGAGGATTTGAACTGGAAACCTCCTTTATATTAGTTATGTATGTGCATGACAAAATGACAAATGACACTAAGTCCTTCTCCCATTATAATATTAGAGATTAGAGATTAAAGATTAGAGATTTAGGCTAATTTTTTAAAAAAAACCTGTACTATATTCTTTCTGCAGAAAACTCCCTTAAACTTGTATCTGCAAAAAAAACCCCATGGAGTATTTTTTTCATAAAAACACCCCTAAAGTATTTTTTTCAAAAAAACCACCTTGACGGATTCTAGGGTTTTATAAAAAAAACTACATCTAACATTTTTGCTTGTATTAAATAACCTCATTCAGCTTTGCAATTTGATTTTAAAAAAACATCATATAACTTTATCATTTTTGTCAAAAAAACCTCATGTGGGTTTTTTTAAGATTAAAAAGTTCAAGAGGAAAGAGTATATTTCATGATTTTTTTAAAAACATTTAGCCATATATTTAACACAGTACATAAGCGGGACCGCTTGCAAGACTGCTGGGTCTACTGAATACATATTAGCATCCCACAAGAAAAGAAATGCAAGCTTAAATTGCCAAATACTTTTGAGGAAAAAAGTACATGAAAAGTAGAAAAAAATATTACAATCAAACTATACAGACTTCAAAATGTTGGTTCAATATTCAAGCTAAAAACATCCTACAAAATTTATCTGAATATCTATTTATTGTTCTCATTTGAATACTTCATCGGAATTCAAACAAACTCTTTCCAGGGATGAGCTCTCCTTTCAGAATCATCAACCAGTGGATGCGAACAAGGAACCTCAGATCTTCTCTCTTAATTAAACCACCGCGCTCAGGGACTAAAAGGTGTACAAGGGAACAGGGATATAGACAATAATTTTTCTTCTGAACTATTTACAGCATTAGATCAAGATTTTTGATGAGGCATGCTAATAGAATCAGTAATATTTTTTGGGCTGCTTTCAGAAAGTAGCAGCAAGATGTACAACCTGCCCTCTGATATCTTCAATCGACCAGCATAAAACAGCTATATACATTCCAGCAAAAGTTGCAGCCATTTTGCAAAATGGCCAATGTAATAGGAATCCGCAGATAATCCTCATAGTAATAACCTCTCTTACGTACTCACCTGAAATGACTGAAAGCGTGAGAGGAATCAGCAGTTAATCCTCATAGTAATGCCCTCTCTTATGTACTCTCCTGAAATGACTGAAAGCGTGATACTGCTGCAGGGTTTGCATGCAAAACTTTAGAGGCCTCGGACTTCGGACAGTCTTCATCCTTAGACTGGAGGGGTTTGAATATACCACCACCTTCATATGGCTTAATTCCCAACGTAGCCCATATAGAGCTCTTAGCAGCCTCATCTGGATCATCAATTCTAAGGGTTTTGGGTACCCACAGAGATGTTTCAGTATTGCTTTCACCTTGTAAGCTTCCATCCCTAGAATGCTTACCCAAGGTGGGAGAACTACTACCTAAACAACCACTGTTACTTTTGGAGGATAATGTCGACAAGCCACCAGTAGAACCACCCACCCATGGTACATTCCAGGCTCCTGTGGGCCAGAAAGCAGGAGGCGGTACGAAGGGAATTGGGAAAGGAGCACAGAAAGGAGCTGCCAAAATTGGGAGTGGGCCCCACTGGATTGAACTCATATTGCACATCTCTGATCCGTCAACAAGCTCAGATGAGCATCGACCAGCAGTCATTCCAGTAGCAGCAGCAGCAGCGGCAGCAGCATTATTCCATCCTGTGCTCCAAGGATAAGCCCAAGGATAACATTGAAGAGGATAATATCCCTGCATGCCGTTGGGATTTGGTTGTTCCTTGTGAGCAGTATTTTCAGGTAATATATTTTGATTTTCTACAAGATTAGAAGCTGGCATAGAAGAAACACAAGACGGTTCTTCTGATCTGACCTCTGATCTCTTTTGCTCAACAATATTAAGCACAGAAGTCGTGGACTCACAAAGTGCTGATTGTGCTTCTGGTCTGAACTTGAAGACTGTTGTCCCATTTCTCTCTGAAGAAGACTTGATGGTAATAGGAGGTCGACAAGAATCAATAGCTTCACCTCTAGCTGTTGCCAATGCTTCAGGTGACATCATTATTTGACGATAATGCAAACTGGCAGAGTGCTTGTTTTTTCGCCTTCCAGCACCTACTGGAACATTCCTCATGGTCCCGCCAGCTGTCCAATATCTTTGACAGTTCTTGCAAAAGTGCCTTGGTTGGTTAACATTGTAATTGTTGTAGTAACAAAATTTGGTGTCTAAACTGTTGCAACGAGGACAAGGAATAATTTTATCTGGCTTCTTCAGAACCTTATCTTGCCCGGGCCCGGAGGCATCTGTCTCACACTGATCTGGTTCAGTCTTGGAATCTGATATTTGTACGATAATTTGAGAAGAAGTTTGTTGGTCGTTCTCACTTGGAGCAGATGAACTATTTAACTCACCTAGCTCCATCTCCTTTTGGACCTCAAACTCATCTTTTATTTCATCATTTGCCGTTTCATTGCAAATACCCTGAAATCAAGTTGAGAAGAAGACAGTTTACAGAACAGCTAAAGGTAGAAAGTTATTAGTTGTGTAATACTTCAGATACCGGTACGGGGTGCGAATACGACACGACACGGGTGCGGGAATACATAATTTTACAAAAAAATGGAATACGGGTGTGTTGGTGGGTACATTAAATATAATATATTTTATATTATATATCTAAACTAGGTTTGCCGGTTGACACGTGCCTACGGCACGTCTTCGGAACGGTGCACCTTGTTTGATCATATAAAATATAAGAGTTGTTTTGGGTGGGGGATTTGAATTTGAGTTTTGGGGAGAAACTTTTGGGGGAAAAATATGTTTTGTGAGGTTAGATCTGGGCCTTTAATTTTTGGGGGAATTGAAGGAGAGCCACTTGATATCTTTCTTTGTGTTTTATTATATAGATAAACAAATTTTTATTTTGTTTAAAATGCAAATATTTGAACCATTTCATAGAATCGTAAGAATACATTATAATTATGAACATTTTTTGAGAAAAAAATGATAATCTAACTATAAAAAATTGAAATACTTGTTTTGTGTTTGAGCATAACATAAAACATCAAGTTTTTAAAATTACACTTGGACTCCAAAAATTTATCTAAACGGAAGTGTGCCCAAAAGTTTCAAAAATGTATTAAAAAATTAGATACTTCTTGGGTACGCACCCGGGAGTTCCCACGAAGTATCGTCACCCGAGACGCACCCAACACGGGTACGTTGGGCATTGGGAAGTACCAGTGCTTCTTAGACTTCGGCACTTAATTTCAAAGTTCACCAGGAAAAATAAAGATAATTACTGGGAGAAAAACTTTGATGATGCCCCATGGGCGGGCACCTATTCTTCCCTTCTTGAATGGAACACTTATGTTCCATCTCAACGAATCAAACTTTCGAACTATTTTGAGATTGTTCATTGTGATGTAATGTCCCGCCAATTGCCATCGTGTCAAATGCCCATCCATGGAGCTTTGGAAAAGATTGGATATGTGCAAATTAAGATGTGTGAGTGGTGAATAAGGAGGTTCTCTAAGAAGCAAAAGACAGCAATGAAATGGACTAAGCACGAAAAGATAAGTTAGACACATTTTCTTTAGAAGGATCTCATGAGTTGAAGAAGTATAGGTATTTCCAAACACCCAACGTACCCGTGTCGGGTGCGTATCGGGTGTCAATACTCCTTGGGTACTCCTAGGTGCATACCCAAGGAGTATCCAATTTTTTAATACATATTCGAAACTTTTTGGCACAATTACATTTAGATAAATATTTAGGGCCCTAGTGTACTTTAAAAAACTTGATGTTTTATGTTATGCACAAACACAAAACAGGTATATACAATGTTTTAATAGTTAGATTATCAATTTTTTTTTCCAAAAATGCTTATAATTATATTGTATTCTTACAATTCTATGAAATTGTTCAAATATTTGCATTTTAAACAAAATAAGCATTTGCTTATTTATATATACTAGGTATGCCAGTGGGCACGTGCCTACAGCACGTATTCGGAACGATACAACATATGAAAAATCATGTAAACCGCAAGTGATGATTTATATAGATGTTTATTTGCTAGTAGACGTTGATATATTGATATACTTTGAAGTAGGATTATGAAGTGACCTTGATGTTTATTGGTTTGTATATTGCAGGATTATTTGTCAGCAGCTCGGGATTCAAAAATAGTATCGTGAATCTACAACAGTAGTGAATCGGAAATTCCTTGCTAAGTGTGACTTGAGCATAAAAGATTTCTTTTTTATTTGGAGTATAACATAAGTAGCAATTCATTTTCTAACTGCATGAATTACGGTTAACACCTCAAACTGCATGAGTTAGTTCCCCCTTGTTTGTTGTTTATGTAGTTAACCATGTATGAATTTAAAAGAGAAAATTTATTGTGATATATATGTGAAGTGAAATTGCAATAAAGTAGGTCAAGATATAATTTTGCAGCTACAAAAATCCGAAATACAGGGATTAAGCATGGATTTGTCCATAAAAGCACGATTAAGAGAGTCAATTAAAGAATTTGCAATGATCTTTCAAAGCAGTGAATGCCCAAATATTCAAAAAAGCATAATCCGAAATTGCATAATTAAAAAAAAAGCATTCTAATCAAAATCAACTCAGTGAAGCATTCTAATCTAAAACAATTACTCGGTGAAGTATTCTACAATCAAATCAAATATGGAAATTCAAAAGCAATTAAATGGAAGTTAATGTTATTGAGTTATGAAAGCATAATCCGAAAAAAAACATAATTAAAAAATTGAAAGAAAAAAAAAGTTGCATAACCAAAAAAAAATTCACTGTTTTTTTTTGACATACCTGGGTAAAAAACTTTTAGGAGCTAAAATCAACTAATGAATGAAAGCCACTTGATAGCTTTCTTTGTGTTTTATTATATAGATAATATAAAATATATTATATTTAACGTACACACCTACGCACCCGTATTCTACTTTTATGCAAAATCACGTATTCGTGTACTCGAGTCGTGTCGTACCCGCACCCGTATCTGTGCTTCATAGCTCATGACATAAGGGGTAGCAATAGGTTGGATTGCGGTCGGACCCCACAAGTCCTGCTTACGGGTCCCCCTTAAGATTTTAAAGGATCCATTTGAAGATCTACACCGACTAACATTTCGGATTTCGGATTTCGGTCGGGTTTGGGATTATCCAATTTCAATCACTTAAGTTTTATGACACCAAATAAATAATCTCAATAGCAAGTCACATCTTTATTAAAAGAAACGAGAATTGATTGCTATGAGTAGACCTATAGTATATTAATGTTTGTTTTGCTAATTGATTAAATCCAATTCTACCAAATGCAAGGAAAGAATAAAATAGAATCTAAGCATAGGACACGAAATTGGCCGGAACGGATTGGTTTTGGAGGGGTGATCATATTCCGGTTTTGGAGGGGGTGATCATATCCTACTCCAAAAGATCACGATCAGTGATCTATATCGAGGATTGTCCAAGATCAATTTGGAATCTGCCTGATAGGGCCGATCTATGCTAATACCATACATCCGTCAAATATCTATATAATAAAACACAAAGAAAGCTATCAAGTGGCTCTCATTCAATAGGATTGAAATCAATGGTCCAGATCTAACCTCTATATAATAAAACACAAAGAAAGCTATCAAGTGGCTCTCATTCAATAGGATTGAAATCAATGGTCCAGATCTAACCTCACAAAACATATTTTCCCGCCCAAAAGTTCCCCCCCAAAACAACTCCTTTATTTAATTATTTATTTCTCTCTCTTTCTCTCTCTCATTCTCTCTATTTACACAGAAATTTATATTTTCAGATTTCAGGTTTGTGAATTTTCAGATTTTTTATGCATTTTTTATTTCTCATGTTACATTGAAAATAGCAAATATCTCGTCAACAGTTAAATTTCATCATTTTCCACACTCAAAGTTTTAAGAAGTTGGATTTTACACCCCCATTTATAATTATTTTTCAACATATACTAATGGAAACATGGACTTTTATGTACAACTAATTATTATTTTACTATTCAAATTTGAGCTACATAATTGTTGTTTTACTGTTTACAAGACTTTCATACGCTGTATCGTTCCGAAGACGTGTCGTAGGCACTTGCCCACAGGAAAATCTAGTTTTGTATATATATATATATATATATATATATAGAGAGAGAGAGAGAGAGAGAGAAAGAGAGAGAAAGTGATCATGTGAGAACTAGTTCTCACGATAAGCTTCGTGTGAACTCCATACATTTTGATGGCTCACATTCACCCCCCCAAAAGACATTTTTCGTCTAGAAGTTTCCCCCCCAAAACTAAATTTTTTCCCCCAAAACTAAAATCCTCCTCACTTTATTACCATCTCTCTCTCTTCTCTTCACTTTTTCAGATTTCTCTCCTCTCTCTCTCTACCCAGAAATTTAGATTTTCAGATTTCAGATTTGTTAATTACCATATTTTGATTGCTCATGTAGAAAAGTTCACTGAATTTCCTGATTGATTTCAAATGCAATGAAAGATTTAAATGGATATTCACTTGGGTAAATTTCAATCTCTAAAGTTACACTAAAAGTAGTAAATATCTCCCTAAAAGTTAAATTCATCATTTTCCACCCTCAAAGTTCTAAGAAGTAGAATTTTGCACCCCCATTTATAATTATTCAAACATAAACTTTTATTTACAACTAATTGTTGTCGTACTGTTCAAACTTAAGAAAAACTCCATGATGGAAGTTTCAGATTCATGCATCTGAAATGCTGAAAAGCAAATGTATCCAGTATTATACATGAACATTATTACAGTATACATCTCAGAAAGTATATTAACATCTAATAGTAGAATACACTGAGAACACCAATGTTAACCGTCAAATATTTTTCCTCCTTGATATACAAAGCAAATTCTTCATCAGAACTAAACAACAGCATCTATCTGACTTCTCACTGCTTCCTATAATGGATAACATCACTATATATGACCATGTAAGTTTTCTTTTTTTGTATGACATCTACAATTCTTTCATATTAGATCAATTGGTTCTTTCTTTTATATTCTTGACTTGTAATGCTTATTTTCATATGTTGCATCGTTCTGAAGACGTGTCGTAGGCACGTACCCACGGGCAAATCTAGTATATATATATATATATATATATATATATATATATATATATATATATATAAACAAAAACAAAAACAAAATCAAGCATCTAAAGATCGTTTCTTCCGATCATACCATTTTTTTCCGAATTTCAAAACATATAGAAATACACTCCTGAATTATTCCCGAACCCCAATGTTTTGACTATTGACTATATATATATATATCATTTCTTCATAACAAAACATTTTTTCCGAATTTTGAAACATATAGAAATACATTCATGAATTATTCCCGAACCCTGATGTTTTGCCTATGCAAGAGTTGAAAGAGTCTTATAGTTATAAATTTTTATTTTCCATAATAAACATGCAACATTGGAGTTGTGTGTGAATCTTTCTTTAAAAAAACATACATCAGGTATTAAACATGTAAAATATATACATGTTGAAATTCAATGATATATACAAGTTCCAAATGCCAACTTGATGAAAAAAGACACATATTGTACGTGCAGGTGGCCTGAGACACATTTCGGTGAGGTCAGCATCACAACTCCTTAGGTTATAATAGCATAGAATAAACATTTTTTGTGGGGAACCGGACCCGGACCCGGACCCGAATTTCATGGGTCTAAGTCCGGGTCCAGTATTTGGATCCGTCAATGACCGGGTCCGGGTCCGGGTATTGAGCTACCCGACCCGACCCGACCCGTTACCAGTGCTAGATAATACACTTTTAAGTTAAAGAAAAAATTAAACTAATTATATTTACTGAAATCGTTGGTTTATGTTAGTATTTATTTGATATTTTAGTGTGATGTTGGTTTATGTATTTGAACAAGAAGACTCATTAACTTGTGATTATATAAAAAATACCAACATTATATATTATAACATTTACTAATTCAGCGTGCAATAACCAAATACAAATGTTCAAGTGTTCAACATATGAAAAAGTTGTGCAGTTGTGCACATCTTACATCCTCATATTTCATTTGTATAAAATATGAACATCTTTACTATAATGCTAAAGAGTTAGTCGTGTAGACATTTCGTGCAGCCTATGTTGTGCACATGTTTTCTCTATCTTAATGGAAATTGATGATAATTTAATGTCCATTGGGGTCAACATAGTGAGACTCCTATGAAGACAAAAATGTGGCGTGCATGCTAAATGCTATTCATTTTTTGTGACTTGTAACTTCACATGTCTTTCCTTCAAACTCTTTTGACATTTTTCCTTTTCTCGTCTTGGATTTAGATGCTATTTCAACTGATATCATTAAGCTAAAGACACGATGTTGCCCCTTTTTTCCATTGTCTAACAAGACAATAAGAACTATGAAACTATTCTAAAATAAGAAATATATCTTGGATATGTTAGAGAAACTTTTAAGAAAAAATATATAAGTTAATAATAGTCAATATCTTATGTTACAATCTTAAGAAGTAGTTTATTGCTATATGCACCTTCAAAATTGCTTAGCAAGATCTCTAGCACTTAATCGTAGTATGCTTATGTTTATGGTATATGTACGTGTAACGCCCCGAATTCCAAAATACAGTAATTCATAGCACAACAGGATCTTCATTTCGTACAATTTTACAATAAATTTGAAAACTTTTTATTTGTACAACACTGTTCTTTTACATCAACGCAGCGGAAAATTAAATATTACAATATAACACATGTACAATTTAAACATCAACTTTTAAAACAGTCTTCAGCCTCAAATTCATCTTTAAGTCTTTGTCAATCCAATCCATGCAATGAACATTGTGGGCACGTCAATTACATACAACTGACACAATACTATACACAGCGATCCTCGCTATGCCATAATATAGCGACTCACTTACTTTAGCAACCACATACTTGAATACATATTAAAGTGTAAAAGAGTGATTATCCAAAACATGTCGGTGTATGATAAGACTTAAATGCCTAGTGCAGAAGTTATGCTACGATGACACTAATGCATAGTTGTTCGGAATCTATAGATCTCATACTACATAGGTCCGAGGACAAGCACCTACGTACTCCACATTAAAGGATTAAATCCTTCGCCATGAATTACTACTACAGTGACCAAGGTAAGGTTCAGATATTTTGTGAGTATTCAGCCCACGCCCCGATAATTCCAGAGACAACTCCCACACCGCCGATGCGTTGGGGACAACTCCCAATCACACCTCGATAATTCCGAGGAAGCCATCTCACACCGCAAGCTATGGCGCTTCAATAGTCCCAAACCACCCCATGGGCCGTCGCCTCAATCCCGATAATTCCGAAGATGAATCCCACAACGCCGATGAGCTGGGAACAATTCCGAATCACTTTGATAATTTCAAGAAAATCATCTTACACCGCAGACCAACTGAGACCCTCATATCTATTTTTGCCCATACTTTATCACGTCTACCCTTAGTGTCTGTCCTTAAGTTTTAGCTTTTAAAAAAATCTTCGCAACCTAGATCTAGTTTACCCTACCGGACTTAAACCAACACAAGAGACAGTCAGCCCAAACTGGCTACTTCTCAAGAGATACTCAACCCACAATGGTTAGTTCTCAAATTCCATTAACCATAATTGCCGGATTCTAAGGGTCTCGCCTAGCATCTAGATTCCAACAACCATCTCACTCTAGAGATCAAATAGGTTATATCTAACCTCAACATAAACATCTTTATCATCATTTCTTCTTTATCACTTTTGAATTCTTATTGACTAAACTTCTTTTATTCAATCTTTTGCCAAAACATTTCATCTCTTATATTCACATTCTATATCAATTTCCAAATCAAATTTCTCATAAATAATACTCTTTAATTGATCAATCAATCAATCACTTTCATGATACTAGATCTACACAATCTTTTCTCACACTAGACTTCAAGCTTATTAAATTTCTTCGATTAAGATCATCACTTTTTAATACATAATATACTTAACAATTTATTCCTAAATTTCCTTCATTCTCAACTCACATTTTGATTTTTATAATCAATTCATAAAATCTTTAAATCTATATATCTCCCTTATTTTCAAATTGAACTCAACCCAATATATTAATGAAAAGATGACTTTAAACCCCCCAAATATAAACTAAAACAGTGAGAAATATTTTCAGATGTTCCCATAATATTTCAAAATATTCATATAATTTTTCTGATTTTTTTAAACCCCAAAAGTACAAAAAAATGCACTTTTGTGCACAAAAGGGTTTGAACCCGAGACCCCCAACCAAACCCCACCGGCACCACGTGGCATTGCGTGGTGCTTCAGCGCCCGCGCTAGCACTAAAGCCGAATGGGTCTTCTAACTATACAGGAGTTAATAACTTTAAATATCAACTCTCGGTTTATTCCTATATTTTAATTTATTCAACTATTTTTTATTTCTACTCTTTTCTTCAATTTAATACTACTATTTTATATCTATAGATCTCCAGAATTGTTCTTACTGACTTTATTCATATTAATGAAGAATTAACCTCACTTTTTTTCCAAATTAATCATTTCTTTTCTTTTATAGGAATTATAAACACATAATACAACTAGATAATTGTTCTACCAACATTAACGCATCTTTTCTTTTGTACTACTATAACCATTTCTTTCCCCAAAATGTTCCTCTAGCTTTTCATTACTATTTATCCACATTTCATACATATTTTTTTAACCAATTTGTGAAAGACAACAGTTCATGCAATTTAATCAAGTTGATTATTCGTGCCTAACAACTCTACACATACCTTTAAATAATTTTTCTCAATCATAATCTACCAATTAAATGATGTAACTTCTCATTAACATACAATGAATTCTATAATTTTCTACTACTAGCAATCTTTATCACTACAACATGCATTAAATTAACTTGTATGACTCATTAAACTAGCAAAATAAATCACAAAGTACCTACACATGCTTTCTACATTATCTAGAAAGTAAGAAGAGACACCCACCTCTTATGTTGCAAAATATAGAAA
The DNA here is from genome assembly GCA_017893485.1 of Hemerocallis citrina. NCBI lineage: Eukaryota > Viridiplantae > Streptophyta > Magnoliopsida > Asparagales > Asphodelaceae > Hemerocallis > Hemerocallis citrina. Next base: position 21,903,246 of record CM030366.1, read on the forward strand.
ACCTCTTAGAAAGAATGCTCCTAGCTCCACACCAATTGCTCCTCTTCTCTTCCTTGCACAAAACCGCAACTCCTGATGGCTCAAGGACAAATTTCCGGCCTCTCCTCTTTCTCTCTCTCTCTTTTGATTTGATAAAATTTGTGCATTCAGCATACAATTGGGGGGGGGGGCGGGGGGGGGGGGGGGCGGTATGCAGGGGATTTTGTGTGGTTGAGATTGACTCCACTACTCTAGTAACCACCCCACACTCCCACCTTCTCACCCCACTCTCCCACTCTCTTTACCAATGGCCGGCCACCCCCTTTTCATGCACAAACACGTGCACGTGCTACACACATGCACACCTTCTCATTTTATTAATTAATTTGTTTTTAGTTATACTGATGAGGACATCAATTTTATTTAGTTTAGGATTTTATTTCAGAACCATATTTATTTTTGGCAATTATAGCCATATGTAATCTTTTTTTATGTATTTGAGATTCTGAGAATATTTTGAGAGTATCAAGATGTATTTTGAGCCTATTTATAGGCCTTGAGATTAATGAAAAAATATGTCATTCTTGATTAAAAAAATTATTGTGTTGAGTTTTTGCTCTTCCTCTTTCTCTTTGTGTGATACAAGTGAGATCCAAATTATTAGGATTTGTGATAAATCCTAATACAATTTTAGGGTTTGTGATAAACTCTAAAATCTATCTCCAAATTAAAAAAAATCCCCAAATCAATTAAACCCTAATCCCCAAAATCCAATACAAACCCTAACCTAATTTCCCAATTACAAAATCACCCTATTCACCAAAAGCCTCAGCCGCCAACTCCCAATCTTCCATTCTCCTGTTCATCCCCTACCTCCCGACCCTCTCTATCTGCTTCTCCTCTAGCCCGTCGAAACCCATCACCACCCCGCAATCCCTTGTGCTCGTCTCCATCCTCCTCCTCATCATCGTCAACCCCGACCACCCGCAACCTCCATCGCAACCCCATCGAAACCTCTTCATCACCGCAACCCCCCCTGTGCCGCCAGTCCTCCCTTCCTCGCCATTGCGACTGTCGACCAGCACCCCCTCACTGCCCTCGACCAACTGCAGCGCTCGCAGTCATCGCCAGCACCATCAGCGCTGCTCGACGCCCCTGACGCACCGCCAGCCATCCACCATTCCAACAGTAGCTACCTCTTCAATTGTCGCTATCGGTCTTCGAACTCTCGGTATACTCTTTTCACTTTTAAATATTTGTGTTATACTACCGTTCATCTCTATTATATTATTTGATAATCTGTCGTCCATAAATATTAAGAGTGGGTGTGTCCACTTGCTTGATTAGAGTACGAATCAAAATTGAATCTTTTACTTGCTAAAAAACACTTAGGGATTTAATTATTGAATGTAGAGTTGAATTATTAAATAGGATTGTTAAACGTAATTCAGTTCTTGAAAATCCATCAAACCAATTAATTGTTTTAAAATTCTAATTTTGATCCGCATTACATGTTGGTAAAATTAACCCGTTAAGATTCTTAGAAATTCTCTATTTAGGGTTCGTTTTACATCAGTTATACCTTAGGTGCTTGTTACATGACAAGTGTAGGAAAGTGTACAAAAACAAATATGGGATTTTATGTGTGGGCTTCTTATTATTATTTTTTATTTTTTTCTAATAGGCTTAAATAAATCTTTTAGGCCTATGGGTTTTAATTAAGAATGAATACTAAAATAAGGCAAAATAAATAAGAGAAAATTTGTGCATAACTTATAAAAAATTTAGAACAAAAAAATGAAATAAAATTACAAGTGCATTGCATGTGCAAAAATGAAAATGTATTTTATTCTAAAATTTCTCCGGGATGTTACAACACTCCCTCCTTAGAATAGTTTCGTTCTCGGAACTACACTTAAAGAGTGAGAAAACAAACGAAAGAAAAATTACAGATTAAAAAGTTCAGGGTGATCTCTGAACATCCTCTCCTCAGATTCCTAGTGGCCTCCTCAACTAGTTGATTTCCCCATACAACTTTGACCATAGGTATAGCTTATTTCTCAAGACTTTATCCCGTCAATCCACAATCTCGACTAGACGCTCAGTGTAGCTCAAATCCAACTGCAGACCCTCTGGCACTTCGGGCAAATGATGACTCGGATCCGGAATATAAGCTCGTAACATAGACACATGGAAGACATTGTGTACTTGGGCTAACTCTTCCGGTTGTTCTAATCGATAAGCCGTCTTCCCAATTCTCTTCAATATCTTATAAGGACCTATGTATCTCGGGGCTAATTTTCCTCCTTTTTCAAACCGGATCACTCCCTTGGTTGAAGACACTTTCAAGAAGACAAATTCACCTTCCTCGAACTCCAGATCTCTCCTCCGGTTGTCAGCATAACTTTTCTGTCTGCTCTATGCGTCAACTAACCTCTTCCTGATCAACTCGATCTTGTCTGAGGTCTGTTGCACAATTTCCAGGCCCATACATCTATCGTTCCCCCAATTTATACCAGCACACTGGTGTTCTGCACTTTTTTCCATATAGAGCTTCATACGGTGCCATACCGATACTAGCCTTGGAAATTGTCGTTGTATGTGAATTCCAGTAGAACTAAATGTCTCTCCCAACTGCCGCCAAAGTCCAACACACAACACCTTAGCATATCTTCCAGTACCCGGTTGATCCTCTCAATCTGCCCATCAGTTTGAGGATGGAAGGCAGTACTGAAATCGGTCTTGATCCCCAAAAGCTGCCTGAAGACTTTTACAGAAATGCGAGGTGAATTGCACATCTCGGTCTGATACAATAGATAAGGGAACTCCATGTAGCCTCACGATCTCCCCAACATACAACTCAACCAACCTCTCTATTGACCAAGTGAGCTTCATTGCCAAAAAGTGAGCGGATTTGGTGAGTCGGTCAACTATCACCCAAATCGCATCATTTCCTTTAGAACTCCTGGGTAATTTAGTAATGAAGTCCATGCTGATGTTATCTCATTTCCACTTCGGAATGGGTAACATCTGCAACAAACCCCCGGGTTTCTGATTCTCGACCTTGATCTGTTGACAGACTACACATCTAGCGACAAACTCAGCCACATCCCCGCATCATCCCTAACCACCAGAAACACTACTTGATGTCCTTGTACATCTTGGTACTCCCTGGATGTACAGATAACAAAGTGGCGTGTGCTTACTGTAGAATACTTTCCTTCAGTTCTGCTTGATTCGGTACACACAACCGCTCTTTAAAACACAGTACTTCGTCTTTCTCCTGAAATTCTGCCAACTTGTCGCTGCCAACTTGCTCTTTTATCCCTTGAATCTCCGGATCAGTCTTCTGACTGTCAATAATCCTCTCTAAATGTGGGTGAAGTCTCAACTGGGGTAAGGACGCCCCCAATCCTTGCAACACCACCTCGACTTCAGCTCGATTGAGTTCCTCTGCCAACTTCTCTTGAGTCATGATCAGACGGGACAAGCTGTTCTTCCGGCTAAGTGCATCAGCCACCACATTGGCCTTGCCCGGATGGTACTTTATTTTGGGACAGATATCCTCCAATACTTCCAACCACCTCCGTTGTCTCATGTTCAGATCCTTCTGCTGGTAGATGTATTTCAGACTTTTGTGATCCGTGTACATGTCGACTTTTTCTCCGTACACGTAGTGCCTCCACTATTTTAATGAAAAGATGATTGCCGCCAACTCCAGATCGTGGGTTGGGTAATTCTTCTCATGCGGTCTCAGTTTTCTAGACCCATAAGCTATTACCTTCCCTTCTTGCATCAGCATGCATCCCAGTCCACAATAGGAAGCATCGCTGTCGATATCATAGTCGACTTCTACTCTTGGCAAAGCCAGTATAGGAGCGGTAGTCAACCTCTCCTTCAACTCCTGAAAGCTAGCCTCGCACTATTCTGTTCATTTAAAACTCATGTTCTTCTTGTAAGCCCCGTGAGTGGCACAGCTATCTGGGTGTAGCCCTAAATAAATCTTCAATAGTAGCCAGTTAAACCCAAAAAGCTTCTGGTTTCTTTTCACTGTAGTTGGTCTTGGCCAATCCTTTACTGCCTCAATCTTTTGCGGATCAGTGACCACTCGCTCCTTAGAAAGGATGTGACCCAAGAAGGCAACTTCGATTTTCCAAAAGTCACACTTAGACAACTTCGCATATAGCTTTTGTTCCTGTAGCTTCTTCAGTACCTCTGTTAGGTGCCCAATATGCTCTTTTCTGTCTTGGAGTAGATCAAAATGTCGTCGATGAACACTACGACGAAAGAATCGATGAACGATCGCAGGACCCTGTTCATCATGTCCATGAAAATAGCAGGTGCATTTGTCACTCACAACGGTATAACTAAGAACTCGTAGTGACCATATCGAGTTCTAAATGTCGTCTTGTGCACATCATCTTCCTTCCCTCGGACCTGGTGATAACCCGACCGTAGGTCTATCTTAGATAAAACAGCTGCTCCTTGTAGATGGTTGAATAGATCATCGATTCGTGGAATCGGATATTTATTCTGCACTGCCACCTTGTTCAATTCTCCGTAATCGATGCACATCCTCATCGATCCATCCTTCTTCTTCACCAATAGAACTGGCGCTCCCCAAGGTGACACACTCGGCCTGATAAATCCTTTGCCCAACAGCTCTTCAATTTGCTTGTTGATCTCATCTTGTTCCACTGGCGCCATTCTGTATGGTGCCATAGAAATGGGTGCACTCCCTGGCTGAATGGAAACATTGAACTCTACATCACGATGAGGTGGGAGCCCGAGTAGATCTTCCAAGAACACTGTCGTATAGTTCTGAACCACGGGAATCTGCTGGACCTCTTCAAGGACCTTCTTAATCGTGGCTGCCATCATCTGCTTACACTTTCTCTTCGCCTGAAATGTAACTGACGGTCCTCCTGGAGCTTTCACCATAACTTCCTTGCTTTTGCACTTGATACTGGCACTACAGATCGACATCCAGTCTATGCCGATGATTATATCGACCCCCAAGACTGCCAACTCAATAAGGTCGATCCCAAAGATTCTGCCTCCAATTTCGAGGTCACACCCTTCATAATATCGGTCGGTAGTCAACGTTTCTACTGACAGAGTACCTACAACTAGAACTTTGCCCGTAAAAATTTTCGGTTCAACTCCCAATCGTTTTGTAAATGAAGGTGACACAACTGTGTGAGACGATCCAGTATCAAATAAAACGGTTGCTTTTATTCCCATTTATGAGAAGTTCCCCTGTTACATATGAATATCCTCATTACATAACACTCCTCAATTACAAGCTAGAAATAAAAGTAGTAGACTTTATTCATTTGCTTCCATACCGGTGATGAAGTTATCTATCATCTGCATCAGCTTCAATCAGAGCGAATACTCGCCCCTGCCGGTATGGCTTCTATCCTTGCTCTGGCCGCTTCTGTCCTCTGTGCTGAAGTTGTAGGCAAAAGAGTTTGGTATGTCCTTCCTTCCCACAGTTGAAGCATGTTAGGGGGTTCTGAGGCTTTGAAGCTTGGTGCAAGCGGACCTGAAATGACCAGTTTCCCCACAGTAGTAACGTGTTACACCTGGAGCCCCGTTGCTTGGCCTCCCCATCACAGAAACGGCATTTGCCCCAGTTGGTTTGAACCTCTGCGTTGGGGGTTGCCCCTTGAAGCTGTTTGACGGTGCGGGCCTCTTGCCAGCGCTCCAGTTGCTCCTTTTGTTCTGTACCGCCTGGTACTGATCCATATCGACTTCCCTGATGGCGGCCCTCCTGACCAGCATATCAAACCTCCGGATACCGAGGGGTATCATCCGAGACCTCAGGCTTGGCCTCATTCCCTGTTCAAACTTTTGCGCCCTCTTGGCCTCGTCAATAACCATCTCTGGCGCATACCTCGAGAGTTGACTGAACTTCGCTCATACTCTCGCACTGACAGGCTTCCCCGTTGCAGACCCAAGAACTCTATAGCCTTCTTTTCCTGTACATCCATCGGGAAGTAGTGGCTGCGGAACTCTTCCAGAAATTCCTCCCAAGAGATCTGTACATTTCCCAGGGTCCTCTTCAACGATTGCCACCAGACCCCTGCATCTTTTTCCAGCTGGATAGTGACCAGTTTCACTTTACTTGCCTCTAGAATCTCCAAAACTTCGAATACTGTTTCAATTTGTCTGATCCAATCGTCTGCTGCATCTGAATTGGCCTGACCCTCGAAAACAGGTGGCTTCATTCATTTGAACGATTCCACCAATCTGATCGCTTTCGAAACTTGTCCCACCATGGTGTTCCCGATAATATTTGCGGCGAAGGCATTTAAATTTGGTATACTCGAGCCAGTTCTGTTTCTAGGTCGAGTCTGTTGTCCTCACCATTGGGTCCTTCGCCATTGCGGGTCCTTCGTCCAGCCATTTCTGAGTCATAAAACTTTCATTAATCACCACAAATAGCAACAACTTATATTCTTTTTTCAACAAAATTTTATTCATTTCCAAAGACAAACTTTATACATTCAGGAAATAAACTTGCTCATACATCCAGTACATAGCTTCAATATAAAGACAGCCTAGATCCTACAGTTCCTTTTAGCTTCTCTGAGCTCTCCCCGCAGTTCATTGATCTCCTTCTTCATCTCATCGTACTTGACGACATTCCTGCTTTCCCCAACGAGTTTTGTTGTCTAGGTGGGTGAAGTGTCGGGCATTCCTGTGTCAGAGCTTCTCAAGTTCCCATACTCGGTAACTCAGTGCTACGATGCTCTCCCTGTCCTTCGCCCCTATGCTTCCAAGTAACAATGCAGTCTTGGTCGTCTCGAACTGGCTCTTCGCCTGAGGATTTATCAGAGGAATCAGGTGGAGGTGGAGTAATCTCCCGGGATTCAGGCAGTTCCTTCTCTACTACTTCTGGATCTTCATCCTCTATGGGTTCTTCTTCGGGATCTTCTTCATAGAACCATTCTACTTCATCCTCCGAATCATGATGATTAGCCATCTTAAAGGAAAAAGGAGGAGAAACATCAATATATAGAGCAACACAAATGTAACCTACTTACATTTAAATCTTTATAAACTGAACTCACACTCTAATGTCCACCCTAACGTGTCGTCCTTATAAATTTGTACTACTCATTGAAGTTGGGCTCTGATACTACTCTGTAACGCCCTGAATTCCAAAATACTTAATTTGTAGCACAACAGGATCTTTACTTCATTTCGTACAATTTTACAAGAAATTTAAAAACTTTTTATTTGTACAACACAGTTCTTTTACATCAACGCAGTGGAAAATTAAAGATTACAATATAACACATGTACAACTTAAACATCAACTTTTAAAACAGTCTTTAGCCTCAAATTCACCTTTAAGTCTTTGTCAATCCAAGCTCGGTATTGAACACTGTGGGCACGTCAGTTACATACAATTGAAGCAATACTATACATGGCGATCCTCGCTATGCCATAACATAGCGACTCACATACTTTAGCAACCACACACTTGAATGCATATCAAAGTGTAAAAGATTGACTATCCTAAACATGTCGGTGTATGAAAAGACTTAAATGCCTAGTGTAAAAGTTATGCTACGATGACACTAATCCATACTTGTTCGGAATCTATGCATCTCACACTACATAGGTCTGAGGACAAGCACCTAGGTACTCCACATTAAAGGGTTGAATCCCTCGCCATGAATTACTTCTATGGTGACTAAGGTAAGGTTCAGATATTCTGTGAGTATAAGCCCATGCCCCGATAATTCTAGAGACGAATCCCACACCGCCGATGCGCTGGGGACAACTCCCAATCACACCTCGATAATTCTGGGGAAGCCATCTCACACTGCAAGCTATGGCGCTTCAATAATCCGAAAACACCACATGGGCGTCGCCTCGATCCCAATAATTCCGAAGATGAATCCCACACCGCCGACGAGCTAGGGACAATTCCAAATCACACCTCGATAATTCCGAGGAAACCATCTTACACCGGAGACCAACTAGGGCCCTCAAACCGATGTTTGCCCATACTTCATCACGTCTCCCCTTAGTGTCTGTCCTTAAGTTTTAGTTTTAGAAAAATCATCGCAACCTAGAGCTAGCTTACCCTACCAGACTTAAACCAACACGAGAGACAGTCAACTCAAACTGGCTACTTCTCAACAGATATTCAAGCCACACTGATTAGTTCTCAAATTTCATTAACCATAACTGCCGATTTCCAAGGGTCTCGCCTAGCCTCTACATTCCAACAACCATCTCCTTGTAGAGATCAATTAGGTTATATCTAACCTCAACATAAACATCTTTATCCTCATTTCTTCTTTATCATTTTTGAATTCTTATTCATTAAACTTATTTTATTCAATCTTTTGCCAAAACATTTCATCTCTTATATTCACATTCTATATCAATTTCCAAATCAAATTTCTCAAAAACAATACTCTTTAATTGATCAATCAGCTAATCACTTTCATGATACTAGATCTACACAATCTTTTCTCACGCTAGACTTCAAGCTTATTAAATTTCTTCGATTAAAATCATCACATTTTAATACACAATTTACTTAACAATTTATTCCTAAATTTCCTTCATTCAAAACTCACATTTTGATTTTTATAATCAATCCATAAAATCTTTAATTATATATATCTCCTTTATTTTCAAATTGAACTCAACTCAATATATTGAGGAAAGGATGACTTTAAAACCCCCAAATATAAACTAAAACGGTGAGAAATATTTTCAGATGTTCCAATAATATTTCAAAATATTTATATATTTTTTCTGAATTTTTAAAAAGCCAAAAAAACCCAAAAGTACAAAAAAAGCACTTTTGTGCACAAGAGGGTTCGAACCCGAGACCCCCAACCAAACCCCACCAGTGCCACGTGGCAACGCGTGGTGCTTCAGCGCCCGCGCTAGCACTAAGGCAAAGTAGGTCGTCTGACTATACATGAGTTAATAACTTTAAATACCAACTCTCGGTTTATTCCTATATTTTAATTTATTCAACTATTTTTTATTTCTACTCTTTTCTTCAACTTAATACTACTATTTTATATCTATAGATCTCCAGAATTGTTCTGACTGACTTTATTCATATTAATGAAGAATTAACCTCACTTTTTCCCAAATTAATCATTTTTTTCTCTTATAGGAATTATAAACACATAATACAACTAGATAATTGTTCTACCAACATTCATGCATCTTTTCTTTTGTTCTACTCTAACCATTTCCTTCCCCAAAATGTTCCTCTAATTTTTCATTACTATTTATCCACATTTCATACATATTTTTTTAACCAATTTGTGAAAGACAACATTTCATGCAATTTAATCAAGTTGATTATTCGTGCCTAACAACTCAACATATGCCTTTAAATAATTTTTCTCAATCATAATCTACCAATTAAATGATGTAACTTCTCATTAACATACAATGAATTCTATAATTTTCTACTACTAGCAGTTTTTAACACTACAACATTCATCAAATTAATTTGTAGGACTCATTAAACTAGCAAAATAAATCACAGAGTATCTACACATGCTTTCTACATTATCTAGAAAGTAAGAAGAGACACTCACCTCTTATGTTGCAAAATATAGAAAAACTCCTAGAAAAAATGCTCCTAAGCTCCACACCAATTGCTCTTTTTCTCCTCCTTGCAAAAAACCGCAACTCCTAATGGCTCAAGGACAAATTTCCGGCCACCCCTCTTTCTTTCTTTTTCTCTCTTTTGATTTGATAAAGTTTGTGCATTCAACATACAATAGGGGGGGAAGAGGGGTTTATATAGGGGTTTTGTGTGGTTGAGATTGACTCCCACTACTCTAGTAACCACCCCACACTTCCACCTTCTCACCCCACTCTCTTTACCAATGGCCGGTAACCCCCTTTTCATGCACAAACACGTGCACATGCTACACATGCACACCTTCTCATTTTATTAATTAATTTGTTTTTAGTTATGCCCTAGGTGCTTGTTACATGACAAGTGTAGAAAAGTGTACAAAAATAAATATGGAATTTTATGTGTGGGCTTCTTATTATTATTTTTTTTTTCCAATGGGCTTAAATAAATCTTTTAGGCCTATGGGTTTTAATTAAGAACGAATAATAAAATGAGGCAAAATAAATAAGAAAAAATTTGTGCATAACTTGAAAAAAAGTTTAGAACCAAAAATGAAATAAAATTACACGTGCATTGCACGTGCAAAAATTGAAAAATGTATTTTATTCTAAAATTTCTCCGGGATGTTACAGTACGAGATCACAATATGCTACTTTGAGCAGTACGTGGTATAGAGGGGGCAGGAAGATTTGGTAGACCCAAAATTGTCATTTAAGTTTTATATGTAGTGAGAGAATAAAAGAAAAAATTAAGACATAAAATTATTAATTACTTGCATTTCTAGTGATAATACAATTAAACTCCATAACAAATTGACGTGATTTTGAATTGAAGTTGATGAGTGAATAAATATAAGGTATTCATTTTGAAGAAATAGGAAAAACCTTGTGTGAATCACTGGTTTAAGAGATCCAGATCGCGAACCCACAATGAAGGATGGCGAGATTTGGATCAGGATTTGGAGGTTTGTTCCATAATCGATCTCTATAAATTTTTGCGTGAATGAGAAGGAATCTTATGATACACGATGTAATAACCATATAAACAATACACAGTTTAATAACTATGTATGCAACATGTAATCTTTATGTGTATATAAAGATTACATATCTTTGAATAAGAAATAACACATCTCTGCACCAACTAACTATAGACTAATTTAATACATGCCTCTTCTCAGAATGTAACATGGTTCAGGATATAGTAGTTAACTAGTTATTTCAATTTAAGGGAGCTCCACCTTTGTGAGAACCAATTGATACGAACCCCCCATGAAAATTCACTGGTTTAAGAGATCCAGATCGCGAACCCACAATGAAGGATCGGGAGATTTGGATCGGGATTTGGAGGTTTGTTCCATAATCGATCTCTGTAAATTTTTGCGTAAATGGGAATGAATCTTATGATACACGATGTAATAACCATATAAACGATACACAATTTAATAACTATGTATGCAACATGTAATCTTTGTGTATATAAAGATTATATATCTTTGAATAAGAAATAACACTTCTCTGCACCAACTAACCAACTATAGACCAATTTAATATATGCCTCTTCTCAGAATGTAACATGGTTCAGCATCTAGTAGTTAACTAGTTATTGCCATTTAAGGGAGCTCCACCTTTGGGAGAACCGATTGATACGAACCCCCCATGAAAATTCATTTGTTTGTGCTTTATAACTTCACACACACAAACACACGATGGCGTTCGGAGCACGACCTCTGTGAGCACCCACTAACAGAACGCCCCCATGAAAATTCATCTGTTTATGCTTCACAACTCCACAAAATTGTAAGGCAAAACCTCATTTTTTGAACTGTTAGAATACAAGTGCAATTTTCCTCAAACCTTCTTCAACTTCGAAGTTTTAGCTTAGTGGCAGGACTTTCACACTAACAATTTGTTGGATAAGCAAATGAATGTCAAATAACTTAAACCTCAAGCTATATTAGGCATATAGAACAAGATGAACGGTTCAAATTTTTCATGGGATTTCGTATCAACAGGTACTCACAAAGACTGTGTATACATTGTTCACTTGACCCCCCCCCCCCCAAAAAAAAACAGACAACCCTTTGCTTTATAACTTTATAATTGGTATAAAAGTCAATTCCAAAGTAGCTCTAAATATATGACATATACATTACGTGTATGCTTTGTCTGAAACTAAAAATATTACCTAGTATGCAATAAACGTGAAAATGTTCAAAAAATTCCAGAAAATGTCCTGTATTATTTAAGATGTCCAAACTTAAAGAAATTTATAAGATGTGTAGAAGTGTCGCACACATGTTTAAAGAGTATCCATGAAGCATTCATTTCTACTAAGAGGTTAACATGTGTACAACTCTATCGAAGAATTGCCCATGCTACATAAATTTACTCTGCCTCTCCTAATTTCAAAGATGAGACTACTCCGCTCAAACTGATTTGCTTGAGGTCGGGATGATTAGCTGATGCAATCGCATCTAGCAAGTACCTTCCTCTCTACAAAAGAGATGATCTAGATTGAAGCACCAAGTCCATAAGTTCAGCATCCAACATCAGCAGAACATAGGACCTATACGCACATTTCAAATTCAAGAAATGGGAGAAAAACTTCTCTCAGTTAAGGTGCTTACCAACTTACCAACCAACAGCTATCCAACGAGCACAAAACTCAACAATTCAAAGGATTTGTTTTGTTATCAAATTAAGTTTTCTAAAATATTAGTCAACACTTACCAACGAGTAGTGATGTCTCAAATAAGTTGTGATGTCTCAGACAAGTTTGTGATGAGGACATCGATTCGAGACGATTCGGACGCTTCTATCAGGGCAGGCATCGTCTATGATGGCTGTTCTATTAGTCTAAAATATTTTTTTCAGTATTCATATTTGTTTTTAGCAATTTTAGCCATATGTAGTATTATTGCAATTTGCACCATTTATTTTCTACATTAGAAATTTTGAAGATTTGTATTGAAATTTGTTTTGAGCCTATATATACGTCTCTAAACTAATGAAATTAATATGCTTTGATTAATAAAAACAATTATTGTGATCGAGTTTTGCTCTTCATTCATCTTCTTGTGAGACATTGAGATAATTTTGGTAATTTTAGCCATACGTAGTAGTATTGCAATTTGCACCATTTATTTTCTACATTAGAATATTTTGAAGATTTGTATTGAGTTTTGTTTTGAGCCTATATATACGCCTCTAAATTAATGAAAATAATATGCTTTGATTAATAGAAAAAATTATTGTGATTGAGTTTTGCTCTTCATTCATCTTTTTTTGTGAGACATTGAGATAATTTTAGGGTTTGTGAAAAACTTTAAACTACACCCAAACCCTAACTCCCAATCTTCACAGCCGCCACCTCCCCTTTTCCTGTTTCTTCTTCCTCTTCTATACTTCGAAACCCATCCCTATCTCTTCTTGAAACCTATCCACTCCTCATCGATCCCGAGCCTCTCTCCCCCCGATGCCCACACCACCAACACCCCGACCTCTCTTTCACCGATCACCACCGTACTCTCCATCCAAACCCCATCAGCCCCTCCACCGTCATCGACCAACCCACCACCTGAGCACGGCACCACCACAGCCCCGTCGACAACCACCCAATACCCCTATCTCGTCCTACTCTCGCCGCCGCACACACCACCGTAGCGCCCCGTCGACAGTCGTCACTGCTCGCTACCTCGATCTCGCACTCCCGCAGCACACCGATTGCAGCCCGCTACCACCACCTTGCTCCTTGCTGCCTGCGTTACCTCTGAAGCCAACACAGCAACCTGTGCCACCAACCCTCGCTGTAGCCACTCCTTACCTCAGATCCGATCCAGCTCCTTGATTCTGATTGGTTGTGGGATCTGTTTCGCAAAAATTTCTTCGAACCTGGTAATTTCTTTCCACTGTTCAATTATTTGTGATACTGCCAATCATCTCTATAATATTATTCGAATTATTTGTTGTCCACAAATATTGAGAGTGTGCTTCTAACTTGTCAATTAGAGTACAAATCATCATTGCATATGTTGCTAAGAATGCTTAGGTATATAATTATTGATTGTTAGGATTAAATCTTTAATTGAGCTTGTTAAACTATTTCATATCTTGAAAATCCAACCAACCAATTAGTAGTTTAATTTTTTACTTAATCAGCATTACATGTCGGTAAACTTAATCTTTCAACATTCCTGGAAATTCTCAACTTAGGCTTAAGTTTACATCAGTTTATTATAAATGCGGCTCTAATTCATATTAGTTTTCTTACGTATCTCGTGAGATTATAGCTCAGACCAGAAAGTCAAACCGATGATCTATATTTAGGATAAAATTTAAAATGCAATTTCAGTAATCCTATTTGATTGTTTTTGAGTTATAATAAAGCATACATACTCTTTATTTTCTTGCTAATTTCCCTATAATTTAATTTTGAACCTACTATAATCTCCTCTATCTATGATTGTTTGTGATCTCTACACACATCTGCATCCTCCATTAAAGGCCATAATCAGGATTGTGATATTGACCTATATTGAAGAATTAAGGTTACTACTTGAGTCGAAAGTATCCAAATTGCACCTGTAGCTAATAGAAAGTTCAGAACTGTAGTAGTATATGTTTCTTGGACAACGGTCACTTAGACAACGGTCACTGAGTTATGGAGATGTAGAATTTGAAGAGCTTTCTCGGAGGTCTAAAGCTATAGGAGATGCATGTATGTGTTAAGCAAGAAGGTTGTCCTTATATCGGGCAATCTATTGATATGGCTAAAAATAGGATTAAATCGGGACCGTTTAAATCGGGCACGAATCTTAAAACTCTCGGGGGTAAAACGGTAATTTCACCTACAAACGGGGCCGAATTGGAAACTGTGTCTTTCTTCAAAGCCCACTAACCCAAAAACGGATCTGTCCTACTGGGTCGGGGTGACAACCCATTACAAACCAGCACAAGTCATTTAAAGAGTAATTCAAATTCATGATTATCTCTAGGAGACGGTTTAAACCAAATCTCTTATCATGAAACGATTTAAACTCTACATTTTATCCAAAAACACCGGGACATAGGGATAAATGATTACCTCTAAACTGTCTCTAAAGGCGACTATAAATACCCCTCTCCCCCCACCATAACAAGGTAATCAATATTTTTCCACATAAACGCTCTTTCATAATCTTTCTGATTACTGACTTGAGCGTCGGAGGATTCGTCGCCGGGATCCATCCCGGTGTATCGAACTTTTTGCAGGTTAACGGCAGCGGCAAGAAACCAGTCAAATGCCGGTGAAAGTCAATAGATTTGCCTTATTCGTTTCCAAAAGAATTCACAAATTCATCTATTTGCTCTCACACCAAAATCAGCAGCAACAGATTGGCACCATCTGTGGGAACGGAAAGCAATCCAGCCTTACTGCACCGGTGAGGTTATTTCCCAAGCTATGCCTCCGAAGAAGGGGAAGGCAGCGATCTCCAGCCGCAGAGCCACTCCCGCTCCTCCCCCCCACTTCATGATGTCCTCCCTCAACCCGTCCGCTGGTCCAGCAACCGCAGCATGGACAGCCTCTCTCTCAACCTGTCGAACAACCGCAACTTGGACAGCCGCTTCCTCAACAACCTCACCCCCAGCAAGCCCCTTAAGGGCCTCAAAGGACTGCCCCGGGGGGCTCCCGCCGAAGTCGTCAAAGGCAACCTCCTCTTCACGACCATATCTCAATACAATAACCCCTAATCCGACTCCATGGCCCCTCACAGTCCTCCAACGCCAAATGATCTCCGACACGTTATTATCAATCGACAACATGGGATAGATCTTCGGACCCGCTTGAATGAGAGGCGGACCCTTGACGGAATCCCTCGCCGTGAACATCAAAGGGGCCCTGCAATTCGGACCCCTAGAGCTCGATCCCCCTGTAGGCCAGACCACAGAAGATCGAACTCCCCCAGGAGGCGGTGGGAGTCACCCCCACGCCGTCAGAGGAGGAGCCGCACCCTGACTGGTCGATCCGCCCCAAGGGACCACCGAGATCGGGAGGCACCTGTCACAAGGGCTGAGTTCCAGAATTTTCAAAAGGCCGTTCTGCGGGCCCTCAATGTTGCTCCTAACCGGGATCAACGGGCACCTAGCCCTCAACCTGCCCCAAGCCATCACCACCGTACTCCCAGTCCCCTTCCGCATGAGGATGAGTCCCGGGGATCAGCAAGATTTAACCGAAGGAAAGACTCGGTCTACCACCATCTCCACGAGACGGAAAGGCACCTTGGCAGACTTGACAGAGAAGAGGATCAGCGGGCGAGGAATTTCCGCCCAAGCAGGCCTCCGTTCTCCAGAACCATCATGGAAGACCCGGTCCCAAAAAACTTCAAACCCCCACTTTGAGTCATATAATGGGGAGTCAGACCTCACTGACCACATCGAGAGTTTCAAAACTCTCATGATGATCCACCAGGCATCGGATGCGCTCCTTTGCAAAACCTTCCCGGCCACGCTGAAGGGACCCGCAAGAGAATGGTATTCCCGGCTCGCCCCTGCCTTCATCTTCTCCTTCGATCAGTTTGATGAGCTCTTCCTTACCCATTTTGTGAGTAGCTGCCGCGCTGAAAAGACAAGCACATCTTTGCTGGCACTCAATCAAAGGAAGGGTGAGCATTTAAGGGACTATATTAAACACTTCACCACCGAGGCCCGGTCAATCGCCTTCCTAGACCAGTCAATAGCCTCTGCTGCCTTCTGACACAACATCAACCATGCCGACTTAAAGGCATCCCTCGCTAAAAAGCCGCCCCGAGATTTCTCGGAACTCCTACTGAGGAGCAAGAAATATATTAGGGCAGAGGAGGCCCTCCTCCCACTTGATCATAAAGAGCCCCTGTCCGGGAACAAACGGAAGGGCGTTGAAGAAGAATGGGCTAAGAAGCTTCAGAAAGATAACGGTGGTCAGCGCCGCCCTCCTCCCCGTTTTGAGAAGTTTACTCCACTTAATGCTAGTGTTTCAGCCGTCCTGATGGAGGTCGGGAAAGAAGGACTGCTCCCACCACCTCCGAAGATTAATACCCCAGGCAAGAAGAGAAACAGGGACAAATGGTGCCGCTTCCATAGGGATCATGGCCACGACACGGATGACTGTTGGGCCCTAAAAACGAGATTGAAACCCTCATTCAGAGGGGGTACCTTTCTAGGTTCGTAAGGAAGGACAGGGTAGATCCTCCTCCACCTCTCAGAGGGGATAATAAGCGAACTGAGCGACCTGTCGAGACCCCAGATTCCGAAGCTGAAGCTGTCCTACACCTCATTCACGGAGGCCCAATGGGGAGAGATTCGAACTCCTCCCGAAAAGCCTTCGTCCGAGAGGTAAACTCGGTACAGAACCATCCCCCCCAGGGCCTTACAGTTCCCGTTACATTTTCTGACAAGGATTTGGAAGGCGTCCGAACGCCCCATTTTGATGGACTTGTAATAAACCTCCATATGGCCAATTTCGAAGTGCACCGAGTCCTGGTCGACAACGGCAGTTCGGTTAACATCCTTTTTCTAAAAGCCTTCCACGGTCTCAAGTTGTCTGGGGATCGACTCAAGCTCGCCGGCTACACGCTCCACGGGTTCTCCGGGGTGCCAGTGACGATCGAAGGAGTGATTACTCTCGACATAACCGCTGGCAAAACCCCGATCACCCGAACCGAACCGATGGATTTCATGGTGGTAGACGTGAAGGCCGCTTACAATGTCATTCTGGGCCGACCCGACCTAGCTGCTCTCAAGGCTGTACCCTCAGCCTACCATATGAAGATGAAATTCTCCACCACAACAGGGGTGGGAGAAGTGAGAGAGAGCTAGGAGGCGGCCCGCAAATGTTACATGACTTCGATAGGAGGGCCGGTCCTCTCCCTTGAAGCCCTCGAACTCCCACAAGGGAGTAGCCAAGCCCTCTCGGAGCCGGTCGACAAGTTGGAAGAAGTAGCCTTCTCAGAAGGAGATCTGACCAGGACATTCCAAATTAGTAAGGTCCTTCCCCCTCCTATCAAAACTGACATTATCCAATGTATAAAGGAAAATCGCGATCTATTCGCTTGGACAGCGACCGACATGCCTGGAATCTCCGAAGAACTTCTCGTGCACCACCTTAGTGTTACTCCTGGGGCCAAACCTGTCCAACAAAAGCGACGCAAGTTTGCTGTCAAGCGCCAGCAGGCAATTAAAGAAGTAGAGAAACTCTTGAATGCCCGGTTCATACAGGAGGTCAACTATCCCGAATGGCTGTCAACGTTGTGATGATCAAAAAGGCTAACGGGAGCTGAAGAATTTGTATTGATTTTACGGATCTAAACAAAGCTTGCCCAAAAGATTCGTTCCCACTCACAACCATTGATGCCCTAATTAACGCAACCTCCAGGCACGAACTTTGACTTTCATGAATACCTTTTCCGGGTACAACCAGATCAGAATGTTCCCTCCCGATATTCCGAAGGCTTCGTTTGTAATCGACCAGGGCCTATATTGCTACCGAGTCATACCCTTCGGGCTAAAGAAGGCCGGTGCAACTTATCAGCGCCGTGTCAACAAGGTCTTCAGAGAACAGATCGGCCAGAACATAGAGGTCTACGTAGACGACATGTTGGTAAAAAGCATCAGCAAATTGGATCATGTCTCCGATCTTCAGGAAGCCTTTGATGTGTTGAGGAGACACAACATGAGACTAAACCCGAACAAGTGTGCCTTCGCCGTCTCAACTTGCAAATTTCTTGGGTTCATGATTAGCCAGAGAGGCATAGAAGCCAACTCGGAGAAGATTCAGGCCATACTCAACATGGCTCCCCATTCTAGTGTCAAAGACATACAGAGAGACTCACAGGACGCCTCACGGCCATAGGGCATTTTCTCTCCAAGCCAGGAGAAAAATATCTCCCGTTCTTTAAGGCCCTCAGAAGAGCGAAAGGCTTTGAGTAGGGGGCAACAGCAGCAGGAGTCCTTCGATCAACTCAAAGCCTATCTAGTCAACCTCCCACTCTTGAGCAAGTCAAAGCGCGGGAAGTCCTCTACATATACCTCGCCACTTCAGAACAGACTCTCAGCACTATTCTGGTAAGAGAAGAAGACAAGATGCAAAAGCCAATCTACTATGTGAGTCAGGTCCTCAAGGACGCCGAACTCCGTTATCCAAAGGTAGAAAAGATGGCTTACGCGTTAGTCATGGCAGCCCGAAAGCTCCGCCCCTACTTCCAGTCGCACTCAGTGGTCGTTCTTACCGACCAACCGCTCAAGCAAGTTCTCCACAAGCCCGAAACTTCGGGGCGCCTTATGAAGTGGTCTATAGAGCTGAGCCAACATGATATCAACTATCAGCCCAAACCAGCAATCAAGGCGCAAGCCCTGGCAGAATTCATAGTAGAGAGCACTATCCCTGACCCCAACAAGGCAATAGAGGAACTCCCATTCTAGATCGTGTATGTCAATGGGTCCTCATGCGCCGACGGGAGTGGGGTTGGGGTCATCCTGAATGGCCCCGATGACTTCGCTCTTCAGTACTCACTCCGCATTAATTTTCGGGTATCAAACAACAAGGCTCAATATGAGGCTCTCATAGCTGGTCTGAGTATGGCTCGCAAGGTCGGGGCCTAGCGCGTCAAAATATTCAGTGACTCACAGCTAGTAATGAACCAGGTATCGGGAGAGTATGAGGCAAGGGATGATTGCATGGTAAAATATTTTGTCAAGGTCGAAGAGTTGCTGGCCACTTTCAAAGATGCACAACTCCAACGGATCCCTCGAGAGGAGAATGCACCGGCAAATGCCCTCTCGAAGCTGGCCTCCTTTTCCCTCCAAAGGCTAGAACAAACCGTCTTGATAGAAGTCCTCTTAAAGCCTAGCATCGAGGAAGATGGTCCTGAGCTGATGGAGACGCTGTCCCTAGCACTCAGGGAGAATTGGATAAGGCCCTTACTCAAGTTCCTCAAAGATGGAATCCTCCCTCCAGACCCTAAAGAGGCTAGAAGAATCAGAAACTAAGCCGAGCGATACACGCTCATCGAAGGGGTCATGTACAAGCGCTCTTACACTCAAGTGGACGGCAAACCTTACTTAAGATGCCTCTCCCTCGGGGAGGCCCGGTACGCTCTAAAGGAGGCCTATGAAGGAATGTGCTGTGCTCATTTGGGAGCAAGGTCCCTTACCCGCAAAATCTTAAATTACGGATACTTCTGGCCTACACTCCTTAGCGACGCCGAACAGCACGTTCGCCAATGCGCCCCTGCCAAAAGTTCTCAACAATTCAGCGTTTGCCACAAGCTCAGCTCTCCGCCTTATCCAGTCCGACCCCTTTTGCAATGTAAGGGATGGACTTGCTCGGGCCGTTCCCTCTAGCCCCAGGCCAGCCAAAGTTCATTTTCGTTGCAATCGACTACTTCTCCAAATTAGGGGTGGCGAACGGGTCGAGTGGGCCGAGCCGGGCCCAACCCGTAAGGGTTGGCATGTACACTTAGCCGGGCCGGGCCGGGTTGCACTCTTATCCGGGCCGGGTTGATGTTTCGTTTGGGTGGCCCGCCCAACCCGTGAACCCTTTAGGGTTCAACCCGGGTTGGGCCGGGTCGACCCGCGGGTTGGCACGTTTAATAATATTTTTTTTTGGTAGCTTAAATTAAAATAATAATTATAATTATAATACTAAGTAAGTAATAATACTAATAAACAATAAAAATCGTAATAATAATAATAAGATTGAAAGAGTGAAATTGACAACAAATTTTGAAATATTATTCATATGAATTTAAGTTATACAATTTTAACAATTTATAACAAAATGAAGAATTCAATTCACAAATAAGGTTTATACAATAACATATTTGTTATATACAATTTTAATTGAGTACAAGTTTTCTAATTTGACATAACAAGCTAAGCTATTGTTGTTGTTGTTGTTGTTGTTCTTCGGGCGAGTTGCTCCCACTTGTGGAACTTGATAGTGCTTTTCCTTGCATCCTATCTTCAGCCTTCAGCCAGTCTTCTGTGCAAACGAGCATCTCTAATGCCTTGGGCTTCAACCGATTCCTGTAATCAGATAGAACCCTGCCACTTGTAGAAAATGCACTCTCAGAAGCAACTGTAGAGACAGGAGGAATTAGTAAATCTTTAGCCATAATTGACAGAATACTAAAAGTGTGTTCATGTTCTTTCCACCATTGTAAAATATCTAGTGGAGAAGTAAAAGGCTCAGAATCTTGTTGGTTATACCAATTTAATTCATTTGGTTGATTAGTCCTAGGTTTTTTAGATTGAATTTGTTCAAGTAAACTAAATGTTCTATCACCAATTCTACTTTTACCCTTACCTTTAGAACTACCAGAAGAAGAACTAACTACAGAAGTTGTACTGCTAGAAGCAAAACGTCTATCATAATAATCATACAAGTTATTTAACGTAGATTCAAACTGAACTAAAAAAGTAGCGCAATCAATTGTTAATTCTACATTTACCTCTAAATATCCAAAAAACATTTCTATCAAATTCTTCGTATCTTCTAAGTTGATACGAGGATCCATAACAGTAGCAACACAAATCAACATAGGAGGAGGAAAATAATACTTCAAAAATTTTTGAAATGCAGGTTTTACAATCTCACTAACATGGGTATCATTTAACATTTCGTTAAATGTTTGCATCATGCTAACTAATTCAATAAAAATGCTACTAGAAGTAGATTCATATGTTTTTGAAAATTTTTAAGTTGCGGCTTTAAAAGGTTCTAAAAATTTCAATAAAGATTCGGCAAAAAACCAATCGGGGGGAGTCATTTCAAAATTAGCCATATTTTTTGCGATACAAAAATCATTTACAACTGCTTTATAATCGGTGACAACATTTAGTAAATCAAAAGTAGAATTCCATCGGTGTCTAACATCCTTTGGAAGTTTTCTAAAAGGAACATTTCTAACCCTACACCAAGCTTTCCATTCTTGTAAAATGCTTGGACTTAATGCAATGAAATGTACACAATTTCTAATTTTAACTATATATGGATCAGCTATTCTTAATGCATCTTGAACACATAAATTTATAATATGACATGCACATCTAACATGAAAAATATTGTCAGATGGAGGGTTTAATATAGATTTTAAAGTAGTAATTGCTACATTGTTGTTAGATGCATTATCAAAACTAATAGCCATAATTTTATCGCGAATATGAAAAACATCACAAATTTCTATAATACGGTTTGCTATTTCAGCGCCATTATGGGGATACGGCAACGCCGCAAGTGATATGATTCTTTTTTGAAGAATCCAATCATTGTCGATCCAATGATAGGTTATTCCCATCGTTGGAATATTGTTGACACCCGTCCAGCAATCCGAAGTTAAACTAACCCTACAAGTTAAACTCCATAAAATTGCAATCAAAGCGTCCTTCATTTCCATGTACACTTTAAAACAATCCGATTTGCAAGTATTTTTCGGAATTCTTTTAAAATGAGGGTTTAAGGCCGTTTGATTAAAATTTTCCAAGTTCCTACTCTCGGGATAGGAAAATGGTAACTCTTCCTTAATGACTAATCGGGCCATTTCCCGACGAACAAGTTCGGGATCATAAGGGTGGCTATCAACTTGACCGGTACTAGGGTTTATTTTTTGTTGGCCTTGTATTTGATCAAGAAGTTCTTTATGATTATGTTGGATGTGCCTACTAATTGTACCGGTGCCGTCACCCCTCTTGAATTTGTATGTTTTACTACATGTTTTACACACTTTCAAACCTATACCCGGAGTATGTTCGTCCGGGATATAATCATAAAACTTATGCCAATCGCTAGTTTCTCCTATACTTTTCCTACTACTACGGGGTTGTGTGGTTTCGGTTTGTTGTTGTTCTTCTTCTTCTAATTGTATGTCGCCTACAACATCGTCGTGTGTACCCCATTGTTCCATAGTAGGATCAATGTAATCTTGGGCGGGCTCACTAGTTGGGACAATTGGTGGCCTACGTGAAGAGGAGGAATCTTGTCCGCTACGACCGCTACCGCGTGATCTTAGACATAATGTGGTAATGTGCTAAAGTATGTAAAAAAAATATACAATGTAGGAGCGGTGAATTATACAAAAAAAATCTAAAAAACAAGAGGGTTGAGATAGAGAAGTTCAAACAACGAACAATAATTTTAACTACAACGCAAAAAAAAATTAACGAGAGAAAGAGATATTTTGATACCGTTCACCGTGAAATACGCGTATGAAAAAAAAACCGTTAAAATAAGAATAGAATTGAAAAGATGGAGGAGCGCTTTGCCGATTCCGCAATTGAAGAGTTGAGAAGAGGTTGAAGTAGATTTGACGAGAATTGAAGAGAGTTGAAGACGTTGAAGATGTTGAATTTTGATTCCGATACGACCGAAATTTGATCGTGTATATGCCTCCTTGTACACTTGTTTAATGAATACTACAATTGTTCAAAAATTCTTTACAAATGATGTATAATATTAAAGAGAGTAAGAGAGTGAGGTGTGATTTTTTATGAAATTTTTGGGGATATTTATAGGCTAAATATGTGGGGAAAAACAAAAAAAAAACCCACCCAACGGCTCAAAGAGCCGTTTCAAACGGCTCTGTCCCAGACAGAGCGCATTAGCTCTCGGCAACGGGAATTTCGACCGTTCGACCCGTGGGTCAACGGTCGACCCGTCACGGGTTGAACAGGTCGAAACCCGCGGGTCGACCCGCGGGTTGGCGGGTCCAATTCGCGAGTTGGGCCGGGTTCGTGGGCCGGGTTTCTCGAGCCGAATTCACGTAAATTGCGACCCGAGTCGACCCGGTACTGTTCACTGGGTTCGACCCGAACCCGCCTAGCAACTAAGCGGGCCGGGTTGGCGGGCCGGTTCGCGGGTGGGTCGCCGGTTGACCCGGCCCAGTTGCCATCCCTACTCCAAATGGATCGAAGCCGAGCTTCTAGCGACGATCACTGAGAATAGAGTCCAACGGTTCTTTTGGAAGAACATCGTCTGCAGATTCGGTATACCTCGAATCTTAGTAACGGACAATGGGACCCAATTTACGGAGGCAGCCTTTCGCAATTTTTGTACGGACCTAGGCATCCAGCAACGATTCTCCTCGATATCCCACCTGCAATCCAACGGTCAAGCAGAGAACGCCAATCGGCAAATTCTCTCAGTTCTAAAGAAGAGACTGGACAAGTCTGCCAAGGGGTTATGGGTCGAGCAACTCCCCAATGTACTCTGGAACTACCGTACTACTAAGAGGACCCACACAGGAGAATCTCCCTTCAACTTTATTTACGGCTCCGAAGCCGGCATCCCACTGGAAGTTGGCCTACCCTCTCCCCACTTGATTGCCTTCAATGAAGAGCAAAATTCGAACCAGCTTCGTGGCAACTTGGACCTCATCAACGAGATTCGAGAAAGATCATCCGTCATGAGATTTATCGGCGTAGGATTGTGCAGTCCTACAACAAGAAAGTCCGCCCGACTAATCTAAAAGAAGGAGATTTGATTCTTAGAAAGTTGTCAATTTCTTTCCCGAGCAAGAAAGGCAAGCTATCACCTAATTGGAAAGGGTTGTATAGGGTCTCCAAAGTTGTCCGCCCTGGCGCTTATCAACTTGAAGACCAAAGGGTAAGAGAGTACCAAGAACATGGAATGCGGAACACTTATTGAAGTACCAATAGGGTGTTTAAACACCGCTCCAAGCAACTTCTAATCCTAAGAGCAAGTTTGTATTTCTTCTTATTTAGTTGATTTTCCAAATGTAATAATGGCTTGCAACTCAGAAGCAGCCACTTAGTCATCTTTAATAAAAGCAGTTTACTTCTTAGAAAGCCTGTTGTCTAAATGTTCTGTTGGTCTCGCCTCGAAGCATACACTCTAAATGTAAAACTCTATTAACAAGTTCGGATTCCAACACTTGGTTTGATGCCGCTTTAGCTACTTGCGAACAAGTACGAAGTAGCTCACCATTCGAAATTGCTCCCACAACTGTTGAAACTCTCTTAACAACAAGTTCGGAGTCCAACACTTGGTTCGATGCCACTTTAGCTACTTGCGAACAAGAAAGTACGAAGTAGCTCACCATTCGAAACTGCTCCCACAACTGTTGAAACTCTCTTAACAACAAGTTCGGAGTCCAACACTTGGTTCGATGCCACTTTAGCAACTTGCAAACAAGCAAGTACGAATGAGCTCACCATTCGGAATTGCTCCCGCAATTGTTGAACATTGTTATTAGGTGAAAGAAGCTCGTTCGACTAAAAACAGTGCGCGAACACCACAAATAATTTTATTCCACTAAAAGTCAAGAAACCAGTCTTATTCAAAGACTGCTACAAACATTTTGTTCCGCCAAATATGGAGATACAAGTCTTATTCAAGACCAGACTCCTACAAAACTATAAAGTCTAGCTCTAACCCCTCCTAGGAAGTGGTACACTTCTATTAAGAGATACGCGAGGACGACGTGCACCATGCCGCTCCCTCGAGGCCTCCGAAGGGATATCCAAGCTTGCGAGTCGGGTGGTGCCATCAGGGCCCAAAGACCTAGCCACCGCACCAATAGATGCTCTGCTCGACGAGCTGGCCACCCCGCTTTGAGCATCCCCAAAATTACGCAAAAAAGGAGGCGACCAAAGCGCTAACTCGTGAAACGATCTCCCTGGGGCGTACTCATCTCGAGGGCAAAAAGTGCTTCTAACATTGCTCCCCTCAGAAAGTCGTTGCAAGCGAAGATTCTCCGCCTCCAACTCAACGACCCATTCTTTGAGAGACTCATCCATCACTCTTAGCTTCAAGCGAGGCACTTGGCTCGAACCAACCCATTGCGTAACATCAGAGATAGTCCTCCGAAGATGAGCCGCTTCAAGACTTTTCTCGAGCACCACATTCTTTAATTCGTCCCTCTCGGATCTCGCTTCGAATAAAGAGTGGCGAAGGAATTTGAGCCTCAAGCCTTGGCCGACAATCATCGAAGGGCAGGTCTCCTCATCTTCAGGGGGCACTTTGCAAATCCTCTCATCGAGATGCCTCATCTCGATATCTCGGCGAGCCAAGGTCAGCCTTAAATGACCTAACTCCCGCTCCGCTTTAAAAAGCATCTCCCGAGACCTATGAAGCATAGATACGGGTACGGGGTGCGGGTACGACACGACGCGGGTACGGGGATACGTGATTTTACAAAAAAATAGGATACGGGTACGTTGGTGGATACGTTAAATATAATATATATTATATTATATATATAAATAATTATTTATTTATTTTATTTAAAATGCATATATTTAAACTATTTCATATAATTATAAGAATACATTATAATTATGAGCATTTTTTGAGGAAAAAAATGATAATCTAACTATCAAAACATTGTGTATACTTATTTTGTGTTTGAGCATAACATAAAACATCAAGTTTTTGAAATTACATTGGGGACCTAAACATTCATCTTCCCATAACTGTGTTCAAAAGTTACAAATATGTATTAAAAAAATGGATACTCCTTGGGTACGCACCCGGGAGTACCCAAGGAGTATCGGCACCCGATACGCACCCGACACGGGTACGTTGAGCGTTTGGAAGTATCCGTGCTTCCTAGCCCGAGACCGAGCAAGCCCTAACTTCGTAACGCCTAGCTTAGAGTGGAGATGTGATACCTCGCTACCCTGGGGAAACCAATCATAGAAAGAAATGTAAAACGCTGAGACTTCGAATAGAGCTACAAGATAGTTCTGAGTTCTAACTCTAAGGAGGCTAAGTGCTGGGTCCAAGGGGAGCTACAAAATTGATCCCAAGTTCAAATGCCAGTAAACTAAGAACTTTAAGCCTCGCAGCCAAACACCGAGTCCAAAAAAGCCCATTTCATTTCCAAAAAGAATATACAAGACCGGTGGCCAATACGCTATAAGGCATCAGTACAAAGGCGCTGAGAAAAAATAACAAGTGCAGATACAAAAAGTCAAGGAGCCACCTTGGTGGGCTACTCCGTGATCGCCTCCGGTACCCCCATGATCGCTGACTGAGGATCCGCCACGACATCCTCATCTTCCTCTCCTTCTTCCTCTTCGCCTCCACCGGCGCCCTCTGCCCCCTCGGCCACTTGGCCTTCAAGAAGGGTGTATAAGCTGTACCCCGAGCTGTCGAAGCCGGGGACACGTGCTTCCACGTGTTTAAGGGCCCTGGCGTAGGATTGTTCTATGTTCGTGCACATATGCGCTTTCGCCTCCGCAGCTGCTTCCTTCTCTCTCGCCATGTCTTCGGCAGCCTTCACGACCCTCTCCCTCTCCTTTGTTCGCCCTCGCCATCTCCAGAACTGTCTACTTGTTCACCTTTGCCAAGGCAGACTCGAGGAGGTTGATCTGAGCGGCCTGAGACTCCGACAGACGCCGCTCCGCCTCGTACATCTTTACGGCCTTGGCTCTCTCCAACCGATCCTTGTCGCTCGCCGCTTTGAGCTCTTTCTCCTGCTTGGCAAAACTGCTCTAAAAGGTGGCTATAGTGGTTCGTGATCTACAAAAAAACGAGGGAAAAAACTAAATTTAGCACAAGGAAAACTCATATGTTTCGAGAGTCCAAATAACTACTCACCGACATGGGCCTAGCTATCTCGAGGGCATCGTTGCCCACTGTCCCTGCCTTCAACATTGCTCAATCCTTCGGGGTCGGCAAGCGACGAATCGCCTGCATGCTCATGACAGAGTCTCCTAGGAAGCCGTCATGCTTCATCACTCGCCAATCAGGAACGAAGAGCCGCTTATGCTCCTCGGTGAGAATCGTCTCCGCCTTGACGGTAAGTGGCGCCTCAAGCGCCAGTGCAGCACCGAGGGTGAATTCTTCGGCTGAGGGGGCAGGAGGGGCAGACGGGACAAGTGGCAGACGGGGCAGACGGAGTAGAAGAGGGGGATTCCAACTCAACCATCGGGGCTGCCGCCGCAGCCAAACCTTATGCAGTTCAGCCAGATGATGGCTCCGCTGCTGTTCTCTTCCTCTTCTTGCTATCGGTGCCCTTCCCACCTACTCCTCGATCAAATAGCATCGCTCGGAAATCCATATCAGGGGACTCTACAGGAACAAAGGCCAAAAAGTTAGCGCACTAAGAAAGCAAGATTAGAAAAACGTAAAAACAAAGGGAAATATCTGCAGCATACTGGGGTCGATCGGACTAAGACCCCCACCAAAGAGAACCTCCTCGGTCATATCCTTCCAACTCAAGGTAGGGCGACCGAGGAGTTTCGATACGACCTTATCTTCCTCCGGAGTCGGTATAGGCTCGGCCTTCGCCCACCTCGGCACATCCTCCCTCCATCTCGTAGGAAAATCCCACGGTTTGCTACCTCGGATCAAGAAATATTTTTCTTTCCAAGACTTGGAGTCCGGGTTTTCAATCAACTTAACAGCCGTGGCGACAAATAGTACCGGTACTCCATTTTGCTCATGCAATTGAACCGATAAAGACTTCGGAGAACGCTGAGCTGAGGCTCAGCCCCCACTGCTTGGCACTGGAGTATGAAGCCAATGACATGCCGCCACATATTTGGCATGTACTGAACAGAACTCAGTCCATACCATCGCAATACCTCGGTCACGAATGGCGGCAGGGGTAGACGAAGACCGGCGTTGAGCGCATCAAATGGGAAGATGCACGTATCTGGCGAGGTTGCCGAACACACTCGGAACCGCGAACTCGGAAGGAGGGTAAACTCCGACGATATCATAAAGCTTCTTTTGATGCGCAGCAAATCCCTCTCCATGAGAACCGAAGGAATGTTGTCAACCTCGGAGCATTCCCTCGGCTTGTTCTTTTTGTACGAAGCCGAGCTTCCCGTAAACAACCTAGGCGAGAAGATCATCGAAGTACTCTCTGATTTTTCCGAGGCTAGACATAGTAGACGGTAGCCTCCCCAACTCCCCCGCTCTCCTCACCTCCTCCACTCGACAACCACCGACCCAACTACCTCCTTCCCCTTGTCCACGGCTGGGGGGACTACCAACAGCCGATCACTCCCTTGGTCCGAGGTGGAGGTCTCACTCCCAGACGACACCCTAGACATCTCGTAAAATATATAAGATAAAATATATATTTACCTTGATGTGACAGCTACAGCCGGAAAAGATCGACGGAAAGCACTAACGATTGGCTGCGAACGCCAGTTGAGCCACCCAGCAGTAAGAAAATTTTACCAAAGAGTAAGAAGAGATAATGGGGAAATGAGGGAAGTAGCGGAGACTTATAGTAAAGGAGGGGGTGCCTCTTGGGCTTCTGAGAGCTTTGGGCCCCCTAAACCACTTGAAAAGTGATGTAAAACTAACCCTAAATAGAGAATTTCCAAGAATATTAAAGGATTAATTTTACCAACATGTAAGTGCGGATCAAAGTTGGAAATTTTAACAGTTAACAGGTTTGATGGGTTTTCAAGGATTGAATCAAGTTTAACAGTCCCAATTAATAATTCAACCTTACGATCAATAATTAAATCCCTAAGTGTTTAGCAAGTAATAGGTTCAATATTGATTCGTACTCTAGCATGTGGAACACTCAATCTCAGTTATTTTGTGGACAACAGGCAAATCAGATAATATAATAGATAATAAGGCAGTAGAATACAAATATTTAATAATGGAAAGAGTATACCGAATGCGAAGAAACCAGCGTAGATCTCGAAGTTGGACCAACAACTAAGAACTCAGCAATCACAGTGAACAAAGACAGCAACAAAGCCAAAGAGGTTGACAGATCTGGCCGACGGCGGGTTGACGGCGAGCGGGGGCGGCGTCGTCGATGAGGTGCGACGGGGTGATCGGAATGAGGTGCAAGTGGTTGTTCGCGGGTGGGGGAGAGGGTTCTGGGTGCAATCAAGGGCTAGTGTTGATTAGGTGGTAGTGTCGGCAGCAGAGGAGAAGGCTGACGGGGAGCTGAGGAGGTAATGGAGGTGGAAGGGGGTGGTCGACGGGTGTTGGAGGGGTGGCAAGGTCGGTTGCGGGATGGCAGTGAGGGCCTTGGTCGGGGTCGGGTTGCAAGGAGGATCGGGAGTGGGTCGCTGGTTGGAATCCGGTGTAGAGGGGATGAGGTGCGGGATGATGGAGGCAGGGTTGCGAAGGAGATGAAGAAGGCGTGGGTTGGGTTTTTCTCTGGCAACGGGATTTTTGAGGTAGAAGATGGAGAAGATGAAGGAGAGGGTGTGAACGGCGGCTAGTGTAGGGGATTAGGGTTTTGAGTTTGTAATTGGAGGATTTTTTTAATTGGGGGTAGATTTTAGAGTTAATCACTAACCCTAAAATTATATTAGGATTTATCACAAACCCTAATTTAGATCTCAGTTGTATCACACAAAGGAGAGAGAGGAAGAGCAAAAACTCAACACAAAATTTTTTTAATCAATAATGGCATATCTTCTCATTCATCTCAAAGCCTTTAAATAGGTTCAAAATACATCTTGATACAAATCTCCAAAATATTCTCAAAATCTAAAAAAATACAAAAAGATTACATATGGCTATAATTGCCAGAAACAAATATGGTACTGAAAATAAAATCCTAAACTAAACAAAGCAGCTGCTGAAGACGATGCCTGCGCTGATAGAAACGCCTGAATCGTCTTGAACCGATGTCCTCATCAAAAAGCCCATCAGAATGCTAAACGACAGAGTTCGTAAAGGCGGGAACACGATACGACGCCCAAAACTCATTGACCAGTCAGATTGCCTCAGGATTCGCGATCGATCTCCATCAATGGCTCGGATCACGCCGCGTACCTCGTATCCAAAATCTAAAGATCCGAACTACCGAGCGTGAAAATTGCAAAAAACATCGCCTTAGAATTTGCGCTCGATCTCCATCAACGGCTCAGATCACGCCACGTACCTCATATCCAAAATCCGAGGATCCGAACTACCGAGCGTGAAGTTGGCAAAAAAACATCGCCTCATGATTCGCGCTTGATCTCCATCAATGGCTCTGATCTCGCCACGTAGCTCAGATCTAAAATCCGAGGATCCAAACTACCGAACGTGAAAATGGCAAAAATCATCGCCTCAAGATTCGCACTTGATCTCGATCAACGGCTCTGATCTCGCCACGGAGCTCGGATCTAAAATCCAAGGATCCAAACCATCGAGCGTGAAAATGACAAAAAACATTGCTTCATGATTCGCGTTTGCTCTCCATCAACGGCTCTAATCATACCACATAGCTCGGATCTAAAATCCGAGGATCCGAACTCTCGAGCCTGAAAATGGCAAAAAACATCGCCCCATGATTCGCGCTCGATCTCCATCAACGGCTTGGATCACGCCATGTACCTCGTATCCAAAATCCGAGGATCCGAACTACCTAGCGTGAAATTGGCAAAAAACATCGCCTCATGATTCGCGCTTGATCTCCTCCATCAACGGCTCTGATCTCGCCCGTAGCTCGGATCTAAAATCTGAGAATCCAAACTACCGAGCATGAAAATGACGAAAATCATCACCTCAAGATTTGCACTTGATCTCGATCAACAGCTCTGATCTCGTCACGTAGCTCGGATCTAAAATCCGAGGATTCGAACCACCGAGCATGAAAATGACGAAAAACATTGCCCTATGATTCGCGCTTGATCTCCATCAACGGCTCTAATCATGCCACATAGTTCGGATTTAAAATCTGAGGATCCGAACTCCCGAGCGTGAAAATGGCAAAAAACATCGCCTGATAATTCGCGGTCGATCTCCATCAACGGCTCGGATCACGCCATGTACCTCGTATCCAAAATCCGAGGTACCTAACTACCGAGCGTGAAAATGGCAAAAAACATTGCCTCATGATTCGCGCTTAATCTCCATCAACGGCTCTGATCTCGCCACATAGCTCGGATCTAAAATCCGACGATCCGAACTACCGAGCGTGAAAATGGCGAAAATCATCACCTCAAGATTCGTGCTTGATCTCGATCAACGGCTCTGATCTGGCCACGTAGCTCGGATCTAAAATCCGAGGATCCGAACTATCGAGCGTGAAAATGACGAGAAACATCGCCTCATGATTCGCGCTTGATCTCTATCAACGGCTCTGATCACGTCACGTAGCTCGGATCTAAAATCCGATGATCCGAACTACTAAGTGTAAAAATGGCAAGAAACATCGGCTCATGATTCGCGCTTGATCTCCATCAAAGGCTCTGATCACGCCACTTAGCTCAGATCTAAAATCCGAGGATCCGAATTACCGAGCGTGAAAATAGTGAAAATCATCGCCTCAAGATTCGCACTTGATCTCGATCAACGGCTCTGATCTCGCCACGTAGCTCGAATCTAAAATCCGAACGTCCGAACAATCGGGCGTGAAAATGGCAAAAATCATCACCTCAAGATTCGCGCTTGATCTTGATCAAATGGTGAAAAACATCACCTCATGATTCGCGCTTGATCTCCATCAACGGCTCTAATCATGCCACGTAGCTCGAATCTAAAATCCGAGGATCCGAACTACCGAGCGTGAAAATAACGAAAAACATCGCCTCATGATTCGTGCTTGATCTCCATCAATGGCTCTGATCACGCCACGTAGCTCGGATCTAAAATCCGAGGATCCGAACTACCGAGTGTGAAAATGACGAAAATTATTGCCCCAAGATTCGCGCTTGATCTCGATCAACGGCTCTGATCTCGTGACGTAGCTCAGATCTAAAATCCGAATGTCCGAACAACCGAGCGTGAAAATAGAGAAAATCATCGCCTCAAGATTCGCGCTTGATCTTGATCAACGGCTCTGATCTCGTCACGTAGCTCAGATCTAAAATTCGAGGATCCGAACTACCGAGCGTGAAAATGGCAAAAAACATCGCCTCATGATTCGTGCTTGATCTGAATCGACGCCTCTGATCGTGCCACATAGCCTGAATCTGAAATCTGAGCGTCCGAGCAACCGAGCATCGAAACGGGGAAAACGCTTACCTCCCGATGCGTTCACACGATTAGAGCGCTCAGATTGAGCCACGTCAGCTGACGCCAAATCAACCATTTGATCGTTCATAAAATCGCACCGCCGACATGATCGACGCTCCAGATTGCGCCATGTCAATATTTACATGATTAATTCTTTTATTTTTGAATTAATTATTTAAAAATGGCGATAAATAATTAAAAACTTTAAAAAAATAATTAAAAATTCTAAAAATTAATTATAGAATCGAGAAAAATATTTTTGAACTCCTGAAAAAATAATTATTAATTGGAATGATTAATTGATATTTTTTGAAAATAGATTGTTGTTTCGCAAAATTGAATA
Source organism: Hemerocallis citrina (assembly GCA_017893485.1). Taxonomy (NCBI): domain Eukaryota; kingdom Viridiplantae; phylum Streptophyta; class Magnoliopsida; order Asparagales; family Asphodelaceae; genus Hemerocallis; species Hemerocallis citrina. Next base: position 21,936,116 of record CM030366.1, read on the forward strand.
AATGATTCGAAAAATAATTAAAAATTGAAAAAAATTCAGAAAAATCACAAAAATTCTAGAAAACTATGAGAATAATTTTGGGTACTTTACAAGCTCAGATTGACACTGTTACGCCTCGAGCAAGATCCAAACTCCCTCAAGAACTCCGATAAAATCTTGTACGCCATTAGAACAATAAAACTACTCCTCAAAGACGGTTAAACTCAGTCTTCAGAAGTAGGGGGCCCGTGATATGGCTAAAAATAGGATTAAATCGGGACCATTCAAATCGGGCACGAATCTTAAAGCTCTCAGAGGTAAAATGATAATTTCACCCACAAACGAGTCCAAATTGGGAACTGTGTATTTCTTCAAAGCCCAATAACCAAAAAACGAATCAGTCCTACTGGATCGGGGTGACAACCCATTACAAACCAGCCCAGGTCATTTAAAGAGTAATTCAAATTCATGATTATCTCTAAGAGACGGTTTAAACTAAATCTCTTATCATGAAACGATTTAAACTCTACATCTTATCCAAACATACCGGAACATAGGGATAAATGATTATCTCTAAACTATCTCTAAAGGAGACTATAAATATCTCTCTCTCCCAACCATAACAAGGTAATCAATATTTTTCCACATAAACGCTCTTTCATAATCTTCCTGATTACTGACTTGAGCGTCGGAGGGTTCGTCGCCGAGATCCATTCCAGTGTATCAAACTTTTTGCTAGTCAACGGCAGCGGCAAAAAACCAGTCAAACGCCGGCGAAGGTCAACAGGTTTGCCTTATTCGTTTCCAAAAGAATCCACAAATTCATCTGTTTGCTCCCACACCAAAATCAGCAGCAACATTTATATTGCACTAACGCTTCTAAATTGGTGTTGCAACATTATCAGGACATATCCGATACAGATACTTCCTTAACACAATGGATCCAAACGTAATTCAAAGATGAGTGGGACATTTCTGAGTTATCTTCCTAGTGGTCATATTGTCATTGGGAGAAGGCACCACACAGGTAAGTGAAACTGGCAAGAGGTGGTTAATGATTAAAAATGGCAAGAGGTGGTTAATGATTAAAAACAGTAGCTATGGTGGTTATAATTACTTTGGGTTGGAGACAAGTATTGAATATCAGTGCACACACATAATAATGTACCACTATAGCCTAATGTGAAACATTTTTTTACATAATTTAGCTATTAGAATTTGGGTGCAAAATCAAACGGCCTAGACTTGTCAATCAATCAACATTCAATAGTATATGTGCCCCATAGCTTTTGGATCCATCTTAAATAAGCTAATAAATAAATATTATATGTATATATAGTTGTCTCCTTATACACCTTTCTTAGGGAGAACATTGTCTAAATATCCATGTTCTTTCGTATCCATGTCTATATTTGTGCCCGTGTTAACATAAGAGACAAACCATATGATGCAATGGACAATGATGTAGTATATATATGGGTAACAGCTAATGGATCACATGTTAAATAGAACATAGATGAAAAATATATGCATATATACTTGTATAATCATATGCTTTTTTTTAAAGGAAAGCATTCTCAATATCTATGTTGCTTCTATCCATATTTCGTGTCCTTAGAAGCAAACCGTTCGACGAAAAAGACATTGGACTACGTTCACTCACATTAATGGGGGACCTCCACCTACAGCTTCAATTAGTGGTAACTGATACTACATCTTACATTTTTTGAAGACTTTAACCATATACATGTGCGCATGCAAGGGCCAATTAGACATCTTCAAAACTGGAGGTAGGGGCTCAATTAAGTTAAGCTAAAGAACAACTAGGCAAATCAAGAAGCTAGTCATATGTAACAATGGGATAAATTATTGCAATTGCAGATACTGTAAAGTCACCTATATACCATACAACAAAATAGCAAGAGATTAAATGAATGATAATTAAGTCTGTCTAATGTATAATTATCATTGACAGGCTAGCTGACAGGTTTTAGGTTGACAACATTACAACTTAATTATCTGATGAGCACGTCACCCATGTCAGCTATAGAGATGCAGACACGTCAGTAATAGTAGGGAAGGCCTATGGATTATTGACAACTTTGCATAGAATGTTGTTCATACTATCATCTTAGCAAATAACGCACAACCATTGGTTAACAAATTTAATTTTCTACGTTATAGTACTAGAGTAATGGGATTATAAACTTTGGTTTGTAGATCTGACGTCTCAATGTTTTTGTTTTGTTTTGTTTTGTTTTTGTTTTTGTTTTTTTTAGTGTTAAATGATTAGGCAATTGAAGCAAAACAGTATGATGTAGTCTAGCAGGTCATGTAGAGAGATACAACCTCTGATGAGATATGTTGATGGTAGTTAGAGCCTTGTCGGTGGAAATGATCGGAAGTGATTGGCAATAACAGTGGAAAATAAAGATGTGCTTGGGGTGACCATCTCGGAGGTAGCAACTGTGAGAAGGGCCGGTGGTTGTAATATATGAATGTGGTGGCCGGAGGTGGTAGGAGGTGGAGACGAAAGGTGGTGTGCAGAGCGAAAAGCTAGAAGATGAGAAATTGCAACTTGATTTGTGTAAGAGAACACAAGTTGATAAGACTAAAACTTAAAGGATATTTGCAAAGACTACTTGCAATAATGTAAACGCATGCAATTGACTCTTGTTTTGCAATTGCAATCACAATTAATTATATAACCCCTAAAATCTGAAACTGAAGATAGAGCAAATAGAAAACATTTTCTAACAATAAATTTCTCCTAGAAATAATTTCCTAGTCATTCAGGATGAATAGCAGATTAGTAACTTAAGAAAATTCACAAACATCCTCCTCATCATCATAAAATAGGGTCATCTATGCAATATAAGGCGTTAAGACAATTTTCATTTCAGCCTACTGCCAACCCACCGTAGAGAAACAAATTTATAGCGGAGAACTCAAAAATATTTTCGATGACAACTAAAATTCCATTTTGAAATCAAAAGCGTCCTAAACCCCAATCAGTAGTAAATAGATAAAGATCTGTCTTATTAATCTCATGTCATATTAATTTCAGTAATTATATTGCAAAATTACGACATATGGAACATTATGGCTTTAAAATGCGTAGTAAGTAGTTAATATGAACCCATAACAACACATAAAGAGAAAATCCCAAAGGTACTTTTTTCTATTCCAATGTAGGTGTTATCTACAAGAAAGCTTACTTTTGTTGGTAAATAAAGTAAGGAAAAATTTCTCCCTCACAATGTTTGGTGACAGAGATCCTCTAAGGCTATGTTCGGCATTGCTTTTTGAGGCTGCTTTTGGGTGTGAAAACTCTTTTATGTTCAAAAGAGGTGTTTGGTAAGCTTAATTAGAAGTGTATAGCCAAACGTACTTTTTCTAAAACCACTATCTTTAGTGGTCTTGTCAAAAACACCTAAAGTGGGGCGCTTAGCTTTTCAAAAAGTTTTTTTACTTACTAGGAAAATTTTGAAGTTAAACATGATTTTGTTTTCTGAACGAGCTTCTAATACCAGCACTTTTCGGTGGACACACTTTCATTCACAGCAATACCACACAGAGCCTAAGAGGTATCTGAAAGAATGTAAAATGTTATAATGAACATGACTTGGTGAACTTTCCTAGCAAAAACTGACGGAACAAGAATTTGGTTGTTTTGTTACATTGATTTGATGAAAATATCGGAAGGGCCATGAAGTTTCTGCATTTTTCCATGGGTTTATATCCCTCATTCTTTTCCAACTCCAGTTCCATGGTTGCTTCTACAAGCAAACAAACTCCCCAAATCCCCCATAAGTCAACAACAATCAATAAGCATCCGAAAAAATCCTCATAAATTATTAAAATTTCCCAAAAAAGAAATATAATTCCATCCAACACATTTATCCATTTCAAATTACCAAATTAACCTAAACCAATCCGCATCCCACCACAACAAACAAACAATCATAATTTTAGTAACTCATTAATTAATCAAAACATTAAATCATATGAACAGGACCAAAATCAAACTAGTATTATTTTGCCATTTGATAACCTAAAGAAAAAGGAAAGTCAATAATTATTCACAAAGCTTACAACACTTCAAAGTAAACCATCGATTCTTATCTCAAATCTTACCATATCCTCTTCAGCAGTCGTCGTCGTCAGATTCGGATCCGAATCGGAACCCGACCCGCTCTCCGTCAGCGGGATCGTCTTCCCGAAAAGCATAATCGCAGGATCCGCCATCTGAAGAATCAACCCGAAACCCGAAATATCATGGGAAAAAGGGAGATAAAAATGAAAAGAAAGAGAAGGGGGAGCACGAATAAGAAAAGCAGGGCGTCTAGATGGATGGGTGACTGGGAGTAGGCGGTTAGCCGGTGAAGAGGTTCCAGGTGGCGGATGAGTCAGCAGGTTTGGGGATTGTGATCCAAGAGTTTCTCGTGGCTGGAGGTTGAATGGGATGACGTGAGATGGTGGTGCGGGGCCCACCCCACGAAACAAAGAGAAAAGATAGTAGTAGATGGATGTTGCGCGGAAGAGGGGAGAAAAAGATACCAAAGCAAAACAGCAACACAACGCAAAGCCCTTTTTCCTTTTTCCTTTTTAGAGGGGTACTAGAATGACACTAATGTCGTGGATAAATACGGTTCTACCATTCCAATTTTTATTTATTTTTAGGATTTTTAACACGTATACCCCTAACAAATATGCTAATATTATATATACCCTTCAAAAATGTGTATTATCATATATGCCCCTAACAATATGATCTCATTTCTTATTTACCTCTAAAAGTTGCTTCAAACTACGTGTATTTAAAATTTATAAGATTATTGGCGAATTTGGCTAGTGTTACCGCTAAATCTGGTGTGGGGGCAAACAGATAGTATTTGTGGATTCTTGGAAAACTTGAATAGCAAATCTGAACCTGTTCCGCCGGAGTTTGACCGTTGACTCCCGTCGTTCACCTGCAAAAAGTGCGAGACACCGGGATTGATCCCGGCGACGCACCCTCCGACGCTCAAGTCAGTAATCAGGGAGATTATGAAAGAGCGTAAATTGGCAAAAAATTGATTACCTCTTAATGGTGGTGGATGGGGTATTTATAGTCGCCTTAGGGATCAAATTAGGAATGTAATCCCTGTGATCAGATAAGGAATGTAATCCATGTGATCAAATTAGGAATGTAATTCATAATCCCCAGTGAAAGGATAGATGTGAATCAGGGCCGTTGATTAGTATTAATCAGAAACCCTAATTCTACCCTGCTGGACTGGGTTCGCTGCGGGTTGAAACCCGCACCCAGTTAAGATGGATCCGTTTATGGGTTATTGGGCTTTGAATAAAAACTCAGTTCCCATTTCAGACCCGTTAGTAGATGAAATTACTGTTTTACCCCTGAGCTTTAAGATTCGTGTCCGATATGAACGGTCCCGATTTAATCCTATTTTTAGCCATATCACGAGCCCCCCACTCCTGGAGACTGAGTTTTACAGTTTTCGAGGAGTAGTTTTGTTGTTCTAATGGCGTACGGGATTTTATCGGTATTCTTAAGGGTGTTTTCCAACAAGCTTGGGGCTCGGATTGGATCCGTCTTAGGCATCTGGAAGTGGCTCGAATGGCATCTCGAGCCACTTCCAAATGTTCCTTTTTAAGAACACCGAGATAGCTATCGGTGTTCTTAGGCTTTTCCAACAAGCTTGGGGCTCGGATTGGATCCGTTTATGGATTATTGGGCTTTGAATAAAAACCAAGTTCCCATTTCAGACCCGTTAGTAGATGAAATTACCGTTTTACCCCTGAGCTTTAAGATTCGTGTCCGATGTGAACGGTCCCGATTTAATCTTATTTTTAGCCATATCAGCTAGATAACATGATAAAGAAGATGAAATTACAAAGATATACTGTAATTTTGATCATTTATCAAGAAAACTGAATAAAAATTGAGAATTGTTGATGTGTTTCAGTTGGTTTTATAGTCAGTTGAGTTTATAAAAAAATAAGATGAAGAAGCTTGACTAGTGGAGAAAGGGTATTTCAGTCATTTTATATAAAATCTATTAAATAGAATTGTATATTTTATACATTTTTTTGTTTTTAATATAGTTTTAATTTAAGGGGTAACTAAGAGGTTTGACACACATTGTTAGGGGTAAATATGAAAATACACATTTGTGAGGGGTATATCTGATATTCACATATTTGTTAGGAACATACATGTTAAAAACCCTTATTTTTATTTTGATTCTGAATCCTATATTTATGGCTATGGACTTCACAATTAAGACGGAAGAAATGTAACTTTTAGTTTAGATAAACGGTATAGTTATTAATGCTAAAAAGGGTAAATATGTTGTGCTTGATCTTTTTCACTTTATTATTATGAAACACTCAAATACAATATAACCAACAACAACGGGCAATACATGTATAGATTATATACTGATTCAAGAGTTTATAATATTGTTAAAAAGTTGAGATGCTAACTTGATATGGGTCAGATGACGTGGCCCCTCCTGGACCACAAGATCCCCTTAAAAAGCGCTTACCCCCAATCAATCCAGATCCGTCACATCAGCCCTAAACCATCCAGGGCTCCTGCCACGTCAGTCCTAAACCACTTGGGCTTCGGGCACGTCAGGCCCACGAGCAACTGGGTCCAGACCCGCCCCCAAACGAGTCCAGACCCGATTGGCATTGCCTATAAATACCAGGCCCTCTACCCCTTCAAGAGGTAATGAATATTCAACATCTCTCCTCTAAAACCCTAGTAACTGTTACTCTTCAGTGACTGACTAGATCGTCGGAGGGTCTGCCACCGGGACCAACCTTGATGTTTCTAGACCGAGTGCAGGTACACGGGACCTCTGAATCCGAGCCGAGCCTCCAGATCCGAGCAGAGCATCTGATCTCCACCTCACTCCCGCCTACTCCCGAGTCGTTCCCTCGACTGAGGGTCGGGCGTACCATCCGTACCGAAGCTTCCGCAAAAATACAAATCGAGAAGAACTCACACCTGGTGCAGCCACCCCCCACAAACAAACCACATCAGGTTAGCGCCGTCTGTGGGAACCCCTCGGTACTGACCTCAGTCCGGTCCCGGCCAGGGATGTCATCTCCTCGAATCCAAGCTCTCGCATGGCTTCCAGGGCCAAAAGAGCCGCTACCTCTGGACGTCGTCCAGACCCTTGTCCGCATCCCGGTCACGCCGACGCCCAGGGGTCCAACCATCCTGGGGCGAACGGCGGACTCGGATCCTGGCCGGGTGCTTCCCATTCGGTCGAAGCCGACCTCCGCCGCGTCGTCCTCAGCCAGTCAGCTAGCTGCGATAGGGGAGGGGCCGCTTCCAACTCGGCCCTGAACCGTCCCAAGCAGCCATCCCAAGAACGGGAGCTGGAACTTAGCCCCGTAGGCCAGAAGCCGCGAAACCAACGCGACCCGTCCAGGCAGGACCCGATCACGCGCCTCGAATTCCAGAACTTTAGGAATGAGATCCTAGAGGCCATCTTGGGGACTCCCAGAATCGAGGCATTCCACCACTCTCACACCCGGTTGGGTGTCGGTGGTAGTGGACCTCGCGGATCGACCCCCCGCCAGAGCAGGAAGACGCCATCCTTCGACGCCTGCAGGAAGTGGAGATTCGCCTTGCCCATCTCGGCGAGGAAGGTCCGATCCCGGCTCAGGGCCATAGGCCGACTCGACCGCCTTTTTCTACTCCTATCTTAGAAGCAGAGATTCCCAGGAATTTCCGGCCTCCTCGGTTCGAGACCTACGACGGCGAGGGTGATCCTACTGATCACATGGAGGGGTTCAAAACCCTCATTCTGATTCACAACGCATTGGACCTTCTCATGTGTCGTGCTTTTCCTGCCACCCTCGCGGTCCGGCTAGGGAATGGATCTCAAAGCTCATCCCCGGCTCGATCTTCTCACTCCACCAACTCGAAACGTACTTCTTTGCCCACTTTGTAACCAGTCGAAAAGTAGAGAAGCCCAGCGCTTCCCTCCTGGACCTGAAGCAAAAGGAGAATGAGTTCCTCCGGGACTTTGTTAGAAGATTCACTGCCGAAGCCCGAGCTATATCCTCTCTTGATGCCGGGGTCGCCTCCGCCGCCTTCAGACACAATGTTCGACACCCTCAGCACAAACCTTCCCTGGCGAAGAGACCCCCGGTCGACTTTCCCAACCTCTTGTATTGGGCCGAGAAATACATCCGACGTCTCACTACAGGAGACTTTTCAGCCTCTCAAGTCCTTGCCACTCTACTTAGACTTCATAATATGGGAGACTTCTCAGCCTCTCAAACCCTTGCCGCTCAGTTCAAACTTCTCATTATAGAAGACTTCTCTCAAATGTGCCGGGCTCGGCCCTTGGCATTGACTCCAAGCCACCCGATTGGTTTTTCCTCGGTGTTGTCCACGTTCGGTGCTCAGCATTGACATCGAGCCACGCCCTAGCTTTCACCAAGCTTGGGAGGCTCGGGACTCGGATGGTACCGCGAGCCACAAAAATCTCCTCAATACCGCTTGAGGCTCGGCGCTCAGATGGTACCGCGAGCCGCAAAAATCTCCCTAATTTCGCTTAGGGCTCGATGCTCGGATGGCACCGCGAGCCGCAAAAATCTCCCCAATTCTGCTTGGGGCTCGGCACTCGGATGGCACCGTGAGCCGCAAAAATCTCCCCAATTCCGCTTGGGGCTCGGCGCTCGGATGACACCACGAGCCATAAAATTCTACTCTTGGTGAGGGGGCTCGGCACCGACCTCGAGCAGGGTCTCGGCTTTTTCAAGCCATGCTACCTATATGCTCAGCGATGTTCTCCGGTTACACCCGTACCGCCTACCTGAGAATGAATTATGGGGGCTCGGCATCGACCTCGAGCAAGGCCTTGGCTTTTTCAAGCCATGCGACCTTAACGCTCGGCGATGTTCTCCAGCTATGCTTATAACAGCTTCTCCCCAGTGTGAGGGCTCGGCATCGACCTCGAGCAAGGCCTTGGCTTTTTCAAGCCACGCGACCTTAACGCTCGGCGATGTTCTCCGGCTACACCCATACCGTCGACATGAGAACGAATTGTGGGGCTCGGTATCGACCTCGAGCAAGGCCATGGCTTTTTCAAGCCATGCGACCTTAACGCTCGGCAATGTTCTCTGGCTATGCTCATAACGGCTTCTCCCCGGTGTGGGGGCTAGGCATCGACCTTGAGCAAGGTCTTGGTTTTTTCAACCCACGTGACCTTAACGCTCGACAATGTTCTCCGGCTACACCCGTACCGTCTACCTAAGAACGAATTATGGGGGCTCGGCCTCGACCTCGAGTAAGGCCTAGGCTTTTTCAAGCCATGCGACCTTAACGCTCAGCGATGTTCTCCGGCTAAGCTCATAACGGCTTCTCCCCGGTGTGGGGGCTCGGCATCGACCTTGAGCAAGGCCTCGGCTTTTTCAAACCACGCGGCCTTAACGCTCGGCGATGTTCTCCGGCTACACCCGTACTGTCTACCTGAGAACGAATTGTGGGAGCTCGGCATCGACCTCGAGCAAGACCTCGGCCTTTTCAAGCCAGTGACCTTAACGCTCGGCAATGTTCTCCGGCTACGCTCATAACGGCTTCTCCCCGGTGTGGGGGCTTGGCATCGATCTCGAGCAAGGCCTTAGCTTTTTCAAACCACGCGACCTTAACGCTCGGTGATGTTCTCCGGCTATACCCGTACCGTCTACTTGAGAACGAATTGTGGGGGCTCGGCATCGACCTCGAGCAAGCCCTTGGCTTTTTCAAGCCTTGCGACCTTAATGCTCGGCGATGTTCTCCGGCTACGCTCATAACGGCTTCTCCTCGGTGTGGGGGCTCGGCATCGATCTCGAGCAAGGCCTTGGCTTTTTCAAGCCACGCGACCTTAACGCTCGGCAATGTTCTCCGGCTACACCCGTACCGTCTACCTAAGAACGAATTGTGGGGGCTCAACCTCGACCTCGAGTAAGGCCTAGGCTTTTTCAAGCCATGCGACCTTAACGCTCGGCGATGTTCTCCGGCTAAGCTCATAACGGCTTTTCCCCGGTGTGGGGGCTCGGCATCGACCTTGAGCAAGGCCTCGGCTTTTTCAAACCACGCGGCCTTAACGCTCGGCGATGTTCTCCGGCTACACCCGTACTGTCTACCTGAGAACGAATTGTGGGAGCTCGGCATCGACCTCGAGCAAGGCCTCGGCCTTTTCAAGCCAGTGACCTTAACGCTCGGCAATGTTCTCCGGCTACGCTCATAACGGCTTCTCTCCGGTATGGGGACTTGGCATCGATCTCGAGCAAGGCCTTAGCTTTTTCAAACCACGCAACCTTAACGCTCGGTGATGTTCTCCGGCTATACCCGTACCGTCTACTTGAGAACGAATTGTGGGGGCTCGGCATCGACCTCGAGCAAGCCCTTGGCTTTTTCAAGCCTTGCGACCTTAATGCTCGGCGATGTTCTCCGGCTACGCTCATAACGGCTTCTCCTCGGTGTGGGGGCTCGGCATCGACCTCGAGCAAGGCCTTGGCTTTTTCAAGCCACGCGACCTTAACGCTCGGCAATGTTCTCCGGCTACACCCGTACCGTCTACCTAATAACGAATTGTGGGGGCTCGGCCTCGACCTCGAGCAAGACCTTGGCTTTTTCAAGCCATGCGACCTTAACGCTCAGCGATGACCTCAAGCTACACTCATGCTGCCTTTCTCAAAGTGTGGGGGTTCGACATCGACCTCAAGCGAGGTCCTGGCTTTCTCAAGCTCTGTCCTCAATGCTCGGCGATGACCTCAAGCTACACTCATGCTGCCTTTCTCAAAGTGTGGGGGTTCGGCATCGACCTCGAGCAAGGTTAATGATCTTATGCCACTCCCAGATGTTCCTTTTTGAGTTTAAAGCTTTTCCAACAAGCTTGGGGCTCGACAACCGAAATCCCGAGCCACTCTTTAGTTCTCCTTGGAACTTGGGGCTCGACGCTCGGATAGCATCCCAAGCCACTCCCAAATGTTCCTTTCTGAGTCTTGGGCTTTTCCAACAAGCTTGGGGCTCGACGCTCGGATTGGATCTCGAGCCACTCTTCAGTTCTCTTTAGAACTTGGGGCTCGATGCTCAGATGGCATCCTGAGCCACTCCCAGATGTTACTTTTTGGGTCTTAGGCTTTTCCAACAAGCTTGGGGCTCGACGCTCGGATTGGATCCCGAGCCACTCTTCAGTTCTCCTAGGAACTTGAGGCTTGATGCTCGGATGGCATCCCGAGCCACTCCCAGATGTTCCTTTTTGAGTCTTAGGCTTTTCCAACAAGCTTGGGGCTCAACGCCCGGAATCCCGAGCCACTCTTCAGTTCTCCTTGGAACTTGGGGCTCGACGCTCGGATGGCATCCTGAGCCACTCCCAAAAGTTCCTTTTTGAGTCTTAGGCTTTTCCCACAAGCTTGGGGCTTGACGCTCGGATTGGATCCCGAGCCACTCTTCAGTTCTCTTTGGAACTTGGGGTTCGACGCTCGGATGGCATCTCGAGCCACTTCCAGATGTTCCTTTTTGAGTCTTAGGCATTGACTCAAAAAGCTTCGGAGATAGCCAGATGTTCCATTTTAACCTACTAGCTATCTCACAGTCTTGCCCGAGGTCGGACCTCCAGGCTCAGCACTCCGGGCTCGGTGCTCGGCACTGACTCCTAGCCACCTACTGGCTATCTCACAGTCTTGCCCAGGCTCTGCTCTCCTGACTCGGCCATCCAGGCTCGGCGCTCGGCACTGACTCCTAGCCACCTACTGGCTATCTCATAGTCTTGCCCAGGTTCGGCACTCCGGGTTCGGCACTCCAGGCTCAGCGCTCGGCACTGACTCCTAGCCACCTACTAGCTATCTCACAGTCTTGCCCAGGCGCGGCATTTTGGGCTCGGCACTTTGGGCTCAGCACTCGACACTGACTCCTAGCCATCTACTGGCTACCTTAGTCTTGCCCAGGCTCAGCTCTCCTGGCTCGGCCCTCCAAGCTCGGCACTAGGCACTGACTCGTAGCCACTTACTGGCTATCTCACAGTCTTTCCCAGGCTCGGCCCTCCAGGCACGGCACTCCAGGCTCGACGCTCGACACTGACTCCTAGCCACCTACTGGCTATCTCACATTCTTGCCCAGGCTCGGCCCTCCAGGCTCGGCGCTCTCCTAGCCACCAACTTGCTACCTCACAGTCTTGCCTAGGCTCTGCTCTCCTGGCTCGGCTCTCCATGCTCGGCATTCTGAGCTCGGCACTCCGGGCTCGGTGCTCGGCACAGACTTCTAGCCACCAACTAGCTATTTTAGTCTTGTCTAGGCTCAACTCTCCTAGCTCGGCCCTCCAGGCTCGGCGTTCCGGGCTCAGCACTCCGGGCTCGGCGCTCTGGCCATCTCACAGTCTTACCCAGGCTCCGCTCTCCTAGCTCGGCCCTCTAGGCTCGGCATTTCGGGCTCGGCACTCTAGGCTCGGCGCTCAGCACTGACTCCTAGCCACCTACGGTCTATCTCACAGTCTTTTCCAGGCTCGACCCTCTAGGCTCGGCACTCCGGGCTCGGCGCTCGGCACTGACTCCTAGCTGCCAACTGGCTATCTCACAGTCTTGCCCATGCTCGGCTCTCCAGGCTCGGCACTCTGGGCTCGGTGCTCGACACTGACTCCTAGCCACCTACTGGCTATCTCACAGTCTTGCCTAGGCTCTGCTCTCCTGACTCGACCCTCTAGGCTCGGCATTTCAGGCTCGGCACTCCAGGCTCGGCGCTCGGCACTGACTCCTAACCACCTACTGGATATCTCACAGTCTTGCCCAGGCTCGGCACTCCGGGCTCGGCGCTTGGCACAGACTCCTAGCCACCAACTTGCTATCTCACATTCTTGCCCAGGCTCCGCTTTTCTTACTTGGCCCTCCAAGCTCGGCATTCCGGACTCGGCACTCCAGGCTCGATGCTCGGCACTGACTCCTAGCCACCTAATGGCTATCTCAATCTTGCCCAGGCTCAGCTCTCCTAGCTCGGTCCTCCAGGCTCGGCGTTCTGGGCTCGGCACTCCAGGCTCGGTGCTTGGCACTGACTCTTAGCCACCTACTGGCTATCTCACAGTCATGCCCAGACTCGGCTCTCCAGGCTCGGCACTCCGGGCCTGGCGCTCGGCACTGACTCCTAGCCACCTACTGGCTACCTCAGTCTTGCCCAGGCACAACTCTCCTGGCTCGACCCTCCAGGCTCGGCACTCCGGGCTCGGTGCTCGGCACTGACTCTTAGCCACCTACTGGCTATCTCACAGTCTTGTCCAGGCTCCACTCTCCTGACTTGATCCCTCCAGGCTCGGCACTCCAGACTCGGCGCTCGGCACTGACTCCTATCCACCTACTGGATATATTACAGTCTTGCCCAGGCTCGGCACTCCGGGCTCAGCGCTCGGCACAGACTCCTAGCCAACTGGCTATCTCACAGTCTTGCCCAAGCTCCGCTCTCCTTGCTCGCTCCTCCACGCTCGGCATTCCGGACTCGGCACTCCAGGCTCGACGATCGGCACTGACTCCTAGCCACCTAATGGCTATCTCAGTCTTGCCCAGGCTCAGCTCTCCTAGCTCGGCCCTCCAGGCTCGGCATTCCGGGCTCGACACTCCAGGCTTGGTGCTTGGCACTGACTCCTAGCTACCTACTGGCTATCTCATAGTCATGCCCAGACTCGGCTTTCCAGGCTCGGCACTCCGGGCTCGGTGCTCGGCACTGACTCCAAGCCACTTACTGGCTACCTCAGTCTTGCCCAGGCTCAGCTCTCCTGGCTCGGCCCTCCAGGCTCGGCACTCCGGGCTCGGCGCTCGGCACTGACTCCTAGCCACCTACTGGCTATCTCACAGTCTTGCCCAAGCTCGGCCCTCCAAGCTCGGCACTCCGGGATCGGCGCTCAGCACTGACTCCTAGCCACCAACTGGCTATCTCACAGTCTTGCCCAGGCTCCGCTCTCTTGGCTCGGCCCTCCAGGCTCGGCATTCCGGGCTCGGCACTCCAGACTCGGTGCTCGGCACTGACTCCTAGCTACCTACTGGCTATCTCACTGTCATGCCCAAGCTTGGCCCCCTAGGCTCGGCACTCCGGGCTCGGCGCTCGGCACTGACTCCTAGCCACCTAATGGCTATCTCAGTCTTGCCCAGGCACAGCTCTCCTAGCTCGGCCCTCCAGGCTTGGCATTCCGAGCTCGACACTCCGGGCTAGTTGCTCGGCACAGACTCCTACCTACCAACCGGCTATCTCAGTCTTGCCTAGGCTCAGCTCTCCTAGCTCGGCCCTCCAGGCTCGGCATTCCGGGCTCGGCGCTCGGCACTGACTCCTATCCACCAACTAGCTATCTCACAGTCTTACCTAGGCTCCGCTCTTCTGGCTCGGCCCTCCAGGCTCGGCATTCCGGGCTCGGCACTCCAAGCTCGGTGCTCGGCACTAACTCCTAGACACCTACTGGCTATCTCACAGTCTTGCCCTGGCTCCGCTCTCCGTACTCGGCCCTCCAGGCTCGGCATTCCGGGATCGGCACTCCAGGCTCGGTGCTCGGCACTGACTCTAGCCACCTACTGGCTATCTCACAGTCTTGCCCAGGCTCGGCTCTCCCAGCTCGGCACTCCAGGCTCGGTGCTCGGCACTGACTCCTAGCCACCTACTGGCTATCTCACAGTCTTGCCCAGGATCGGCCCTCAAGGCTCGGCACTCCGACTCGACGCTGGGCACTGACTCCTAGCTACCTACTGGCTGTCTTACAGTCTTGCCAAGGCTCGGCTCTCCGGGCTCGGCGCTGCAGGCTCGGCGCTCGGTAGTGACTCCTAGCCACCTACTGGCTATCTCACAGTCTTGCCCATGCTCGGCCCTCCAGGCTCGGTAGTCCAGGCTCGGCGCTCGGCACTGACTCCTAGCCACCTACTGGCTATCTCACAGTCTTGCCCAGACTCAGCTCTCCAGGCTCCGCCTTCTAGGCTCGGCGTTCGGTGCTTAGGCACTGACTCCTAGCCATCTACTGGCTATCTCACAGTCTTGCCCAAGCTCGGCCCTCCGGGCTCAGCTCTTTTGGCTCGGCCCTCCCGGCTCGGCATTTCGGGCTCGGCGTTCCGGGCTTGGCACTCTGGGCTCGACATTAGACGCTCGGCAAGCTGGCCCCTACTGAACAGGACCTCGATGCCCCTTGCTTTTTCAACAAGTGAGGGGGCTCGCCTGCCGACCCTCCATGCTCGTCAAGAAGGACCCCTGCTCCAGACTCCAACATCCCTTTGCTTTTCCAACAAGTGCGGGGGCTCGCCTACCGACCCTACGCGCTCGTCAAGAAGGCCTCCTGCTCCACGGTCTCAACGCCCCTTGCTTTGCCAATAAGTGAGGGGGCTCGCCTGCCGACCCTCCACGCTCGTCAAGAAGGACCCTTGCTCCCGACTCCTACATCCCCTTGCTTTTCCAGCAAGTGATGGGGCTTGCCTGCCGACCCTCCGCGCTCGTCAAGAAGGCCTCCTGCTCCACGGTCTCGATGCCCCCTTGCTTTTCCAACAAGTGTGGGGGCTCGCCTACCGACCCTCCACGCTCGTCAAGGAGGTCTCCTGATCCACGGCATCAGCTTCACCCTTTGCTTTTCCAACCAGCAAGGGCCTCAGCCGGTCGAAGCTTCGACGACCCTGCGTGACTCCAAGAGGGGATCCCTTCATCCTACCCCACTGGCCTCTTCTGGGAAATACGGGTCCCATTCTTCGCCGTACACACCACCCCGCTCTTCCTACAGAGGCAAAAGGCCACTCCCGCACGGCTGGATCCTCCAGCCCTCCAGGAGTGGGGGGCTCCTGATATGGGTCAGATGACATGGCCCCTCCTGGGCCACAAGATCCCCTCAAAAGGTGCTTACCCCCGATTAATCCAGATCCGCCACATCATCCCTAAACCACCCAGGGCTCCTGCCACGTCAACTCTAAACCACTTGGGTTTCTACCACGTCAGGCCCACGGGCAACCGGGTCCAGACCCGCCCCGAAACGGGTCCAGACCCGATTGGCTTTGCCTATAAATACCAGGCCCTCTACCCCTTCAAGAGGTAATGAATATTCAACCTCTCCCCTCTAAAATCCTAGTTACTGTTACCCTTCAGTGACTGACTAGATCGTCGGAGGGTCTGCCACTGGGACCAACCCCGGTGTTTCTAGACCGAGTGTAGGTACACGAGACCTCTGGATCTGAGCCTTCAGATCCGAGCCGAGCCTCCAGATCCGAGCAAAGCATCTGATCTCCACCTCACTCCCGCCTACTCCCGAGCCGTTCCCTCGGCTGAGGGTCAGACGTACCATCCGTACCGAAGCTTCCGCAAAAATACAAATTGAGAAGAACTCACACCTGGTGCAGCCACCCCCGAAAAACAAACCGCATCATAACTAAAAAACTTATTGCCAATTAAAGGCCTATATCATGTTTACCCATAAATAGATTAAAGATGAGATTTTTGACTATTGGTGAGTTGGAAGAACACAACTTGGTCATGTTAATGTTAAATTTGTTTATGATTCATGAATTTACATGATGGATTGGATGAATTGATGAATTAAAATTAGATCTATCATAAAAACCTAGTTATTTATGTTTGGAATTGCATGTGGATGATTCAAAATTGATAGAGGACCTAATATAAATAATGAGTAGGCTATTTCTTTTGGATTATTGCTGATTTGATTGAATGTGGTGAATGTTACACATAAATAGATTAAAGATGAGATTTTTGACTATTGGTGAGTTGGATGAACGCAACTTGGTCATGATACTGTAAAATTTTTTTATGATTCATGAGTTAATGATGGTGATTTGAGTTGAAAATTTTTTAGAATGACTAATGAACTAAAAGATCATGTCATGAGGATTGGAGTTGTGATAACTAGATTTGGATTTGATGCTTTTTGACTAAATTGGAGGTTTCGTGATTTTATGAAGTTTTTATTTGGATTTGAGTTGCTCAATTATTAAAGATTTAATCTGAACATTTGTCTATTTCTAAATTGATGAATTTGTGAAATTTCTTTGGTGCACAAACGTGCATGAACACTATTACATGAATATCATATTTTATTATTTCGAAGGAATTGAATCTTTAAGTGTTTTTGAAGATTTTGGTTATATCTAAACTTATTTTGGTATTAATATGGTTTGGAACATAATACAATGGTCTTTTGATGTATGATTGATTCTTAAAAACTTTATTTTGATATATGCACATATTTATGTTTCCATTTGAAGGAATTCATCAAAAAGCTATTTTTATCAATTCAAAGTGGTTTTCATTGGTTTTGTGGACTCTTATATACTCTACAAGTCGTATTTGAACATACCAAAATTGTATCTTTTACAGATTTGGTTTTTATAAAGTAAAACTCCGTATTGATTGAAATGTGCACAACTAAAACTGCAATCTGGAGGACCGACAGTCGACCGACCAATGTCGACAGGTCAACTGTCGGGGTCTTGGCTGAAGTATTTTCTTGAGTCTCGAAATTTCCTTCGGGACAGTCGACTGGCTTTCCATATACAATCGACTGTTTCTGCTCTGAATTAATATTTTCTTTAAGTGTTGGATTTTCCTGCGGGACAGTAGACCGTCCAGATTATACAGCCGACTGTCACTGCTCAGATTTGTGTTTTCTTGATGTGCTGGATTTTCCTGCGGGATAGTCGAATAACCACTTTACACAGTCGACTGGTCTGCTCTGATTTATGTTTTCTTAAAGTTTTGGATTTTACGCGAAACAGACAACTGACCCATTTTTATAGTCGACTGCCTCTGCTCTGTTTTGATGTTTCTCGAAGCTTTGGATTTTCGCTCTGGACAGTCGACCGATGACCTTTTACAGTCGACTGCTACTACTTAGACTTTTATTTCTTAAAGTGCTGGTTTTTTCGCTCCAGACAGTCGACCGACTTCGGTTTACAGTCGACTGTTACTGATGTTTTCTTGAATTATCCTGATGTTCTTTGAACGGTTGATTCTTTAAAAGTTTTGGATCTATAACTTACTATTCTAAATAGTATCCTTTCTACAGAATATATATTTTCAAGATGTTTTATTGTTGGGTTTGGATTCTGAAATTTTATAAACGATTTGGGTTTTGTTAATTGGAGTAGTTGCTTCATATGATCGTTTTGGCGATGGATTTGTGAGTTTTGGTCTTGATGATATCTCTAGGAGTTGAGTGGGAGTCCTGTGAACCGGTAGTTGAGATTTGTTGATTTAGACCAGTTGGGTCTGAGGATTGTTGTTGAGTATTTAAGTCTGGCAGGATACACTAACTCTAGAGATGAGGATTTTTGTATTTTAATAATAACCAACTTAAGGACATGCACTAGTGGAGATGTGATGGTACTTGGAAAATGTAAGTATATGCTCTGGTCTGTTTAGTCCAACGGATGCATTCTAGGACTGTTTATTGTCCTGTCTCGAGAGGACATTTGTATGTTCGCGTGTCGAGGGTCTGCAAGCCTATTACAGAACATACACGGTGCATTCGCGTGTCGAGGTTCGACAGGCCTATTCACAGAATGTATCTGGTGTATATGCACGTCGAGGGCCTCGCAAGCCTATTCGTGGGGTACATGGTTGGGAGGTGATTCTCTGGTTTTTGAGCTATTCTTACATAATGCTTGCGTGTCGAGGACTGTAGTGCCTATTCGCGGAGTATTTTGGATCTTGTTTCCATCACTGTAGTAGGATTAGTTGCATAACGAGGGGTTTAACCCTATAAAGTGGAGATCGATAAGGGCTTGCATTGGACCTATGTACTATGGAATGCATCGAATCCGACAAGTATGCATTAGAGAGTCAGCATGTAGAGATTGTGTTTTCTTGACTTGGTTTTATGTTTATGTTTTCCTGTTTTCTTACACTTGACACTTAGTTTAGATTCACTTGATGTTTTCATGTATTACTATTCACTATCTTATAGTCCTTGATGTTTTCATGCTTTACTTATTGTTATTTCTCATTTCATTTATTCTCGCTGATAATACATGTTGCTTATGACTCTATGCTTTATAATTTATTTATTTTGTTTTCTTTTATTTCACTCACACCGTTATAACTGACCCCTGTAGTTTTGGGGGTTAGGGTTATCTCTAGCCTCATATTTACAGGTAGGTGCTTATAGCTTGGGATTTGGATGCTTGAGTTTAAGCAATGTAATAGAGCTTGTGTAATTTTGTAAAAGAATGTGTTGTAAAGAAAAGTTTGTAATTCAAGGTATTTTGTATTCCGCTGTGTTTTGTAAACAATTATTGTAATAAAAGTTGAAATAAAAATTATCTGTATTTTTGGCTATGTTTACTATTGTAATTGAAGTTGATGCTGGAAATTGTGCCACGTATTTCTAAGATATTATATTGGAAATTTGGGGTGCTACAGAGATTGGTATCAAAGCATGCTTCAATAGTAATAATGACATAGTATGAAAACAAACCTAGGTGTGGACATTAGAGCGTGAGAACCTAGGTGTGGACATTAGAGTGTGAGTATCACATAGAGTTAGAACATGATGTTTTGGTTTGAGGTATGGTTGGGGTTTTGCCATAGGTATTGATGTGAATATGAATTGTGTTGTGATGCTGTAACTTTACCCTCATTTTGCAGTATTCAGTAGAATGGCAGGACCCAGAACCAGGAATGGTGGTAATGGTGATGGGGCAGAAGGTTCCCATGGAGCAGGACTTGATCTTGAGACTGAGATCGCCAGGGTGTATCAGACCTTGAACACATTCATGCCAGCTAATATGGCACAGAATCAGAATCAGAATCAGGGGGCTGGACCAGTGTTTGTTAATGCTGATCCGATCAAGCAAGTTGAGTCCTTCAAGCAGATAAAGCCGCCTGTGTTTGAGGAGCAGTCTGATCCAGATAGGGCTGGTGATTGGATTAGACAGATGGAGATAGTCTTCGAAGTCTTGGAGACTCCTGCAGTCAATAAGGTGAAGTTGGCTGCGATGCAGTTAGAGAAGGATGCTGGCGTCTGGTGGTATTCAGTGAAGAGGACACTTGGAGATCAGCAAGGGACTTAGGAGGCTTTTCTGGATAAATTCAGGGATCGTTTCTTTCCTCTCGATATTCAGGAGAAAAAGGCAACAGAATTCTTGAATCTGCAGCAAGGCAACATGACAGTGCGTGAATATGAGACTAAGTTCGCTCAGCTGTCGATGTATGCACCGGAGCTGATTGTGGATGAAGCGAAGAAGGCCAAGAAATTCGAGCTGGGTTTGAGGCCAAATTTGAGGTCAAGGATGATTCCATTGGGCATCAGGAGGTTTGATAAGCTGGTCAGGAGAGCAGTTATGACAGAAGAAGATATGGACCAATTCCAGAAGAAGCAAGCGACCCGGAACAAGAACAAGAGGCCAGCAAATAGTCAGAGTGGAAAGGAGTTCCGGGTGAAGCAGGGCAAGTTCAGTGGGCCAGTGCAAAAGGCGCCCACAGTTCACGTCGTGACTTGTTTCAACTGTGGAGAGGCAGGTCATTATCAGGCAGCATGCACCAAGCCTCGGAAGGCGCAGGTTTGTTATCAGTGTGGTCGTGAAGGGCATATCCGACCAAACTGTCCGCAGCTGAAGAAAGATGGTGCAGGCAGAGGCAAAGTTCTGAGGCAGGGGCGAGTGTTCGCATTGACTGAGGAGGATGCGGGTAACTCAGGGATGTGACTCGGGGTGTGCAAAAATTTTGAATTCATTCATTTATGTATTAAGTAAAACTTTATTGAGAATAAATTGGAGATTTAAGTATCGTTCTCCATGTAACAGAATTTGTTTTGGTTAATGGAATAAAAACGAAAGTTTTATTTGATACTGTTTTCTTACATACATTTGTGTCGCCCAATTTTTGCTTAAGTCTTAGGTGTGGTACCTAAGTTGTTTCCAGGCGGAGCCTTGATGGTGGCAACATCCTCAGAGGAAGAATTGATTGCTGATCGATATTACGAAGAATGTGATATCGAGAGTGGTGGGAGATTATTTGGTATTGATATCATTGAGCTGCAAGTTTGAGGTAGCTTTTCTTGGTCATGTCCTTTCTAAGGAGGGAGTGTTCACTGATCCTCGGAAGGATGAAGCATATTGTGGAAGGTCAGAGTTGGATGCAGGAGTTCAGAGGTTATTGCAGCTGGTTCCCGATGGCAAGTTATCAGAGTTGCGCAGCGGAAAGGTTTCTTCCTAAACTTTTGTATGATTGTGTTCTTTTGTATGATTGTGCTCTTTGAGTTGAATTGCATTTCTTTTGTTAGAATACATTCTCTTGTGTGATTATATTTCTTAAGCTATATTTCCATTTATGAGATTTTAATTCTTTTGCTTGTTTTGTTTGGACCCTATTAGTAGTAGTTCTGAGGACAGAACTATTCTAAGGAGGGAGTGATGTAGTACCCCGTATTTTTTTTAATAATGTTTTTAAGATTTATAAATGAATTAAAATGATTTTTGGGGATTTTATAAATATTTTTCTGAAGATTTATCTTTTTACACGTGCAAAACACGTGCAACTGTTTTCTTGGGAAGTTCAAAAGCCAAAATTATTTTGACTAAACTCATTATTTATTATTTAGATTATTTGTAATTTTTCTAGATTTTTCTGATAATTATTGGACATATTTGCAAATATTTCAAAGAGAGGGACTTTTGTGCAAAATTACCAATTTGAGTGAAAACTCCAGATTTTTGGATTTTTGGGCTGGGTATAATGCCTAGTCAACTCAGGGTTAAAAAGTTTACTTTTTTTTTATGAATTTGATTTATTTTACAAGTTTCGATAAAAGAGAATCTTTTTGCAAAATTGTCATTTTGAAGGATAAAATGCAAAATTGTTTTCTGGGTTTCTCAAACATTGCCAGCTGATGCTAGTGGGGGTCTTGTTGATTTTTGAACTGGATTAAATTGGTTTTAACTAATTTCCTAGTATGGGGATCTATTTATGTAAAGATATATTTTGAAATGACTATTTTGCAAATATATTCAAAACCTTAATTCTCTTGATTTCCGGTCTATTTAAAAGGTGGAGTGCAGCCGTCTTTTACTGCACAACACAAGGGTTTTATTATTATTATTTTTCTTGAAGTTTTAAAGAAGAGATCTTGGATTTCTTGTGAAGGATGGATCTTTCCTATTGCTTTATCATATTCGTTTGATCTCTTCAACAAGGTGAGTGACATGTTTTATTTTTTTAATTTTATGAATGTTATAGGTGATTGATATAATTGTTTTGTTTTGTTCTTTGAATGTTGTATGTGGTGTTTCATCTACTGGAAAGCATGCTAGGGTTTAGGTATGAATTTACATGATGGATTGGATGAATTGATGAATTAAAATTGGATCTTTCATGAAAACCTAGTTATTTATGTTTGGAATTGCATGTGGATGATTCAAAATTGATAGAGGACCTAATATAAATCATGAGTAGGCTATTTCTTTTGGATTATTGCTGATTTGATTGAATGTGGTGAATCTTATGCATAAATAGATTAAAGATAA
The DNA here is from genome assembly GCA_017893485.1 of Hemerocallis citrina. Classification (NCBI taxonomy): domain Eukaryota; kingdom Viridiplantae; phylum Streptophyta; class Magnoliopsida; order Asparagales; family Asphodelaceae; genus Hemerocallis; species Hemerocallis citrina. Next base: position 21,958,589 of record CM030366.1, read on the forward strand.
GATTTTTGACTATTGGTGAGTTGGATGAACGCAACTTGGTCATGTTAATGTAAAATTTGTTTATGATTCATGAGTTAATGATGTTGATTTGAGTTGAAGAAATTTTGAGAATGACTAATGAATTAAAAGATCATGTCTTGAGGATTGGAGTTGTGATAACTAGATTTGGATTTGATGTTTTATAACTAAATTGTAGATTTCGTGATTTTATGAATTTTTTACTTGGATTTGAATTGCTCAATTATTAAAGAATTAATCTGAACATTTGTCTATTTCTAAATTGATGAATTTGTGAAATTTCTTTGGTGCACAAACTTGCATGAACACTATTACATGAATATCATATTTTATTGTTTCGAAGGAATTGAATCTTTAAGTGTTTTTGAAGATTTTGGTTAAATATAAACTTATTTTGGTATTAATATGGTTTGGAACATAATACGAAGGTCTTTTTATGTATGATTGATTCTTAAAAACTTTATTTTGATATGTGCACATATTTATGTTTCAATTTGAAGGAATTCATCAAAAAGCTATTTTTATCAATTCAAAGTTGTTTTGATTGGTTTTGTGGACTCTTATATACTCTACAAGTCGTATTTGAACATATCAGAATTATACCTTTTGCAGATTTGGTTTTTATAAAGTAAAACTCCGTATCGGTTGAAATGTGCACAACTAAAACTGCAGTCTGGAGGACTGACAGTCGACCGACCAATGTCGACAGTCGACTGTCGGGGTCTTGGCTGAAGTATTTTCTTGAGTCTCGAAATTTCCTACCGGACAGTCGACTGGCTTCTTTATACAGTCGACTGTCTCTGCTCTGAATTAATGTTTTCTTTAAGTGTTGGATTTTCCCGTGGGACAGTCGACTGTCCAGATTATACAGTCGACTGTCACTGCTCAGATTTGTGTTTTCTTGATGTGCTGAATTTTCCTGCGGGACAGTCAACTAACCACTTTACACAGTCGACTGGTCTGCTTTGATTTATGTTTTCTTAAAGTTTTGGATTTTAGGCGGAACAATTGACTGACCCATTTTTACAGTCGACTGCCTCTGCTCTGTTTTGATGTTTCTCAAAGCTTTGGATTTTCGCTCTGGACAGTCGACTGATGACCTTTTACAGTCAACTGCTACTAGTTAGACTTTTATTTCTTGAAGTGCTGGTTTTTTCGCTCTGGACAGTCGACCGACTTCGGTTGACAGTCGACTATTACTGATGTTTTCTTGAGTTATCCTGATGTTCTTTAAACGATTAATTCTTTAAAAGTTTTGGATCTATAACTTACTATTCTAAATATTATCCTTTCTACAGAACATATGTTTTCAAGATGTTTTATTGTTGGGTTTGGATTCTGGAATTTTAAAAAAGATTTGGGTTTTGTTGATTGGAGAAGTTTCTTCATATGATCGTTTTGGCGATGGATTTGTGAGTTTTGGTCTTGATGATATCTCTAGGAGTTGAGTGGGAGTCCTGTGAACCGGTAGTTGAGATTTGTTGATTTAGACCAATTGGGTCTTGGGGTTGTTGTTGAGTATTTAAGTCTGGCAGGATACACTAACTCTAGAGATGAGGATTTTTGTGTTTTAATAATAACCAACTTAAGGGCAGGCACTAGTGGAGATGTGATGGTACTTGGAAAACGTATGTATATGCTCTGGTCTGTTTAGTCCAACGGATGCGTACCAGGACTGTTTGTTGTCCTGTCTCGAGAGGACATTTGTATGTTCGCATGTCGAGGGTCTGCAACCTATTTACGAAGCATGCAGGGTGCATTTGCATGTCGAGGGTCGGCGGGCCTATTCACGGAATGTACCTGGTGTATCTGCACGTCGAGGGCCTCGCAAGCCTATTCGTGGGGTATGCGGTTGGGAGGTGATTCTCAGGCTTTTGAGCTATTCTTACATGATGCTTGCGCATCGAGGGCTGTGGTGCCTATTCGCGGAGTATTCTGGATCTTGTTTCCATCACCGTAGTAGGATTAGTTGCATAATGAGGGGTTTAACCCTATAAAGTGGAGATCGATAAGGGCTTGCACCGGACCTATGTACTATGGAATGCATTGAATCCGACAAGTATGCATTAGAGAGTCAGCATATAGAGATTGTGTTTTCTTGACTTGGTTTTATGTTTGTGTTTTCCTGTTTTCTTACACTTGACACCTAGTCTGGATTCACTGGATGTTTTCATGTATTACTATTTACTATCTTATATTCCTTGATGTTTTCATGCTTTACTTATTGTTATTTCTCATTTCATTTATTCTTGCTGATAATACATGTTGCTTATGACTCTATGCTTTATTTTTTATTTATGTTGATTTCTTTTATGTCACTCACACCGTTATGGCTGACCCCTGTAGTTTTGGGGGTTAGGGTTATCTCTAGCCTCATGTTTTACATGTAGGTGCTTATAGCTTGAGATTTGGATACTTGAGTTTAAGTGATGTAATAGAGCTTGTGTAATTTTGTAAAAGAATGTGTTGTAAAGAAAAGTTTGATTCAAGGTGTTTTGTATTCCGCTGTGTTTTGTAAACAATTATTGTAATAAAAGTTGAAATAAAAATTATCTATGTTTTTGGCTATGTTTACTATTGCAATTGAAGTTGATGCTTGGAATTGTGCCACGTATATCTAAGATATCATATTGGAAATTCGGGGTGCTACATAAGTGAACGAATTCTACGTTATGCACATTCAGTGTTCGATGTAATGCATAAGTGGTGACTTTTGAATGTAGGTGACCCCACATTTGTTAGTGGTGACTTGTTTGTGATTAATTGCATTCGTATGTAGTAGTTGTACCTAAGAATTGTTTGTAGGCATAGGATAGAGAATGCAATGTAGTTAATTTTATCTGTAACATTTTTTGCAGAATCAAATTGACACGACCTAGCGGTTCTGAATGTCGTCCTCCTACTGCATCCGAGCGGGGGAAGCTTCTGCAGTGGTAAGAGTTGTTTTTTATAGTTCCGAATTCCTTGGTATATATCTATTTCATCTAACTAGTATCAATTAACGACAACTATAATTTCTTTCTTTGCAGGATGTTACTGACACCCCTATCGATGTCCCCCAAACACCACATACATATGCAGATGCACCTGGGGGGTCCTGGTCCAATAGACTTATCACTACTGAGGATGCAAGTCTCTCACCGATCGAATTTTGTATGGAAATGTAAGTCGAAGGACTTGACATTCTGAAAGCAAAAAATGTTACCTCTACACGATCGCATTATCTCATACTTAGTGGAGGCGAGATTCTATGGAGTTGCCCTAATGGGGTCAGTGAAGTTGGATCAGGGACTTCTAACTGCTCTAGTCGAGAGATGGCGACCAGAGACTCATTCATTTCATCTACCGCATGGAGAGATGACGGTGACTTTACAAGATGTTGCAATAATTACTGGACTTCCAATAAATGGTGTAGCTGTGACTAGAAGTTGGGGCGCCGGTAAGTTTCATCTTGCTCGAAAAATGCCTCGGTCAGGATCCGACTGAACATGCTTTTATTGTTACATCTCTTAAAATTTTATGGCTAATGAAGTCATTCAATAACTACTTGAATCCAGAGTCGACTGAGTATCAAGTAGAGTGCTACACCCGAGCCTATCTTATGATGCTTTTTGGTGGTGTGATATTTTCCAACTCAACGGGCAACCAAGTACCATTGATGTATTTGCAATTGATCGTGGACATTAGACTAGCCGGCCAGTTTAGTTGGGGTAGTGCTGCTTTGGCCATCATTTACAGAAATCTGTGTCTTTCTACGTTGAACTATGTACAGGCGGTAGGTTCGATGTTGATACTACAAAATATGGAGCTGAGAGCGATTCCACATTGGTCGGCCACGCGTAAGAGTTCAACCCCCAGTGTGGAGTTTGGGGATGTTTGGAGTCGATAAGTTTGCTCCTATTGGTGTTTATTAGGCTGGCGACCACACACATCATGACAACCCCTTGTGGACCCCTCACATATTATCGATATGAACTCGATCAGTTGTGTGCGGAATGAATAGTGTGGGAACCGTACACCAACGAGAGATTAAAGAAGTTGCCGCTATGTTGCACAGAACATAGTCATCTATGGTTGAAAACTGCACCTCATCCACTACTCCATCGTAGAGCATCCTCATGTAGATCGAGTACTTCGACAATTCGGTCTACAACAAGATATATCAGCCGCACGAACATATGACACTACCTTGCATGGTGTCACAGAGATGGGTCATTTGCCCGATATCAATTTTGTAATACCCCAAATTTTTAAACAATGTTTTTAAGATTAATAAATGGATTAAAATGATTTTTGGTGATTTGATAAACATTTTTCTGAAATTTACCTTTTTACACGTGCAAAATACGTGCAAATATTTTCTTGGGAAATTCAAAGTCAAAAATTATTTTGGGGAAACCCATTATTTATTAATAGATATTATTTTTGAATTTTCTGGATTTTTCTGATAATTATTTGACCTATTTGCAAATATTACAAAAAGATGGACTTTTGTGCAAAATTACCACTTGGAGTGAAAACTCCAGATTTTCGGATTTTTGGGTTGGGCATGATGTCTAGTCAACTCAGAGGTAAAAAGTTTACTTTTTAAAAAATAAATTTGGTTTATTTTGTAAGTTTTGATAAAGGTTTTTTGGCAAAATTGTCACTCAGAGGGCAAAAAGTATAGTTTCGTTTTCTGGGTTTTTAAAACAGTGCGGGCCAATATTAGGGTGGTTGTTTTTGTTTTTAAATCTCAATTAAGTTGTTTTTATCTAATTTTCAAGTATAAAGATTTATATATGTAAAGGTATATTCAAAAGAGATATTTTGCACATCTATTCACAAACCCTAGATACCCTATTTCCGGCCAATATAAGGTGAAGTGCAGCCGTCTCTTTGCTGCATAACACAAAGAGATTCCTTATTATTATTTTCTTGGAGTTTCAAAGCGAGAATCTTGGTTTTCTTGCGAAATGGATTTTCTTATTCTCTTTATTTTTCTTCGATTGATTCTTTAATAAGGTGAGTGACATATGTTTATTTTCTTATTGTTCTATACATGTTGTATGTGATGATTTGTCTATTCGAAAGCATGCTAGATGATGGTATGAAGATATAATGTAGATGAGTAGATGAGCTAAAAAGTGAATCTTTTCATGAAACTACACTATTGATGATTAAAACCCTAATTTGATGACTTGAGATTGGTTGAGAACCTAATATAAATCATGAGTAGGATAGTTTCAATCATATTGTTGCTGATTTGAACATATATGTTGAGTTGTGTGATATTATTGCATGAAAGTAAACAAATTTGATTAAAGATGAACTTTACTGTGTGTATGCATATATTGTTTTGTTCATGATATTTCGATGAATAAAACTTGATTATTTGCATATTGTGAGTGCATATGTTCATGAGTAGTGTAATCAATTGGGGTGTGTATCACAAGTTGTAGAAGGTTTATTGGATCAAAAAGATCAAGTTTTGAAGTATTAAAAAGGGGGTTGAGTTTCGGGGCTGATGCTTTCAGCCGAATTTGAGTTTTTGTGATTTTTATGAAATTTTCGACTGAGATTTGATTTGTTTTGATACTGAGTTTGAACATTATACTACTTTTAATTGATCAGATTTCAAAGCTTTAACTGATCTATATATACACACATATACACATAATAATAATACACCTCACTGTTTTGAAGAATTGCCAAAAGTTGATGTTTTTGAGAGTTTTTGATTGGATTTGAGTTGTTTTCAATCCTGAGATTGATTAGAACTATATATTGCATATTTACAATGGTTTCTTGATGTTTAGATATACCCACATACATTTATATACCTATACTCTATTACACTGTTTTTAAGAAATTGGGTTTTTGTGTGTTTTGTGGAGTTTTGATTTAAATCTTGATTATTTTAGTACTGAGATAGTTTTGAACAATATATCACCTGTATACGATGTTATTTTGATGCATAACTGATGCTCAAACACCCTATGCTCATATACACACATATTCATATCATGTTTTGAAGAAATTTGTCAAATTTGCTATTTTATTAATTTGAAGTGGTTTTGATTTGTTTTATAAACTCCTATATGTTATACAAGTTGTATTAACTCATCTCAGGAAATTAGTTTTTCAAATTTGTGATTTTACAAAGTGGAATCGAAGTATCAGTCGAAACATGCACAAGATTTTAACCTGGCTGTATAGCAGCTAGCGGTCGACCGCACGGTCGACCGACATGTTTTTTTTAAAATAAAATTCCCAAAGGGCCAGTCGAAGGCCGTTATTTTCCACTGTTTTGGCAGTTGACTGCACCTGCTGTTGTTGAGTTGTTTTATTGAGTTTTCTTCGTATCTTTTAAACGATTATTTCTTCGAGTTTATGGATTATTGATCTACTGTTTTAGATGATGTTTTGCTACAGATTACAGTATTTTACAGAGAGTTATATTTTGTTTATAATAAAAAATAAATTACTTTCCTATGACCTTATAAAGAGAGATAATTGTGGTTTTCAAAAGAATTGATGTTTTGTGATATTATACGACTTCAAAATATGCTTTTCTGTTATTTAATGGATTTAATATTTAATTTGAATTCTGGAATTTTATGAGTACATTGTATAGATTGGGATTTTTGTTGATTTAAGAAGTTTTCTTCATATAATCATTTTAATGATGGATTTGTGAGTTTTATTGAAAGTTTTGGTATTGATGGTTGAGTTGTGAATCTCTAGGAGTTGAGTGGGAGTCCTGTGAACCGGCAGATGAGATTTTGTGGATTTAGACCAGTGGGTCTGGGGTTTGTTATTGTGAAATTAAGTTCGGCAGGATACACTAACTCTAGAGAAGGGGGTTTTATATTTTTTTTAATATATAATAACCAACTTATGGACAGGAACTAGTGGAGATATGATGGAACTTGGGAAACGTAAGTATATGCTCTTGGGTTTAGGTCCAACGGATGCGTTCCAAGACTTGTGTGTTGTTTTGTCTCGAGAGGACATTTGTATGTTCGCATGTCGAGGGTCTGCATGCCTATTCACGGAGCATACAGGGTGCATTCGCGTGTTGAGGGTTGGCGTGCCTATTCACGGGATGTACCTGGTGTATCTGCACGTCGAGGGCCTCACAAGCCTATTCGTGGGATACACGACAGGGAGGTGATTCTCCAGTTTTTGAGCTATTCTTACATGATGCTTGCGCGTCGAGGGTTGTGATGACTATTCACGGAGTATTCTAGATCTTGTTTCCATCACCGTAGTAGGATTAGTTGCATAACAGGGGATCTAACCCTATAAAGTGGAGAACGTTAAGGGCTTGCACCGGACCTATGTAGTATAGAATGCATAGAATCCGACAAGTGTGCATTAGAGAGTCAGCATATAGCATTGTGTTTTCTTGACTTGGTTTTATGCATGTTGTTTTCTGTTTTTCCTACACTTGACACTTAGTCTAGTTTCTCTTGATGTTTTCATGTTTTATTTATTGTTATTTCATATTCGACTGTTATTATTGTTGATATATGTTGTTTAAGACTTTATCCTTTATCTTTTATTTATGTTGCATTTCTTTTGATGTCACTCACACCGTTATGGCTGACCCCTGTAGTTTTGGGGGTTAGGGTTATCTCTAGCCTCATGTTTTACAGGTAGGTACCTATAGCTTGGGATTTGGATGCATGAGATAGAATGATGTTATGGCTTATGTAAAATTGTAAAAGAATGTGTTGTAAAAGAAAAGATTGTAATTCAAGGTGTTTATTTTTCCGCTGTGTTTTGTAAAGGATTGATGTAATAGAAGTTGAAAAATTATTGTGTTTTGGCTATGTTTACTATTACAATTGAGGTAGATGCTGGGAATTCTGCCACGTATTTTTGAGATATTATATTGAAAATTTGGGGCGCTATAGATTTGGCCAGATATCACCGTAGTTATGTCCACTCTTGGAATGAGCGCTGGAGCGAAATGGTCATTGGCAGAATTCCTTCGTATAATGGACAAATGCATAACGCGTACATGGCGTGGTAAACTAGGATCACGCAATTGGTACCAATCGCACCTCCTATCAATCCACTCACCTGAATGATACTTCCGATCCCAGCGCGAGATAGAGAACCATCTCTCCGCCATTCATCCCAACAACCGATGTTCCAACCAAAGGCAAACAATTTAGCAACCATGGTAAGAAAGTTTAATGATTATATGTTCGTTTGTACATTCGTATCACAAGATCTGAACACATATTCTAGCCATTTTATTCATTGTTTTATTCAAAAATTACATCATCTAATTTATAGGCAGATAACGCATGGGAGATTGCAAGAATCGCCATTCGACGTTTGTCAAGTACCGCATCCGATGTAACTGATGCTATGAAAGAGTTCACACACGAGATTCTAGCACAGTGTAAACGGTCTCTTGATGTGGTTGGTGAGGGGCCCGCTTTCGATGCATTTATGGAACAACACCGTTTGTCAAGTAAACGTGGGCGTGCACCGCCTCCCACCGCGCCAACACAACCCGAAGAAGAGATTCAACCGCAAGATGAGGGGCCGAACGTCAAAGAGTATTTCATGACGACGAACTTCTCGTATCCCAAATAACACCAAGTACCCCAACTCCAAAGAAGCATAAAGTTGTTGCACACCGAACTCGTAAGAAGACAACTAGGTACATGCCTGCTTAGGGAAGTTGTCTATTTGTGTTCTATTGATGCGGTTGTGATGATGATAAATTGTGAAGTTTTTAATTTTATGTCTTTTCTTTGAGTATGAAAGGTGAGTCAAAATACGTTGTCATGCTTAGTTGTTTGTGAGGTTGTGATGTTTTCATTTTCTATGAAGTTGTGTTGTTTGTAGTTGTTTACGAAGTTGTGATCCTTCGTTTCTATATGAAGTTGTGATGAACATATTTGTCTATGAAGTTGTGCTATATTGGTTCCTCACAATGATAGCCTGTGAATTGACGAAGTTTTGATGTTACAATAAGTTTTTGAGGTTGTGCTATTTTGGTTCCTCAAATGAAGTTTGTTAATTTCGGTTGTGGTGTTGTATGTAACAAAGGAATTTTTTGTGAATTCACCAAGTGTTTCTAGTTCTTCAATCAGTAAACTCGCCCTTCCCAATGGCGAGTTTAGCTCTTTTCTTCTCGTTGTTCGGAAGAGAGGGTTTTTTGCTTGTAGAATATATAGAGTATACTTGTATTAGTACACTCACCATTCCTAATGGCGAGTTTAGTCATTTCTCTCTCGCTGTTGGGAATAACGAGTTATTCTTTGGGAAGCAACAGAGAGATTTGACTCTCTGTGAAATTACAAAAGCATCACAGTCGCTGTTCGCAATAGTGCACTTAGTACAAAGATACTCGTTGTTGGGAACAACGTGTTCTTAAAGCAAAATTCCATTTTCCAAATGGTTTTCACAACATAGAGATTGTTTGTACTAAACGCGCTGTTGGGAACAGCGAATGTGCAGTTTTTGTGATTTCACAGAGAGTTAAATCTCTTTGTTATTTCCCAAAGAATAACTTGCTATTCCCAACAGAGAGAGAGAAAGGACTAAACTCTCGATTGGGAATGGCGAGTGTATTGAGACAAACATAATCTCTAACTTCTACAAGCAGCAAACCCGCTCTTCCCAAAAGCGAGGAACATTATACTAAATTTGTTGTTCTGAATAGCGTGTCTACTGATATTTGGTAGATGTGATACACAAATCTCACTAATTTTTCTGTGTACATACAAATTGGACCTTTGAACACATTCTGAACAACGTATATATACCATAAAAAGATCCTCTTCAAAAAATTTATTCCACACAACTTGGTTCCGTACAAATTCATCACAATTGCAACAAACATGTACACAACCATAAACTAATAGAACAAGTTCAAAAGCAAAGAAAATATTACAACACATTCTTCAAATATTACAACTATAACACCACATTCTTCAAATAGTACTACGAGTTCTACACACCCTTCAAATATCCGGTCCAAGTTTAACAAGCAGAAAATATTAGCTAGCTTAAAACTTCCAACAAGCACGAGATTCTGTTACAATGAGATGCGATAATATTACAAAAGTAAAATTGAGTGAAGTCATCATCCGGATTGCTGCGGTGATGATGATGAAATATTCGGTCTTCTTGTTTCTTGTCGCGATGATGATCCAACAAATAGGGTACGAAAATATATGCTACTTTGAAGTAGATTGTGCATAACAGTATGTAAGGAAGTTTTGAACTAGTATTTATCTGAAAAGAATTGATCTACATAAGGGCGATAATCAGTAGCCTTAAATGCACACGCCGCCAAAACATGGGAACATGGAAGATGATATGGCTGAATTTTCTGACTTGTACAAAAGTGAGATTCCAAATCCACCGTATGCAATTTAACACCCTGTTGATGATCACGTACCTTTCTAAGTCCCGTTCTAATTTAAAACACACCAGATCTATGACTAAACATTATAACATCATGCATATTCACTCTTTCACGCCGCACATCTAGAATCTCTTGAACTGCAGGAGTGAATTCTTTGCCGTCACTTAGAAGATTCGCCGCCAATTGACGACGTTGAGTGAAGTAGAGATTGAGGCGATAGAATATCATCTCGACAATTGCGGTTACCGGCAAACTACGAACACCTTTCAAAACATAATTAAATACTTCGGATATATTTGTAGTCATCATTCCATAACGACATCCTCCATCTGCTCATATTGAACACTTTTCAAATGGTTTCTCCTTGAGCCAAATGACAGCCACGGCTTTGACTTTCTCTATTTCAGCAAATTTCTTTTCATACTTCTTTGGTTGATTTTGACATGCAACCACCTTTAGTTTATTTTCTTAATGCTTTATTGTGAAATTTTGTATAAATTTTTTTTACAGCAAAGTGTCGCATACAAAACCTATGATATGCAGCAGGCTCATTCCATGCACCGTTTTGTATCTCCATCATAGACAAAATACCTGGATGACGATTGGAGATGACACATAATCCTTGTCGGTCCTTTACAAATTCTATAATACAAGACATAAACCATGATTAAGTAGCTATACTTTCTGTATTGTGCAAAAGCGAAAGGAAATAATAGATTTTTGCGTCAGGAGCAATGGCTATTAATATAAATCATTTATACTTTTCATATAAAAAGTGCCATCAATGGTTATAACTGGCCCACATGACTTAAACCCTTCAATCGAGGGCCCAAATGCCCAAACACCGACTTGAATGTTTCCTCACTAACCCTAGTACTGACTTTATCACAATGGAAAACAGTCACCGGATTTGAAACATGGAGCGATGATAAAAGAGTGGGCAACTTCTCATATGCATCTGCAAACCCTCCGTATAACCGCTCAATAGCTTTATGCTTTGCACGCCATGCCTTGCTATATGAAATTTTATAATTGAATCGAAGTTTAACAATCTCACCTATTGCTTTTGGGGTTATTCCAGTTTGTGCCTTCACAACTTACAAGATCAAACCCGAAACTAGCTTAGAATCCACTTTTGAGTTGTCTTGATTCATTAATGGATTAACACATGTATGTGGCTCATCTATTATCTTGACAATAAAGTATGTTTCCCCTTTTGGAACAACCACACGAAATCTCCAAGCACAACATGCGCTGCTAAATCTCCCAACTTCTGGATTTAGTGCCCTCTCTACTTTTGTGTATAACTTTGGTGCCATTTGACATTTAACATTGTAAATGGTGGTTGACGATTTCACTATTACAAATTCGCGGTGTTGATTTATTGAAAATGTTTTCACAACATATTGGACATCTTCTTTTGTTTCAAACATTTGCCCAATGTATAAAGCATCTTCGTCGGCATCGGAAATTGAAGGGCCTTCAGGTTGATGGACAACCACATTATTAACTCAGTCAACCGTTTCGGACTCCACTGAATATGCAATAAACCCTTGTTGAGAAGAGGAGTACCTTCGACCTTCATTGGACTGGACGTTATCTTCACAATTACTTTGTCCACAAACATTAACTACAGTAGTTTATTTATCTTCTTCATGTTCTTCACCTGTCTCATCTTCATAACCTTCTTTTTCCTCATCAACATCTAATAAATCATTGTTCATATATGCACGATTGAATTCATCACCCATATTTTTATTGTTTACCAAATCGTGTATGAATTGAGAAGAACCAGAAAACTCGTCTTCCGTGTTATTTGGTACAGTTGGATTGAGGATGTATCTTCAATGTTCCTCAAATCTTCATGGGTATTCATCAACCCAATGGTGATGTTCCTCAATTCTTGAGTCAGAACTTCACCTAATGTGCTTGGAGTATGAAGAACACTGCACTGACGAATTGACATCAAAATTTTCTCAAGGTATAGCTCGACAATCGTCCAATTAGAGTTTGGATCTAGCTACCGTCCAATCACTGCAGTAAGAGCATCATCGTCAATTATGAGAACCACCATGAAATATTACCCTTCCCCTTCTGACATAGAGTGTCGATATTGGATTTTAACTATCCATCTAGCTCGATCCCAGCTAGTAATTTCATATATCTTATTCTCTAGTTCATATTTTCTAATGTTACGATCAACCCAAATTACTTTTGATCAGCACCTCTATAATTGTATCTCACTTTCGGGTCACGAAAACTCCCTCTTCCCCCCCCCCCCCACATAATAACACCAAACATGAATTTTGTATTCCATACCTACGCATTGTAACACCCCGTATTTCTTGGAGGAATACTACCAGTATAATATAGTGTATATATATATATATATATATATATATATATAGAGAGAGAGAGAGAGAGAGAGAGAGAGAGAGAGAGAGAGAGAGAGAATGGGGATCCCCATTATTACAATCTCACAATCTCACAATCCCCATTATTACAATCTTGCCATTATTGCAATCTTGCCATCTTGCCATTCTATATATATAAGATTGTAATAATGGGGATTTATTTAAAAATGAGATTGTGATGACTGCTTGGCAGCTTGTGTTATATATATATATATAGAATGGCAAGATTGTAATAATGGGGATTTAATTAAAAATGAGATTGTGATGGCTGCTTGGCAGCTTGTGTTGAAGGCTGGACGTGGGGTATAGAGGATGTGGGGCCCCCAAAGAGGGGTGCTTGCTGTGTCCACGTGCCAGGTGGAATGGGGCCCAGGCAAGTAGCCGCGTGCTGTTACTGGCTCACGCGAAGTGAGCAGGATGGGGGATTCTTTAATCCCACATCTAGGGAATTTGTAATTAATTAATTAATAAATATAATTGCTTATGACCAATAGTCACTAAATAGGTTAACCACCTTTTGAGAGACAGCCTGTGGTGGGCAGTTGCACTAATAAATAAATAAATTGTCTGAGTCTGGGGCCGGGGCATTACAAATTGTATCAGAGATGACTTTCGACACTGAGTGTGGGTAAAGAGTGGGTGAGATGTATGCCTGATAAGGAGCTGAGGTCAGTACGCTGGTAGTGTGGTCAGGGGCAGTACAGTAGAATTAGCTGAATCAGGGTACTCCACTCCACATCAGCTAGAAAGGAGATCCTTGTACTAGGTCGCATGTCCCGGACTCAGCAAGGATGCTGATTTCTAAAAGGGGGAAGAAAGCTATCAAGTGGTTCTCCTTCAATCCCCTCAAAAATCAAAGGCCCAGATCTAACCTCACAAAACATATTTCCCCCCCAAAACTCAAATTCAAATCCCCACCCAAAACAACTCCTATATTTATTTAATTAATTTTTTTTTCTCTCTCCCTCTCCCTCTTCTATTCAAAAAAATTAAGAAAATAAAAAAATTTAAAATTTTTAAAAATTAAAAATTTAAAAACTAAAAAATTAAAAAACTTTAAAAATAATTCGAAAAAATTAAAAAAAATCATATAATATGTTTTTTACTCTATGTTTGCTACTTCAATTAATTTGCTGGACCTCCAAAACTATTTTATATGATCAAACAAAGGTGCACCGTTTCGAAGACGTGCCATAGGCACGTGTCAACGGGAAAACCTAGTATATATATATATATATATATATATATATATATATATATATATATATATATATATAATGGCAGGATTGTAATAATGGGGATTTAATTAACAATCAGATTGTGATGGCTACTTGGCAGCTTGGGTTGAAGGCTGGACGTGGGGTACAGTGGATGTGGGGCCCCGAGAGAGGGGTGCTTGCTGTGTCCACGTGCCAGGTTGTAACACCCCAATTTTTTTTTTAAACTATTCCGTATTCCAGTGATCTCTAACTTAATCTATTACTTATATATACCATTTCTTACTTAGAAAAATACTCATAGATTTTTATTAAAAATTTCGGCAGAGTTTTCCCTGAAATATTAGCTCTTTTATAGAAATTTCTTACGAAATTCTGTAAATAATTACAAATATCAATTTACCTGTAATATATATCAATCCACCCCAGGCCAAGTCATTCAACATCACACACACAATAATATATACGGCTTCCCTCAAAAAAAAAAAAAATGGCTCGGGGGCATAATTCTTCATAACTAACAAGATACAAATTAAAAACCAAAATTTCTTTTTAAAACAAATAAGATTTTAAGAAAAACTTTAGAAAATCCTTTCAAAAACCATTCACAAAACCCAATACTCCACAACGAGATGGGTACGGACTTTCATACTTCATCCCATCACAATATATATCATTATACCTTACAGTTATACCCATAATCTTCCATAATACAAAACAATACATCATTCTATCTGTAACATCCCGTACTAAATTTTAAATCAAAATACATTTTTCAATTTTTGCACGTGAAACGCATGTGCAATTTCATATCATTTTTCATTCTAAAATTTTTTATGCATAAGTTTCTTTATTCTCTTTTGTCTCATTTATATTCTTTTTCTCTAGATTAGAAGCCCATAGGCCTAAAAGACTAATTTAGATCCATTAGAAATAAAATAAATAAAAAATTAATAATAAGAGCCCATGATGAGAAGCCCTCTAAGAAAACCTACATTTATTTTGTATACTTTTATACTTGTCTTGTAACAAATAGTAGCTACTAACAAATTAACAAAATATAAAATAAATGAGAAAGTGTGTGCACATGTGTACTACATGTGCACGTGTGAGTGTGTGCATGCATAGTGT
Source organism: Hemerocallis citrina (assembly GCA_017893485.1). Taxonomy (NCBI): domain Eukaryota; kingdom Viridiplantae; phylum Streptophyta; class Magnoliopsida; order Asparagales; family Asphodelaceae; genus Hemerocallis; species Hemerocallis citrina. The sequence goes on from CM030366.1 coordinate 21,973,747, forward strand.
AGGCCGGAAATGGGAGTAGTGGGAGAGTGGAGGAGTGGGGTGAGTTAATGGGGTAGTGGGATTAATTCTAGCTACACAATTTTCTATATAAACCCCCCTATTGTATGTCATTTGCACCAAAACTACAGAAATTAAGAGAGAGGAAAAGAAAGAGAGCAAGAAGGATTCAGTTTCTTCATCTTTGGAGCTTAGAGTTTGCTTTTGCTCGGAGGAGAAGTGCCAGGCCTTTGGAGTGGAGCTAGGAGCTTTCCTTTAGGAGATTTTCATTTGTGCAACGAAAAGAGGTGGGTGTCTTGCTTATTTTCTAATTAGCTTAGAAATTATGTTTAGGTATTATGTAGTGAATTTTGGGCCTAGTTTCAATGATTCTTACTAGGAAAATTTTGATGCATGTTGAAATGATGAGAATTGCTATGAGATGCATTGTGTGTTAAATTAAAGTACATGTTTCAAATGATAGATTAGAATGGGAAAATAGATAATTGAATGCATATTAGGCACAATTGCAAAAATGAGTTTTTTTTGTTGCATGAATGTTGTCTTGTACAAAATTAGACAAGAATATGTATGTGGAATGTGATAATTAGTAAAGAGAAATGAGGAACAAATTGGGGGAAGAAATGAGTATGTTTGAATAATGAAAAATCACACCAAAATGTAAGTTAGACAAAATTTGCATAGTTGCACTGATATTTTTAAATCTCCTATAAAAGGGAAATGACTAATTTGAAAAAAAAACGAGTTAAATTCTCCGTAAAGAAGATAAAATCAGTAAAGTTATTAATTTTGGGTAGTATATAAATACAAATTTATATTATTATTTTTGAAGAAAAGAAATAGTTGTTCTAAATCAAAGTTTCATGTTTACACACTTTAGAAAATGACTATGTGTAAAAATGGGTATAAATCCCCTTAAATATAATTAAATCCAGTAAGAGAGGAATTCTGGAGCTTAGAAATAATTTTTATAATATAGATTTTTAAGAAGAAAATGGAAAGTCGAAATAGTTGAAAGTGTGAAAAATGAGAATTTTCGCAGAGCAATTACTTAAGAGGTAAAACCCCTTATTAATCAGTTAAGCACTTGTCTCAAATGGCTAATGGGCATGCGTTGCGCCTATGGCTACCACGTGGCATGGTTTGGGTTAGGAGGGTCTTGGGTTCGAGCCTCTAAAACTCCTTTTTAATTTATTTTTTTATGTTCTTTTATATTTTTGGGGTTTTAAAAATCCAGAAAACTCATTCTTAAAAATTATGGGAACACCTGAGATCATTTCTTACAGTTTCTAAACTATAATTTGATATTTTTAAAGTGTATATCCATGTGTTAAGATAAGATTGAAATTCAAGGAAACGTATGTCAGCAAGATAATAAAATTTGATTTGTGAGGAAAATTAAGTGGTAAGATCTTAATAATGAATTCCTAAAGATGAGTTACAAAAGTTGGTGTTTTAACTCTTAATAAACTCGGGGTTGAGGAAGTTAGATGAATGTGATCTTGTGAAAATGAATAGTTGAAATTGTTCTTCATGATAGATAGATACACTAGTAAGATGAAAGAATCAAATGAGATGTGAATAAATAGAGTTGAAGATGCGAACTAAAAGAATATGGTTACCTATGATTATTGAATAAAGAAGAGATGTTTATGTTGAAGCTATTCATGACTTAGTCTCTATTAATGAGATGACTATTGTAATTTAGATGCTAAATGAGACTCATATAACGACAATTGATGAAATGAGAAATTAATTCGAGAAGTGGCATATATGGGGTCATCGTTCTCAGTGTTTGTTAAGACGGGTAGGAGTGTAAATCAGCATCTAGGTTGTGATGATGTTAATTAAACCTAGGGAAAGGAACTAGAAGAAGATATAATAGAAACAACAATGAACATGGCAGGTAATGGACGTGCAGCTCCTAGGGGTCTGAGATGGAGGAGTACGGCAGGTAAATCCTTGTAAATGGGCTAGGGGTACATCTATCTATCATTGGAAAGACCGGTAAAGAGACTGCAGTCCCTAGGAATGTTCAGGACGGACAGGATACGCCTGATAAATCCACTAAGGTGGGCTAGGGGTAGGCCTGGTTCGTAGTTGCAAAAGATCCACTTGCTAGGGTTCGTGGCTGAGGATACGTTAGGTAAATCCACTGAGGTGGGCTAGGGGTAGGCCGGTAAGGTCCAATATCCTGGGGGAGAGACTCTTCGGTGACTACGCATTGGAGTATATTCATTGGGTTAGGTTGCATAGCGTGGGATATAAAACTCTATAATGTGGAGTACCTTAAGGGCTTGCAATCGGACCTATGTAGTATGAGATGCATAGAATCCGAACAAGTGTGCATTAGTGCATCGTAGTATAAATATCTGCATTAGGCATCTAAGGCATAACATACACTAGCATGTTTAGGGTAGTCACTTTCTTTACACTTTGTAATGCATTCAAGCTTGTTTATGCTACAACAAGTGAGTCATTATATTATGGCATAGCGAGGATGGCCATGTATGGTATTGCGTCAGTTGTATGTAACTGACGGGCCTAAAGTTTCAAATGCAGACATTGGATTTTGCAAGGAGATATAAACATGATTGATGCTAAAGATTACTTCCCCTTTTTGAGGTGCTGATGTTTTAAATTGTATTTTCAAATCATGTTGTACTTCATTTAATTTTCGCTACGTGTTGTTGTAAAAGGATTTGATGTAATAAAAGTTTCAAAATTCCTTGTAAAATTGTACAAAGTGAAGTGTGGATCATGTTGAGCTACGAATTACCGTATTTTAGTATTCTGGGCATTACAGAGTGGTATCAGAGCTAGGTTTCAATGAGTAGTACGAATTTACAAGGACGACACATTAGGGTGGACATTAAAGTGTGAGTTTAGCTTATAGAGGTTTAAATATAAGTAGTTTACAATTGTGTTGCTCTATACACTGATGTTTCTCCTCCTTTTTCCTATAAGATGGTTAATCACCATGACCCAGACGGTGAGGTGGAATGGTTCGTTCCTTTCAGAGAAGAAATAGAGAAGAAGAAGAACCCATAGAGGAAGAAGACCCCAAAGAAATAGAAGAGGAACTACCAGAATCCAGGGAGATTACTCCACCTCCCCTGATTCCCCAGAAGAATCCTCAGACGAAGAACCCATTCGAGATGACCAAGGCGACGTTGTTGCTTCTCTTCGGAGGGATTTGGATAAAAAAACCCAGAAGTGGAGAGTAAATCACTTAGAAGCACAATGGGCGGAGGACAGGGAGCGTATCCAAGAACTTAGTTACTAAGTGTGGGAACTTGAGAAGCTCTGGCACGTGAATGCCAGACACTTCGCCCGACTGGACCACATAACTCGTTGGGACCAGCAGTAACATCATCAGAAGTTCTAAGAGATGAAGAAAGAGATCAAGGAACTACGGGGATAGCTCAGAGAAGCCAAGAGAAACCTTAGGATATATGATGTCTTTATGTTAAAGTGATGTAATGGATGTAAGAGCAAGTTTACTTTCCGAATGTAAAAAGTTCAACTTTGGAAATGAATAAAATTTTGTTTGAATGAATGTAAAGTTGTGCTATTTATGGTGACTAATGAAAAATTTTATGACCCAAAATGGCTGGACAAAGGAACCGAAATGGCGATGGACACAATGGTGAGAACAATGGACTCGATATAGAAACTGAACTAGCTCGAGTGTACCAAACCATGAATGCTTTCGCCGCTAATGTTGCCGGGAACACTAGGACAGGGCCAGCAGTACAGGTCCCTGAAGCAATCGGACTGGTGGAATCGTTCAAAAGGATGAAGCCGCCTGTGTTCGAGGGTCAGGCCAATTCGACGCAGTAGACGACTGGATCAGGCAGATTGAGACGGTCTTTGAAGTTCTGGAGACTCCCGAGGCGAGTAAGGTGAAGCTGGCCACCATCCAGCTGGAGAAAGATGTAGGAGTCCGGTGGCAATCACTAAAGAGGACCTTGGGCAATGTACAAATCACCTGGAACTAGTTCCTGGGAGAATTCCGCAGCCACTACTTCCCCATGGATGTTCAGGAGAAGAAAGCCATGGAGTTCTTGGGCTTGCAACAGGGAGGCATGATGGTGTGAGAGTATGAGATAAAATTCAATTAACTCTCCAGGTATGCTCCAGAAATGGTTCTTGATGAAGCTAAGAAGGCACGGAAGTTTGAGCAGGGCTTGAGGCCGAGCCTGAGGTCCCGAATGATACCCCTAGGTATCAGTAGGTTTGAAAAGTTAGTTTGGAGAGCCGCTGCAACTGAGGCTGACATGAACCAATTCCAGGTGGCTCAGAATAAGAGGAACACCTGGAACACTAGCAAGAAGCCTGCAGCACCCAGCAATTTCAAGAGACAGCCCCCAGCGCAGAGGTTCAAACCCACCGGAGCCAATGCAGTTGCTGTGGCAGGAGAGCCAAGTACTTGTTTCCTGTGTGGACAGAGTGGCCACTACAAGAAGGAGTGCCCAAATAGGAGGAAGGTAGCCTGCTTCAACTACGGGAAGGAGGGTCATATCAAGCCTGACTGTCCTCAGTTCCAGCGGGGTGGACTGAGTCAGAAGCAGGCCGACCCAAGGCAAAAGCCATACTGGTAGAGGCGAGTGTTCGCTCTGACTGAAGCCGATGCAGATAATGCAGACAACGTCATCACGAGTATGGCAGTAACTGATTAGGGTCCTCTGTTGTTATTTCCATTTTATGTAATAAATGTTATGTAATGAGAGTACTCTTTATGTAACAGGAGAAATTCAAATAAATGGAAAAAGAGCATCAGTTTTATTTGATACCGGATCATCTCATACATTTGTGTCACCCTCATTTGCAAAACGATTGGCAGTCGAACCAAAAAAAATTCCTGGCAAAGTTCTATCTGTAGCTACCCCGTCAGGAGAAAATTTGACTACCGACCGATTTTATGAAGGGTGTGATCTTGAAATTGGAGGCAGAATCTTTGGCATCGGCCTTATTGAGTAAAAGCACCAGGAGGACCAGTAGTTTCATTTCAAGGGAAGAGGAAGTGCAAACAGTTGGTAGCAACTCTGACTAAGCAGAAGGTCCCTAAAGAAGTGAAGCAGATTCCCGTTGTCTGGGATTATCCAACAGTGTTTCTAGAAGATCTACTCGGGCTTCCACCTCAGTGGGATGTAGAGTTCAGCATCTCCATTCATCCAGGGAGTGCAACCATTTCTAAGGCACCGTACAGAATGACGCAGGTAGAACACGATGAGATCAAGAAGAAAATTGAAGAGTTGTTAGGCAAAGGATTCATCAGGCTGAGTGTGTCACCTTGGGGAGCACCAGTTCTTTTGGTAAAGAAGAAGGATGGATCGATGAGGATGTGCATCGGTTACAGAGAATTGAACAAGGTGATAGTGCAGAACAAATATCCGATACCTCGAATCGATGATTTATTCGACCGTCTACAAGAAGCAGCTGTTTTCTCTAAAATAGATCTACGGTCGGGTTATCACCAGATCCGAGTAAAGGAAGAGGATATGCACACGATGGCGTTTAGGACATGACATGGTCACTACGAGTTCTTAGTCATGCCGTTCGGAGTAACAAATGCACCTGCTATCTTTATGGGCATGATGAACATGGTCATGCAACCGTTTATCGATTCTTTCGTCATTGTGTTCATCGACGACATATTGGTCTACTCCAAGATAGAAGAAGAGCATGCTGGTCACCTAGCAGAGGTATTGAAGAAGTTACAGGAGCAGAAGCTATATACAAAGTTGTCTAAGTGTGACTTCTGGAAAACCGAAGTCACCTTCCTGGGACACATCCTTTCTAAGGAGGGAGTGGCTACTGATCCACAAAAGATTGAGGCAGTCAAAGATTGGCCAAGACCGACTACAGTGAAAGAAATCAGAAGCTTCTTGGGCTTAACATGCTACTACAGAGGGTTCATTCAGGGCTACGCCTCGATAGCTGTGCCACTCAGGCTTATAAGGAAGAACGTGAGTTTTAAATGGTCAGAAAAGTGCGAGGCTAGCTTCCAGAAGTTGAAGGAGAGGTTGACTAACGCTCCCATTCTGGCTTTGCCAAGAGTAGGAGTCGACTATTATGTCTACAGCGATGCTTCCCATCGCGAATTGGGCTGTGTTCTGATGCAAGAGGGGAAGGTAATAGCTTATGGGTCTAAACAGCTGAGACCGCATGAGAAGAATTACCCGACACACGATCTGGAGTTGACAGCAATTATTTTTGCACTAAAGCAGTGGAGGCACTACGTGTATAAGGAAAAGGTCAACATGTACACAGATCACAAAAGTCTGAAGTACATCTACCAACAAAAGGATCTAAACATGAGGCAACGGAGATGGTTGGAAGTGTTGGAGGATATCCGACCTAAAATAAAGTACCATCCAGGCAAGGCCAATGTGGTAGCTGATGCACTTAGCCCGAAGAGTAGTTTGGCTCGTTTGATCACAACTCAGGAAAAGTTGGTAGAGGAACTCGATCGACCTGAAGTTGAGGTGGTGTTGCAAGGATTGGGGGCTTTCTTAGCTCAGTTGAGACTTCAGTCCACATTAAGAGACATGATCATTGACAGTTATAAGACCGATCCAGAGATTCAGGAGATGAGAGAGTAGGTGGCATCGACAGATTAACGGAATTCCGGTGAAGGATGAAGTATTGTGGTTTGGAAAGCGGTTGCGTGTGCCAAATCAAGCAGAACTGAAGGAGAGTATTCTACAGGAAGCACACGCCACTTTATTATCAATACATCCAGGGAGTACCAAGATGTACAAGGACATAAAGCAGTACTTCTGGTGGTCAGGGATGAAGCGGGATGTGGCTGAGTTTGTCGCCAAATGTGCAGTCTGTCAGCAGTTCAAGGCCGAGAATTAGAAACCTGGGGGTTTGTTGCAGCCATTGCCTATTTCGGAGTGGAAGTGGGATAATATCAGCATGGACTTCATCACAGGATTGCCCAGGAGTTCCAAAGGGAACGATGCAATTTGGGTGATAGTGGACCGACTCACTAAATCTACTCACATTTTGGCGATGAAGCTCACTTGGTCTATGGAGAAGCTGGCTGAGTTGCATGTTGGGGAGATCGTGAGGCTACATGGAGTTTCCTTTTCTATTGTATCCGACCGAGATGCACGATTCACCTCGCATATTCACCTCACCGAAAACTCTTCAGGCAGCTTTGGGGACGAAGACTGATTTCAGTACTGCCTTTCATCCTCAGACTGATGGGAAGACTAAAAGGGTCAACCGAGTACTAGAAGATATGTTAAGGTGTTGTGTTTTGGACTTCGGTGGTAGTTGGGAGAGGCATTTGGCTCTAGTGGAATTAGCATACAACAACAGTTTCCAGGCAAGTATCGGTATGGCACCATATGAGGCTCTATATGGAAGAAAGTGCAGAACTCCGGTGTGCTGGTATGAAGTAAGGGATCGTCAGATGTATGGGTCAGAGATTGTGCAGCAGACCTCAGAAAAGATCGAGCTGATTAGGAATAGGTTAGTCGACGCACAGAGCAGGCAGAAAAGTTATGCCGACAATCGGAGGAGAGATCTGGAGTTTGAGGAAGGTGATTTTGTCTTTGTGAAGCTTTCTCCAACCAAGGGAGTGTTCGGTTTGGAAAAGCTGAGAAATTAGCCCCGAGATACATAGGTCCTTATAAGATATTGAAGAGAATTGGGAAAACGGCTTATCGATTAGAACTACCGGAAGAGTTAGCCTAAGTACACAATGTCTTCCATATGTCTATGTTACGAGGCTATATTCCCGATCTGAGTCATCATTTGCCCGAAGTGCCAGAAGGTCTGCAGTTGGATTTGAGCTACACTGAGCATCTAGTTGAGATTGTGGATCGTCGGGAGAAGGTCTTAAGAAATAAGACTATACCCATGGTCAAAGTCGTTTGGAGGAACCAACTGGTTGAGGAGGCAACTTGGGAATCAGAGGAGAAAATGATGAGAGATCATCCTAAGCTTTTTAACTAAAAATTTGTAAAATTTTCTTTCTTTGTTTCGCTCACTCTTTAAGTGTAGTTCCGAGGACGAAACTATTCTAAGGAGGGAGTGTTGTAACATCTGGTAATAAATTTTAAATAAAAATACATTTTTCAATTTTTGCACGTGAAACACACGTGGAATTTCATATCATTTTTTGTTCTAAAATTTTTTATGCATCAGTTTCTTTTATTCTCTTTTGTCTCATTTATTTTCTTTTTCTCTAGATTAGAAGCCCATAGGCCTAAAAGACTAATTTAGATCCATTAGAAATAAAATAAATTAAAGCCCACTAAGAAAACCTACATTTATTTTGTACACTACACTTGTCTTGTAATAAATAGTAGCTACTAACAAATTAACAAAATATAAAATAAATGAGAAAGTGTGTGCACATGTGTACTACACGTGCATGTGTGAGTGTGTGCATGCATAGTGTAGGCCGGAAATGGGAGTAGTGGGAGAGTGGAGGAGTGGGGTGAGTTCATGGGGTAGTGGGGTTAATTCTAGCTACACAATTGTCCTATATAAACCCCCTTATTGTATGTCATTTGCACCAAAACTAAAGAAATTAAGAGAGAGGAAAAGAAAGAGAGCAAGAAGGTTTCAGTTTCTTCATCTTTGGAGCTTGGAGTTTGGTTTTGCTAGGAGGAGAAGTGCCAGGCCTTTGGAGTGGAGCTAGGAGTTTTCCTTTAGGAGATTTTCGTTTGTGCAACGAAAAGAGGTGGGTGTCTTGCTTGTTTTCTAATTAGCTTAGAAATCATGTTTAGGTATTATGTAGTGAATTTTGGGCCTAGTTTAAATGATTCTTACTAGGGAAATTTTGATGCATGTTGAAATGATGAGAATTGCTATGAGATGCATTGTGTGTTAAATTAAAGTACATGTTTCAAATGATAGATTAGAATGGGGGAAATGGATAATTGAATGCATATTAGGCACAATTGCAAAAAATGAGTTTCTTTTGTTGCATGAATATTGTCTTGTACAAAATTAGACAAGAATATGTATGTGGAATGTGATAATTAGTTAAGAGAAATGAGGAACAAAATGGGGGGAAGAAATGAGTATGTTTGAATAATGAAAAGTCATACTAAAATGTAACTTAGACAAAATTTACATAGTTGCATTGATATTTTTAAATCTCCTACAAGAGGGAAATGACTAATTTGGTAAAAAAGAGTTAAATTCTCTGTAAAGAAGATAAAATCAGAGAAGTTATTAATTTTGGGTAGTATATAAATACAAATTTATATTATTATTTTCGAAGAAAAAAATAGTTGTTTTAAATCAAAATTTCATGTTTACACACTTTAGAAAATGACTATGTGTGAAAATGAGTATAAATCCCCTTAAATATAATTAAATCCAGTAAGAGAGGAATTCTGGAGCTTAGAAATAATTTTTATAATATAAATTTTTGAGAAGAAAATGGAAATTCGAAATAATTGAAAGTGTGAAAATGAGAATTTTTGTAGAGCAATTACTTAAGAAGTAAAACCCCTTATTAATCTGTTAAGCACTTGTCTCAAATGGCTAGTGGGCGTGCGTTGCTCCTATGGCTGTCACGTGGCGTGGTCAAGGTTAGGAGGGTCCCGAGTTCGAGCCTCCTAAGCTCCTTTTTAATTTTTTTTATGATCTTTTATATTTTTGGGTTTTAAAAATCCAGAAAACTCATATAAAAATTCTTTAAAATTATGGGAACATCTGAGAACATTTCTTACTGTTTTTAAACTATAATTTGATATTTTTAAAGGTATATCCATGTGTTAAGATAAGATTGAAATTCAAGGAAACGTATATCAACAAGATAATAAAATTTGGTTTGTGAGGAAAATAAAGTGGTAAGATCTTAATAATGAATTCCTAAAGATGAGTTACAAAAGTTGGTGTTTTAACTCTTAATAAACTCGGGGTTGAGGAAGTTAGATGAATGTGATCTTGTGAAAATAAATAGTTGAAATTGTTCTTCATGATATATAGATACACTAGTAAGATGAAAGAATCAAATGAAATGTGAATAAATAGAGTTGAAGATGCGAACTAAAAGAATATTGGTACCTATGATTATTGAATAAAGAAGAGATGTTTATGTTGAAGCTATTCATGACTTACTCTCAATTAATGGGATGATTATTGTAATTTAGATGCTGAATGAGACTCATGTAACGGTAATTGAAGAAATGAGAAATTAATTTGAGAAGTGGCCTATATGGGGTCATCGTTCTCAGTGTTTATTAAGCCCGGTAGGAGTGTAAATCAGCATCTAGGTTGTGATGATGTTAAATAAACCTAGGATAAGGCACTAGAAGAAGATATAATAGAAACAACGATGAACGTAGTAGGTAAAGGACGTGCAGCTCCTAGGGGTCCGAGATGGAGGAGTACGGCCGGTATATCCATGTAAATGGGCTAGGGGTACATCTATCTATCATCGGAAAGGCCGGTAAAGAGACTGCAGTCCCTAGGAATGTTCGGGACGGACAGGATATGCCCGGTAAATCCACTAAGGTGGGCTAGGGGTAGGCCTGGTTCGTAGCGAGAGATCCATTTGCTAAGGTTTGTGGTGGAGGATACGCCCGGTAAATCCACTGGGGTGGGCTAGGGGTAGGCTGGTAAGGTCCAACATCCTGGGGGTGAGACTCTTTGGTGACTACGCGTTGGAGTATATGCATAGCGTGGGATATAAACCCTATAATGTGGAGTACCTTAAAGGCTTGCACTCGGACCTATGTAGAATGAGATGCATAGAATTTGAACAAGTGTGCATTAGTGCATCGTAGTGTAAACATCTGCATTAGGCATCTAAGGCATAAAATACACTGACATGTTTAGGGTAGTCACTTTATTTACACTTTGTAATGCATTTAAGTTTGTGTATGCTAAAACAAGAGAGTCACTATATTATGGCATAGCAAGGATGGCCCTGTATGGTATTTCGTCAGTTGTATGTAACTGACGTGCCCACAGTTTCAAATGCAGGCATTGGATTTTGCAAAGAGATATAAAGATGATTGATGCTAAAGATTACTTCCCCTTTTAAAGTTGCTGATGTTTTAAATTGTATTTTCAAATTTTGTTGTACTTCATTTAATTTCAGCTGTGTGTTGTTGTAAAAGGATTTGATGAAGTTTCAAAATTCTTTATAAAATTGTACGAAGTGAAGTGTAGATCCTGTTGAGCTACGAATTATGGTATTTTGGTATTCGGGGCGTTACACTATCTCCAATTCTACATATAACGCATACATGTATATATGTAATCCATTCTACTACAAGCAATAGTATAACTACCAAAACAACACTAACTACCTCACCGCGCTGCCATCATTACCTGCAAAAGGGTTCAGGACGTCCACCCTCAGGGAGGGACTCCCCTAACCCCCAGAAAACAACAGGGGTTAGCAATGCCTTGTGCGAGTATAATTTACTAGTTAGGCAAATAAATTAAACTATATAAGGAAAATTGAAAGAACTTACAAATATCCTGATAGATAAGTTAACCTGAAATGTGAATATGACAACAACGTAAAAGTGATTATGCACTAAAGTACTCTTTTGAATTTTCAACTCATCAACATATCCATATCCACTCGCTCTATATTCTCATTAATTCTCGTCTCTAACATCACAGTCATTCTATCTTATAACATTTCATTTATTCAATCTCATACTATATTTATATTCATTCTCGTTGTATAACATTACCCTCATTCAATCTTATAACATATGGATATAATTCTCCTCATATTTATTCTCATCACTTAACCTTACATTCATTTAATTATAAAATGACCCATACATTTTCCTCACATCTTATCTGGGTTAGGAGGGTCTCGGGTTTGGGCCTCCTAAGCTACTTTTTAAAATTTTTTATGCTCTTTTTATATTTTTGGGGTTTTAAAAATCCAGAAAACTCATATAAAAATTCTTTAAAATTATGGGAACACATGAGAACATTTCTTACTGTTTTTAAACTATAATTTGATATTTTTAAAAAGTATGTCCATGTGTTAAGATAAGATTGAAATTCAAGGAAACATATATCAACAAGATAATAAAATTTGATTTGTGAGGAAAATAAAGTGGTAAGATCTTAATAATGAATTCCTAAAGATGAGTTACAAAAGTTTGTGTTTTAACTCTTAATAAACTCGGGGTTGAGGAGTTAGATGAATGTGATCTTGTGAAAATGAATAGTTGAAATTGTTCTTCATGATAGATAGATACACTAGTAAGATGAAAGAATCACATGAGATGTGAACAAATAGATTTGAAGATGCGAACTAAAAGAATATGGATACCTATGATTATTGAATAAAGAAGAGATGTTTATGTTGAAGCTATTCATGAATTAATCTCTATTAATGAGATGATAATTGTAATTTAGATGCTAAATGAGACTCATGTAACGGCAATTGATGAAATGAGAAATTAATTTGAGAAGTGGCCTATATGGGTCATCGTTCTCCGTGTTTGTTAAGCCCGGTAGGAGTGTAAATTAGCATCTAGGTTGTGATGATGTTAATTAAACCTAGGGAAAGGCACTAGAAGAATATATGATAAAAACAACGACGAACATAGCAGGTAAAGGATGTGCAGCTCCTAGGGGTCCGAGATGGATGAGTACGGTCGGTATATCCATCTAAATGGGCTAGGGGTACATCTATCTATCATCGGAAAGGCCGGTACAGAAACTGCAGTCCATAGAAATGTTCGGGACGGACAGGATACGCCCGGTAAATCCACTGAGTTGGGCTAGGGGTAGGCCTGGTTCGTAGTTGCGAGAGATCCACTTGCTAGTGTTCGTGATTGAGGATACGCCCGGTAAATCCACTGAGGTGGGCTAGGGATAGGCCGGTAAGGTCCAATATCCTGGGGGAAAGACTCTTCGGTGATTACGCGTTGGAGTATATTCATTGGGTTAGGTTGCGTAGCGTGGGATATAAAACCCTATAATGTGGAGTACCACAAAGGCTTGCACTCAGACCTATGTAGTATGAGATTCATAGAATCCGAACAAGTGTGCATTAGTGCATCGTAGTGTAAACATCTGCATTAGGCATCTAAGGCATAATATACACTGACATGTTTAGGGTAGTCACTTTATTTACACTTTGTAATACATTCAAGTTTGTGTATGCGAAAACAAGAGAGTCACTAAATTGTGGCATAGCGAGGATGCCCGTGTATGGTATTGCATCAGTTGTATGTAACTCATGCCCACAGTTTCAAATGTAGGTAGTGTATTTTGCAAGGAGATATAAAGATGATTGATGCTAAAGATTACTTCCCCTTTTAAAGTTGCTGATGTTTTAAATTGTATTTTCAAATCATGTTGTACTTCATTTAATCTGCTGCGTGTTGTTGTAAAAGGATTTAATGTAATAAAAGTTTCAAAATTCATTATAAAATTGTACGAAGTGAAGTGTAGATCCTGTTGAGCTACGAATTACCGTATTTTGGTATTCAGGATGTTACACTATCTCCAATTCTACATATAACACATACATGTATATATGTAATCCAGTCCACTTTTCACACCCCGCTTCCCAAAATACGGAATACGAGTACGTAACGTAGGCCCAGCAAATGATGTAAACACCATGCATAAGCTGTAACAGACTAACTCAACAATATGCAACAACAACACAACCACGCAGGAAGAGATAATCACATGAATAAAGATAACTTCAATAAATAATGAAATAATCCAAAAATAATAATATCCAACACAAGAATTCCAACATCTGGGAAAAACAACTCCAGGAACATAAGCCAAAAACAAAATACAAAGTCATAACAATGCTCAAAGAAACAAGCTAGCAATAATAAATTAAGCAGCGCAATCTTGGACTCCATTTCTAGAATCGTTGCTAACCAATACCTTCAGGGATTGATCCTTCAGTACCTATAAATTTTTGATCTAAAAAGAAGAAAAAGAGTGCCCTTAGTGCAAGTCGTGGCAGCAAGTAGAGAAAAACAGAGTATGAAGGAAAGCATGTATTTCAAAGAAAAAGGGACATGATCAAAGTCAAAGAACAAAGCAAAAAGCAGGCAATAATATAAAAGGTTTACAATAATCACGCATGTAATGAGTGATATCAAGTCAATTTCGATAAGGGATCAAGTATGCAGGTTATTAATCATTTTATTAGCCTATCTAGTGCACGTACTACTGCATCCCATACTACAGGCTCGGCGCAAGCACACAATGAATGTTTTAGACTGATGGTGAATTCAAGGATCGTGAACTCGACATTGATAACAATAATTTACAATCAAGAATTAACAATCAATCATTGCAATCAATACTCCTCCTTCCATGTCAAGTTTTCAAGTGAGCAAGAAGGCCTTACCGAGTACATTTCCCGATCGTTCACTACCAAGTCTACCTATGATATCCAGGCTTGTTATAAGTTTATTTTCATCCTATGTGAGCATGTAAGAGGGTTTCAATGTTGTATGGTACTAAGTGTGTCTAATTCTACACGTTACAGACAAAGCATGAAGCAAACACATCATATAAGCACAATTCACACAATCAGGACAGCATGACCTTGCTGTACTAAAATATGGATTACAACCACTATAAAATAGCAAATTTGAATCCGTGAGAAGTTCTAGAAAGTAGACTTCCACACGGTTCCAGAGAATATATTTAAGGAATATAAAAGAAACATAAACTAGGGTGAAAACTCTATTCTATTCAGGTTTTATGTTCAGGCAGCATGCAGTAGATTGTGTTCAACTATTTGTTTCAGGTCAGAGAACTCATCAAATAAATCTGTAAAATTTCTGGGTGATTCCTACATGTGTTTAGGTTCAGCTAGATTTATTTAACTATTATCATGGTCAATTAAATTAAGAAACAGCAGGATACGCATGCATTTGTGAATCTGAAAATCCTGACACAGCTGTACTGAAATGTTGATATCTAACAGATTACACATCGGAATTCAAATCCCCAAAATGGGTAGTAAACTAGACATCAGAGGCTAAATTTCATGTGTAGAAAGTTATTTCAAATTATGACAGTAGCATGGTTGAAAATCTGATTCAAAATGGAACAACTAGCAGTCCAGAAATTGTTTTAACATAAAGGGGAAATAAATAAATCATTCAACCATATATTTCCTGGAAAATGGTAGTCAAAGTAATCCTAGGTGTCAACATGCATATTTCTATGTTTAAGATACAATTCACAGGCATGGTATATATTCATCAATCAAATTCAATCTAACATGCATACAATTCATCAACAAGTCTATAGCATGGATCTAGTTAATTACATGTAAGTGCATATGCATGAAACAATAGGGACTAGGATTTAGATCAAAGAGAACGACACGATGTTAAGAGTATGTCGGGTTAGCTCGTGTAAACCCTCGATCAACTTAACGGAGTTTCAATTGCAGTATGATAACGAAAGGGACTGGATCTACCTGCAGAGATCAAATAAACTTGAACAAAACAAAATATTAGTTCAAGAAGAGACTTGCCTGTTATATTGAAGATTTGAATAATATAGAATAACGGGATAAGAATCCCGGGCGACGATCCACAAGATCACGAGCGAGCTACGTACAAAACACCAAATGACGAACTCCAAACAGCAACCAAACAGCAAATCAAGACAGCAAGAGCAACTCACACCAGATCGGGGCCAAAACAACACACTCCAAATCCGGATCCAATGCGCCAAAACAGCAAACAGCAAAAACAGCCAATCACACTTCGTCTTCAACCTTCGACAGGGAGAGAGAAAGTGCAGAAGCGAACTTCAGTGATGCTGGCGGCTGGCAACGGTTGCGATGACGATGGAGATGACGACGGGGATGTCGCTGCGGTCGGGAAGCGGCGCAATGACAAGCTGACGACGAGGCGAATCTGTTTTTGCTCGAAAACAGGGGAAGACGATGACGACTGGGTGCTCAGGCTTGGACGAGGAGGAAGAGGAGTTAAGGGATCTGCGGTGGATGAAGGGGGTGCACGGAGGGACCACAGTGGCAATGGCGAGGATGGGGGTTCGACAATGTAGCAGCGGTGGATCGGTGATATGGGTTCGAGTGGGTTGTTGGTGTAAACGAGGACATGGAAGACGATCGAAGGGCGACGAGGGAACGGGGAAGGTGATGAGGGGATGGTGAAGACGGTGGTGGTCGGAGGCGACGAGGTGGCAAGGGGATGGGTTGGTGGTTTCGGTTGGGGAAAAACAGAGAGAGAGAGTTTCGGGAAGAGAGAGAGCAGCGGAGAGAGAGAGATAGAATAATTAGGGTTATTAAATAGGGTATTTATAGGAGTTTAGAAGATTGGGTTTTGGGTTGTGGTTTAGTGGGTTTTGGCTACAGATTTTGGCTCCAAAAAGAGACGAACAAGCATAAAACAATGAGATGAATATAAAGGGGAACAAATCAAACTCAAAATAAGAAAAGCGAAATCTCGCAATGAACCAAAGATAGCAAAATACAACCAAAAGAGCACAGAACGATCAAGAGGAAATAAAAGAACCCAAAAACAGCCAAAAAGTATAATATAATAAAGGAATCCAGATACAATAATCAAAAGAAAACAAAATACAATAAAATCTAAAAATAGGGGTTACAAATCCTACCCACCTTATAAGAAGAATTTCATCCTCAAAATTTATACAAGAGGCACATAGGGCGAACCCCGAAACAAAACAAACAAAACAAAGCAAGGCAAGGCACTACTCAAACAAATGAGGAAACCTCTCCCGAATGTACTCCTCCAACTCCCAAGTCGACTCACCTAGCGAGTGAGGATTCCAAGAAACTCGAACCAACTTGATGACTCTATTCTTTAACACCTTCTCTCGACAATCTAAGATAGAGATTGGTCGAATTTCACAGGACAAATCCGGCCTCACAAACAAGTCTGAGTAGTCAACTACATGACTGTCATCCTCGATGTATTTCCTAAGCTGAGAAACATGGAATACATTATGGACACCCACTAAAGCTGGTGGTAGCGCAAGCTTGTAAGCTACCTTGCCCACACATTCCACAATATCGAATGGATCAATGAACCGAGGACTCAACTTGCCCCCGCCTCCAAAACGGATAACACTTTTCCAAGGCGATACCTTGAGGAACACATGCTCGCCTGCCTCAAACTCTAGCGGTCTACGACGACAGTCAGCCCACCTCTTCTGTCGATCCTGAGCGGCCTGCAAATGCTTTCGGATTTGAGTCACGACATCAACTGTCTTCGTGATCAACTCAGGACCTAAAAGCTTCTTATCGCCGATATCATCCCAACAAACCGGCGATCTACACTTGCGCCCATACAAAGCTTCAAATGGAGCAGCCTTGAGACTCGCTTAGTAACTGTTATTATAAGAGAACTCGGCTAAGTGAAGATGATCTTCCCACGAACCTCCAAACTGAAGAACGCAGGATCTCAACATGTCTTTCAGGGTCTGAATTGTCCTTTCTGACTGCCCATCCGTCTGAGGATGGAATGCTGAACTGAAGCTCAACTTGGTACCTAAGCTCTTCTGCAAGCTCTCCCAGAACTGAGACCTGAATCTCGTATCTCTATCCGATACGATGCTAACAGGAACTCCATGCAAACGAACAACCTCCTGAACGTACTGCTCGGCCAAACTCTCCGTGGACTGCCCCACATGGAAAGAAATAAAGTGAGCACACTTCGTTAGCTGATCCACGATCACCCAAATAGCATTATGACCTTTAGGACTCCTTAGAAAAGCTGTCACAAAGTCCATCGTGTACGCCCCCACTTCCATTCTGGAATTGGAAGAGGTTGCAATAGTCCCGCAGTCCTCTGATGCTCTGCTTTCACTTGCTGACTGATCAGGCACTGGGCGACGAATCGAGCCACATCCCTCTTCATGCCGTACCACCAGAAATGTTGCTTCAAGTCTCTATACATCTTGGTACCACCAAGATGAATAGAATACGGGGACCGATGAGCTTCCTCCAGTAGCAACCACCTGACTTTCCCTCTAGGTACACACAACCTAGAGCCAAAATGAAGCGACGCGTCAGCATGAATGACCAAATCGGATCTCAAACCAGCTTCTACCTCACTTCGAAACTGCTGCAACTGCGGGTCACCCGCTTGAGCTCCCTTAATCTGCACAATCAAAGAAGACTGCTACTGCAACATCACGAACTGCCGATCTGATCCGGGAAGCAACACATCCAACTCCAGCCACCTCATGTCCTCCACTATCTCCTTCTGCTGAGTGAGGAACATAGTGGCAGGCCTCCGACTCAAAACATCAGGAACCAAATTTACTTTGCCTGGGTGATACTGCAAATTGATGTCAAAATCTTTCATCAATTCCAGCTATCTCCTCTGCCTCATATTCAACTCCTTCTACGTGAACACATACTTGAAGCTCTTGTGATCTGTGAATATCTCCACTCTATCCCTAAGCAAATAATGCTTCCACAACTTCAAGGCAAAAACCACGACTGCAAGCTCTAAATCATGCGTAGGATAGTTCTTCTTATTAAGTCTCAACTGCCTCGATGCATAACCGACAACCCTGCCTCGCTGCATCAAGACTGCTCCAAGACCTCTACCTGAAGCATTACAAAAGATCACAAAACCACCCGAACTGTTGGGTATAGTCAGCACAGGCGCTGACGTCAACCGACACTTCAACTAGGCAAAAGCTTCATCACAAGTTTCATCCCAAACAAACTTTTGCTCCTTCTTGGTCAAACTGGTCAGAGGTCTAGCAATCTTCGAAAAATCCTGAACGAACTTCCGATAATAGCCAACCAAACTCAGAAAGCTTCTCACCTCAGGAACAGACTTCGGAATAGGCCAATCCTTGACCACAGAAATCTTCGCAGGATCCACCGAAACACCAGCACCAGAAATAATGTGGCCAAGAAAACCAACCCGATCCAGCCAGAACTCACACTTGTTGAGCTTCCCAAACAGCTGATTCTCCCTCAGGATCTGCAAACCACCCTCAAATGCTCAGCATGATCCTCCTTGTTACGAGAGTACACCAATATGTCGTCAATGAAAACCACGATAAACTGATCCAAGAACAGTGAAAACACCCTATTCATCAGACTCATGAACACAGCCGGTGCATTAGTCACTCCGAAAGGCATCACCAAGAACTCGTAATGCCCGTACCTCATTCGGAAAGCCATTTTCGGAACATCCTCTGACTTCACTCTGACTTGATGATACCCAGAACGAAAATCCAACTTCGAGAACACTGAAGCACTTCCCAGTTGGTCGAACAAACCGTCAATCCTCGGCAATGGATATCGACTCTTGACAGTGATATTGTTCAACTCCCTATAGTCAATACAAAGCCTGCGGCTTCCATCTTTCTTGTTGACAAACAGAACTGGGGCTCCCCAAGGCGAAACACTAAGCCAGATAAAACCCTTATCAAGCATCTCCTGGACTTGCACCTTCAGTTCCGCTAAATTCAACCGGTGCCATACGATACAGACTCTTCGAAATAGGCATCGTACCTGGCTAAACATCAATGCTAAACTCCACATCTTGGTCTGGCGGTAAATGGGGCAAATCCTCGAGAAACACATCAAGGAAATCCTACACAACTAAGGGTGCAACAACCTTATCAGAGCTTAACGACATAAGGGAAACAACCTTGGGATCCATCAAGTTCTTGACACGCTCAGACGGTGTCTCACCCGCATGGAAAACAAACTCCGGTTGACCAGAAAGCCTGAAAGTCACCTTCTTCTGCTGGCAATCATTCACGGCACAAGAAACACCCAACCACTCCATGCCCAGAATAACATCGAAACCGAAATTGGGAATCACAATCAGATCAGCATAGAACTCCACACCACCAATCAGCAACGGACTCCGCCTGTAAACCCTAGAACAGATAATAACACCTCCACCTGTGGTGATGTCCCAATTTGTGGGCATAGCATCGCTAGCCAAACCATGCTGATCGACAAAGTAGGAAGAGATAAAAGAGTGGGTAGCACCCGAATCGAACAACACATGAGCTGGAAGAGAGAAGACTAAAATCGCACCAAGAAGAAGAAGAAGATCAAACAAAAGAATAAGGTACTAGCAGGATATACACATGAATAATTGTACAATGAAGGGAAAATAGCATGCAGAAAACAGAAATAAAGAAAAGAAAGTACAATTACTGTGATATACTGCAACCTCTCCAATAGCAACTTCCACTTCCTCGGCTGTCAGGTTATAAGCCTGACCACGACCTCCAGTCTGATCTCCTCTAGAAGTCACACACCTCTGCTCAAAGGCTTGCCTCTGCGGAGGAAGAGGCAGTCTACCCTGACCACGAGTCGGTGCTCCAAACTGAGCAGTACCAGAAGCCAGTGCAGGAACCCTGTTACTCAGACAGTCATGAACCATATGCTCACTGCTCCCACACACTAGGCACAGCCGGTTGGCCATCCTGCAGTCTCACTGTGAATGCTTAGGCTTATGGCAATAGCCACAAATCTCAACAGTCCTCGGGACAACAGGTGCATACGGCTGTACTATCGCGGGAGGGGGTGGGACTGGCCTCTGAATAGGTCCTCCAGAAGGCCGAGTTGCAACAGGGTGCGAAACAGTCTGCTGAGGAACACCTAATCTGCTGAGGGTATGCTCCTAAATTCGATCAGCATCCAAAACATTGGCATAGGCACGAAGCTGAAGAGCAACCAAACGGTCCTGGATGGGAAAACTCAAGCCCGACTGAAATCTGCTAGCCTGAGCTTCATCAGTGGCAACAAGGGTGGGAGCAAAGCGACTGAGCCAAGTAAACTCTGCAACATACTCGTCCACAGAACGGTTTCCCTAAGTTAGGGAAACAAATTGTCGCTTCATCTCTGCCTTGGTGATACTGGGAAAGAACTTCGCCATGAAGCTCTAGAGAAAGTGGCCCACTCAATGGGTCGCAGCATCCTCTCGGATTCAACTCGCCACCAGATGTGAGCGAGATCCACCAATTGGATGCGAACCACATCTACACGATCCGCCTCGGCAATACGTGCGGTGATCAGCAGTTGCTCCGTCCGGATAAGCCATTGCTCGGCCTCCAACGGCGACTCGGTATCCGAAAACTTATCCGGGTGCAGCCTCATGAAATCCGCTACTGTACCAGGCCTAGGGGGCTGGGGCCCAAGTGCAGGTCCAGCGGCAGGTCCATTGGCCGTCAAAGTGGCCCTCATCAGCTCATTGTGCTCCTGCTGAAGAGCCATCATCTGCTGAATCGTCTGGAGAATGGCAGTGTTGTCCGGATGCTCATTCCTCAGGCAAGAAGAAGAAGAATTCCCACGAGAGCCTAAAACACGATCAAAGATGGTCAGTACCCAGATGATGTGTTGGTTATTATGCATGCATTCATGTGATCATCGTGGTGTGCACATTACTGAGTTAAACCGGCTAGAGTCAGACTCGACTAATATATGAATCAAAGCCAAACCTCCATAAAGTTAGTCATGTTTGACTGATATATTACTCAACCCTGGGCTTTAATACCACACAAAACCTTGTCACGCCCCGCTTCCCAAAATATAGAATACGAGTACGTAATGTAGGCCCAGCGAATGATGTAAATCCCTTCCATAAGTTGTGCCAGACTAACTCAACAATATGCAACAACAACACAACCACGCAGGAAGAGATAATCACATGAATAAAGATAACTTCAATAAATAATAAAATAATCCAACAATAATAATATTCAACACAAGAAATCCAACATCTAGGAATAATAACTCCGGGAACATAAGCCCAAAATAAAATACAAAGTCATAACAATGCTCAAAGAAATAAGCTAGCAATAATAAATTAAGCAGCGCAATCTTGGACTCCATCTCTAGAATCATTGCTCACCAATACCTTCAGGAATTGATCATTCAATACCTGTAAAATCTTGATCTAAAAAGAAGAAAAAGAGTGCCCTTAGAGCAAGTCGTGGGCAGCAAGTAGAGAAAAACAGAGGATAAAGGAACGCATGTATTTCAAAGAAAAAGGGACATGATCAAAGTCAAAGAACAAAGCAAAGAGCAAGCAATAATGTCAAAGGTTTACAATAATCACGCATGTAATGAGTGATATCAAGTCAAGTTCAATACGGGATCAAATATGCAGGTTATTAATCATTTTATTAGCCTATCTAGTGCTCGTACTACTGCATCCCATACTACAGGTTCGGCGCAAGCACACAATGAATATTTTAGACTGATGGTGAATTCAAGGATCGTGTACTCAGCATTGATAACAATAATTTACAATCAAGAATTAACAATCAATCATTGCAATCAATACTCCTCCTTTCATGTCAAGTTTTCAAGTGAGCAAGAAGGCCTTACTGAGTACATTTCCCGATCGTTCACTACCAAGTCTACCCATGATACCCCGACTTGTTATTAGTTTATTTTCATCCTATGTGAGAATGTAAGAGAGTTTCAATGTTGTATGGTGCTAAGTATGTCTAATTCTACACGTTACAGACAAAGCATGAAGCAAACACATTATATAAGCACAATTCACACAATCAGGACAGCATGACCTTGCTGTACTAAAATATGGATTACAGCCACTATAAAATAGCAAATTTGAATCCGTGAGAAGTTCTAGAAAGTAGACTTCCACACGGTTCTAGAGAATATATTTAAGGAATATAAAAGAAACATAAACTAGGGTGAAAACTCTATTCTATTCAGGTTTTATGTTCAGGCAGCATGCAGTAGATTGTGTTCAACTATTTATTTTAGGTCAGAGAACTCATCAAATAAATTTGTAAAATTTCTGGGTGATTCCTACATGTGTTTAGGTTCAGCTAGATTTATTTAAGTTTTTTCCTTTACTGTTAGCATGGTCAATTAAATTAATAAACAGCAGGATACGCATGCATTTGTGAATCTGAAAATCCTGACACAATTGTACTGAAATGTTGATAACTAACAGATTACACATCGGAATTCAAATCCCCAAAACGGGTAGTAAACTAGACATCAGAGGCTAAATTTCATGTGTAGAAAGTTATTTCAAATTATGACAGTAGCATGGTTGAAAATCTGATTCAAAATGGAACAACTAGCAGTCCAGAAATTTTTTTAACATAAAGGGGCAATAAATAAATCATTCAACCATATATTTCTTGCAAAATGGTAGTCAAAGTGATCCTCGATGTCAACATGCATATTTCTATGTTTATGATACAATTTAGAGGCATGGTATATATTCATCAATCAAATTCAATCTAACATGCATACAATTCATCAACTAGTCTATAGCATGGATCTAGTTAATTATATGTAAGTGCATATGTATGAGACAATAAGGACTATGTTTTAGATCAAAGAAAACGGCACGATGTTAAGAGTATGTCGGGTTAGCTCATGTAAACCCTCGATAAACTTAACGGAGTTTCAATATCAGTATCAAACGAAAGGGACTGGATCTACTTGCAAAGATCAAATAAACTTGAACAAAACAAAATATTAATTCAAGAAGAGACTTGCCTGTTAAATTGTTGATTCGAATACTATAGAATAACAGGATAAGAATCCCAAGCGACGATCCACAAGATCACGAGCAAGCTACGTACAAAACACTAAACGGCGAACTCCAAACAACAACCAAACAACAAATCAAGACAGCAAGAGCAACTCACACCAGATCGGGGCAAAACAGCACACACCAAATCCAGATCCAATGTGCCAAAACAGCAAACGGCGAAAACGGCCAATCACACTTCATCTTCAACCTTCGACAGAGAGAGAGAGAAAGTGCGGGAGAGAACTCTGGCGACGGCGTCGACTGGCGACGGCTACGATGACGACGGAGATGACGGTGGGGATGTCGCTACGGTCGAGAAGCGATGCAACGAAAGGCTGACGGTGAGGCGACTCTATTTTTGCTCAAGAACATGGAAAGACGATGACGAATGGGTGGTCGGGCTTGGACGATGACGAGGAGGAGTTAGGGGATTTGCGATGGATGAAGGGGGTGCACGGATGGACCATAGTGGCAATGGCGAGGACGGGGGTCGGCAATGGAGCAGCGGTGGATCGGTGATATGGGTTCGAGCGGGTTGATGGTGAAAACGCGGATGGGGAAGACGATCGAAGGGCGACGAGGGAACAGGGGAAGGTGATGAGGGGATGGTGATGACGGTGGTGGTCGGAGGCGACGAGGTGGCAAGGGGATGGGTTGGTGGTTTCGGTTGGGGAAAAACAGAGAGAGAGTAAGGTTGAGGAGAGAGATAGCAGTAGAGAGAGAGAGAATAATTAGAGTTATTAAATATGGTATTTAAAGGAGTTTAGAAAATTGGGTTTTGGGTACAGATTTTGGCTCCAAAAAGAGACGAACAAGCATAAAACAATGAGATGAACATAAAGGGGAACAAATCAAACTCAAAATAGGAAGAGCAAAATCTCGCAATGAACCAAAGATCGCAAAATACAACCAAAAGAGCACAGAACGATCAAGAGGAAATAAAAGAACCCACGAATGGCCAAAAAATATAATATAATAAAGGAATCCAGATACAATAATCAAAAGAGAACAAAATACAATAAAATCCAAAAATAGGGGTTACATTACTACAAACAATAGTATAACTACCAAAACCACACTAACTACCTCACCTCGCTGCCATCACTATCGGAAAGAGGGTTAGGGACGTCCACCCTCAGGAAGGGACTCCCTTAACCCCAAGAAAACAACAGGGGTTAGCCATGCCTGGTGTGAGTATAATTTGCTTGTTAGGTAAATAAATTAAACTATATAAGAAAAATTGAAAGAACTTACAAATATCCTGATAGATAAGTTATCCTAAAATGTGAATATAACAACAATGTAAAAGTGACTATGCACTAAAGTACTCTTTTGAATTTTCAACCCATCAACATATCCATATCCACTCACTCTATATTCTCATTAATTCTCGTCTCTAACATCACAATAATTCTATCTTATAACATTTCATTCAATCAATCTCATACTATATTTATATTCATTCTCATTGTATAACGTCACACTCATTCAATCTTATAACATATGGATATTTATGCTCATCACCTAACCTTACATTCATTTAATTATAAAATAAACCATACATTTTCCTCACATCTTATCACATGTATTTATTTTATTACATATCATCACATTCATTCGTTTTCATCGCATCTTATTCACATGAATTCAATCTCATAATATCCACTCATTAATATCTTATAACACATATCATAACATCTTGAATTACATTAACTTTCATTCTCATTACATATATTATAATTTATCTTCTCTTCATTCTGATTTCATCATACAATTATTTTAATGTTCATTCTCGGTTTATCATATATTTTACTTCATAATTCATTTTTATCTCATCATACAACTGAAGTTACTTTTCATTCTTATTTATAATATATACTAGGTTTGCCCGTTGACACGTGCCTACGACACGTCTTCGGAACGGTGCATCTTGCTTGATCATATAAAATAGTTTTGGAAATCCAGCAAATTAATTGAAGTAGCAAACATATTATATGAGAAACTTTTGGGGGTCCAACAAAAAACATATTATATTATTTTTTTGATTTTTTTTGAATTATTTTTAAAGTTTTTAATTTTTTAATTTTTTAAAATTTTTAAAATTTTTATTTTCATAATTTTTTGAATAGAAGAGGGAGGGAGAGAGAGAGAGAAAAAAATAATTAAATAAATATAGGAGTTGTTTTGGGTTGTGGATTTGAATTTGAGTTTTGGGGGGAAAAATATGTTTTGTGATGTTAGATTTGGGCCTTTGATTTTTGGGGGAATTGATGGAGAGCCACTTGATAGCTTTCTTTGTGTTTTATTATATAGATTTGTTTCATTTTTGCTTACATCTCATATTATACTTTACTTTAACGTTCATTCTTATCAAACTATACCCCGCACCCCAAACATAGCGTTTAGCCCGGTTATCCGTAGAAAAGATTTAACCTGTCAAAATGACCGGAAGGAGAAAATGGATCCAGGGAAGATGGGTAACCCTATTCCCCCTTTCTACGACACCTCCGAATTTCGATTTGAAGTCATTTGGACCTCTAAAATACACATTTTAGTTGTTCCCTTAGGTTCCTCATTAAGGAATTTAGATTTATTCATTCCAATTATCAGACTCAGTGAGTTCGGTATTGTTATTTATTGTCACTACCTTCCCATGTCAGGATTGGGTAATTTGCGCGCCTGCTGCCTTCCTTGGATGTGGCAGCCGTTTCTCAGGCTTCCTATCCGGAATCGAACCCTAATTCTCCGTTACCTAATTCGTAGGTTGTGGGTAAGTTAGAAACGACCATAACTTTTTGCCCGGTTATCCGCAGAAAAGTTTTAACCTGTCAAAATGACCGGAAGGAGAAAAGGGATCTAGGAGAAATGGGTAACCCTTTTTCCCCTTTCTACGTCACCTCCGAATTTCGATTTGAAGTCATTTGGACCTCTAAAATCCACATTTTAGTTGTTTCCCTTAGGTTCCTCGTTAAGGGATTTAGATTGTACGCATTCCAATTACCCGACTCAGTGAGCCCGGTATTATTATTTATTGTCCCAAGAAATGAACGTTAAAGTAAAGTATAACAATACCCCAAGAAATGAACATAGTTTGGGGGAATTGATGGAGAGCCACTTGATAGCTTTCTTTGTGTTTTATTATATAGATTTCTTTCATTTTTGCTTACATCTCATATTATACTTTACTTTAACGTTCATTCTTATCAAACTATACCCCGCACCCCAAACATAGTTTGGGTAGTAATCACCACACCCCAGATAAATTGGGTAATATAACATCACATCTCAAGTCGATAACTAGGGTATCCCTTTACTTTATTTTCATTTTTATCTTACAATTTACTTTAGTTTTCATTTAGTAATTCACAACACATCTATCATATTAACAACCCACCAATTCTTCCTGGGAGTTGTGCCAAGGATGGTAGTTCCCACCATTTTTATAGAAATAGCGGGCGAGTAGTTCCTCGACACAAATCCAAGGTGCAACAACTCATATCATAACATTTTTTTTTTCGTTTATAACCATTCTCATATTCATCACATAATACACCTTCATGTTTCAAATTCATATTTCATATTAGTTTACTTTTTATTCACATTATATTATATCATACATACATACTTTCTTTGCTTCTCATAATCATTTGTATACCGCAATTTCTTCAAGTTATTTATTTTAATTCACATACATAATTTCTTCACTGTTATACTCATATACATAACACCATACTAATCCGTCCATGTAATTCCTTCCCTTTTCACATTTAATCACATAACACAAATGTTTCTCTTTTCATAAATATTCTTATATCACCACTTCTTTATTTTTCATATATAATCACGTAATGCAATTTCCTCTCTTGTCGTACTTATTTAACCACCTACTTCATTTACTATTCCTTTTCATTTACGTATTCATAACTCATATTCTTTCGTACTCATATTCATTCATACACATTTTCTTTTACTCTCCTTATTCATTTCAACTCATATTCTTGCTTTACTTTCTCATTTCCACTTCACATCAGATACTTTCTTTTCTTTCTCATTATCATATCACATCTCATGCTTTCTTTACTTTCTCATTTTTCTCTTCATTTCACATTTATTTATTTTATTGACTTTTTGACCAGTGAGCCACAATATCTTAATATATTGAAAGCTGACAGCCTAGTAAACACGCGGACCTCTGCCCCCACGGGGTCTTACGTGTCTGAGGCTACGTCTTCCTCCCAGCCTATGTGTAACCCCTGTTTTTTCCAAATTCCGTATTTTGAGTGTATTTCTCTGTATATAAAATTTTTCTAAATTAGTTTTTCCACTTTCAAATTCTTTTGTCAAAATGTATTTCTGAATCTTCTATTAAAAATCTATTTTTGATAAATAATCTTATTTGTAACTATTTCCCATGATTTTTATACAAATCTTATTATTGATATTATTACTATTAATTTTGGCCGGTTATTGAAAATTCATTTTTATGTGCCAATTGTATTTGTATATATTTTAAATAAATTCTATGTTTTAAATGTAAACTACATTTTGTTATAAATATTATTTTATGTTATTGATTAGTTTATTTTCCCATTGGATTTTAAAACCCCATTTTTAATTAAATACCCATTATCTCCTAATACCTACCCACATCCAGTTTAAACCCATTATCCCAACTACCCTGTTTATAACCAACCAAACCTATATATCCACTATCCCTATCTACCCAAAACCCAATTAACTTAAACCCAACTAACCCACACCCGTAATACAGCCTAACCCTATTCTTCCTCACCCTATATCTTTATAAACCCATCACACTCCCGTTACCTTCTGCTTCATCTTCATCTAAAACTTCTGCCGCCCACTCTCTCCCGTTCTCTCCTTCATCCCCGTGCAACCCTCTCCCTGCATCTCCCTGCCTCCGCTCTCCCTGCCGGCGGCAGTCTCGCTCTCTCATCCCTTCGCCAGCCTTGCCCCCATTTCCTCTGCCTCGGCGTCACCCTCGTGACCCTCCAGTCGCGCCGCACCGCGCTGCACCCTCCAGTCCATTGTGCCGCACCACCCGATCGATGACTGCAGCCTCTGTCCTCTATCTTGTTAACTACCGCGCAGTCTCCTAGCCCTGCCTGTGTTCCTTGTGTCGACGCGCCACTAGCAGCTAGCACAGCTTCCCTGCGTTGGTTCTACCACTATGTCGCACCCCCCTGTCCGCCAGTGATCCCCTGCAAACTTCCCCCGCCATGCTCCTCTCCCTGTCACAGAGCATCTCCCCCCATGCTCTGTTTTGAGGTGTGGGTTTTGATGGTTGAATTTGGGCCATCGGATCTGCATCATGTGATCATATCTTGATCATCAAGCATGGTTTGACCTCAATCGTCCATGGATCTTGATCTTGATCTTTGGTTTTGATCATGTTCAATCTCGACCGTTGGATCGCATTATCATCATCTTGGAGTTTTTGATCATCTTGGATTGGCGGCCGTTCGATCGTCGATCTAAACCGATCATCATCATCATCATCAAGATACTGATCACATCTCGATCTTGATCTTGATCTTCGATCATAGTCGTCCGATCTGATCCGATCGCCTTGATCTCTTGATCTCTTGATCTGAGCCGTCCGTTGTGTTCGTGATCTTGTTCGTGGTTGTTCGTCACTCGTTGCTGTTGATTTCGTGCCCCGGGATCTATTCCCGTTATTCTCTTTTTTTTGGTTAGATTCGTCGTCTTTCGGACAAGTAACTTGTACTCCAATTCATTTGTTTGATACAAGTACCAAAATTCACTTATAGTGAAGTTGGGTCTAGAGACAACCTAAAATTGTGTTTTCCTTGATGGGTTTTGTCTCTATTGTGATATTTTGGCCATAGAAGACTCACAACACAATTCTTGACATGAGATAACCTAGGATTCGCTCGTTCTTGATTTCTAGTCGTGTATGTGAAAATTGTGTGCAAATTCGTGTTTTGATTGATACCCATGTGAAATAATAGGCGTGGACATGTTAGTAACCCTAATCATGATGTTTAGATACTTGGTAGGTTGTATTTCAAGTTTGGATGAGTTTGGAACAATATTCTTGAATCTATGTTGTTTTTGTGCTTGAGGGTGAAATCTGTTTTTTCTGGATGTTCTGTTTTGTTTGCTGTTTTCATCTATGCTACAGCCAGTATTCTGATTCTAGTATAAAATATTAATTTTAGATAATCTTGTCTATTTTCAAACCCCACTGGTTTTGCTTGATTTGGATTTCGTATGACTGAGTTATGACTGTTTTAGTACAGAGGTGTCGATCTATTCCAGATTCTGTTTTTGGTCAATTTTGATAACAAACTATTTTCAAGAACTATACTATACATATTATTTTGATCCAATATTTTGTTCAGCGTTTCTTTATGAAGTTAGGAATGGTGAATTTTATTGATAAGTTTTATGTGGTGTTTCATGCTCATTTCTAAAATCTATACATGCTGTATTTTGCTCGCTGTTCAGTAAATAACCCTATTTTCACTATGATTCCTTTTACTGTATGAAAATTTTTTGTGAAATGTCAAAGTTAGTAAATTCTATCTGTTTTCATATCCTTTTGGTGGAATTGGATTTTGTTTCCCTGGTTGCGAGATATCTTAGTTTTCGTACAACAGTGTTGGGATTTCCAGATTCGTTAAACTATGTTTTCGTGTTGTTTTCTAATTTTTGGTACCTGATCTATTTTTTACTGGAAAATTCTGAAACTTTATATTTTGATTCTGGACATATAGGGGAATACCCCAGATTTTTTGTGGATTTGTTTAAAGTGTTTTCATGCTGTTTTCATGCTCTTGAATTCGTTTTCTTGTTTTCTGGCTGAACCTAATTTCTGTGTTCGAATCAGTTTTGAGCTGTGTTGTTGTGAATTAGTATATGACTTAATTATACTCGCTAGATTCGTTTTTCCAGATCCTTCGACGGATCCAGATTTGCTTGTTTCTAACTCTTGGAATCACTGTTTTACTACAGCATGGTCTTGCTGTCCTGAACTTGAGATGTGTTTATTTTGTTCTTTTATGAGATATCTTGTACACGTACATGTTTAGTTTGTTACTTGAACTTGTCACATGATCATACCATGTTATTCTTGATATGTTTCGCACATTTATATGCATGTTGACATTAATAATAAAATTAACCAAGCCGGAGTTAAGGGTAAGATCTAGTAGTGGATAGTGCAGAAACGTGTACTCGGAAGAAGCTAGTGGTTATTGGAGCTTGTTTACATGGGAGCTTGACACGATATACATGACACGTACACACATAACACTGGAGCTTGTTTGGGTTTTGGAGCTTGTTTACATGATACATGATTACATAATACTTGGAGCTTGTCCCTGAGTACACTGCCCTGTACGGTCCCCTATAAAATCTAAAGCAAAACTGTTTGTTGTAGCAACCATGCTATATGGGCGACATGAAGTGCAACCTAGATAGTAAATCACTATAAAACTTGATACATGCTACTTGAACATACTACTTGAACATGATACGTGGACATGATACATGCTTGCTTGATACTTGACTACATGAAACATGAGACTGGAAACTTGATACATGAACACATGATTACATGACACTTGACACTTGATGCATGTTTATAAAAAAACTTGTTTACTTGACACTTGATTTATGCCATGTACACTTGTTCACTTTTACCATGCTAGTTGTTTACCTTGACATCACACTTATACCATGTGTTAGTTAGTTTCCCCATGTGCTTGTATCCTACATTATATGTGACCCGTGACTTGCAATTGACGGGTACTTGTGTTTTCTCTTTTCCTCTTTCCTGCATTCGCTGAATTGCAGATTTTGGTGATCAGCTGCCCGATGGAGCATGTGATCTAAAGTTCTAGTTGGCTGGAGCTTTTGCTATCTTCATTTATTTCCTGTTGCTCTTTTTGAACATTGTATCTGTTACTTGTATTCTTTGTATTTGGGCAGTATGACCCATGAATTTGTGTATTTCAGATCATGACTATTTGAGATTAATATATTTTATTTCAAGTATTCTTGTTGGTATTTGGTTCATATGTGCATGTGATTGACTTTTCTGGCTTCCGACTCTGATTATTTGTGTGAGATATTGTAAAGATTCTTGAACAACTTATGGATGGTGAAAATCATTCGCAGGCTTTTGTCGCGTACTCGTATTCCGTATTTCTTTTTGGAAAGCGGATCGTGACACTGTGCCAGAGAGGGAAACACACACTCCAAGTAGAACTTGGGTACTTTCCTCCCAGCCGAAGTCAGCGAGGGAAACATGCACCCCAAGTAGAACTTGGGTACTTCCTCCCAGCTGAAGCCAGCAAGGAAAACACGCACCGCAAGGCCGATATCCTTGGTAATAATCACGCACCCCAGACAAGCTGGGTAATAACCCGGCTTCAAGCTGATAGCTTGGGCGATAAAAATGCGCACCCCAAACATAGTTTGGGTAATAACCACGCACCCCAAGTCGGTCCTTGGGTATTAGGAGGTCTAGCCCAAACCTTCAGAATTTCTTTAGGTACTGGTCAACAAAATTTATTTTTTATTATCATTTTTTATTTCATCTTTTTATCTCATTTTATCACCACATATCATCAAATCTTTCATTTCAATAAATTGTCCCATCTTTGATAGTTACCATGAGAATTATTATCTCATTTTATCAACACACATCATCTTATCTTTTATTTTAATATATTAACACATATTCGATGTTCACCATATTATTTATCTTCTCATTGTATCACATATATGCATACACCATGTTATTAACTCATAAAATCATCACATCATATTATTGCGTATCATGAATGCACCATATTATTTATTTTGTCACATCATCACACATTATGAGTATACCATGCTATTTATTAGTTCATTATATCACATATTTGCATACACCCAGTTATTTAATTTATAAAATTCTTACATCCTATTATTTCATATCATGAATGCACCAAAGTATTTATTTTGTCACATTATATTATATTATGAATAAGCCAATTTATGTAGTCGATTATATCATATTATCACCCATCAGTTTTTTACTTTGAACATCTCCTTATCACCCACATATTATACATATACACCATATTGGTCCACACATCATAATACCCTATATGTATTAGTTTTATTTATCATCCGTTTATTATACGTATATCAACCCCAATTACTTCATATTATCATATATATACTCAATATATCACCCATAACACCAAATATCTAAAATCACGCAAATTCACCATATAACACAATTTCAACATATAAAATTTTTCGTATTTTTGGTTAAATATTCATTTAGCTATAACTCACAAAAATCACATCGAATCCGCATAAAATTATGTCACAAAATAATATGCACCTAGTATAATCATACTCACCCGACGAACTAGCCAGAAGACACTCCTCGCTCTCCCGGTCGCTAATCAAACTTCACTTTTTAATATTTATTAAGAAAATTATCGAACCCGTAAGTCATTAACTCATAACCCACATTTTCTATCCACCGAATTCACATCAAACATACTCATACATCACCAACAATATATCTAAGCATGTCAAATCAACTGTTTTCTAGTCTGATAGTCAAATTCAAATTTTACCCCTCGATCAGAAGAGTTCTAACAAATATTTTATAATTTAAGGGTAAAATACCCTAAATTAACTTCTATATCCCAAAATTAACTCATATGAGCATCTCGGGAATAAAGTCTATTATTTATACATATTTTCCATACTTATCACATTTTCATATCAACAAACTCTATTTTTTTACAAATTCCTGATACAGGGAAAATTCCTTATAATTGTCAAATAATTACTAAAATTTGTCATAAATGCTCTTAAATTATCCCATAATATTCTATATCATCCAAAATAATTATTAGCATTCTATTGATGCAATTCTCCATACCCTGCCTAAACTCAAACCCTAGGTTTAATAAAATTTCCATATTATTATCATAGAGATCGAAATCTTTCACCTCTAGCATGTTTTACATGCCCTAAACTACTTTCTACTATGATTTTTATGAAAAAAAATGAAAAGCACAAAATTCCATAACTAAAGATACAAATTGATATACCTTCATGAAGCTCTCTTGAAAAATCGACACTACCATGATAAAGAGCATCACGAAATCTCCTAGAATCCCCAAATAATTCAAAGCTTGAAATGGATGGAAGGTGGGATTCAAAATCCTAAGCTGGGGCGAAATGGGTTTCGGCCTTCAGACCTCGGCCAGGAAAGGAGGGTGAGGGAAGAGAGAAATTGAGTGGCAAGATTGAAAATTTTGAGGGTTTTAATAGTGAGATGGGTTAGGGTTTCGATCTTGGTTTTAGGGGATTTCGGTTTCAGTCGGATGGTTCCGATCGGCAGAAATGGGAAGGGGAGAAGTGGAAGGGGAGAAAGATAGAATGAAATTCTTGTAAATAGATGGGTTTTAAATAAAAAGTGTATAGGATTATGAGCTTAGGCCCATTATCAAATAAAATGCTCATTTTAAGGGTTATTTTCAACCCGAACTCCAAAATTTTCAACTTCTTGCTATATCCAAGCAACTCCTTCAAATTATCAATTATCCAACCCTCTATTATGCACAAGTACATAGGAAAAATATTGGGTTAAATCGGAATCATCTGCTCCGAAAAAACTCACCTCAAAACTCTTATATTTTCAATTTCTCCCGTTTAACCCCGAATTCCAATTTAATCATTCTAAAATAAAATAAATAGATTTATGTAAGAAAATATGATCAAAATCACAAATAAAAATAATATAAGCCAACTATTTAAGAATTTTAAAAAATTACAGGTGTTACACAGGTAGAGTGGGGCCCAGGCAAGCAGTTGCGTGTTGTTGCTGGCTCACGCGAGGTGAGCATGATGGGGGATTCTTTAATCCCACATCAGGGGAATTTTTAATTAATTAAGTAATAAATATAATTTTCTATGACCAAGAGTCACCAAATTGGTTAATCACCTTTTGAGAGGTAGCCTATGGTGGGCAGTTGTACTAATAAATAAATAAATTGTCTGAGTTTGAGGCAGGGGCGTTACACGCATAAATAAACAAATTAATTTTTATGAAGATCATCAATCCACACTCAATTGCACATTTGTAGAACACTATGTGGACATCCGAAATGTCACCACAAACCACATAGTTAACACACAATTTTTAACTATTAGTAACTAATTTGATATTTCTCAATCCTAACCATTTAATTTGAAGCAATAAAAACATAAATTATGTTTCAGATTTTATAATTTAAACAATAGAAACAATAGAAACAACAGAAACAACACCTTTATGGAGATGATATTCTTGATTCCGAGAAGGAGTGAAGAATGAGTGTGCTTCGGAATCTATGAAAAAATTCACCACACCTCTATGAATTCCGGGAAGAAGGAAGCTAGGGTTTTGGGTTTATATGGAGAATGGGTAGAGAGACTGAGAGAAAGAGAAATGAGAGAAGAGTTGAATTGAGTCGGTTAAGTGAAGTAGGGACCCAGTTTACTCGCTATTCCCAACAACTAGTGTAGTATATTTGTCCTCACTGTTGAGAATAGCGAGCTATTCTATGGAGTTCATTTGGAAATTTCACCAAGTCCAACATAGACATTTGACTCTCTGGGAAATCACAAAAACTTTGCAGTCGTCGTTTCCAACAGCGAGTCTAGTACAAAGATCATCACTACTGGGAACGGTGAGTTAATTTGAAATTTTTTAACTAAACTCGCCGTTGGGAGAAACGAGTATCTAATAAAATTAGAACTATGGATTTTTTTTTCAAAAACTCACCAAGTCCAACAAAGTATTTCACTCTCTGTGAAATTTCCTACATCCTCGCCGTTCCGAACAAATAGTCTAGTATAAATTTTCTCGCCGTTGGGAACGACGAGTATTCATTGAAAATTTTGAACTAAACTCGCTGTTCCCAACAGGGAGTATAGTAAAAAAACCCTCGATGTTGGGAACGGTTCTCGCTGTTGGGAATGGTGATTCTTGTTTGAAATTTTTAACTAAACTCGCCGCTCGAAACAACGAGTTTCTCAAAAAAATAGCATTAAACTCGCCGTGTCCCAATGACGAGCATGAAACAACTAAACTCGCTATTAGGAACGACAAGTTTAGTTGTTGAGTCCACGAGCAAAAATAGTTTGGCAACTGTTCTCTTTTTTGCAAATATTTTTTAAAAAATGCCAAAAAAAATAGGAAAAAATGAAATGTTATATTGGTAACATATCTTTATTTGAACAAGTATTAATAACATGTGGTGATTAGTCCTAATTATAAATGACTCGTAATTTGTACATGCGATAAACTTTTTTTTAGTTTATTATCCTCAAAGGCATCAACATTTATTTTATATATATAACACTTTCGTAAATGATTATATTGCAAATAAATTTAAAGTTTAAGAATATTATGTTATCTGACTAATTAATAAAAAATAGATGGTTAATATAACTCTCACTTTAAAATGTGTGGTAGAGATTAAATTATTTAAGTTTGTTTCTTGTTCCTACTAATTTTTGTGTGGGAGCAAATAGATGATTTGTGAATTCTTCTAGAAACAATGAAAGAAATAGATGATTTGTGAATTCTTCTAGAAACAATGAAAGCAAACTTGTTGAATTCTTGCCGGCGTTACCCGTTTCTTGACGCTGTCGCTGACCTGCAAAAAGTTCGAAACATCGGAAATATTCTCGGTGATGAACTCTCCAAAGCTCGAGTCAGAAATCAAGAAGATTATGAAAAAGCTTTTTGTAGAGAAAATACTGATTACCTTATTTATGGTGGGGCTAGAGGGGTATTTATAGTCACCATTGGAAACAGTTTCAAGATAATTATTTATCTATACTTCCCGATGTTTTTGGATAAAAACAGAGTTTAAATCGTTTCATGATAAGAGATTTGATTTAAACTGTCTCTTAGAAATAATCATGAAGTTGAATTACTCTTTAAATTTCATGGGTTTGTTCATAATGGGATGTCACCCTGACCCAGTGAGACAGACTCGTTTTTGGGATATTGGGCTTGGAAATGACCCAGTTTCCATTTTCAGACCCATTTACTGGTGAAATTACCTTTTTACCCCCCAAGATCTTTAAGATTCGTGCCCAATTTGAACGGTCCCAATTTATTTTTACCCATATCACAAGCCCCCCGCTCCCGAAGACTGAGTTTTACAGCCTTTGAGGAGTAGCTCGTCCATTTTTAATGGCTCATAGAATTTATTGGCGTTCTCGAGGACGTTTGGAGCTCGCCTGGAGTGTAACGATGCTTTCTTGAGTTTGTAAAATACTGGGAATTTTTAAAGAATTTTTTGGTTTTTTTGTGAATTTTCCAGATTTTTTTTCTAATTTTTAATCATTTTTGAAAATTTTAATTCAATTTCTGAATTTTAATAATTAATTTTTGAAAATTTTAATTTATTATTCTATATTAATAATTACTTTTTTGGAATATAAAAATATTTTCCGAATTTTAATAATTATTTTTAGAATTTTTTAGTTATTTTTTTTGAATTTTTAATTATTTTTCAGAATTTTTAAATAATTAATTCAATTTAATAATTAAATAAAGAAATTAAATAAACGAAATTACATTGATTTAATAACGACCGTTGATCACGATCAAGCTCACATGCTGATGAGATTGAGCGACCATGATGAGAGGATCTGATAGGAGGAGATATGGCTCGATCTGGGCCACTGATCACCATCAGGCTCACGCGCTGATGCATCTGAGAAGAAAGGGGTTGACGTGGCTCGATCTGCGCCATTGATCACCATCAAGCTCGATCGCTGATGCATCTGAGAAGAGAGGGGGCGATGTGGCTCAATCCAAGCCGTTGATCACAAACGAGCTCGTCCGCTGATGAGATCGAGTGGCCATGATGAGAGGATCTGCTTAAGATGCGACGTGGCTCGATTTGGGGCATCGATCAGGATGTGCGGATCTGATTAGTATGCGACCATGATTATGAACTTCGAACTAGTTGTTTCGGAGTTATCAACGAGTTATAACAGCAATTCCGAATGGTGAGCTGCTCCGCATGTGCTTATTTGCAAGTGGCTAAAGCTTCGTCGAACCAAGTGTTGGACTCCAAACTTGTTGTTTGGGAGTTTCTACGAGTTGTAGGAGCAATTCTGAATGGTGAGCTACTCCGCACTTGCTTGTTCACAAGCGGCTAAAGCGGCGTCGAACCAAGTGTTGGACTCCAAACTTATTTTTTGGGGATTTCAATGAGTCAATTTCAAATGGTGAGCTGCTCTGCACTTGCTTGTTTACAAGCGGCTAAAGCGGTGTCGAACCAAGTGTTGGACTCCAAACTCGTCTTTTGAGCCTAGCAAGTTGTGGGAGTAGCCCTATGGGATAAGCTAGACTCCGAACTTACTGTTTAACGAGTCGTAGATGTGACTCAAAGAGATAGACATGAGGCCAATGCAATAATTTTCAAAAGAAAAAAAAGGCTAAGTTTTATTGAAACAAACTAAGTGGCAACTTCAATGGTGCGAGCCTTTATTACATGCTTTGGCCATATCCCTAGTGGTGACCTTATTGAAAACTGAAAACCTATTTCTAAGAGAGGGTGTTAGGCACCCTCGTGGTACTTCATTTGATGCTCAGTATTCTAAGTCTGCCTTCCTTGAAGAGGGGGATCTCCTTGAGTTCATTAACTAGTTCAGGAATGACTTGACTATTCCATTGGGGGAGCCCTAATGCTTCGAGTGGGAGGACCGAGCCCCCCATTGTGGTTGTGTAGCATCTCGGAGCTGTCTCTTAGTTTCCTTTGACTTCTTCTACTCCTACAGAGGTTGAAAACTTCATTGTCATGTGAAAGGCTGAGGGTACGACATGAAGTACTGCTAGGCCTGGTCGGCCCAGGATAGCATTGTAAGCGTCCTTCACATCGACGACCATGAAGTCCATTGCCTCTGTCTGGGTAGTTGGGATTTTTCCTGCGGTCACATCAAGAGTTACTACTCCTTCGATTGGGACCGGAACCCCAGAGAACCCATAGAGTGTGTATCCGGCACGCTTGAGACGATCTCGAGAAAGTTTGAGACCTTGGAAGGCTTCCAGGAAGAAGATATTGACGGAACTGCAATTGTCGACCAGAATTCGATGCATTTCGTGGTTGGCCATGTGGAGACTAATTACGAGCGCGTCACAATGGGGCATTCGGACGCCTTCCAGGTCTTTGTCTGAGAATGTCACTGAGACCCCAGGTTTCTTGGTCGGAGAAAAGTTCTGGACCTAACTCACCTCTCTGATGAAGGCTTTTCGGGAGGAGTTTGATTCTCCCCCCAATGGACTTCCATGGATAAGGTGGAGGATGGCCGCAGGTTTGGAGTCTTGGAACTCAGCGGGTCTTTCGGTTTGCTTGTTGGCTCCTCGGGGTGGAGGATTGGCCCTGTCCTTTCTGAAAAACTTGGCTAGATTTCCCCGATATATGAGTTCTTCGGTCTCCTCCTTGAGAGCCCGACAATCATCCGTGTCGTGGCCGTGGTCCCTATGAAAGCGACACCACTTTTCTATGTTCCTCCTCTTTACTGGAGTATTCATTCTAAGGGGAGCGCGGAGTTGCTCTTCCTTATCCACCCCCATAAGAACTTCTGATATACTAGCATTAAGGGGGGTGAACTTCTCAAAATGAGGAGATGGGCGGCTTTGGCCATTGTCATCTTTCTGGAATTTCTGGGACCTTTCTTCTCTTGTATTCTTCAGTTTGTTCCCGGAAGATGATTCCTCTCCACTGGGGGGTTGAGAGCCTCTTCCACTCAGATGTACTTCTTACACTTAAGCAGGAGTCCAGAGAAGTCCCGAGGAGGCTTCTTGGTAAGGGATGCCTTAAGGTCGGTATTATTGACGTTGTGTCTGAATGCTGCAGAGGCTACTAATTGGTTGAGATAGGCAATAGACCAGGCTTCAGTGGTAAAGCGCCGAACATAATCTCTTAGGCGTTCACCATTTCTTTGGCTGAGGGCTAGCAAAGATGTACTTATTTTCTCGACTCGGCAACTAATAACGAAGTGGGCGAGGAATAGCTCATCAAACTGGTCAAATGAAAAGATGGAGGCTTGGGATAGACGGGAGTACCACTCTCGTGCTGGTCCCCTCAACGTTGCTGAGGCCTTACAGAGGAGAGCGTCCGAGGCTTGATGAATCATTATAAGTGTTTTAAAACTCTCGATATGGTCGGCCAGGTCTAACTCCCTATTGTAGGATTCAAAGCGGGGCGGCTTAAAGGTTTTGGGGACCAGAGCTTCCATGATGGCCCTGGAAAAGGGGGGGTCTGCTTGAGCGAAACTTATTGGTCCGTTGTTCTTCTTCAGGATTGATCTTACTGAGGCGCCTCTCCATCTCTCGAAAGCGACGGTGAACCGAGTCGTTCCTTTGGTCGGATCTAGTTGATCCTCGGGACTCTCCTTCATGAGTGGTGGCATGGCGAAGGCTGTGTGCTTGTCAGTCATGTTTTGGGACAATGTTAAAAGCTCACAGTATGTCATCTTTGAAATTTCGGAATTCTACCTGGGTGACTAGTGCCCCTCCATCATAAGCAACCTTGGGTGGTGATCGGCTCACAGCAGTGTGGCTCCGTCATTATCGATGGGGAGGAGACCCCTTTTGCCTCCTTGAGGAGGCAGACCTTCTGGATCTCGGTCTTCGGGGAGAATGGATCATCTGACTTCTCTGACGTTTTGGATGAGGGACCTCGTCACAGGCTCAATAAGATCAGCCTTAAAATCCACGCCACAAATCAGCAAAGGGCTCTGCTTACACACCCTATAACAGATAATGACGCCTCCACCCATTGTGATATTCCAAGCTGCTGGCATGACGTCGCCTTCCAAATGGTGCCGATCAACGGAGCGGGAAGAAATAAAGGAGTGGATAGCACCAGAATCAAATAGAACATGGACAGGAAGGGAGTGAACTAAGATGATGCCTAAAAATCATTCAAAGAATGAGAATGAAGGTGTATGCAAGATACATGCACAAATAATTGTAAAAGAAGGAATAAATAGTGCAGAAATTGAATACAAACAATGCAATTACTGTGAAATACCTACAGCCACACCAACAACCATCTCAGCTTCTTTGGCAGTCCGGTTATAGGCTTGACCACGACCTCCAGTCTGACCTCCCCTTGGAGTCATTCTTTTATGATCGAAAGCTTGCCTCTGCGGTGGAAGAGACGATCTGCCGTGACATCTAGCTAGTGCTCCCTGCTGAGCTGAACCTCTAGTCAGTGTAGGCAACCTATTCCTTAGATAGTCCTAGACCAATGGTCACTACCTTCGCACAAAAGGCACAGGCGATTGGCTAGTCTGCAGTCCTTTGCAGATGCCCAACCTTATGGTAGAAGTCACAAACCTGAACCTTCCTTTGGGCAGCAGGTGACTATGGCAGTGCCCTCGAGGGAGGGGTCGGAACTGGCCTCCGTATTGGTCCTCCAGTAGGCCATGCGGCAATAGGGTATTGTACTGCCCGCTGAGTAATACTCCTTCCCTTATGAGTCTGTTCTTGGATTCCGACTGCATCAAGAACATCGGCATAGTTGTGGTGTCGGTGGGCAACCAAACAGTCCTGAATGTCGAAATTTAGGCCTATCAAAAACCTGCAGGTCCTTTCTTCATCATTGGCCACCATGGCAGCTGCAAAATGGCTGAGCCGAGTAAATTCAGCAGCGTATTCATTTACGAACTGATTCCCCTAATTCACGAAAACGAATTAATATTGTTACATATGAAGTAGGCAACAATAAGCGACAATGAATAACATTATCCGACCAACCTGAGTTAAAGAGATGAATTGCTACTCCATCTCAACTTTGGTGACGCTGGATTTTTTTTTTGCCATGAAGCTCTCAGTGAAAGTGGCCCAAGCGATAAGCCTCTCTAGCCTCTCGGTCTCTACTCGCCAACATATATGGGCAAGGTCAATAAGCTGGATGCTTACTACATCCACCCGATTCATGTTGGAGATCCGTGTCGTTAAGAACAACTGCTCTGTCCGGGTCAACCACTGCTCGACCTCCAACAGCGTTTCAGTGCCCGAGAACTTATCCGGGTGCAACCTCATGAAGTCTGCGATTGTATCGGGCCTAGGTGGTTGTAGCCCTGGGGTGGGTACAACAATGGTTCGGTTCACGGCCTCCAAGCTGGCCTTCATCAACTCGTTATGCTTCTGTTGCAGTGCCATAATTTGTTGCAATGCTTGAAGGTCAGCCGCATTTTTTTACTGTTCATCCCTCGACCGGAAAGTGGAAGAGCCTCCACGAACCATAGTCTGCAATATAGTCAAATCGATGAGTATTCATATATAGTTGGTTATTACATATTCATGTGATCAACGTGGTGCGCGCATTATTGAGTTAACCTGGATAGATGTTAACCTGGGCCCTGATACCACATAAAATCTATCACGTCCCGCTTTCCAAAATACAGGAATACAGGCACATAACAAAGGCCTAACGAATGATGTGTACATCATCCATAAGCTGTAAAAGATTAACTCAACAATATGAAGTATGATCACAACCACACATGAATAAAATAATCACATAAACAATGAATAAGCTTCAACAATCCATGAAATAAATCTGTAAAATAATATCCAACATGTCATGAATGTGGTCATAAAAATGGCTAAAATCTTGACACCATTCCTTCAGTCAATTATCGTCGTGAACCTACAGGATCATCATCTACAGTTGTTGGGGGGGGGGGGGATCTCCATTACAGAAAGTTACAGACAACAAGTAGTAAAATCAAAGAACAAGGAAACATGGTATATCAAGGAAAAATTGAACTAGAACAAAATCAATAACAAGGGTTGATAATACGATCAAAAGACTATAATCAATGATGCAGTGATCGAGAACAATCCATAATCAAGTTGATAACTATAACCATGATAAGAATGTATGTGTCAATCCTAGGTTTATTAGTCTTAATTATCATATCTAATGCACGTAATTCTGCATCCCATACCACAGGTTTTGTGTATGGAAACAATGATCGTTTAGACTATAGTGGTGAACTCTACAAATTCTGTACTCAGCAAAAATAATAAATAATCAATAACCAATAATCCATAACCATAATCAATCGAGCAGTAAGGGTCCCTTCTCTGAGTACAGTTTCTGACGTTGTTTACTACTAAGTCGACCCTTATTACCCCGATTTGTTATTATTTTATTATACTCAAATATGGGCATGAAATGGGTGCAGAAGTATCGAGGCAATGTCAAGAAGGTGTCACAGCTATACAATGCATGGTATAATTAATTCTACTCGTTAGATGGAAAATCAATCATGGTTATACTTAATAACACAAAGCACACATTCTGGACAAAACAACGTTGCTTCACAAAAACTGACTTTCCCGTTGCTACATAAAAGAAAATCAGGTTCCGTCAGGGGCTTCAGAAACTAGACTCCCTGCTAATTCCAACGCATATTCACACATGTTATAATCACATTAGCTATGTGTATAATTTGATTCTTTACTAGTTTCGTGTTCAGGCATCATGTTAGGGTCATATGATTATATATAAAAGTTGGTTGTAAAATCATATAGAATTTTATGAAAATAACAATTTAGTTCTTAACAGTGTTCAACAACAATACGATTAATCTTAGGTCTAAATTTTTAATTTAGTCTACTATTTCAATTAGTTAAACATGGTAATGTATTTTCAAACTGTATTATGGAATTCAGACGTTACTCCATGAGAATATGAATATCTTGCAAT
Source organism: Hemerocallis citrina (assembly GCA_017893485.1). Lineage (NCBI taxonomy): Eukaryota > Viridiplantae > Streptophyta > Magnoliopsida > Asparagales > Asphodelaceae > Hemerocallis > Hemerocallis citrina. The sequence continues at coordinate 22,017,050 of CM030366.1, forward strand.
CTGTAGGTTGGATTGCAAAACCGTCAGATATTCTAGATTCTAGACACAAAGGTACACAACTCTCATTTAATAAGTTCTAAATAATATTATCTGCAGATAGGTCAAAAGTCTTGTTCTTTACTGAACTAGTGCTCTAGCAGCAACCTATGGTCAGGTTCTTATATATATAACGGGTCGGGAAATTCATCAATTAGTCTCATAAAAATTTCAAAGTGAACCTTAAACGTGTCTAGTAATAACCTAGTTAATCTCAATTCTTCATTTTACTGATAATAAACTATTTAAAATATTAAATCGTGTTGATAAGCCTCTACACATGAATCTGGAATTAAAAACCAAGCCGTATTAAAAATATGATAACTTGCAGTTTATAAATCTTAATTTAGACATGTCGAATGTTATAGAAACTGGATTGAAAGTTTTATGACCTTCATTTATAAAGGCTAAATTAGTTCTAACAGAAACTAGGTCAAAAACTCATTACAACATGGAATAAACAGCAGGATAGCAGTAAAATGTACTCCTTCACAATAATCATGATAATCAACTAACATAGAAGAAATGAATAAAATTTATACTCAATAATTAGGATGGATTCCTACTGTTAACATGGAAAAAATTATTATCACTATTGCATTAAATTCACGAATCTAGTTATAACATCATATACAACCGAAATGCATTCAAATCACTATTTCTTCTACATTTACGTGTTTCTAGTTTATGTTTGTGTAGGGTATGCATATGATGACGGTAACATGACTTAGAATGGAATTAAGGATATGACATGAAAAGAGAGTTACTACTTGGCTTCGCCGATGAATCCGTAATAACATCTTTGAAGGGTAACAAGCAAATAGAGATACGGTAATTGAAAAGGAACTATTTGCAAAGATCAAAATAATTCTTGAACTAGAGCAACAAGTTGGTTCAAGAGAAATTGCCTTATGAGACAGCCACAACGTGGAAGAAGAGCGACGGCTGCGTGTCGACACAGCTACGGGACAATCACACGCAGCAAGGTAGCAAGGTGATAGCGTCGGGCTGCAGAATGCAGCAGCGATAGTTGGCAATACAGCTGCAGTGAGTATGCGGGCAAAGCAGTTGAGTGCTTTGAGTGAGGGAGATGTAGAAACAACGGCGAGGGGTTGCGGTGATGGGTGATGAGGCAGCAAGGAGGTGGTGGCGGGCGAGTGGCGACGAGGAGAAGATCGAGGACGGTGGTAGCGGGATGATACACTGGTGGTTGAGGTGCGGCAGTAATGGCGAGGCCTAGAAATGGGGATGACGGGGTGGGTCGACGAGGTTGGGGTGAGCAGGGGCTCGGGATAACACTGTGTCGGAGTTCACAGTGAGAGGAGTCAGAACTAGGATGGGCAGTAAGCTGAGCAGGAAGACGAAAACGAGATGCAAGGTTGGGGAAGCTCGGGATTGAACCAGGGAAAGGAGAAGAAGAGAGGGTTAGAGGATGATATGGAGATTATGGTTAGGGATATTAATTAGTATATATAGGGGATTAAGCCATTGGGTTCTGGGTTTGGATTAGGGTTAACGGGTTTTAGGTTTAGAAAGAAATCAAATAATATAATAATATAATAGATTAATTAAATACAATACACAATAAAATAAAATTGAGTGTACAAGAATTCAAAGGTCCAAAAAGAATCGGATAATTGAATGGGAACAATTGGGTTTAAAAGAATAGCAAGATTTTATTAGATAACTAGAATACAAAAGTTGAATAAGAAAGAACACAAATGCAAGAAAAATCTGTACATCTGGAAACAAGGGTTACACCTTCTGTTGAAGATCCAAAAGGAAAGTGCTCGTCCTTTCTGCCTTGCGGCTGGTCACAAAATGCAAAAAGAAATTCTCTTCAAGCTGATCGAAAGAGAAAATCGAACCGGGGGCGAGCTTCGAATACCATTCCTGAGCATGCCCACATAGAGTAGATGAGAACACATGACATAGGAGAGGATCCAAGGTGCTATGAATCATCATGAGGGTTTTGAACCCCTCTATGTGATCAACAAGATCTGTCTCTCCATTGTATGTCTTCAACTGGGGATGCTTGAAGTTTCTCGGAATAGGGGACTCGAGGATTCGGGTGGAAAAGGGAGGTCAGGATGGTTGACAACCCCGATCGGATTGTTCCCCGTTCTCGGCTATTCGAGCTAGGTGGTCTTCCATATCTTGGAGACGTTTTCAGACATCGTCCTGCTGGTTCCCGGATTTAGTTGACCTTTTAGATTATTCTCCTTCAAAAACCTCAATTTGTTCCTCGCCTGAACGTCGTTCATCCTGGACTCTTCCGCAAGCGCTCGTAGGACCTCGGTCTGAAACTCTCGAAACTCAGCATGAGTATCATGGCCTTCTTCTCCATGGCCATCAGGGTGTCGGGGCCCCCTTGGAGATTGGCTGCACTATTGATCTCAGCCTTGGGACTGATGAAAACAATGGCTCAGAGCCAGGTTCGACGGTCCAGGTTCGCCTTTCAAACAACTAAGTTGGTTTCGGAGGTCGCTCTGGTTTGGCCGGTTGTTGATGACGTTACGGAGGTCATCTATTGCAGGTTGTTCGACATGCCCTGCGATAGAGTGAGATGTGCTCGGAGCTGGTCCCCCCGGATTCTCGGCCCGCTGCATCCACAACCCTTGGGTGTTCGCAGGGGTTTGGGTGGAGTAGGGGGGACCCACGACCCTGCGGCGGTGGTCTTCTTAGCTTTAGGTGCCATGAAAGTAAATTGGTTAAGATTAGAACTCGAAACGGGAGTAGGATCGACTAGCTGATTCCCACAGACATCGTCAATCTGTTGTAGTTGTTTTTGGGGTGTGGGAGCAACTAATAATGTGAGTTCTTGTATTCGAGAAAATGGCCGTGATCCTGACCTTTGTTCTGTGTCCGAGGGAAAATTGAGTGGATTGGTTGAGAAAGGAGTTGACCTGCCGATCTGCAAAAAGAAGTCTGAAACACCAGGAGTATTCCCGGCGAAAGACCCTCTGATGCTTATGTCAGAAGACAACAATTTAGGGGTTGTGATTCTGTAGATAAAAGAGTGATTACCTTGTAACAGTGCTAGAGAAGTAGTATTTATAGGTCTTTGGAGAGTCCGTTATGGAAAGATTCTCAGCCGGTCATGGTTCCCGTTGATATCGGATCTGGCGTTAATCAAATCCCGGATTTTGGGGGGGGGGGGTTAATTGAGGTGTAACTGACGGGATGACTGGCATGATCGGCGGGTAAGAGACCCGGATAGGCCGGATGTATGCGATTGGGCCTGCGGAAGGCCTGTGGAGCATGTTTGGTTAGGGCCCTTTATTTGACGAGCGTTTTAAGCCATAGAGGATTTTGTGATTCGTGTGAGAATGACAAGCTGGGGTCAATTACTGCTTTTACCCATATCATCATCAATTAGTTTAATGTGTAATTTCCTCAAAATTTTATTTTTCTTTAAAAGTAACAATTATCTAGCTTAAATGTTTCTCTAATTTCAGGAAACTATCCTAGACAATAACAACTTTTTTTAGAAAACAACCTTATATTAGGGTAATTATTTGGAAAAAATGAATTTTTCGATGGCTGTTCAAATTAAAGCAAGTTTTTGGTAGTTACTTAAGTAATGCCAAAAGTTTAGGTGACTTTGTGTACACAATTTGAGTTTGGTTGAATACTTAGAAATTGATATCTAAGATGTGAATAGATGCAAACCACAAACACAACGCACCCTTAAATCTTTTTTTTTCCTTTCTTTTTCCGCACTAGCAATTAAATGACAAATTTTTTTTTACCAAACTATCCCACTTTTGTAAGTATGTACGAAACTATCCCTGTTTGAAAAGTTAATACCAAAACATCCCTGTCGTTAACGGGGTTAACGAGTCTAGTAGTATTGCTAGCGTTAACCCTGTTAATGTGATGATGTGGATACAATTTTTCCCCTCGAGTGGGGATTTGGAGAAAAACTAATCCAATATACTAACGTTAACCCCATTAACGGTAGTGTTTAAACCACACGCGTTAACGGGGTTAACGTTTGTAGTTAAAAGTTCTACAAAGTTCCTAAAACCCTAGTCTTCGATTTGAAAGTGTGAGCAACGGTTGTCACAGTTGGAGATATATTGCTACAAGCTTGAACGTTCAATGGGTGAATTTTGAGCTGATGTAATTCGTGAATTTTGAGCTGATTATATTATAGTTCTCATTAAAATTAGATATGTGAGCTGTGTTACCTGAAAAAATCTCAGCATAGATAGTTTTGTATGGATGATTAGTGAATATTTTTTTTTATAGAGTTTAACATTCTTTCCCCTGTTTATTTATACTATGACTAGAAAAGTAGATGATGCCCCATTTCTCAATATAAATGACAAGTCAAGATACAAACTGCATATGCAGAATTATACAGGACGGTAGACAATGCTAAGGTTCTACCATGAATTTATGGGAACCATCATTTAGTCATCTTGAGAAAGTATCAAGCATCTCTAACACAAAATCTGGTAATGATTTGGAACTTGAATCTCAAATCTCCATTATAGGCATTTAGGATTAGAAGACTGCAATTAGTAAGTATATTTATCTGTCTTTTGCTCTTCAGTTGAGCACGGTGAATAGAGATATAAGTAACAGATTTTGATATTGTAGTTAATTTTTATGACTTTGGATGAGACTAGAAAGCGTAGAATTAAAGAAATATAGCTTGTTTGTTTAGGTCTAGGAAATAAAAAGAAAATGTTGCTGATTTCAGCTTCATTATCAATTTATCATTCTCTGTTTAACAAAATAGTTTCAGCAAATTACGAACTTCTGCAGCAAACTTATCTTTAAATCTCTTAATAAATAGGTCTTGTAAATTTTGTAATGTGTAGACTCGGGCTAAATTTTAATAAAAAACCTGAACTATACCCTTTATACCCTTTCTGTAGAAAACTGCCTTGAACTTTGTTGTGCAATCGACACGGGGGGGTTTTGGGTTTCAAATCGCCTGCGTAGGGTCTCGATTAGAGGAGATGTGAGAAGAGAGTGAGATAGCATTTCTTACTTAAAGCTGAACCCAATCGACACTAGTTAACCCCGTTAACACGCCTGGTATAATGAAGCGCGTTAACGAGGTTAACGAGTCTATACTTAAAGAATTTTTAAATACACCCCTCATTGAAAAACTCCCCCCCACTGTCCCAACTACAAACGTTAACCCCGTTAACACGTGTGGTTTAAACACTACCGTTAACAGGGTTAACGTTAGTATATTAGATTAGTTTTTCTACAAATCCCCACTCGAGGGGAAAAGTTGTATCCACATCATCACGTTAACGGGGTTAATGCTAGGAATACTACTAGACTCGTTAACCCCGTTAACGACAGGGATGTTTTGGTATTAACTTTTCAAACAAGGATAGTTTCGTACATACTTACAAAAAGTGGGATACTTTGGTAAAAAATTCTTAAATGACCCATTCTTTGATAAGAGTGTGTTTGTGGAAATTAAATATTTGGGAAATTTGCACAAAAAATTGCAAATTTGACATTGGCCTGTGCAATTGCCAAAGGCCTCTAATGAAATTCCTTTTGTGCATGTTTGCCCAAATGTGCAGTTTTGCAAATTTTCATCTAAAACTGCAAATCCAAACATCTCTCATTAGAAACTAGTTAGTTAGTTTGTGCAATGAAGAAAAAAAGTTAGCGTGGTTGTGATATTGGTGAAAGTTGCAACAAATCAGGTCTGTGCGATTCAGGCACACATATCAAAACTTCCAGGGGCAGAACGGTGATTTTGCGGCAACTGCAGAGCCAATAGAAAAACATGGGCCTCCTCCAGGACATCAGCTCAACTAGGCCGACAGATAAAGCTTACTTAATACTTAAGAAAGAGGAATTTTCAACTAATTATAGCTAGCAATCAAATCTCCAAATCAGTAATTAAAAAACTAATTCAATCCCTTCACCATGAGAATCTTCAACCAAATCTAAAAGAGATGCCCTCTAAAGTTTTTCTTATGAAGCAAAACTACTAGCCTATAAATACTATTCTCCCCTTAATCAGTAATGAGTAATCAATCTTTTGCCACCAAAACTCATCTCTTCTTCTGAGTTACTGACTTGGCGTCGGAGAATCTTTCACCTGGGCCAACCTCGGTTTTCAGACTTTGTACAGGTTCGCCGGCCACATCTTAGCCATCACAATTCAGATCTGATCGACACTTTAGATTGTAAGTTTCCTTCTAAAAAATAACTCATCCTTTAATTGCTCCCACACCAGAAAAACGTAGCAATAGATGAGTGTCGTCTGTGGGAAATGAAAGATCTACCTCTCGGAACATATCATGCAGGCAAAAAATAACTTTCGGCCATGCCTCTAGCCAGAAAGTCGAAGGCGGCGGTAGTCGCCAGCCGCCAGCTACCAGGGGGGCCCTCCCCACAGCATCGTAGTCTCCTCACCAATAGTTGCCACCTCCATGTCCGTTGTTGCAGCGTCTCACTAGTAAGGCTGCGTCGGCAGGTTCCCGTCTTAACTGTGCTAGGCTCCGTCCGATTGAAAATCAGGGGTCATATCAAACCTCCATGATGTCATTAACATTTGACAGTAAGGGACAGATCTCAACCTACACTTAGAGGAAAAGCGTGACTGAGATGAAGTTCCCCAGTCATTGTAAGCCTGCGACGGAAGAGGTCATCTACCTCTATCTGGCCACATCAGATCAGACCCTCAGTGTCGTATTGGTGAGAGAAGAGAACAGGATTCAGAGTTTGGTCTACTGTGTGAGCTAAGTCCTTCATGAAGCTGAGCTTCGTTACTCCAAGTTGGAAAAGATGGCCTACACTTTGATCATGGCCGCCCTTAAACTCAGCCCATACTTCCAAGCACACTCTATCTTGTTCCTCACCGACCAACCCCTCAAGCAAGTGTTTCACAAGCCAAAGAGCTCTCGGGCTACTTATGAAGTGGTCCATCAAGTTGGGCCAACACGACATCAGCTACCGGCCGAGGACCGCAATCAAGGCCCAAGCTTTAGCTGAATTCATCGCCGAAAGCACTGTAGTGCCGCCAAATTCATACACAGAAAATCTATGACTCATCCAGAATCTTTTACTTCAATTGAGCACAAACACAGTACAAACTACAGGAAAATTTTTAAACTTTTAATACATCATTGCTCATTACAAATATCAGAGTATTCTACACAATAATTTACAACTTGTTATAATATTCAAACTCCAGTCTTCCACTAGAATCCATGTATAACTTTAATCCATGCCACTTATTTGACAATAGTCCCACAAAACTTCCAAACCGTGGGCACGTTAGTTGATTTCTACAGCCACAATTCTAGCAACAATAGCGATCTTCTATTTCTCAATAACCAACAAATTTGATGCAAAAATAAAAATAATTAATGTGGAAAGTTAATTAATGAACTTGAAATCTAAAGCAAAAAACATATGCACACAATGCTCATTTTTAATGTTTGCTTGTTTAGAATTCTATGCCACTCATATAACATAGGTTCCGAATGCAAGCTTCTAACATTATTCCTCATTTCAGGGTTTAATCCCTCACTATGCAATCCTAACTTAATGATCAGTACCCAAACACATAATCACGTGTAAATCGCACCCCTAGGATCGTAGACTTTACTGGCCTACCCCTAGCCCACCATCCATGGATTTACCAGGCGTATTCTACGTTCCGAACATTCCTAGGAACTACAACTCTTTACTTGACATTTTCATTAATCCTAGCAAGTCTATCACCCGTAACTATGAACCAGGCCTACCCCTAGCCACCTACCCATGGATACCGGGCATATCATGTCCGTCCTGAACATTAATAGGAACCGCACCTTTTTACCGAACATGTTTGTCGTTGCTATAGTGAAAACTCTGTTCTTGTGCTTGTCCTTATATCCAGATAGAAACAACTACCGCCTAGATCTAGCATCACTCCTACCGGTCTTAACTCAACAATCACAATGGATATTGTCCCAACCTGGCCAATCCCCACATCTACGAATCACAACCTACCAGTATCCTGAGTCTTGCTCAGCATTTAGAATGCCCACCCAACTAGGACATCACACCACATTCTACTCTAGGGTTTTCTATGTTAACCCTAACTCGTAAATAAAAATCCCATCTTCTGGGAGTTATCAACTACTTCGAGACTAGGTCAAAACTCAATATACGTTAGGTTCATTCACCTCCCAAGCTCGTCACTCAAAATCGTTAATACGACGACAACTCTTGCAATAATTCACAATCTCTAAATCGTGATTTATTTCCAATTAATATTTGGTTCCATTATTATATCTTAGTTATTAATAATCAAATCTTATTTATCAATTATCATAATTAAGCGATCTAGTCTACAACTAGTTTCAATTTGGTTAAATTAATCAATCTCTACTCAAATCTAGGCCTACGCATCAATTATCAAAATTAGAAAGTGAACTAGCTACAATTAGATCTAGGTTGAATAGTTAAAAAATTCCCTATTTAATATTTGTTCTCTTTACTCAAATATTAGTGAGTATTCTTACCATATTTTTTTTGATCAACCAAGAACATTAATTAAAGGCGAACTAAGTTAAATAACTAGTTTTAGATTGCACAAATTAATCTATATCTTGACTCGAATATACTCTACTTAGTTTAAACTCCAAACCTTAAATATGAAAATAATCATATTAAAAATCTGAAACTAATCAATCTAGATTTTGAAATTAGTCATTCTAAAAATCGGAAATTTATCAAATCCTAAATCTAAGATCAATTAACTCTAATATGAAATTAATCAAACTGTAAATCAGAACTTAATCAAAACCATATGAAAATCAAATCATACTCCAAAATAAACCCTACTCCATCTAAAAATTTAAGCCCCTAAGCAGCCAGACCCGTAACTCCAAACAACCAAAAACCCTACCAAACTCTTTGATCCAAACCTGAATCCACACTCACAACATGTCAGACCCGAACCCCTGATGGATTTGAACCCGCTTGTACTGGGTCCAGACCCGCAACTTGCCATAGCCAGACCCGATAACACACATAGACCCGCATTGTTCATACCTGATCCTCTACTGGATTCCAAACCCAAAATCAAAACATTAGTTTTGATCATTAATTGAAAACCCAAAATGTCTTCAAAAATATTTAAAACCCTAAAACAGCAAATGTACACTCCAAAACAACAAAGAATCTGTATTTTTTTATGCATTTAAGAATCATTAAATAATCCATAACCAGTACACAATCATACAATAGTTTATAACATGAAATTAAGAAATAGGGATGGGTTCCTGCATACAGGATATGATTTCTAACATGTATATATTTTTTGTTAACAACACAATACAATTAGATCTACTTATCTATTTAAAATCATTCGATACAATATAAAGAACATACAAATCATGTTTATTATGCATCTATTCATATCTTCTCTATGATTAGAATAAGTGTTTACAAACAACCTAGCATGCTCATTATATCAATAATAACATCAATAGAAATCAAAAGAAAAGAAGATCACCCACCTCTTAATGTTGAATTCTTGATTAATTTTTTTTTCTCCAAACACCCTTCTCCTCCAAGAATCCAAAAACACTCCAAAAGAAAAGCCAATAAAGTGTGAGAGAGAGTCTCTCTCTCCCTCTGCTAAAGATTGGTCGGCTACCAATAGTTAGGTTTAGGGTTTTGGTGTTCTGTTTTGCATTGGACTGGGCTCTTATGGGCCCAATTAGTATTCTCTTACAATAAATATTAAATCTAATTAGTATTAATAGCCGAAAAAATATTCTTCACGAATAAAATAAATAATGAATAAATAATAATTGAATAATACAAGTACTACAATCTAGTAGACAATTTTTTTTAATAAAAATGTTATTTTATTTATGCAGGGTGTTACAAGCACTATCCCTGATCACCCCGAGGAAGATAATAACCCCCAGTCTAGAGTGTCTACATCGATGGCTCCTCTTGCATCGAAGGGAGGGGTGCTAGAGTCATCCTGCTCAGCTCAGATTATTTCACCTTCTAATACTCGCTCCGTCTCAAATTTTGAGCCTCCAACAACAAGACCGAATACACTGTGCTAATTGTCAGCCTTCTCCTACGGAAAGTAAGGGCCCGATAGGTAAAAGTGTTTAACGACACCCAGTGGTGAACCAGATCCTTTGAGAATATGAGGCTAGGGATGATCGCATGGTCAAGTACTTATCTTGCATAAAGAAGCTCTTAGCTACCTCACAAGGGGCCAAATCACTCAGATCCCCCGTGAACAAAATGGACAAGAAGATGCCCTCTTTAAACTGACCTCCTTATTCTACCAAGGACTCTTTCACACCGTACTCACTGAAGTCCTACTCATGCCAAGTATCGAAGATTAATCCTTGGAACTCATGATTATCATCCAATAAGCACCCGGTGGCAATTAGAACAACCCTTTGTTGACTTCCACGACAAGGAAATCAATCCAGTGGGTCCAAAAGAATCAAAGAAGGTCCAGATGAGAGCAGAAAGGTATACATTAGTCGAAGGAGTCATGTATAAATGCTTCTATACTCTCATAGATTGCAGAACTTACTTGTGATGCCTCTCCCCCGAGGAGGCAAAGTATGCTCTCAGAGAAGTACATGAATGAATAGAAGGCAGCCCCACATGGGTGCTAGGTCCCTTGTTCGAAATTTTTTAAATCATGGGTATTACCGGCCCTCGCTCCTCGGTGACGCCCAAAAATACATCCGCCATTGTGTTTCATGCCATATAATCTACCTGTAACAACACGGATTTTCATATGAATATATGTATGAATATGTTAAGCACTAAAATGCTATAGTTATTTATTTATTTTTCTCTTTTGAAGCTTTTAGTATGGAATTAACTCTTAAGCTTCAACTAGACCCGATTAAACCCGAGTTAACCCTAGTTCAACTCAACACTTGTAGTGTACCATGGCGTGTAACAAAAAAAAAAAGAGACTCGTGCACATGAACAAGCCCAAATCCAGCCTACAATGGCGAGGGTAAAAAAGGAGGGAATTTGAGAATTAGGGTTAGGTTTTTGAACTTAAATTTGACTCATGATGAGTTCTTCTCCACTCCTACAGTCCACTTCAATTCTCCCCCAATGCATCCCTCTCACATTCTCCCTCCCGCCCTCTCTTAAAAATCCATCCACATTCATTCCCCATCCTCTATTAAAATACCCTCATCTCATCCTAGCTCCATTTCTCATCTTTCCCTACAATTAAGCCATCTTCTACACCTATAAACCTTACCCTCTACACCCTGGCTACTGATTTGGAAAGAGAAAAACCAAGGATAAGAAGAGAAGCCAAGGAGGAGGAACCAAGGAGCAAGAAGGCTAATCAAGGAGCTAGGGGCTTGTAGGATCTTTCTTTTCCATCAAACTCATCTAGGTGGGTGTTTCTAACCTTATCTTTGTTTTTGTGATTGAATGATGTTTTTGATGACTAAAAAATGACATGCATGCCAAAGAATGAACTTTAACAACTTGTTTTGTGCTATCCAAACCAGAAAATCCTGTTAAAAGACTGAATTTTGGGTGTTAGTCCGTAGCTCATTGCATGAACACTACTTGGTATTTTGATCTGAAATTTTTAGAGGATGATCATATAGGTGTTGTACACCTTCAGTAATTTTTACAGGTTTTTATGATTTTCCCTGCTATTAAAATAAATTATGAACTTGCATGCTGGTTAGAATAGAAAGAAGCAGTTTTTATTGTTACTGTTGTGGAAAGAATGACTTGTATCTCACTGCATGCTTATGGGATTGATATGAAATTTTAGTATGTCACTTTTAGATATATCTAAGACCTATGTTTCAAATTTCATGTGATTTGGACCATCGTAGCTATGTCAATAAAGTCATGCGAACTGAACTAGAGATTTTAATAAACAGAACTGCTATTGTTACTACCCTGTTTTTGGAGGATATTCAAAGGGAAATAATTGGAAATCTACTTTGTAGAATCACTTGGTTTTTGGAAGTGTTGTAACATCATATGTCAGGAACTAGATTCAAAAATTTCATGATGATTTGACACCATACGATATTTTAAATAGATTTTATCCCATGACTGTGTTGATTTGATCTGTTGTTCTGGAAGTCTGTATACTTGTTAAAGATGGACCCGTAAGATTGTCTAAACGACCTAATCTGAAGAGCCTTATAACTAGAAACTTTTAGCCAACACTTAGACCTTTTTCGAATGACCAATAAATCCTGATTTGGACAAGTATTCAATTTTATATGATTTTTGCAAGTGATGACAGAAACATAGTGAAAGATAGAGCTCACTGCTTTTCACCATGTTCATAGAAATGGGTTTGAACTTGTACTTCACTAGCTTAGAGTTGTTGTTTGAGGTCAAGAAACATGTCATGGAGGTGAGTATGAGTTAGGACCAAAGTGATCTAAAGTTTTTGCTAAGAGTAGCCCATAGTTACTTGTAGACCCCAATATAGACAACGGTGTTCAATGTTTGAAGTGAAAATTGTATTGGACATTATTGTAGACCATTTTGGGATGAGATTCATACCCATAGTGTGCTTTTACTTGATTTCTACTTTAAGTAGAAGCATGGGGAGCGACCGATCGCTATTCCTCAAGGGAACGGGACCGGGAACAACTCCGTTTTGGCGTGAACGCCAAGTGTGTGCTTGCTGTTTGGAAACTTAAATTATTATTTTTATGACTCTTAGAACCCCTTTTTGGGTATTCGTGGATTATGACTTACTCCTAGTGTAGCATACCTTGTTGGGATACATTGGTAAGTTGAGACCCTAAGATTTAGTCTTGTTGACAAATCTAGACGGGTAGAATGTACATCGAGCGCGTTAGAGGAGATGACTCGTGCACCGACGTACTTGTCATACATGGATGGATTCTATGGGTTGGGTTTGGAGCTACCACCTGTTAAGGACCGTGGAGCGTTAAGTTTAGTAGGAAGCTATTTGTTGGTCGGACCGAGGTTGCAATCAAACTCCAAGCATCGATGTGGTTGCGGCAATCGATGGGGACGATTCACCGGGGGTTCGTGCCAAGTGTGGGCCAAGGTGGGTCAACTCTTGGGCCAGACTAGAGGGCTAGTTGTGTCCTAGTGTGAAATGGGTTGAGATCTATTTTGATAAAGGTGACTAACTAGGGAGAATCTACTAATGGAATTGAACTAGTTGATCATGGCAAGCAAGTTGATTATCGATTTAGGGATTTGGAAATGGTAGATAAATCGCCTAACTAAAAGAATTAGAGTTGGCTAGAGTGATGTTTCGAGTAGTCGATCAATAAAACAAGTCTTGAATGCAACCTTAACCTTTAAGCATAGAGTGGGGTAGCCTTGATACTTTGGTAGGACTAGATCGAGTCTTGTTTGAATGTAAGGACATGCACTAGCGAGGGTGTTTGCCTGTTAGGGGAATGCATGGCGTCATCTCCCCCGACCGAATCCTAGGTTTGTTAAATGCGGACAGGGACCCCGAGCTGCCTTGGGAGCGGTGACACTCTGTTGGGGGCTCCGCTGTCTCGGCAAAAATGCCTTTATGATCTGTAACAACCTTTGAGAAGGTTTGGAGTGTTGACGTCGTCTCGACTGCAAGTTCTATTCTAGTGTAAGGACGAGTATAGCGGAGTTGGGGAAACCTTATTTCCGTCAGGTCCTTTATCGATCAATGTGGACAGACGGATTAGACGATGTCCCGGAGAGCTAGACTTTATCGGAAGTTGCTCTAATCACTCGGTAATGGATCCCTTGTGCCCATATATCGGCTTTTGGAGAGGTCCGGGGAGACGTAGATACAGCAACATATCGGGTAAGCCGATTTGATTACAGTCATGCAGGATAAGCCTGCGACTGACCAGTCACGCAGGGTAAGCCTGCGACTAGAATCCCGAGCATAGTGGATAAAACTAAGAGGATTGGACACCACTATTGACAGCTGTGACTGGAGTCACACCAGGGGCCTACAGCCTCACCATCAGTGGAATTAAACAGGAGAGAGCACAGGGTTAGGATGCATAGCGGGGGATCGAGCCCCATTAAATTGAAGAACGTCGTTTGGTTGGGGGGGTGTGTAGTATGGGATGCGTATCTTTCAACTGAGCATGCATTAGCCTTAGGAGCATGTGTGCATAGTTTGTGCATTAGTTTAGGTCATGGCATACACCGACATTTGGTTGACATCACCTTTTTCTTTGCATCAAATATTATTTGTGATTGTTGAGGTTGGAATCGCTATATTATGGTGTAGAGAGGATAGCCGAATATAGTATTTCATCAGTTTTAATCAACTGACGTGCCCACAGTTATCAGTGCAGGATTTTCGACTTGGGATCGCGGGAATGCTCTAGCTGGGTAAAGCATCCAAGTGAAAGTTACTGTCCAAATTTTCTCTACATTCTTGTTGTAACAATTAATTTGTAATTGTTGTAAATCATGGACATTGTAATAACAATTTGATGTAATAAAAGTTTTTAATTTCCTGTGATTTTTGTTGTGTTGTGATTCATTTGAAGAAAGATCCTGGAGTGTGTCACGAGTCCCTATATTAGGATTTCGGAGCGCTACAGAAATGGTATCAGAGCTTACTTCAAATTGTAGCCTAACACAACAGAAAATTAGACTTGGATACCCCAGCCAGAGTCAGGGTTAGTTTTGATAGTGGGATGGTCGTAAATCATATTGTTGGACCTTTGCAACTTTTGTTTACGAATTTTTCCTATGTCTGATCTAACCTTACTGCGATTATTCTTTTACTAACTTTTATGATTCAACTGGATGTCGAGTAGGCAAATCTGCTGCCTGATGTCCAGGAAGCAAGCATGCAGCCGGGCATTGATAAAGGAGAGCCCACGATGCAAGGGTCGAGGAAGAAAGCGGTGGAGCCAACAACGGTGACCTCAATGTCGAGGTTAGAATTCAATAGGATGTCCAAGCACAAGGTTCACGTTGACTGTAAGAAGAAGAAGGTGGCCTTAGCCATACCCGAGAGATCGGAGATTGTGATTCAAGGGAAGAAGAAAAACGGGAAGATTTTAGCAGCTACAGCCAGGAGTAAGGTGCCAAAGGAAGTCAAGGGGATACCCATTGTACGAAACTTTCCACTCGTATTTTCGGAGGAGTTACCAGGGTTACCCCTACCAAGGGATGTGGAGTTCAGTATCGTGATCCAGTTAGGTAGAGCACCTGTATCAAAGACGCCGTATCGTATGGCACCGATGGAACAGAATGAATTCAAGAAGCAAATAGAAGAATTGCTGCAGAAGGGACTCATCAGACCTAGTGCCTTTCCTTGGGGAGCACCGGTACTACTGGTCAAGAAGGAGGACGGGTCATCAAGGATGTGTATTGACTATCGGAAATTGAACAAAGTCACAGTCCAAAACAAATATCCAATTCCCAGGATCGACAACTTGTTCGATTAGCTACAAGGAGCTGCAGTGTTCTCAAAGATCGATCTACGATCGGGTTACCATCAGGTCCGTGTCAAGGAGGAAGACATACAAAAGACAGCTTTCAGGACGCGGCATGGGCATTATGAGTTTTTGGTGATGCCATTTGGAGTAACCAATGCTCCAGCTGTCTTCATAGACTTGATGAATCGAGTCCTACGGCCATTCATCGACTCATTTGTGGTGGTCTTCATAGACAATATTTTGGTGTACTCAAAGACCGAGGAGGATCACGCCGAACATTTGTCTGCAGTTTTGAGCAAGCTTCAAGAGCAAGAGTTGTACGCGAAGCTTTCCAAGTGCGAATTCTAGAAATCGGAAGTAGCTTTCCTCGGCCATGTCCTTTCTAAGGAGGGAGTGGCCACTGACCCACAGAAGATAGAGACGGTGAAGGAGATTAGGAGCTTTTGGGCTCGACCGGATACTACAGGAAGTGTATTCAAGATTATGCCAAGATTACAGTACCGCTCACGGCCCTGACCAGGAGGGACAAGAAATTTGAATGGACTGACAAGTGTGAAGCAAGGTGTCAGGGAGGCAACCTTGCAACCGAACTTGTGGTGGATTACAGCGAAGCGACCCTCATATGAGAAAGCTGGAGTTGCATATCTTGGTCTTATCCTTTTTCTAAAGAGGGAGTGGTCATCGACCCTCAAGTAATGCAACCGAGAGCTAGAAGATATGCTGAGAACTTGACTTGGGTACGAGAAGGGATATATGATGAGCAAGAATGATCGTGAGTAGGGAGGCTCCGAATGATCCACGGAGTGAAATATTCCCCTACATTCCAGACGAGGGATGAAATATGTCCCAGAATGATCTATGGAGTGGGATTGATCTCCAGTATTTTGGGATGAGAGCAATACTCACAGGGAGTTCGTGTAATGAGGTCGGCTCCAGGATGATCCATAGAGTGAGACATTCCTCAGTATTCCAGACGAGGGATGAATAGGCCCCAGAATAATCTGTGGAGGGACGAGAGCGATGCTCATGGGAAAGATTGTGTGACGTTGGCTCCAGAATTATCCATGGAGTGAGATATTCCCAGTATTCTAGATGAGGGATGAAATAAGCCCCAGAATGATCTGTGGAGTGGGATTGGTTTCCAGTATTCCAGGAATGAGAGCAACATTCACAAGCAGGTTAGTGGGACATTGACTCCAGAATGATCCAAGGAGTGAGATATTCCTAGTATTCTAGACGAGGGATGAAATAGGCTCCATAATGTTCTGTGGAGTGGGATTGATCTCCAGTATTCGAAGGACGAGAGTAATACTTACGAAGGAATTCAAGGATGAGTAAGGGCTCTAGAATGATCCATGGAGCGAGATATTCCCCAATATTCCGGAACGTGGGATGAAAGAGGCTCCAGAATGTTCTGTGGAGCGGGATTGGTCTCTAGTATTCCAGGGACAAGAGCAACATTCACAACCAGGTTAGTGGGACATTGACTCCAAAATGATCCACAGAGTGAGATATTCCTCAGTATTCCAGACGAGGGATGAAATAGGCCCCAGAATGTTCTGTGGAGTGAGATTGATCTCCAGTATTTCAGGACGAGAGCAACACTCACGGGGATTTTGTTTGATGAGGCCCCGAATGTTCTGTGGAGTGGGATTGATCTCCAGTATTTCAGGAAGAGAGAGACATCCACAACTGGTGTTTGATCGCTAGGATTTTTAGGACGAGGGATGAAATAGGCTCCATGACGATCCTCGAAGTGAGGTTGACTTTCTCGGGACGAGAACCAGTACTCACAGGATGATCAACTCTTGGTAGCTATCGTGATGATGGCTTGTGTAGCAGGAGGATTGTGAACCTCGTATGAGAAAATGTATTTCTCGAGTTATTTAATTAACTCTTGTTTGCTTTCCAACTAAGCGTAGTTTGAAGATAGAACTATTCTAAGGAGGGAGTGATGTAACAACCCGAATTTTCATATGAATATATGTATGAATATGTTAAGCACTAAAATGCTATAGTTATTTATTTATTTTTCTCTTTTGAAGCTTTTAGTATGGAATTAACTCTTAAGCTTCAACTAGACCCGTTTAAACCCGAGTTAACACTAGTTTAACTCAACACTTGTAGTGTATCATGGCGTGTAACAAAAAAAAAAGAGACTCATGCAAATGCACAAGCCCAAATCTGGCCTACAATGGAGAGGGTAAAGAAGGAGGGAATTTGAGAATTAGGGTTAGGGTTTTGAACTTAAATTTGACTCATGATGAGTTCTTCTCCACTCATACACTCCACCTCCATTCTCCCCAAATGCAGCCCTCCCACTTTCTCCCTCCCCCCCTCTCTCAAAAATCCATCCACATTCATTCCCCATCCTCTAGTAAAACACCCTCATCTTATCCTAGCTACATTTCTCATCTTTCCCTACAATTAAGCCATCTTCTACACCTATAAACCTTACCCTCTACACCCTAGCTACTGATTTGGAAGGAGAGAAACCAAGGAGAAGAAGAGAAGCCAAGGAGGAGGAACCAAGGAGCAAGAAGGCTAATCAAGGAGCTAGGAGATTGTAAGATCTTTCTTTTCCATCAAACTCATCAAGGTGGGTGTTTCAAACCTTATTTTTTTTTTTTTGAGATTGAATGATGTTTGTGATGACTGAAAAATGACATGCATGCCTAAGAATGAACTTTAACAACTCATTTTGTGCTAAGTAGTCCAAACCAGAAAATCCTGTTAAAAGACTGAATTTTGGGTGTCAGTCCGTAACTCATTGCATGAACACTACTTGGTATTTGATCTGAAATTTTTAGAGAACGATCATATAGGTGTCGTACACCTTCAGTAATTTTTACAGAGTTTTATGATTTTTTCTGCTATTAAAATAAGTTACGAACTTGCATGCTGGTCAGAATAGAAAGAAGCAGTTTTTATTGTTACTGTTGTGGAAAGAATGACTTGTATCTCACTGCATACTTATGGGATTGGTCTGAAATTTTATTATGTCATTGTTGGATGTATTTAAGACCTATGTTTTGAATTTCATGAGATTTAGACTACTGTAGCTATGTCAATAAAATCATGCAAACTGAACTAGAGATTTTAGTAAACAGAATTGCTGTTGTTACTGCCCTGTTTTTGGAGGATATTCAAAGGGACATAATTGGAAATCTATTTGGTAGAATAACTTGGTTTTTGGAAGTGTTGTAACATCATATGTCAGGAACTAGATTCTAAAATTTCATGATGATCTAACACCATATGATATTTTAAATAGATTTTATCCCATGACTGTGTTGATCAGATCTGTTGTTCTGGAAGTCTGTATACTTGTTAAAGATGGACCCGTAAGAGTGTCTAAACGACCTTATCTATAGAGCCTTATAACTAGGAACTTTTAGTAGACACATAGAACATTCTGGAATGACTAATAAATCCTGATATGGACAAGTATTCGATTTTATATGATTTTTGCAAGTGATGACAAAAATACAGTGAAACATAGAGCTCACTGCTTTACACAATGTTTATAGAAATGAGTTTGAACTTGTACTTCACTAGCATAGAGTGGTTGTTTGAGGTCAAGAAACATGTCATGAAGGTGAGTATGAGTTAGGACCAAAGGGATCTAAAGTTTCTTGCTAAGAGTAGCCCATAGTTTTTTGTAACCCCAATATAGATAACGGTGTTCAATATTTGAAGTGAAAATTGTATTGGACGTTAGGGTATTATAGTAGACCACTTTGGGATGAGATTCATGCCCATAGTGTGCTTTTACTTGCTTCCTACTTTGAGTAGAAGCATGGGGAGCGACCGATCGCGATTCCTCAAAGGAACGGGACCGGGAACAACTCCATTTTGGCATGAACGCCAAGTGTGTGCTTGCTGTTTAGAAACTTAGATTGTTGTTTTTATGACTCTTGGAACCCCTTTTTGGGTATTCGTGGGTTAGGACTTACTCCTAGTATAGCGTACCTTGTTGGGATACATTGGTTAAGTTGAGACCCTAAGATTTAGTCATGTTAACAAATCTAGACGGGTAGAATGTACATCGAACACATTGGAGGAGATGACTCGTGCACCGACGTACTTTCCGTACATGGATGGATTCCATGGGTTGTATTTGGAGCTACCACCTGTCAAGGACAGTGAAGCGTTAATGTAACCCCTATTTTTTATTTTATATATTTTGACTGTATTTTTCATCTTTGGGTGTATTTTTCTCTCTTGTATTTTTCTGAACCGTATATTGGATTTGTTTTCAATATATATTCGTTTTATTCCTTTTTGAGCTCCTTGTGTTTGATTGATTGTCTCTTTTGATCGTTTATCATTATTTTGATCATTTCATCATTTTTGGGCTCGATATCTTTATTTTTATTTTTCTTGATGTTGTGGTGGAGTTTTGGTGGTGTTTTCCTAAACCTATTATTTTTGACTCCTAATAAGATTTTTCTAGAGCCGTAGAATTCACTCCTAATTGTATTCCCATTTGTATTTGACCCAATATCCAAAACCCATTTGTATATCTATTACTAGTTGCTAATACCCACAACCCATTAACCCACATTTACACCCTATATATATACCCTAACATCCTAAAACCCTAACCCTAACCCTATTTTTCCCCACACTCAATCCCGACCTCTATCTTTCCCTCTCTCCCTCTCCCAGCCTGAACATCCCCACAAACCCGAGCCTCCCTTCCCACAGCAGCCGACCACCATACAACCCTAGGCCGAGCCCCCTAGCTCCGGCCATCTCCACCTTCGACCACCTACACATCAAACCCGAGACTTCCTTGCTTGCCGATCACCCTAGCCACCACCAACATCATCATCTTGCAATTTTTTGAACCCCTTCTCTCCTTGTGGTGTTCTCAAAGTGGGTGCTTGCCACTTTGGTCGTCATTGCTTCAAGGATTCGTTCATGTGGATTTCATTCGTTGCGCTTGGATTCGTGCTTGGAGTGGATTTTGTTCGTGGGTTTTGCTTCTAGGATTATTTGCATCATTCTTCATCCCCAAAATAAGGCAAGTAACTTATACTCCAATTCATTTGTTTGATTTGGATTTCAAACCCCGCTGGTTTTTCTTGATTTGGATTTTGTATGACTGAGTTATGACTGTTTTAGTACAGAGGTGTCGCTCGTTTCCAGATTCTGTTTTTCGTTGATTTTGTTAACAAACTATTTTCAAAAACTATGTTATACATATTATTTTGATCCAATATTTTGGTCAGTATTTCTTTATTAAGTTAGGGATTACTCAGAATTTTGATGAATTTTATTGATAAGCTTTATGTGGTGTTTCATGCTCGTTTATAAAATTTATACATGCTGTATTTTGCTCGCTGTTCTGTAAAGAACCCTATTTTCACTATGATTCCTTTTACTGTATGAAAATTCTTTGTGAAATGTGAAAGTTAGTAAATTCTATCTATTTTCATATCCCTTTGGCGGAATTGGATTTCGTTTCACCGGTTGTGAGATATCTTAGTTTTCGTACAGCAGTGTTGGAGTTTCCAGATTAGCTAATCTATGTTTTCTTGATGCTTTCTTATTTTTGATGACTTATCTATCTTTCCTGAAAAAATTCTGAAACTTTATATTTTGATTCTGGACATATAGGGAAATACCCCAGGTTTTTCGTGAATTTATTTACTGTGTTTTCTTGCTGTTTTCGTGCTCTTGAATTCGTTTTCTTGATTTCTGGCTGAACCTAATTTCTGTATTCAAATCAGTTTTGAGCTGTGTTGTTGTGAACTAGTATATAACGTAATTATACTCGCTGGATTCGTGTGGAAGTCTATTTTCCAGATCCTTTGACGAATCTAGATTTTCTTATTTTTAACTCTTGGAATCACTGATTTACTACAGCATGGTCTTGCTGTCCTGAACTTGAGATGTGTTTATTTTGTTCCTTTATGAGATAACATGCACTTGTACTTGTTTAGTTTGCTACTTGCACTTGTCACATGATCATGCCCTGATATTCTTGATATATTTTGGACATATACATGCTTGTTGGATATTAATAATAAATAACCAAGCTGGGGTTTAAGGGACAGATCTAATAGTGGATAATTCTGAAATGTGTACTCGAAAGAGGATCCACTGATCCTACGTGATTACTTGACATGATTACTTGATACTTGCACGCAAGATATGATACTTTTCACTTGCACAACTTGACACGTGATTACATGATACATGATACTTGGAGCTTGGAGCTCAATTACTTGCTTGTCCCCGAGTATACTGCCCTCTATGGTCCACTATTAAATCTAAAGCGAAACTATTTTGTTGTAGCAACCATGCAGTATGGGCTGCATGAAGTGTTACCTAGATAGTAATTCACTACAAGACTTGAACATGCTACTTGAACATGATACGTGAACATGATACATGCTTGCTTGACACTTGACTACATGATACATGAGACTTGTTTACATGAAACTTGATACTTGATACATGATTACATGAACACATGACACTTGACACTTGATGCATGACTATAAGATACTTGTTTACTTGACACTTGATTTATACCATGTACACTTGATCACTTTACCATGCTGGTTGTTTCCCTTGACATCACACTTATACCATGTGCTAGTTAGTTTTCCCATGTGCTTGTATCCTACATTATAAGTGACCCGTGACTTGCAATTGAGGGGTACTTGTGTTTTCTCTTTTCCTCTTTCCTGCATTCGATGAATTGCAAATTATGGAGAACAGGTTCCAGATGGTATCGAAGATTTGAAGTTTTAGTGCTGCTTGTTTTCATTATTATTATTTCTTGTATCGTGCTTGAACAATAATTGTATTCGTGAGACTTGGATTATTCTTGTATTTTGAGACTTGGATTTATTTCTTGTATTTGGGCGAGGTGACCCAAGACTTGTGTTTTATTCAGATCATGACTATTTGAGATTTATGTATTTGGTTTCAAGTATTGTTGATGGTATTTTGACTCATTATGTGCATGTGGTTGATAAATTCGCTTCCGACTCTGTATATATTCTTGTGCATGTTGTAAAGATTCTTGAACAGCTTATGGATGATGAAAATCATTCGCTGGGCTTTTGTTACGTATCTGTATTCCGTATTCTTTTTGGGAAGCGGGGCATGATATTTAAGTTTAGCAGGAAGCTATTTGTTGGTCGTGCCGAGGTTATAATCAAACTGCAAGCGTCGATGTGGTTGCGACATTCGATAGGGACGATTCGCCGGGGGTTCGTGCCAAGTGTGGGCCGAGGTGTGTCAACTCTTGGGCCGGACTAGAGGGCTAGTTGAGTCCTAGTTTGAAATGGGTTGAGATCTATTTGATAATGGTGACTAACTAGGGAGAATCTACTAATGGAATTGAACTAGTTGATCCTGGCAAGCAAGTTGATTATGGAGTTAGGGATTCGGAAATGGGAGATAGATTGCCTAACTAAAAGAATTAGAGTTGGCTAGAGTGATGGTTCGAGTAGTCGGTCGATAAAACAAGTCTTGAATTCAACCTTAACCTTTAATCTTAGAGTGGGGTAGCCTTGATACTTTGGTAGGACTAGATCGAGTCTTGTTTGAATGTAAGGACAGGCACTAGCGAGGGTGTTTGCCTGTCAGGGGATGCATGGCATCATCGCCCCCGACCAAATCCTAGGTTCGTTTAATGCGGACAGGGACCCCGAGCTTCCCTGGGAGCGGTAACACTCTGTTGGGGGCTCCGCTGTCTCGACAGAAATGCCTTTATGTTCCGTAGCAACCTTTGAGGAGGTTTGGAGTGTTGACGTCGTCTCGACTGCAAGTTCTATTCTAGTGTAAGGAAGAGTGTAGCGGAGTTGGGGAAACTCTATATCCGTCAGGTCCTTTCTCGATCAATGTGGACAGACGGATTAGACAATGTCCCGGAGAGCTAGACTCTATCGGGAGTTGCTCTAATCACTCGGTATTGGAGACCTTGTGCCCATATGTCGGTTTTTGGTGAGGTCCGGGGAGACGTAGATACAACAACATATCGGGTAAGTCGATTTGATTACAGTCACGCAGGGTAAGCCTGCGACTGACCAGTCATGCAAAGTAAGCCTGTGACTGGAATCCCGGGCATAGTGGATAAAACTAAAAGGATTGGACACCACTATTGACAGCAGTGACTGGAGTCACACCAGGGGCTTACAACCTCACCATTACTGGAATTAGAAACAGGAGAGAGCACAGGGTTAGGATGCATAGTGGGGGATCGAGCCCCATTAAATTGAAGAATGTCATTTGGTTGGGGGGTGTGTAGTATGGGATGCATATCTTTCAACCAAGCGTGCATTAGCCTTAGGAGCATGTGTGCATAGTATGTGCATCAGTTTAGGCCATGGCATACACCGACACTTGTTTGACATCATCTTTTTCTTTGCATCAAATATTATTTGTGATTGTTGAGGTTGGAATCGCTATACTATGGCGTAGAGAGGATAGCCGAATATATTATTTCGTCAGTTGTAATCAATTGACGTACCCACAGTTATCAGTGCAGGATTGCCGACTTGGGTTCGCGGAAAAGCTCTTGCAGGGGAAAGCATCCAAGTGAAAGTTATGTCCAAATTTATTATACATTCTTGTTGTAACAATTAATTTGTAATTGTTGTAAATCATGGACATTGTAAGAACAATTTGATGTAATAAAAGTTTTTAATTTTCTGTGATTTTTGTTGTGTTGTGACTCATTTGAAGAAAGATCCTGGAGTGTGTCATGAGTTCCTATGTTAGGAATTCGGGGCGCTACACTTCCCCATTAAGAGGGTGCCCCGAGCAAACCTTAGTTCCATGTCAGGCCCCGTCCCCTATGCCATGTGGGTAATGGACTTACATGGACCTTATTAGATCTTCCTCTTATATTAAAGTCACGGATGTTACCACCATTTCTTATACTAGTACCCCCAGCGACTGGATAGAGGAACTTCTTGGTGGCAACTATCGACTACTTCATGAAGTGGATCAATGCTTAACTATTAGCATCCATCACCGAACATAAGATTCAACAGTTCTTCTAGAAGAACGTAGTATGTAGGTTTGGGATCCCCCGAATTCTTATCACCGAAAATGGAACATAATTCGCTGCCAAATATTCCGCAATTTCTGAGCTGACTAGGGGGTTGAACAACGTTTCTCATTCATCTCTCACCCCCAAACCAATGTCCAAGCTGGGAATGTAACACCCTAAATTTTTAAATAATATTTTTGAGATTAATAAATGAATTAAAATGAGTTTTTGGTGATTTAATAAACATTTTTCTTAAATTTATCTTTTTACACGTGTAAATATTTTCTTAGGAAGTTCAAAGTTAGAAATTGTTTTTGTCACGCCCTGCTTTCCAAAATACGGAACACGAGTACGTAATGTAGGCCCAGCGAATGATTTAAACACCATCCATAAGCTGTACCAGACTAACTCAGCAACAAGAACAACAAAATACAACCACCCAAGTAATATAACCACTTGAATCAAAGATAAATTCCAATAATAAATGAAATAACCCAACAGTTTAAATATCCAACATCTGGGATCAAAACAAACTAGGGGTCATAAAGCCTAAAAACAAAGTACAAGTCATAACAATGTTCAAGAAAATAAATCTAGCAGCAAATAAAACTATGCAGCGGAGACTGGTTTCATCTCTAGAAATGTTGCTCACCAATTCCTTCGGGAACAGATCGTTCAGTACCTGTAAAATCTTGATCTAAAAAGAAAGAAAAGAGTGTCCTTAAAGTAAGTTGTGGGCTGCAAGTAGAGAAAAACAGAGGATAATAGGAAAGCATGTATATCAAAGAATATGGACATGGTCAAAGACAAAGAACAAATCAAAGAGCAGGCAATAACATCAAAGGTTTACAATAATCACGCATGTAATGAGTAATGTCAAGACAAGATCAAGCATGAGAAGCAGGTTATTAATTATTTTATTAATCTATCTAGTGCACGTACTACTACGTTCCATTCCACAGGTTCGGCGCAATCACAATGATCGTTTTAGACCGATGGTGAATTCACGGATCATGTACTCGGAATTGATAACAATAACTTAAAATCATGAATCATTAATAAATCATTGCAATCAATAATCCTCCTTCCAAGACAATACAATATAACAATGAGGCCTTACCGAGTACATTTCCCGATCATTCACTACCCAGTCTACCCATAATACGCTGGCTTGTTAATAGTTTATTTTCATCCTATGTGAACATGCAAGAGGGTTTAAATTTTTTATAATACTAAGTGTGACTAATTCTATGCGCTACAGACAAAGTATGAGGCAAATACATCAAATAAGCACAATTCACATAATCAGGACAGCATGACCTTGCTATACTAAAATGCTGATTACCGTCACTACAAAATAGAAAATATAAATCCACCAGAAGGTCTAGAAAGTAGACTTCTACACGGTTCCAACGAGTATAATTAAGGCATATAGAGGATACAAGAACTAGGGTGAAAACTCTATTCTATTCAGGTTTTATGTTCAGGCAACATGCGGTAGGTTGTGTTCAACTAATTATTCCAGGTCGAGAATTCATTAATAAAATCTATAAAAATTCAGGGAAGTACCTATACATATCTAGGTCCATCTTAATTTATTTCAGATTTTTCTTTTACTTTTAACAGGGTCAAATAAAATATAGAACAGCAGGATACGCATGCAATTGTGAGTCTGAAATTTCTAACATGGCTGTACTAAAATGTTAATATCTAGCAAATTATCCCCCGGAACTTAGATCCGTCAAAAGGATGTTAAACTAGACATCAGAGGCTAAAAATTCATGTAGGTAAAGGAACTTCAAATTTTGACATTATCATGGGTGAAAATCTGATTCAAAGTAAACAAATAATATTTCAGAAAATTGTCTTAACATGAATAGGCAAATAAATAAATCATATGATCACATATAGCATGCATATTGGTAATCAAAGTGATCCTAGGTGTCAAAATGCAATTTCAAAGTTTTAAGATACAATTATCACATGCATGGTAGTATTTCATCAATCAAATTCAATCTAACATGTTCAATTTAACATGTCCAAGTTATCAAGTAGTCCTATGCATGAATCTAGTTATTTAAGTGTGCATGTGCATGAAATAATTGGGACTAGGTTTTAGATCAAAGAGATAGCACGATTTAAGAGTATGTCAGGTTAGCTCGTATAAACCCTCGATAAACTTAACGGAATTGTCAAAGCAGTTTGATAACAAAATGGACGGGATCTACTTGCAGGAGATCAAATAAACTTGAACAGAATAAAATGCTAGTTCAAGAGGAGACTTTCCTGTTATATTGCAGATACAATTAATAAGAATAAATGGATCAGATTCCCGGGCAAAAACTCCCAAAAACCCGTGCGAAACCCGTGCGAAGAAACCCAAGCAACAAAGTACAGCAACTCAGCCAAAAGAAAACCCTACACCGGATCTGGCAGAACACGGGACAACATCTCTTGGATCCGATGCGCCAAAACACAGAACGCCAAAATCAACCAATGGGCAATCTCTCCATGCCAGATCTGGATCGAACAGCAAACAGCTGGATCAGATTCGCTGTGTGCTGAACACCAAACAACGGGGCCAACCAATGGGGATCTTTCTTCTTCCTGAGAGAGAGAGAAAGAGAGAGAGAGAGAGAGAGAGCACCGCGACTCAGCGGGCGACTGCGCGGCACTGCGGCGGGAGCGGAGCGGCGTCGACACCACAGTCGGGAAGCGACGGCGGCGACGACAGCCTCGACGAAACTTCGACGAGAGCAACCTCTGTTTTTGCTCGAAAACAGGGGAAGACGACGGTGGCGACTTCGGGACTTGGACGGCGACGCTAGGGGATCTGCGGTGGTTGTGAGGGTGATCGGTGAGGGACGTCGATGACAATGGGGTGCACGGAGTGGAGGAACATCGGCGGCGAACTTGGGTAATGGGTTACGACGAGGAGATCCGAATGACGACAGGGAACCACGATGGCGATGAGGGCGAGGGGATGGAGATGGTGACAGAGGTCGAAGGCGATCGGAGAAGCCAACGGGGTAGGGGTTTACGGTTTCGGTTTGGGTGCAATGAAAACAGAGAAGGAGAAGGGGGATCGCGGAGAGAGAATACAGCGGGGAGAGAGGGGAATATTTTTAGGGTTTAATAATAGGGTATACATAGGGATCAAGAATTAGGGTTTTGGGTTGAGATTTTGTGGGTTCTAGGTATCGGTTTTGGCTCTAAAAAGAGAAAAATAAATGCAATGAGATGAGACGAATACAAAGAAGAACAAATCAAACTAAAAATAGAAAGGGCAAAATTTGCAAAGAGAACAGAATCCAACCAAAAGAACACAGATCGATCAAGAGAGAACAAAAGAACCCAAGAAAAGATAAAATATACTATAACAAATGGATCCAAATACAATAATCAAAAGAAAACAAAATACAGCAAAACAGAAAATAAGGCTTACAAATCCTACCCACCTTACAAGAAGAATTTCGTCCTCGATATTCATACAAGAGGTATATAGGGCAAACCCCGAAACAAACAAAACAAACAAGCAAAACAGAACACTATTTAAACAAATGAGGGAACCTCTCTCGAATCTCATCCTCTAACTCCCAAGTAGACTCCCCTGGCGAGCGAGGATCCCAAGAAACTCGGTGTCACGCCCCGCTTCCCAAAAGAGAATACAAAATACTGATATACGACAAAAACCCAGTGAATGATTTTCATCATCCATAAGCTGTTCAAGAATCTTTACAACATTCACAAGAATAATCAGAGTCGGAAGCAAAAGAATCAACCAAGTATGCACATATGAAGCAAATTACCAACAAGAATACTTGAAACCAAAATATATTAATCTCAAATAATCATGATCTGAATAAGTCAAATATCCTGGGTCACATTGCCCAAATACAAGAATAATCCAAGTATCAAAATAGAATATTGTTCAAGCAAGAAATAACAAATAATAATAACAAGATCCAGCACTAATGCTTCATATCACCAATACCATCTGGAACCTGTTCTCCAAAATCTATAATTTAACAATTGCAGGAATAGGAAAAAGAAAACAAGTACCCGTCAATGCAAGTTACGGACCACTTGTAATGCAGGATACAAGTACATGGGAAAAAACTAACTAATAACATGAAATATGCACGATAACAAAACAGAATACTAGCATGGCAAGATGAACAAGTACAAGTGGCATGTGTCAAGTGTCAAGTGAACAAGTATCATGTAAACAAGCATCTAGTATCAAGAATCAAGTACCACGAAATCAAGCAACAAGTAAACAAGTGTCAAGTAGTCAAGTGCAAGTAGCAAGTAGCAAGTAGCAAGTGTCAAGTATCCATGTTCAAGTAATGAAGTATCCAGTGTCAAGTGATCATGTTCAAGTCTTATATTATTACTATCTAGGTAGCACTTCATGTGCCATCCTTTTATCACATGCTTGCTACAGTCAATGTAATTTCGTTTTAGTTTTTATAGTGGACCATATAGGTCAGTGTACTCAGGGAAAAGCCTCAAAAAATCAAGTATCAAGTATCAACCCTCAAGTATCAAGTAAACAAGCCTCAAGAGTCAAGTATCAAGCCTCAAGTAGTGAAATATAAAGCCTCAAGTAACAAGTATCAAGCAAAGTCTCAAGTATCAAGCCAAGTATCAAGTATCAAGTAACAAGCCTCAAGTGGTGAAATATCAAGCCTCAAGTATCACATAGAATCACTAGATTCTCTTCCGAGTACACGTTTTTGAATTATCCACTATTATCTGTCCCTTTAAACCCTGCCTTGGTTATTTTCATTATTAATGTCAACAAGCATGTACGTGTCATGAGACAAGGCAAGCATATCATGGTATGATCAAGTAACAAGTTCATGTTGCAAGATAACATGTATGGGTGAAAGATAACACACAAAAGGACAAAATAACGAGATTTCAAGTTCAGGACAGCAAGACCATACTGCAGTAAAACTGAGATTCCCGGTGTTACAAACATGCAAATCTGAATCCGTCGAAAGGTCTAGAACATAGACTCCCAACTGAATCCAAAGAATATAAATAAGTCATATAGTATTTCGTAAAAATATAGCTCAAAACTGATTTGAATTCAGAAAATACGTTCAGCCAGAAATCAGTAAATCAAATTCACAGTCAGGAAAACATCATCAAAACACCTCAAATAAATCCAGAAAAATTCTGGGGTATTCCCCTATATATCTAGTATCAAAATATAAAGTTTCATAATTTTCCAGTAAGATTAGTTTAGTCAACAGAAATTAGAAAATATCAAGAAACGATAGTTTGACAAATCTGAAATTCCTAACACTACTGTACGAAAACTATAATATCTCGCAAACCATAAAACGAAATCAAAATCTGCCATAGGGAGATGAAAATAGACAAAATAAGATAACTTTCATATTTGATAAATATTTTTCAGACAGGAAAAAGAATTAGGGTAAAAATACAAATCTTTACAGAACAGCGAGCAAAATCTAGCAAGTATAGTCTTTATAAACAAGCATAAAACAATATATAAAACTCATCAATAAAATCTACCAAAATTCTGGGTAATCCCTAAATAGAAATAGAAATACTGACCAAAATTTCAGATCAAAATAATATGTTTAGCACTAGTATCAAAATAGTTTAGTCATCAAAATCATTAAGAAACAAAATCTGGAAATAAAATACACCTCTGTAGTAAAACAATCATATATCACACATACGAAAACGAAATCTATCAAGGTTAGAGATTTTGGAAATAAGAAGGATTTCTCTAAAAATCATGTTTAATACTGAAGTTAAGATACTGACCTTAATATGGTCTAAAATAGCAATCAAAACTGATCATTGACAAAGTACAGATTTTCCTTTAACAACAAAACCAACATAAATCATACGAAACTTGTTCCAATCACAATCAAACATGGTATAGAGTCTACTAAATGTCCAAGCAACATGCTATAGGGTATATGGCATGTCCACAACAAGTATATCACATGGATCCCAAAAAACACACAATTCTCACAAATAACTCACATATATGATCACATCAAGAACGGTCAAAACCTAAGTTGTTTCATGTCAAATTTGTGTCATAAGGCAACTATGGTCAATAGCACTACAGAGACAATACTCATCAAACATACATCACACACGAGTTATTTCTAGAACCCAACTACACTATAAGCGGAATTTATGACTTGTTTTATACAAAGGAATTGAGTACAAGTTACTTGCCTTAACCGAAGACGAAACGAACACCAAGAATAACGGAACGGTTTCCCAGGGCAATGAAAAAAAACCCACGAACGAAAATCACGAACCAAAGCAACCCACGTGCAAACTACGTGCACGTGCAAAGCTCCAAGAACCAAGAGAGAGAAAGAGCATCGGGGTAGTGACGGCTGGCCCCTACTGGCTGTCGCTGCTCCTGCAGTTGCTACTGCTGATCGGCGCTGGAGGACGAAGGGAGAGAGATATGGGGAGATAGAGATGGTGCTCGGGTATGGTGTTGGTCGGCTATGGGGTGATCGGGATCGGGATAGGGCAGTGGATGGGGGTGTGCTGGTCGGTGGGGAGAGCAGGTCGGGCTGGGGTGTTGACGACGCAAAGGGGAAGGGAGGCCAGGGGGTAGGGTGATTAGGGTTAGGGTTTGGTAGAGAGGGAGAGGGCTTATATATATAGGGTTTAATTATGGGTATGGGTATGTGGGTTAATTGGTTTTATGGGTCCAATAGGAGTAGTAGTAGGATTAGTCTAATTAGGATTTGATTAGGATAAATTGGTATAGGTTTCAAATAGGATTGTAGGTTAATTTAGCTTTGGTAATCAATTAGGGATCAAAAGCAATATGATTAGCAATAGGGTAAACAACCAAAACACCATGAGCCCCCAAGAATAAAATAGAGAGAATGAGAACCAATTGAAGGGCAAAAAAGAATAACAATAACGATCAAGAACAAATCAAGAGACCGAAAAATCAATCACAAGAAGATAAAAAATGCGCGAAATGAATATATTGAAAACAACTCAAATATACGGTCCAAAAGAAATACAAGAGAAAACAAAGAGAGGGAAAATACACCAAAATAAAAAAAATACACCAAAAATGCACAACATGGAAAAATCGGGGTTACACTCGGACCAACTTGATGACTCTATTCTTTAGCACCTTCTCTCGACGGTCTAAGATAGAGACGGGTCGAATTTCATAGGACAAATTCGGCCTTACAGAAAAGTCTGAGTAGTCAACCACATGACTGTCATCTCTGATATTTTTCCTGAGCTGAGAAACATGGAATACATCATGGACACCTGCTAAAGCTGGCGGTAGCGCGAGCCTGTAAGCTACCTTGCCCACGCGTTCCATAATATCGAATGGACCGATGAATCGAGGACTCAACTTGCCTCCACCGCCGAAACGGATAACACCTTTCCAAGGCGATACCTTGAGGAACACATGCTCGCCTTCCTCAAACTCTAGAGGTCTCCGACGACAATCAGCCCACCTCTTCTGCCGATCCTGAGCGGCCTGCAAATGCTTGCGGATCTGAGCCACGAAATCAACTATCTTCATGATCAACTCAGGACCCAAAAGTTTCCTCTTGCCGATATCATCCCAATAGACCGGTGATCTACACTTGCACCCAAACAAAGCTTCGAATGGAGCAGCACTGAGACTCGCCTGGTAACTGTTATTATAAGAGAACTCGGCCAAGTGAAGATGATCCTCCCATGAACCTCCAAACTAAAGAACGCAGGATCTCAACATGTCTTCTAGTGTCTGAATTGTTCTTTCTGACTGCCCATCCATCTGAGGATGAACGCTGTACTGTAGCTCAACTTGGTACCCAAGCTCCTCTGCAAACTCTCCCAGAATTGAGACCTGAATCTCGTATCTCTATCCGATATGA
The DNA here is from genome assembly GCA_017893485.1 of Hemerocallis citrina. Lineage (NCBI taxonomy): Eukaryota > Viridiplantae > Streptophyta > Magnoliopsida > Asparagales > Asphodelaceae > Hemerocallis > Hemerocallis citrina. The sequence goes on from CM030366.1 coordinate 22,049,419, forward strand.
TGCTGACAGGAACTCCATGCAGACGAACAACCTCGGCCAAACTCTCCGTTGACTGACCCACACGGAAAGGAATGAAGTGAGCGCACTTCGTCAGTCGATCCACTATCACCCAGATAGCATTGTGACCTTTAGGACTCCTCGGCAAAGCTGTCACAAAGTCCATCGTGATATTCTCCCACTTCCATTCAGGGATAGGAAGGGGTTGCAAAAGTCCTGCGGTCCTCTGATGCTCCGCCTTTACCTGCTGACAGATTAGGCACTGGGTGACGAATCGAGCCACATCCCGCTTCATACCATGCCACCAGAAATGCTGTTTCAAGTCCCTTTACATCTTGGTATACCCGGATGAATAGAATACGGGGACCGATGAGCTTCCTCGAGTAGCTTCTTCCTGACTTATCCTCTAGGTACACACAACCTAGAGCCAAACCAAAGCGACCCATCAGTATGGACAACCAAACTAGCTTCAACCTCACTCTGAAACTCCTGCAATTGCTTATCACTCCCTTAAGCTACTTTGATCTGCTCTACCAAGGACGACTGCAACTGCAACAACATAAGCTGTCGATCTGATCCGGGAAGCAACACGTCCAACTCTAGCCTCCTCATGTCCTCCACTAGCTCCTTCTGCTGAGTGAGGAACATAGCGGCAAGCCTCCGACTCAAAGCATCCGACACTAAATTTACTCTGCCCGGGTGATACTGCAAATTGATGTCAAAGTCTACCATTAATTCCAGCCATCTCCTCTTCCTCATGTTCAACTCCATCTGTGTGAACACATACTTGAGGCTCTTGTGATCTGTGAAAATCTCAACTCCATCCCCAAGCAAATAGTGCCTCCACAACTTCAAGGCAAAAACCATAACTGCAAGCTCCAGGTCATGCGTAGGATAGTTTTTCTCATGAGGTCTCAACTGCCTCGATGCATAAGCGACAATCCTGCCTCGCTGCATCAGCACTGCTCCCAGACCTCTTCCCGAAGCATCACAATGGATCACAAAACCACCCGAACTGTCGGGTATAGTCAGCACAGGCGCTGACGTCAACCGATGCTTCAACTCAGCGAAAGCTCCATCACAAGCTTCATCCCAGACGAACTTCTGCTCCTTCCTGGTCAAACTGGTCAAGGGTCCAGTGATTTTGGAGAAATTCTGAACGAACTTCCGATAGTAACCAACCAAACCAAGGAAATTCCGTACCTTAGGCCAATCCCTAACCGCAGAAATCTTCGACGGATCCACAGAAACACCAGCACCCGAAATAATGTGGCCAAGAAAAGCAACCCGATCCAGCTAGAACTCACACTTCTTGAGCTTCCCAAACAGCTAGTTCTCCCTTAAGGTCTGTAGAACCACTTTCAGATGCTCAGCATGATCTGCCCTATTCCACGAGTACACCAATATGTCGTCGATGAAGACCACGACAAACTGATCCAAAAATGGCGAAAACACATGGTTCATCAAACTCATGAACACACAGCCGATGCATCAGTCACTCCGAAAGGCATCACCAAGAACTCGTAATGCCCATACCTCGTTCAGAAAGCTGTTTTCGAAACATCCTCTGACTTCACCCTACTTGATGATACCCAGAATGCAAATCCAACTTCGAGAACACCAAAGCTATAACTCCCTGTTCTAGTTGTACGTATTTTATTACGTGAATTTTTGTACTTCAATTTTCAGGAATTTTATTTTTCTTTTTGAACTCTTTATCTAAAGCCAGAATATTTTTCTGATCAATTCCATAATTTTGTGATTTTTCAACCGGAGTTTAAATACAAATTTTAAACCCTGATTAATCTTAATCCTAATCCTAATCCTAATCCTAACCCACTCCCGCTAATCACTCACTCCCATTTTTTTCTACGCCTAACTCCTGACTTCTCCTCCTTGTTCATTTTTCCACACCTTGTTCTCATTTTCCCCTTCTACGTTTGATTTTTCTACACCCCCACATGCAGCACTCCTATCCTTTGATTTTCCTACACCCCTCCTATCCCTTCCTTTCTATATATACACACACACACATGCAGAGCTCCTACCTCTTTCTCTTTTCTTATCTACATTCTTCATTTTTCCCTCTTCACACCCGAGAGCTCAAGCAACACCCAAGCTCCACTTTACCTTCCACCTTCGAGCCAACGACTCCGCTTTTACGATTCCGTGAACCCCGAAAAACAATCCGACGCCGCGCCACCTTGTTGTTGTCGTAGCTCACCGTTGCTACCGTTAGCTACCGTCTTGCCGCCATTCTTACCGCCATTGTGCCGCCATCCGTTGCCGACATCGCTTCTTTCCGTGGTTAACACCACCACCAAAATCATCACGTTATAAGGCAAGTACCTTGTACACTCTTTTTGTTCTCGTACAAGCATTTTCCTTGGACTCGTGGCAAGTAGTCTAGTTATCATCATATTTTATTGTCAAACTCTATTCTAGTCACTGGTTTCATGCTATATCAACTCAAGAGTGAATCGTTAACACATTTCGAATCGTGTCATCGAATATCGAATATTCAACCTTACTATCTCTAAAATTTGTTGACCTTGCACTAAGAAGTCGACCATGTTCCCAATACAGGATTGAAGATTTTCTACATGGAAATCGTAGCCCATCGAGTCCTGAATCCAGAACATCTGACGGTTTCTCAATCGGATGTATAGATTGTGAGATATCGCGATTTTAGTACTGGCATATTGTGAATTTCTGAACCTGCACGGGATTACTAACCTGTCTCTCGTACTGAGAATTCGACCATGTTCCCGACACTGGATCGAAAAACTTTCTACATAAAAATCGTAGCCCTTCAAGTCTAGATATCCAAAACATCCTACATTTTCTCAATCCGATGTATAGATTGTGAGATATCGCAGCTTTAGTATTGTGACTCCGAATTTCCAGAATACGCGCGAAACATCGAAACCAGCGAAGAATGAATTTGTACGCATAGCTACTGTCTTTAGAATGTATCGTGTGGATATGCGTTGGAACCGAAAGAGAGTCTACTTTCTAGAATCTCTGACGGAATCCGATTTGCTTTTCTGTAGCAACGGAAAAGTGGATTTGAATGCAGATATGTCAAATTGTCTAAAAATTCATCTATACATTTTTGCATATAAACCCGTTATTTTTCATATTTAATGAACTGAATGTATTATTGTTCTTGTAATAATAACTCGCATAGATATAATAGGTTGATAGAATGTATTTTATACCACTTGATAATTCCATAATAACTACTATCGATATATGTACTCGTTTCACGTCTCATGTCCATGATTACTGCCCTTGATATTTTCCCTGACTAAACTATTTGATTACACCGTTCTACTAGTCGTACCAACTGCATGTTCATAATTAATTATAAAAGAATAACAAACCGGGGTTATAAGGGTACGGCTTAGTAATGGACAATATAGGGGAGTATACTCGGAAGGGGGCCCTTGATTCCCGAAATAGTGATTCTTGATTCTTGACTCTTGATTACACAATTCTCGATTACATAATTTTCGATTACATGATTCATGATTACATGTCTTGATACTATCACTGGAACACCCGAGTACATAATCCTATAAAATTCACTACTTAAGTCTAAACGTCACGTGATTGATATGCACCGAACTTGTGGTATGGGACACAGGATTGTGTGTATTAGATAAGTTAATAAAACAGATAAACCCGAGATCTTCACTAAGCATGATTCTTGATTACATGACTCTTCGTTACATGACTCTTGATTCTTGATTACATGATTCATGATTACATGACTCTTGATTATATGACTCTCGATCTTTGATTACATGATTATCGATTAACTGAACCTAGGTTATCAATTGCTTATATCTTGAAGTCTAGAATACACTAGTTACAGTTATTACTTACATGATCATATTGTCCCAGTTCCTTGCTTACTTCCATATTGTATTTGTACTTCTACTTCTTGTTTCTTCATGTTATATCTTGTTATATTACCCATTTTTCTGCTTGTTGCTACTTGCTGCCCGAAACTTGCTCTGACGGGAACTTTTCTATTTTTCTTTGAGTTAATAATTATACAGGTACTGATGGATCCGATGAGCAGACTCTCTAGATGATCGTTGCTGCTTCCTTACTACTTCATATTGTTTTTCTTTCAGTCACTATTTTATCTAGTTGTTATAGCGAACTATTTATCATACTGTTTTAATTATGGAACAATGTATTTTCGGGCAACTTGACCCGATGTTTATGTATTATATGGATGATGGTTATTCTATTTTCAGCTCATGTGATCATTATATTTGTCTGCGTAAATGTGTTATAAATATCTTGTTGAGCTTATAATTGTACAGCTTATGGATAATGTATATCATTCGCTGGACCTCAGTTGCGTGCCTGTATTTCCGTATAGTGGGAAGCGGGGCGTGACAGGTTTTTAGTGGTATCAGAGCCTAGGCTCAAACCATGCTAAGCTCAACAATATACACACCACGTGGATCACATGAATGTTAATAACCAACTTGCCATCTGGAGATTTTCCTCATTCGAATATGCATTTCAGACTATTGTTCACGGAGGCTCTTCGACTTCTACACCCAGGGATGAACTATCGAAGATCGTCGCCATTCTCCAGGAGATGCAACGAATGATGGAGTTACAGCTAGAGCAAAATTAACTAGTGAGAGCTAATCTGGATAGGGTACAAGATGTCGCAAACTCCATTCAATGGGACTTGTTTGTGCACCAGCATAAGAGTTACACCGCCATGCTCGATACCCAGGAGCAGATCCGTAGAGGGTGGACTGCCGTTCAGGGGGCATTACAACTCCTTACTGTCGCACAGTCTACAGGTGGACCGATACGGAGGCCAGTTCAGACCCCGACTACTAGAGCATCACCTTACTCATCAGCGACTACGAAGAAGGACCAGAAGTGCTATTATTGCCGTCGAGTTGGACACATACGGAAGAACTGCTAGAAATCCAACAACCTGTGTCTTGCATGCGGAGCGTATAATCACAAGGTTCGGGAATGCCCGAAGAGAAAGAGTGTCACACCAATAGGAGGATCAAATCCTAGTGGAGGACAGACTAGAGAGTATAATCAGGCACATAACCTGATTACAGAGGAGGCAGAGACCACCAAAGAAACAATTGCTGGTATATTTTGATCTAGTCATACTTCAGTTCCTGCGTCGTTTGTTACCTTCTGCACATTGCATTCATTCTCATCGATCAATCCATTATTGAGTATCATACTAGTTATTTCTTTCTATCCCTATTTTTCTCGAATTCTGTTCGAAGAGAGTAGGAATTTTGTTGGTCTAAATGGCAAACAAATTAGAAACTGGAATAACAAGAAGAAGTCTCTTCACTATTTTCTAAAACTAGTATTATTACACCTTACAAATATACACTCCATTCTTTTTCTTCTTTTCTGCTTGTTTCTTGTTCTTATCTTGCTTAATTTTTTTCTTCTTCCTAAAACTCTCATTTATAGAAATGAGAGATGAGTAACTGACAAATTATTCATTCCTGTTTCTCCCATTTTTCTTTGCGGCACCAATCTTACCACAATTTTTCAACATTGTTTGGTGGGTGGGGCCCACTTTACCGAATAAGTTTGACAACCAACATCTTCGTATTACCAATCTCTTAATTCTGCTCAATTCATCGATCGCTATCACGTGATATCAGCATCTAAAAACATCACGATCAGAGTGGCTCAGTGGAAGCGTAGTAGAGTCCCTTATTGATTCGTGGAATAAATTTCAAAACGAATCGTCATCAACATCTCAGGGTTCGATGTTATATTTAGAATGGATAGGGAACAAAGTGCAAATATTGGACATAGACCGGTTATAAGGGGCGGTGCATTAATGAAGAAAAGACAAGAAAAGAAGAATAAAAAGAAGAGAAAGAGAGAGAGAGAGAGAAGTCAAAGAAAGAAGAAAGAAAAAGAGAAAGAAAGAAAAAGAGAAAGAAAGAGGAAAAAGTAAGAGAGAGAAGTTGGAGAAGGAAGAAGAAAGAAAGAGAAGTCGGAGAAGAAAGAAAGAGAGAGAGAGGTCGGGGAAGAAAGGAAAGAAGAGAAAGAAGAAGGCAACTCGGGAGCAAGTTTCGGAGAAGAGAGAAAGTGAGAAGTCGGTAGCAGAGGCGGGAGCAAGAAAGCAAGAGAGAGAGTAGTAGCTCGGATTTTCTTGGCAAATGGAAAGAAAAGATCAAGAATCAGTGGTAGGGATGAAGAGAAAATCGGTGCAAGAAGAAGGAGAAGTGGGTATGAAGAAGCTTTCTTCATCTTCATCATCTTCATCGAGATTCAGCAGGATCTGTGTATTTTGTGGCAGTAGCTCTGGCAAAAGAGCTAGCTACCAAGAAACCGCGATCGAGCTCGGTAAGGAGCTTGTAGAAAGGAATATCGATCTCGTCTATGGTGGTGGGGGCATAGGATTGATAGGCCTAGTTTCCGACGCCATTCGTGCTGGTAGCCGACACGTTTTGGGAGTGATTCCCAAGTCGCTGATGCCGAAAGAGATTACTGGGGGAACTGTGGGACATGTTAGAGTTGTCTCTAACATGCACGAGAGGAAGGCTGAAATGGCTCATGCTGCTGATGCTTTTATAGCCTTGCCCGGAGGTTATGGAACACTTGAGGAGTTGTTTGAAGTAATCACATGGGCTCAACTGGGGATCCACAGCAAACCGGTAGGTCTTTTAAATGTTGATGGATATTACGACTCACTGCTATCCTTCATAGATTCAGCTATGGCTGAGGAGTTTATATCCAGTAAGGCTAGACGCATCTTAATTTCAGCTCCATCGCCTAAGGAGTTACTCAGAAAATTGGAGGAGTATGTGCCAGAGCAAGATGAGCTTGTGACACAGCTGAACTGGGATGTTAGCGATGTTGGTGGTTCAGATTCTGACCCCAAACATCAAATTGTTGAGTCCTTCAGTTGAGGGTGCACAATTTGTCTTTAGTTGTTTTCGTGCCTTTGTACTCTTTATTTCCTTTATCTTCCGTTGTACTCTCAGTTGAAGAGTATTGCATTCTTAGCTATCCTATATCCCGCCTAAGTAAATTTCGAGGACGAAATTTTTTTTGTAAGGTAGGTAGGATTGTAACTCCCTGTTCCAGTTGTACGTATTTTATTACGTGAATTTTTGTACTTCAATTTTCAGGAATTTTTTTTTTGGACTCTTTATCTAAAGCCAGAATATTTTTCTGATCAATTCCATAATTTTGTGATTTTTCAACCGGAGTTTAAATACAAATTTTAAACCCTGATTAATCTTAATCCTAATCCTAATCCTAATCCTAATCCTAATCCTAATCCTAACCCACTCCCGATAATCACTCACTCCCATTTTTTTCTATGCCTAACTCCTGACTTCTCCTCCTTGTGCATTTTTCCACACCTTGTTCTCATTTTCTCCTTCTACGTTTGATTTTTCTACACCCCTACATGCAGCACTCCTATCCTTTGATTTTTCTACACCCCTCATTTGATTTTTCTACACCCCTCCTATCCCTTCCTTTCTATATATATACACATACACACATGCAGAGCTCCTACCTCATTCTCTTCTCTTATCTACATTCTTCATTTTCCCTTCTTCACACCCTCTGCCTTCTTCACACCCGAGAGCTCAAGCAACACCCAAGCTCCACTTTACCTTCCACCTTCGAGCCAACGACTCCGCTTTTACGATCCCGTGAACCCCGAAAAACAACCCGACGCCTCGCCACCTTGTTGTTGTCGTCGCTCACCGTTGCTACCGTTAGCTACCGTCTTGCCGCCATTCTTACCGCCGTTGTGCCGCCGTCCGTTGCCGACATCGCTTCTTTCCGTGGTTAACACCACCACCAAAATCATCACGTTATAAGGCAAGTACCTTGTACACTCTTTTTGTTCTCGTACAAGCATTTTCCTTGAACTCGTGGCAAGTAGTCTAGTTATCATCATATTTTATTGTCAAACTCCATTCTAGTCACTGGTTTCATGCTATATCAACTCAAGAGTGAATCGTTAACACATTTCGAATCGTGTTATCGAATATCGAATATTCAACCTTACTATCTCTAAAATTTCTTGACCTTGCACTAAGAAGTCGACCATGTTCCCAATACAGGATTGAAGATTTTCTACATGTAAATCGTAGCCCATCGAGTCCTAAATCCAGAACATCTGACGGTTTCTCAATCGGATGTATATATTGTGAGATATCACGATTTTAGTACTGGCATATTGTGAATTTCTGAATCTGCACGGGATTACTAACCTGTCTCTCGTACTGAGAATTCGACCATGTTCCCGACACTGGATCGAAAAACTTTCTACATGAAAATCGTAGCCCTTCGAGTCTAGATATCCAAAACATCCTACAGTTTCTCAATCCGATGTATAGATTGTGAGATATCGCAGCTTTAGTATTGTGACTCCGAATTTCCAGAATGCGCGCGAAACATCGAAACTAGCGAAGAATGAATTTGTACGCATAGCTACTGTTTTTAGAATGTATCGTGTGGATATTTGTTGGAACCGAAAGAGAGTCTACTTTCTAGAATCTCTGACGGAATCAGATTTGCTTTTCTGTAGCAACGGAAAAGTGGATTTGAATACAGATATGTCAAATTGTCTAAAATTTCATCTATACATTTTTGCATATAAACCCGTTATTTTTCATATTTAATGAACTGAATGTATTATTGTTCTTGTAATAATAACTCGCATAGATATAATAGGTTGATAGAATGTATTTTATACCACTTGATAATTCCATAATAACTACTATCGATATATGTACTCGTTTCACGTCTCATGTCCATGATTACTGCCCTTGATATTTTCCCTGACTAAACTATTTGATTACACCGTTCCACTAGTCGTCCCAACTGCATGTTCATAATTAATTATAAAAGAATAACAAACCGGGGTTATAAGGGTACGGCTTAGTAATGGACAATATAGGGGAGTATACTCGGAAGGGGGCCCGTGATTCCCGAAATAGTGATTCTTGATTCTTGACTCTTGATTACACAATTCTCGATTACATGATTCATGATTACATGTCTTGATACTATCACTGGAAGACCCGAGTACATAATCCTATAAAATTCACTACTTAAGTCTAAACGTCACGTGATTGATATGCACCGAACTTGTGGTATGGGACACAGGATTGTGTGTATTAGATAAGTTAATAAAACAGATAAACCCGAGATCTTCACTAAGCATGATTCTTGATTACATGACTCTTCGTTACATGAATCTTGATTCTTGATTACATGATTCATGATTACATGACTCTTGATTACATGACTCTCGATCCTTGATTACATGATTATCGATTAACTGAACCTAGGTTATCAATTGCTTATATCTTGAAGTCTAGAATACACTAGTTACAGTTATTACTTACATGATCATATTGTCCCAGTTCCTTGCTTACTTCCATATTGTATTTGTACTTCTACTTCTTGTTTCTTCCATGTTATATCTTGTTATATTATCCATTTTTCTGCTTGTTGCTACTTGCTGCCCGAAACTTGCTCTGACGGGAACTTTTCTATTTTTCTTTGAGTTAATAATTATACAGGTACTGATGGATCCGATGAGCAGACTCTCTAGATGATCGTTGCTGCTTCCTTACTACTTCATGTCTTTTTTCTTTCAGTCGCTATTTTATCTAGTTGTTATAGCGAACTGTTTATCATACTGTTTTAATTATGGCACAATGTATTTTTGGGCAACTTGACCCGATGTTTATGTATTATATGGATGATGGTTATTTTATTTTCAGCTCATGTGATCATTATATTTGTCTGCGTAAATGTGTTATAAATATCTTGTTGAGCTTATAATTGTACAGCTTATGGATGATGTATATCATTCGCTAGACCTCAGTTGCGGGCCTGTATTTCTGTATAGTGGGAAGCGGGGCGTGACAAAAGCACTTCCCAGTTGGTCGAACAAATTGTCAATCCTCGGCAATGGATGCCGATTCTTGACAGTAACATTGTTCAACTCCCTGTAGTCAATGCAAATCCTGCGGCTTCCATCCTTCTTACTGACAAACAGAACTGGGGCTCCCCAAGGCGAAATACTAGGTCTGACAAAACCCTTATCAAGCAGCTCCTGAACTTGCACCTTCAGTTCAGCCAATTCAATCGGGGCCATACGATACAGACTCTTGGAAATATGGTCCGTACCGGGCTGAACATCAATGCTGAACTCCACATCTCAGACTGGCGGCAATCCTGGAAATTCCTTGGGAAACACATCAAGGAAGTCCCGCACAACTAAGGGTGCAACAACCTCATCAGAACCCAGCAACACAAAAGAAACAACCTTGGGTTCCATCGAGTTCTTAACACACCCTGACGGTGTCTCCCCCGCATGGAAAACAAACTCTCGTTAACCAGAGAGCCTGAAAGTCACCTTCTTCTCCCGGCAATCAGTCACGGCACAGAAAACACCCAACCAGTCCATGCCTAAGATGACATCGAAACCGAAATTGGGAATCACAATCAAATCAGCCGAGAACACCACACCACCAATCAGCAACGGACTCTACTTGCAAACCCTAGAACAGAAAATGACACCTCCACCTGTGGTGATGTCCCAAGCTGCGGGCATAGCATCGCTAGCCAAACCATGCTGATCGACAAAGCAAGAAGAAATGAAAGAGAGGGTAGCACCCGAATTAAACAACACATGAGCTGGAAGAGAGAAGACTAAAATCACACCTAGAAGAAGATCAAACAAAGAATACGGTGCTAGCAGGATATATACACAAATAATTGTACAAAGGAGGAAAAACAACAACATACAGAAAATTGAAGGAAAGAAAAGAAATTACAACTACTATGATATACCTGCAACCACTACAACAACAACTTCCGCTTCCTCGGTTGTCAGGTTATAAGCCTGACACGACCTCCAACCAGACCTCCTCTAGGAGCCACATGCCTCTGTTCAAAGACTGGGCTCTGCGGAGGAAGAGACGTCCTGCCCTGACCACGCATCGGCGCTCCTAGCTGAGCAGCACCAGCAACCGGTGCAGGAGCTCTGTTCCTCGGACAGTCACGAACCATATGCCCACTGCTCCCACACATTAAAACACAGTCGGTTGGCCATCCTACAGTCTCACTATGAATGCCCAGTCTTATGGCAGTAGCCACAAGTCTCAGCATTCCTCAGGACGACAGGTGTGTACGGCTGTGCTCTCGCGGGAGGGGGTAGAACTGGCCTCCGAATAGGTCCTCTGGAAGGCCAAGCTGCAACAGGGTGCGAAACAGTCCTCTAAGGAACACTAGACCTACTGAGAGTCTGCTCTTGGATCCGAGCCGCATCCAGAACATCAGAATAAGCACGAAGTCGAAGAGCAGCCAAACGGTCCTAGGGGGAAAGCTCAAGCCCGACTAAAACCGTCTAGCACGAGCCTCATCAGTGGCAACGAGGGTAGGGGCAAAGCGACTGAGTCGAGTAAACTCTGCAGCATACTCGTCCACGGAACGGTTTTCCTGATTAAGATAATGCTCAAATTAATACCATCACAAGTGAAGTAGGCAACAACAAATGACATTTAAGAACATTATCTAGCTGACCTGGGTTAGGGAAACAAACTGTCGCTCCATCTCTACCTTTGTGACACTGGGAAAGAACTTCGCCATGAAGCTCTTGGAGAAAGTGGCCCACTCAATGGGTCGCGGCATCCTTTCGGATTCAACCCACCTCCAGATATGAGCGAGATCCACCAACTGGATGCAAACCACATCCACACGATCCACCTCGGCAACACGAGCGGTGACCAGTAGTTGCTCCGTCCGAATAAGCCATTGCTCGGCCTCTAACGGCAACTCAATAACCAAAAACTTATCTGGGTGCAGCATCATGAAATCCGCTACCGTACCAGGCCTAGGTGGCAGAGCACCAAGTGTAGGTCCAGCGACTTTCCCATTGGCTGTCAAAGTGGCTCTCATCAGCTCATTGTGCTCCTTCTGAAGAGCCATTATCTGCTGGATCATCTGGAGAATGGCAGCGTTGTCCGGCTGCCCATCCCCCAAGCGAGAAGAAGAATTCCCTTGAGCCATAGCCTGAAACATGATCAAAGATAGTCAGTACTCAGATTATATATTGGTTATTATACAAGTATTCGTGTGATTATCGAGGTGTGCAAATCACTGAGTTAACCCGGCTAGAGCCAAACTCGACTAATATACCAATCAAAGCTAAACCTCGTAAAGATAATTATGTTTGATTGATATATTACTTAACCCTGGGCTCTGACACCACTAAAAACTCTGTCACGCCCCGATTCCCAAAATACAAAATATGAGTACGTAACGTAGGCCCAGCGAATGATGTAAACACCATCCATAAGCTGTACCAGACTAACTCAGCAACAAGAACAACAAAATACAACCACACAAGAAATAGAATCACATGAATCAAAGATAAATTCCAATAATAAATGAAATAATCCAACAGTATAAATATCCAACATCTTGGATCAAAACAAACTACGGGTCATAAAGCCCAGAAAGAAAGTACAATTCATAACAATATTCAAGAAAATAAATCTAGCAGCAAATAAAACTATGCAACGGAGACTGGTTCCATCTCTAGAAACGTTGCTCACTAATTCCTTCGGGAACAGATCCTTCAGTACCTGTAAAATCTTGATCTAAAATGAAAGAAAAGAGTTCCCTTAAAGCAAGTCGTGGGCGGCAAGTAGAGAAAACAGAGGATAAGAGGAACGCATGTATATCAAAGAATAGGGACATGGTCAAAAACAAAGAACAAAGCAAAGAGCAGACAATAATATCAAAGGTGTACAATAATCACCTATGTAATGAGTGATGTCAAGACAAGATCAAGCATGAGATGCAGGTTATTAAGTATTTTATTAGCCTATCTAGTGCACGTACTACTGCGTCCCATTCCACAGGTTCGACGCAAGCATAGTAATCGTTTTAGACCGATGGTGAATTCACAGAATGTGTACTCGGCGTTGGTAACAACAATTTACCATCATGAATCATCAATAAATCATTACAATCAATACTCCTCCTTCCAAGACAATACAATATAACGATGAGGTCTTACCGAGTACATTTTCCGATCGTTCACTACCAAGTCTACCCATAATACCCCGACTTGTTAATAGTTTATTTTCATCTTATGTGAGCATGCAAGAGGGTGTCAATATTTTATAATACTAAGCATGACTAATTCTATGTGCTACAGACAAAGTATGAGGCAAACACATCAAATAAGCACAATTTACATAATCAGGACAGCATGACCTTGTTGTACTAAAATGCTGATTACCGTAACTAAAAAATAGAAAATCTGAATTTGCCAGAAAGTCTAGAAAGTAGACTTCCACATGGTTCCAACGAATATAATTAAGGCATATAAAGGATACAGGAGCTAGGGTGAAAACTTTATTCTATTCAGGTTTTATGTTCAGGCAGCATATAGTAGGTTGTGTTCAACTATTATTTCCAGGTCAGAGAACTCATTAATAAAATTTATAAAAATTCAAGGAAGTACCTATACATGTCTAGGTCCAGCCTAATTTATTTTAGATTTTTCTTTTACTATTAACAGGGTCAAATAAAATATAGAACAGCAGGATACGCATGCAATTGTGAGGCTGAAATTTCTAGCATGGCTCTACTAAAATGTTGATATCTAGCAAATTATGCATCGGAACTTAGATCCTTCAAAAGGATGTTAAACTAAACATCAGAGGCTAAAAATTCATGTGTGTAAAGGAAATTCAAATTTTGACATTAACAAAACTTGATTCAAAGTAAACAACTAACATTTTAGAAAATTGTCTTAACATGAATAGGCAAATAAATAAATCATATGATCACACATAGCATGAAAATTGGTAATCAAAGTGATCCTAGGTGTCAACATGCAATTGCTAAGGTTTAGGATATAATTATCACAGGCATGGTAGTATTTCATCAATCAAATTTAATCTAGCACGTTCAATTTAACATGTCCAAGTTATCAAGTAGTCCTATGCATGATTCTAGTTATTTAAATGTGCATATGCATGAAACAATGGGGACTGGGTTTTAGATCAAAGAGATAGCATGATGTTAAGAGTATGTTGGGTTAGCTCGTGTAAACCCTCGATAAACTTAACAGAATTGTCAAAGCAGTTTGATAACGAAATAGACGGGATCTACTTGCAGGAGATCAAATAAACTTGAATAGAATAAAATGCTAGTTCAAGAAGAGACATGCTTGTTATATTGCAGATAAAATTAATAAGAATATCGGGATTAGAATCCCAGGCGAAAACACCAACAGCACGTGCGAAACCCGTGCAAAGAAACCCAAGCAATAAAGCACAGCAACTCAGCCAAAAGAAAACCCCACACCAGATCTGACAAAACACGGGACAGCAACTCTCGGATCCGATGCGCCAAAACAAAGAACGGAAAAATCAACCATTGGGCAATCTCTCTATGCTGGATCTGGACCGAACAGCAAATAGTGGGATCGGATCCGCTATGTGCCAAACACCAAACAGCGGTGCCAACCAATGGGGCTCCTTCTTCTTCCTTTGACAAAGAGAGAGAGAGAGAGAGAGAGAGAGAGAGAGAGAGAAGAGAGAGAGAGAGCACGACGACTCGGCGGGCGACTGCACGGCACTGCGGAGGGGGCAGAACGGCATTGGCACCGTGATCGAGAAGCGACAGCGGCAATGGGAGCCTCGACGAAACTCCGACAAGGGCAACCTCTATTTTTGCTCGAAAATAGGGGAAGACGACGGCAGCGTCTTCGGGACTTGGATGACGATGCTAGGGGATCTACGGTGGTTGTGAGGGTGATCGGTACGGGACGGTGACGACAATGGGGTGCACGGAGTGGAGGAATGGCGACCGCGAACTTCGGTAATGGGTTACGTCGAGGAGAACGGGATGACGATGGGGAACCACGATGGCGATGAGGGTGAGGGGATGGAGACGGTGATGATGATGGTGGTGACGGAGGATGAAGGCGATCGGGGAAGTCAACGGGGTAGGGGTTTACGGATGTGTTTGGGTGCAACGAAAACAGAGAGGGAGAAGGGGGATCGGGGAGAGAGAAACGGCGGAGAAAGAGAGAGGGAATATTTTTACGGTTTAATAATAGGGTATATATATAGGGATCAAGAATTAGGGTTTTGGGTAGACATTTTGTGGGTTCTGGATATCGGTTTTGGCTCCAAAAAGAGAAAAATAAATGTAATGAGATGAGACGAACACAAAGAAGAACAAATCAAACTCAGAATAGAAAGAGAAAAATTTGTAAAGAGAACAGAATCCAACAAAAAGAACACAGATCGATCAAGAGAGAACAAAAGAACCCAAGAAAAGACAAAATACACTATAGCAAATGAATCCAAATATAATAATCAAAGAAAACAAAATACAGTAAAACCGAAAATAGGGCTTACATATCCAGTTGGGGTCATTGGGATTGTTTTGTGGAATTAAGTTCGGCAGGATACACTAACTCTAGAGAGAGGAAATTTGTGTGTTAATAATAACCAATTTGAGGACATGCACTATTGGAGATGTGATGGAACTTGGGAAACGTAAGTATATGCTCTTGGAGTACAATCTAACGGATGCGTTCCAGGACTTGTGTGTTCTGTCTCGAGAGGACAATTAGTATGTTCGCGTGTTGAGGGTTTGCAGGCCTATTCACGGAACGTACAGGTACATTCGCGTATCGAGGGCCGACGGGTCTATTCACAGGATTGCCTATGTATCCGCATGTCGAGGGACAGCGGTGTGGTACACAATAGGGAGGTGATTCTCCGGTTTTGAGCTATTCATACATGATGCTTGCGCTCGAGGGTTGTGATGCCTATTCACGGAGTATTCTGAACCTTGTTTCCATCACCGTAGTAGGATTAGTTGCATAACGAGAGATCTAATCCTATAAAGTGGAGAACAATAAGAACTTGCACCGGACCTAAGTAGTATGGAATGCATAGATTCGACAAGTATGCATTAGAGAGTCATTATATTGCATTTGTGTTTTCTTCACTTGGTTTTATGTATGTTTTTTTTTTCTGTTATTCTACACTTGACACTTAGTCTAGTTTCGCTCGATGTTTTCATATTTTATTTTTTGTTATTTCATTTTCCATTCGTTATTACCGTTGGCATGTGTTGTTTCTAACTTTATTCTTCATATTTTATTTACATTGTATTTCTTTTGATGTTGTTATGGCTGACCCCTGTAGTTTTGGGGGTTAGGGTTATCTCTAGCCTCATGTTTTTACAGGTAGGTACCTATAGCATTGGGATTTGGATGCATGTGGTAGAATGATAATGTGGCTTATGTAAATTGTAAAAGAAAGTGTTGTAAAAGAAATTATAATTCAAGGTGTTTAATTTTCTGTTGTGCTTTGTAAAGATTTGATGTAATAAAAGTTGAAAAATTTATCTGTGTTTTGGTTATGTTTACTATTACATTGAGGTTGATGCTGGGAATTGTACCACGTATTTCTGAGATATTATATTGGAAATTCGGGATGCTACAAAGTTTGGTACCAGAGCATGCTTCAATAGTAATGATAAACGTAGTATGAAAAAAACCTAGTTGTGGACATTAAAGCGTGAGTACCTAGGTGTGGATATTAGAGCGTGAGTACCTAGGTATGGATATTAGAGCGTGAGTACCTATGTGTGGACATTAGAGCCTGAGTACCTAGGTGTGGACATTAGAGTGTGAGAATCACATAGAGTTAAATCAAGATGTTATGATTTGGGGTATGATCGAGGTTTTGCCATGGGGTATTGATGTGAATATGAATTGTGTTGTGATGCTCTAACTTTTTTCCCTCATTTTGTAGTAATTAGTATAATGGCAGAACCCAGGACCATAAATGGTGGAAATGGTGATAGGGGCTGAGGGTTCCCATGGGGTAGGACTTGATCTTGAGAATGAGATTGCCAGGGTGTATCAGACCTTGAACACATTAATGGCAACTAACATGGCACAAAATCAGAATCAAAATCAAGGGGCTGGACTAGTGTTTGTTAATACTGATCCAATTAAGCAGGTTGAGTCATTCAAGCGGATGAAACTGCCTGTTTTTGAGGGGCAGTCTGATCCAAATGAGACTGATGATTGGATTAGACAAATGGAGATGGTCTTCGAAGTCTTGGAAACCCCAGCAGTCAATAAGGTGAAATTGGCTACAATGCAGTTAGAGAATGATGCTGACGTCTGGTGGCAGTCAGTGAAAAGGACTTTTTGGGATCAACAGGTGACTTGGGAGGATTTTCTGGATCAGTTCAGGGATCGTTTCTTTCCTTTAGATATTCAGGAGAGGAAGGCAACGAAATTCTTGAATATGCAGCAGGGCATCATGACGGTATGCGAATATGAGACTAAATTTGTCCAGCTGTCAAGGTATGCACCGGAGCAGATTGTTGATGAAGCGTAGAAGGCCAAGAAATTCGAGCAGGGCTCGAGGCCGAATTTGAGGTCGCAGATGATACTTTGGACATCAGAAGGTTTGATAAACTGGTCAGGAGAGCAGCTATGACAGAAGAGGATATGGATCTTTTCCAGAAGAAGCAGGAGGCCTAGAACATGAACAAGAGGCCAGCAGCTAGTCAGAGTGGGAAGAAGTTCTCAGTCAGAGTGGGACAACATGGTGATAACTTGCACTATGGCCGTGGACTGTGGGGGTGGAGGTGGAAGTGGGGGTGCAGAATCGTGTCCATCGGACCAATCCATTCGAGTGTCCATTGTCCAAGCTTGGCATCTGCAAGAGAAAATATGGGAATCAGTCCAGATACAGAAAAATTATAAGGCATAAGTTGTAAAAGCAACATTATGAATTATAACCATCAATATATCTAAGTCTAATTTTCCTACTGTGTTGGACTAATATTTGAAGTCTGCTCTGATACCAAACTCTGTAGCACCCCAAATCCCCATACCGAGAACCTGAGACCCTACTCCAGGAGTCGAACTTCAAAATAGCCACAATCACAGAAAATACAGGAAAATTTAAAACTTTTATTCCATATAAATGTTACATTTACAAGTGTTACAATATCCAAATAAAAATTACAAGATTTACAACAATATAATAGATCTTGCATATGTCCCTTGGATTCTTGGACCAACCCGAGCTCTGTAGTACCTGTAGATCGGCTCCGGATACCTACAAGGTGGGGAACGTCAGTACTTTGACTGACGCAAAACTGTTAATAACAACGATCCTCTAAAATTCAATTGCAACCAATAATTTATGCAAAAGAGAAAAGTGATGTGCCAAAATAAGGATTTAATGGATTCGAGTTCTAGTGCAGTGGTATGCCACGATCCTAAGACTAGATGCAGCAAATCACATGCCTGACTCTAATGCAAGCAAGACTTTGGAGTACAAATGCATCCCATACTACATACATCCCCAAATCTAGCCGTCTTTCTCCACAATTCAGAGATTCGAACCCTCGCCATGCATCCTACTCTTATACTAAACCAGTTCCCAATAGACTTGTCCGTTGCCCAAGGAGGTTGCAGCTGGTCGGTCTATTTTCGCCACTGTAGTGCCTAAGTGGTGGTCAGGTTTGCCACTTGGTACCCGCGCACGGACCTCTTCAGAAAGCCGCGTTGAATCCGGTCGCAAGACTGTGCAATTCATGTGTCCACCCCTAACCCGGCTGTGGACTGTCCACCCCTAACCCGGCTGTGGACTGACGAATGCGTGTTCACCCCTAACTCGGCTTTGAACTGATATATATATATACAACAAAACCCACGTGCATAGGAACGTGATGGCCTCGGGGGTCAAATCCCCCTAGCCTCCCATACCTTACTCCGGCAAAACTTTGGGAATTAACAGATCGAGATACGAGCCGAGGACTCACTCATGAGTGCCGAAAACGTATCCCTACGACAGGAAGGTACAATACCGACTATGGTCTGCTAGTACTAATACAATTACCCAAACCCTTAATATGTCACTCTAATCCCAGTCTCATTCTAATCACTTTGGGTAAAGATGAGATTGCTTCCAAAACTTGCTTATCGACCTCTGGCCCTGGCGATACCAGTCCGGTTCACCACTTCCCCGGCTTAGAATTGTCCAGCACTACGGCCTACATTCACCCCTAACCCAGCTGTGAATGTACGTGTTCACCTCTAACCCGGGCTATGAACTTATATTAGTGGCACGACTCGGATGTCCTACGCTTCGGTGGAAGTACATAACTTAGGGTCGACAGATGCAGGGTATCCCTTACCTTAGTGACTAACTCGAGTCACACACCCATTATAGGAGTCAACAAAACCAACAACAGATACCAAACGTCCCCATACAAGAGTTATCAACTCCAACAGTACACAGGGAAAAGTCGTCACAATACCTAGTCAATACCCAAGACTAAGCAACCTACGGGTTTCTGCCCAAAACATAAAAAGGTCATAACTCCCTCGATACAACTCCGATTGGGGTGTACAAGTCCAATCCAGAAAGGTAAGAACCTAGGCTACAACTTTCCAGTTGATCATAAACTCAAATTCCATCATCTAGGTCCTCAAAATGGTCTCTCAAGCCTCAGCCTGTGTATTTCCTGTACACAGACTGCACCTTATCGGTAGCATAAAACACTGCTCAAACATTAGAATGCTACATACCCAAGTTCTATGGGAAGGTTTGGATGTCCTCAACAATCCTCTAGTTGGTCATAAGTCCAAAATATGCCAATAGATCACCCTAACACACACATTACTCACAAATGTACCAAGTCATACACTAAGACTATCTCAATCAGAGCACTCAGCTCAATTCCTGGTCTCTGTCCAGTATTGCAAAAATCACAATAAATCAACCAATTACTAGAAACACCTCAAACAGGTCTTGTTGGAAAGGTCTTGATGTCTAATACAAACCTCTAAGGAAACAATTTCTCAATTTTTGCTCTTAAGGAGCCTCATATGCACCATGTCTATAGGGTGTCAAATTTCGCTGAAACTAGCACAGTTCATGCTAATAAAATCATCATAAATTCTGTACTCATCCAATTGACACAAAATTTACAGTAAAGAAACTAGATATCATAATGAAAAACATTCAAATGGTTTCATGTCCAAACTCAAAGTCTACACTGCGTTCTTCATATTTCAATTAAGCACAAAAATCATCATGCTCTTCAGTTACAGCTCTACCTACTGTTTAAAGAACAATTTTTAACATGCATGTATATTCATCCAAATATTTTCCTGATTTTTCTGTTGAATCTAGATACAGGTGGGAATACAGGGTAAAAATTTAAGATTAAGAACTTGCTCCAATTAATTATGGAAATTCCAATAATCTCAGGCATCATGTTAACCAACTGCTGCTGCTGCCTTTTGACACAGTTCTATAAATAGGTTTATTAAAATATCAAACCATCTCAGCAAAAATCCGAATAATTCATGAACCATATAGACATATATAGGAGCAATCTGTAAAATTTTCATGATCTAATTCCATGTGGTTTGCTCTCGAGAAAATCTAGAAAATAGCATACAGATCAAGATTCTAGTTCTAGTTTCTGATTTCATCTTCCAAACTTCTTAGATACTCCTTCTAACACTTACTACCACACATGCATGCAAGAAATCAGTCAAGAAACAATAAGAAAGGTTTAGAGTAACTCTCCATCCTGATTTGATGTAGAGTAGTTGATGTCTTTGAGCTTTTCTTCCTTGAGAATCCCTCCAAGAGCTCCTTTCTTCAATCTTTCTTCTTTCTCTCCTTCTCTTCTTTTTCCTTGGTTTGAGTTCTGAAATTTCAGAACAAAGGAGATGAAATGAGGGGTTTTTTTTATGGAGAAGTGAGTGAGGAAAGAGGGGGGATGGTGAGGCCAGTTTCTAGGGTAGTAGGGGGTAGGGGGAAGGGTGGTTTTGTAGTGAAACCATGATCTAGCCATTGGTTTGAGGTGTGTTATGTTGGATGCCCATTTTAACACTTAAATGGGTTTCTTAATGCGAGACGAGGGGTTTATCGAGTGTACGCAGAATATACCCATCGCAGTATCATACAATGTTATATTTGCATAGGCGTCGTACCAAAAACTAGTATTTGTATCAGTATCGATCCTCCTCATTCTCATGCATCTTCTAGAACGCAATCCTTCCTTATGAACCGCTCCGCAAACCTAACCGCACACCCCGATAGCAAAATCAACCAAAATACTGCAATCATGTGCACGCATACAGACAATATACATACATACATACATACATACATACATATATATATATCTATATATTTAGGTATCGTACGATCCGAGGTGTTACATCACTCCCTCCTTAGAGTCGTTCTGTCCCCAGAACGTTCCTAGTGGGAGAAAAGAACAACAAATAAAATAGAAAACACTTTAAACAAATCCAGATATAAAGCCTTCATGTGGCTCTCTGGCTTCCACGTGGCTTCTTCCACAAACTGGTTCTTCCAGAGAACTTTGACCATCGGGATGACCTTGTTTCTCAGTACCTTGTCCTGATGATCAAGTATCCTGACTGGTTGCTCTCTATAGGAAAGATTTATCTACAAATCTTTCGGAACCTCTTGCAACTGACGGCTTGAATCCGGCACATACCTCCGTAACATAGAGACGTGGAACACGTCATGCACTTGAGATAACTCGGCCGGTAGCTCCAACTTGTAAGCCATCCTGCCAATCCTCTTCAGAATCTTGTAGGGTCTAATGTATCTCGGAGCTAACTTCCCGCCCTTTCCGAATCAGATAACTCCTTTAGTCGGCGATACCTTGAGAAATACGGAGTCACCTTCCTCAAATTCTAACTCTCTTCGGCGGTTGTCCGCATAGCTCTTCTGCCTGCTTTGTGCTCCTTGAAACCTTTTCTGAATAAGCTCGATCTGTTTCGACGTTTGCTGTACGATTTTCGGCCCATACATCTGCCGCTCTCCTACCTCAAACCAACAAACTGGTGTTCTGCATCTTCGTCCATACAAAGCTTCATACGGGGCCATGCCGATGCTCGCCTGATAGCTGTTATTATAAGGAAACTCTACCAAGGCTAGGTGTTTCTCCCAACTTCCTCCGAAGTCCAAAATGCATGCCCGCAACATGTCTTCAAGAATCCTGTTGACTTTCTCCGTCTGTCCATCCGTCTGAGGGTGAAAAGCTGTGCTGAAGTCTGTTCTAGTTCCCAATACTGACTGTAGACTTCGCCAGAATCGAGACGTAAATCTTGCATCTCGGTCGGATACTATCGACACTTGCACTCCATGTAGTTTTACTACGTTCTCAATGTAGATCTCGGCCAGCCTCTCGACTTTTCAGGTCATCTTTACTGAAAGAAAATGTGCTGACTTTGTCAATCGATCCGCAATCACCCATATTGAGTCATTTCCTTTAGGGCTCCTGGGTAACCCAGTGATAAAATCCATACTGATGTTCTTCCATTTCCATTCTGGAATGGGTAAAGGCTGTAGAAATCCTCCTGGTTTCTGATTCTCGGTCTTAACCTGTTGGCATGTCAGACATTTGGCGACGAACTCTGTTATATCTTGCTTCATCCCTGACCACCAATGGTGCTGCTTTACATCATGATACATCTTGGTGCTTCCGGGGTGAATCGCAAGTAATGTGGAATGAGTTTCCTTCATAATGTCTTCCCTTAACTCCTCGTCCTTTGGTACACACAGTATATTACCAAACCATAGTGAACCTTCTCTTATACTGAATTCGGGCAATTTTCCTTCGTGCACTTGCTTCTTCATGTTTTGCATTTCTGGATCTTCGGTCTGAGCCTTTTTCACTTGCTCATTCAAGCTTGGTCGTAACATCAATTGTGCCAAAACTACACTTAAGTGTTGTGTGACCACTTCAATGCCTGCCTGCCTAATCTCCTCATCTAGTTCCCTCTGGGTTGCTACCAATGTAGCCACACTTCTCTTCCTACTGAGCGCATCTGCTACCACGTTGGCTTTCCTTGGATGATATATAATCTCAGGCCTGATGTCTTTGAGTACTTCCAACCATCTCCTTTGCCTTAAGTTGAGATCCTTCTGCTGGTAGATATACTTTAAGCTCTTATGGTCAGTTTAAATTTTCACCCTTGCTCCGAAGATATAATGTCTCCATGATTTCAAAGCAAAAATTATGGCTGTGAGTTTCAAATCATGGGTCGGGTAATTCTTCTCATGTGGTCGTAGCTGTCTCGAACCATAAGCTATAACCTTGCCCTCCTGCATTAGCACACACCCGAACCCTAAATACGACACATGACTGCAGATGATGTAGTCCTTGTCCTCCTGAGGTAAAATCAATATAGGTGCGGAGATCAAACAGTTCTTTAGTTCCTGAAAACTCTCTTCACACTTCCTTATCCAGTCGAAACTTTGGTTCTTCTTGGTCAAGGCTATAAGGGGTACAGCTATCCTTGCATAATTCTGGATAAACTTCCGGTAATATCCAGTCATACCCAGAAAACTCCTTACTTCCTTCACTGTCTTTGGTTGTGGCCATCCCTTGACTGCTTCTATCTTCTAAGGATCCGTTGCCACTCCCTCCTTAGAAAGAATATGGCCTAGGAATGCAACTTCCGATTTCCAAAACTCACACTTAGATAATTTGGCATACAACTGATGCTCTTGTAGCTTGCTCAAAACTGCTGTCAGATGTTCAGAATGATCCTCTTCTGTCCTTGAATATACCAAAATGTCATCGATGAAGACCACGACAAATGAGTCAATAAACGGACGTAGAATTCTGTTCATTAAGTCCATGAAGATTGCTGGAGCGTTAGTCATTTCAAACGGCATTACCAAGAATTCATAGTGTCCATGTCGAGTTCGAAAAGCTGTCCCTGAAGCTGATCGAACATCCTCTTCCCTGACTCGCACTTGATGATATCCGGACCGTAGATCAATCTTGAAAAATATTGTTGCTCCCTGAAGCTGATCGAACAAATCGTCGATCCTCGGAAATGGTTACTTGTTCCGAATAATGACTTTATTCAATTCCTGATAATCAATACACATCCTAGATGACCCGTCATTCTTTTTAATATGCAATACTGGTGCTCCCCAAGGTGATGCACTTGGTTTGATAAATTCCTTCTGCAAGTACTCTTCAATCTGCTTCTTGACCTCATTCTGCTCTACTGGTACCATTCGATAGGGTGTTTTGGATACTGGAGCGCTACCTGGTTGAACTGTGATGCTAAACTTGACATCACGGTGTGGGGAAATTCCAGGTAAATCCTCTAAGAATACAAGTGGAAAACTCCTCACCACTGGTATCTTGTTCACCTCTTCTGGTACCCAAACTTCACTAGCAGCTGCAAGAGCCATTGCCTTCGATCTCTGCTCCCCATGGAATACAAGTTCCACTCCTTCAGCTGAGATGAATACCTCCTTCTCCTTGCAGTCAATGCTTGCATTATGCCTCGACATCTAATCCATACCAATAATGATATCTGTTCCGGCAAAACCCAACTCCAACAAATCGATACTTAGGGTTTCTCTGCTAATTTGGAGCTTACATCCCCTATAACATATATTCATAGTAAGGTTTGCCCCTGACAGCGTAGCTACCGTTAAAGCTAACTCTGGGACGACCTTTTGTGTGTATCTTAATTTTCTCGAAAAAGGTTTTGACACAAAAGAATGAGTCGATCCACTATCAAACTAGACCGTAGCCAAAATTCCATTTATATATATATGTCCTGTTACAACAGTTCATCATCCATCAACTTCCAAAAAACCAAAATACAACTTTAGAACTTATACACGATTCACTTACATACCAATAATTATCCTTCCATCTTCTTCAGCATCCTTCTTGATCAAGGCGAACACTCTTCCTTAACACATAGGCTTTTTCCTTTTATCGGTTGCTCCCGACCTTGCCCTGTGGCTGTTCCTTGCAATTTGGGGACAACTTGACTTGATATGCAATTCTAGTCCACACTGGAAATATTTCAGTTCATTCTTCTTGGGGCATCGATCCATAAAGTGTCTCTGCTCTCCACAGTGATAGCAACTTCTGGGCTTGAATTCTCCGGTATTGGTACTGACTTTCTAAAACTTCTGGCCCTTGCCTTGCCTCTTGAACTTTGATGCTGGGGTAGATCTCTTCCCTTTGTTCTAGAACTCTGTCCTTCTCTGATTCTGATTCATATCTGCCTCTGTCGCCGCAGCTCTTCTCACCAGCTTGTCAAATTGGCGAATGCCCAAGGGAACCATCCTCGATCTCAGTCTAGGCCTAAGCCCTTGCTCAAACCTCTGGGCCTTCTTCACTTCCTCCTGTACCGTCTCCGGTGCATACCTCGATAACTGAGAAAACTTCATCTTATATTCTCTGACGGACATATTTCCTTGCTTCAAGCCATGGAAGTCCATTGCTTTCTCCTCTTGCACATCCAAGGGAAAATAGTGTTGTCAGAATTCCTCAAGGAAATCTTCCCAAACGATCTGTCCTTCTCCAAGACCACGCTTCACGGACTGCGACCAAACTCCGGCATCCTTCTCTAACAAAATTGTGGCTAGACGTACCTTGCTGTCTTCGGGAGTCATCAGCACCTTAAATACTGTCTCCACCTGACGTATCCAGTCATCAACAGCCATGGGATTGGCTTATTTTTCGAAGACTGGCGGTTTCATCCTCCTAAATGATTCCACCATCTTCAATGGATTAGTATTCACCGTAACTCCTGGTTCTCTTTGTGGCGATGCTTGGTTCCTACGAGCCTTCACAAATGCTCCAATCATTTGATATACCCGAGTAAATTCTTCCCTTACATCAAGGCCAGTACCATTGGCTCCTCTGCCTTCGGCTTCAGTCTGGTCACTCCGGTTGCTTCTAGTCCTTCCTGCCATCTAAAAGCTAACACAGACATCATCAACCAACAATCGCAATGCAAAAACCCGTAACACACCATCATTGGTCAAACATACTAATTCCATTCATTTCAAAAAGGGTTTTACAATGATTTGTCGCCATACAATCACATCATCATCACATGGGTTCATACCACACCCATCAAAACAATAGCATGTTAGCCTAGCTATTCAGAAAGGTTGTCATCTATACACATCAAAAGAAATCCCACAACACTAGGGGAGGTTACTGCTCTCCTGTAGTTGGCGAATCGCCAACCTCGGAGTTATCCCCGGCTGTCATCAGGTCTAACAGATCCTGCATGTCGTAGACCTGAGTCCTCAGTGCCAGATATCTGCTTTGCAGCTGACCCAGCCTCTCCTCGTACCGGTGCTTCAACAGTACTACCCTCGTCTTCCATTTCCTCTTGGCCCTTTCTAGCTTGGCCACTCTCCTTTAAGCAGTTATCAATGCCCGTGCGAGGTTCTCGAAGCGATCCTCTAGCTGTTCGTGGCTCCATTTATTGGCAGCCAGCTCCTGGGATAACATGGTGATAACTTGCACTAAGGCCGTGGGCTGTGGGGGTGGAGGTGGAAGTGGGGGTGCAGAACCATGTCCATCGGACCATCCATTCGAGTGTCCATTGTCCAAGCTCGGCATCTACAAGAGAAAATATGGGAATCAGTCCAGATACAGAAAAATTATAAGGCATAAGTTGTAAAAGCAACATTATGAATTATAACCATCAATGTATCTAAGTCTAATTTTCCTACTATGTTGGACTAATATTTGAAGTCTGCTCTAATACCAAACTCTGTAGTTCCCCAAATCCCCATACCGAGAACCTGAGACCCTACTCCAGGAGTTGAACTTCAAAATAGCCACAATCATAGAAAATACAGGAAAATTTAAAACTTTCATTCCATACAAATATTACATTTACAAATGTTACAATATCCAAATAAAAATTACAAGATTTACAACAATATAATAACACTTGCATATGTCCCTTGGATTCTTGGACCAACCCGAGCTTTGTAGTACCTGTAGATCGGCTCCGGATACCTACAAGGTTGGAAACGTCAGTACTTCGATTGACGCAAAGCTGATAATAACAGCGATCCTCTAAAATTCATTTACAACCAATAATTTATGCAAAAGAGAAAAGCGATGTGCCAAAATAAGGGTTTAATGGATTCGGGTTTTAGTGCAGTGGTATGCCATGATCCTATGACTAGATGCAGCAAATCACATGCCTGACTCTAATGCAAGCAAGACTTTGGAGCACAAATGCATCCCATACTACATACACCCCCAAATCTAGCTGTCTTTCTCCACAATTCAGGGATTCGAACCCTCGCCATGCATCCTACTCTTATACTAAACCAGTTCCCAATAGACTTGTCCGTTGCCCAGGGAGGTTGCAGTTGGTCGGTCTAGTTCCGCCACTTTAGTGCTTAAGTGGTGGTCGTGTTTGCCACTCGGCACCCGTGCACGGACCTCTTCAGAAAGCCGCGTTGAATCCAGTCACAAGACTGTGTAATTCATGTGTCCACCCCTAACCCGGCTGTGGACCATCCACCGCTAACCCGGCTGTGGACTGACGAATGCGTGTTCACCCCTAACCCGGCTGTGAACTGATAGATATATATACATCAAAACCCACGTGCATAGGAACGTGATGGCCTCGAGGGCCAAATCCCCTAGCCTCCCGTACCTTACTCCGGCAAAACTTTGGAAATTAATAGATCGAGATACGAGCCGATAACTCAATCATAAGTGCCGAAAACTTTTCCCTATAACAGGAAGGTACAACACTGACTATGGTCTTCCAGTACTAATGCAATTACCCAAACCCTAAATATGTCACTTTAATCCCAGCCTCATTCTAATCACTTCGGGTAAAGATGAGATTGCTTCCAAAACTTGCTTATCGACCTCTGGCTCTGGCGATACCGGTCTGGTTCGCTACTTCCCCGGCTTGGAATTGTCCAGCACTACGGCCTACATTCACCCCTAACCCGGCTATGAATGTACATGTTCACCCCTAACCCGGGCTATGAACTTATATTAGTGGCACGGCTCGGATGTCCTACGTTTCGGTGGAAGTACATAACTTAGGGTCGACAGAAGCATGATATCCCTTACCTTAGTGACTAACTCGAGTCACACACCCATTGTAGGAGTCAACAAAACCAACAACAGATACCAAACGTCCCCATACAAGAGTTATCAACTCCAACAGTACACAGGGAAAAAGTCGTCACAATACCTAGTCAACACCCAAGACTAAGCAACCTACGGGTTTCTGCCCAAAACATAAAAAGGTCATAACTCCCTCGATACAACTCCGATTGGGGTGTACAAGTCCAATCCAGAAAGGTAAGAACCTAGGCTATAACTTTCCAGTTGATCATAAACTCAAATTCCATCATCTAGGTCCTCAAAATGGTCTCTCAAGCCTCAGCCTGTGTATTTCCTGTACACAGACTGCACCTTACCGGTAGCATAAAACACTGCTCAAACATTAGAATGCTACATACCCAAGTTCTATGGGAAGGTTTGGATATCCTCAACAATCCTCTAGTTGGTCATAAGTCCAAAATATGCCAATAGATCACCCTAACACACACATTACTCACAAATGTACCAAGTCATACACTAAGACTATCTCAATCAGAGCACTCAGCTCAATTCCTGGTCTCTGTCCAGTATTGCAAAAATCACAATAAATCAACCAATTACTAGAAACACCTCAAACAGGTCTTGTTGGAAAGGTCTTGATGTCTAATACAAACCTCTAAGGAAACAATTTCTCAATTTTTGCTCTTAAGGAGCCTCATATGCACCATGTCTATAGGGTGTCAAATTTCGCTGAAACTAGCACAGTTCATGCTAATAAAATCATCATAAATTCTGTACTCATCCAATTGACACAAAATTTACAGTAAAGAAACTAGATATCATAATGAACAACATTCAAATGGTTTCATGTCCAAACTCAAAGTCTACACTGCGTTCTTCATATTTCAATTAAGCACAAAAATCATCATGCTCTTCAGTTACAGCTCTACCTACTGTTTAAAGAACAATTTTTAACATGCATGTATATTCATCCAAATATTTTCCTGATTTTTCTGTTGAATCTAGATACAGGTGGGAATACAGGGTAAAAATTTAAGATTAAGAACTTGCTCCAATTAATTATGGAAATTCCAATAATCTCAGGCATCATGTTAACCAACTGCTGCTGCTGCCTTATGACACAGTTCTATAAATAGGTTTATTAAAATATCAAACCATCTCAGCAAAAATCCGAATAATTCATGAACCATATAGACATATATAGGAGCAATCTGTAAAATTTTCATGATCTAATTCCATGTGGTTTGCTCTCGAGAAAATCTAGAAAATAGCATACAGATCAAGATTCTAGTTCTAGTTTCTGATTTCATCTTCCAAACTTCTTAGATACTCCTCCTAACACTTACTACCACACATGCATGCAAGAAATCAGTCAAGAAACAATAAGAAAGGTTTAGAGTAACTCCCCATCCTGATTTGATGTAGAGTAGTTGATGTCTTTGAGCTTTCCTTCCTTGAGAATCCCTCCAAGAGCTCCTTTCTTCAATCTTTCTTCTTTCTCTCCTTCTCTTCTTTTTCCTTGGTTTGAGTTCTGAAATTTCAGAACAAAGGAGATGAAATGAGGGGTTTTTTTTTATGGAGAAGTGAGTGAGGAAAGAGGGGGGATGGTGAGGCCAGTTTCTAGGGTAGTAGGGGGTAGGGGGAAGGGTGGTTTTGTAGTGAAACCATGATCTAGCCATTGGTTTGAGGTGTGTTATGTTGGATGCCCATTTTAACACTTAAATGGGTTTCTTAATGCGAGACGAGGGGTTTATCGAGTGTACGCAGAATATACCCATCGCAGTATCATACAATGTTATATTTGCATAGGCGTCGTACCAAAAACTAGTATTTGTATCAGTATCGGTCCTCCTCATTCTCATGCATCTTTTAGAACGCAATCCTTCCTTATGAACCGCTCCGCAAACCTAACCGCACACCCCGATAGCAAAATCAACCAAACTACTGCAATCATGTGCACGCATACAAACAATATACATACATACATATATATTTAGGTATCGTACAATCCGAGATGTTACATGTTTCAACTGTGGAGAGACAGGTCACTATCAGTTAATATGCACCAAGCCTCGGAAGTCACGGGCTTGTTATCAGTGTGGTCGTGAAGGGCATCTCAGACCATACTGTCCGCAGTTGAAGAAGGAAGGTGCGGGCGGAGGCAAATTTCAGAGGCAGGGGTGAGTGTTCGCATTAACTGAAGAGGATGCGGGTAACTTAGAAGATGTGATCCAGGGTATGCAAGAATTTTAAATTTTATTTGTTGTATTAAGTAAAACTTTGTTTGAGAATAAATTGGAGATTTGAGTATCATTCTTCATGTAACAGGATTTGTTTTGGTTAATAGAATAAAAGCAAAAGTTTTATTTAATACTGGTTCTTCGCATTCATTTTTGTCACCCAATTTTGATAAAGTCATAGGTGTGGAACCTAAGGTATTTCCAGGCAGAGTCTTATCGGTGGCAACACCATTAGGGGAAGAATTGATTGTTGATCGATATTACGAGGGCTGTGATATTGAAATTGGTGGGAGGTTATTTGACATTGATCTTATTGAGCTGCAAGTCATGGGTGTGGATGTGATCGTGGGCATTGATTGGATGGCAGTATATGATGCCACAATTGAATGCAAGAAGAAAGAGGTGTTGGTGAAACCACCAGGAGGTTCCACAGTGACTTTTCAGGGTAGAAGAAGGACTCGGAAGTGACTGCTATGGTATATAAGTTGATTATTCCAGATGAAGTCAGAGGCATTCCAGTTGTCAAGGATTTTCCTATGATATTCTTAGAAGATTTACCGAGATTGCAGTTGCAGTGAGATGTTGAGTTCTGCATTAATGTTCAGTGAGGGAGTGCTCCGATTTCTAAGGTTCTGTACAGGATGACACCTGTAGAGCAAGATGAGGTTAAGAAGCAAATTGAGGAATTGCTGAGTAAGGGATTTATCAGGCCGAGTTTTTCACCGTTGGGAGCACCAGTGTTGTTAATGAAGAAAAAGGATAGGTTAATGAGGATATGCATTGACTATCAGGATTTGAACAGGGTGACTATTCAGAATAAGTATCCGCTTCCACGGATTGATGATCTGTTTGATAGGCTTCAGGGAGCAGCTGTGTTTTCGAATGATTGATCTGCGATCAGGGTTTCATCAGGTTCGAGTCAAGGTGGAAGATGTGAGTAAAACAGCTTTCAGGATTCGTCATGGACTCTATGAGTTTTTGGTAATGCCATTTGGAGTGACGAATGCGCCGGCAGTATTCATGGAAATGATGAATCGGATTTTGTGGCCATTTATTGATTCCTTCGTGGTGGTTTTCATTGATAATATTTTGGTGTATTCGAAGTCGGAGGTAGAGCACACTAAGCACTTGGCAGAGGTATTAAGGAAGTTGCAAGAGCATAACTTGTATGCCAAGCTGTCGAAGTGTGAGTTTTGAAAGTTTGAGGTAGCTTTCCTTGGTCATATCATTTCTAAGGAGGGAGTGGCCACTGATCCTTAGAAGGTTGATGCAGTGAAGGATTGGCCCATGCCAACGATGGTGAAGGAAGTCAGAAGTTTCTTGGGTTTGGCTGGGTACTACAAGAGATTGATTTCGGGCTATGCACAGATTGCAGTTCCTTTGATAGGGTTAACTTTGAAGAATGTGGCATTTACATGGACTGATAAGTGTGAAGCGAGTTTCCTCGAGCTAAAGCAGAGGTTGACGTCTGTGCCTATCCTAGCTTTGCCGCAAGCTGAGAAGGACTATGATATCTTCAGTGATGCATCTCTCAGAGGTTTGGGGTGCATCTTGATGCAAAAAGGGAAGGTTATTGCTTATGGTTCGAAGCAGTTGCGTCCACATGAGAGGAACTATCCAACGCATGATCTGGAATTGGCAGCTATTATCTTTGTCTTGAAGCAGTGGAGGCATTATGTATATGGTGAGAATGTCAACATATATACCGTCCAGAAAAGCCTGAAGTATATTTATCAGCAGAAGGATCTAAATCTTCGGCAGAGAAGGTGGTTGGAAGTGTTGGAAGACATTCATCCTGAGATCAAGTATCATCCAGGCAAGGCGAATGTGGTAGCCGATGGGCTTAGTCGGAAGAGCAGTTTGTCGAGTTTGATCACTACTCAGAGAAAGTTGGCAGCAGAGTTTGATCAGGCAGGTATTGAGGTGGTACTGCAAGGTTTGGGAGCATTTTTGGCTCGGTTGAGGCTGCAGCCTTCTTTGAGAGAGTAGATTGTGGAAGTTCAGAAATCAGATGCAGAGATTCAGAGGATGTTGTAGCAGGTTTCCGAAGGCAAGTTATCAGAGTTCCGTATCCAATATGGAGTTCTATGGATGGGTGAGAGGTTGTGTGTTCCGGAGAATGCAGGTTTGAGAGAGAGTATCTTGCAGGAGGCGCACAGTACTTTGTTGTCGGTATATCCTGGAGACACAAAGATGTACAAGGACATCAAACAATACTTTTGGTGGTCTGGTATGAAGAGGTATGTAGCAAACTTTGTGGTAAGGTGTCTGACTTGCCAGCAAATCAAAGCAGAGAATTAGAGACCTGGAGGATTGTTGTAGCCATTGACCATGCCGAAATGGAAGTGGGAGAACATCAGCATGAATTTTATCACAGGGTTGCCGAGGATTCCAAAGGGCAACGACTCAATTTGGATTATTGTGGACTGTTTGACTAAGTCAGCTCACTTTTTGTCCATGAAGATTACTTGGTCATTGGAGAAATTGATAGAGCTATACATTGGTGAGATTGTGAGACTTCATGGAGTTCTTGTGTCGATTATTTTCGACAAGGAACAATGTTCACGTTGAGGTTTTGGAAGGGTTTGCAATCAGCTTTGGGTACCAGGACCGATTTTAGTACTGCTTTCCATCCTCAGACCAATGGTTAGACTGAAAGGGTGAATTGAGTACTGGAGGATATGCTGAGGGCTTGTGTTATGGATTTTGGTGGTAGTTGGAAGAGGTACTTGACATTGGTTGAGTTTTCTTATAACAACACTTACCATGCGAGTATCGGGATGGCTCCGTATGAATCTCTGTATGGGAGGAAGTGCAGGACACCCGTTTGTTGGTTTGAAGTTGGTGAGAGGCTAATGTTTGGGCCTGAGATTGTGCAGCAAACATCGGAGAAGATCGAGTTGATTCGTAAGAGGTTGGTCGAGGCTCAGAGTCGGTAGAAGAGTTACGCAAATACTCGACGAAGAGACTTGGAGTTTGAGGTTGGGGATGCAGTTTTTCTTAAGGTGTCTCCGACTAAAGGAGTGATCAGGTTTGGAAAGGGAGGCAAGTTTGTGCCAAGGTACATTGGGCCATATAAGATTTTGGAGCGGATTGGTAAGATGGAATATAGATTAAGCTACCAGAGGAATTGGCACAGGTGCATGATGTGTTCCATGTGTTGAAGTTGAGGAAGTATGCGCGGGATCAGAATCATCAGTTGGTAGAAGTGCCTGAAGGTCTACAGTTGAACTTGAGTTACAAGGAGCAGCCTGTAGAAATTGTTGATTGTAGGGAGAAGGAATTGAGGAATAAGGTGATACCTATGCTCAAGGTATTGTGGAGGAACCAGCAGTTCGAGCAGTTCGAGGAGGCTACTTGGGAGACGGAGGATCACATGCAGAAGGATTTTCCTGAGCTTTTTGTATGATTGTATTCTCTAGACTAAATTATGTTTCTTTTGTTAAATTACATTCTCTTGTGTGATTGTATTCTTTAAACTATATTTCTATTTATGAGATTGCATTTTCTCTTGCTTATATTGTTTGGTCTCTATTAGTAGTAGTTCTGAGGACAGAACTATTCTAAGGAGCGAGTAATACAACACCCTAGATTTTTAAATAATGTTTTTGAGATTATTAAATGAATTAAAAATAATTTTTAGTGATTTAATAAACATTTTTCTGAAATTTATCTTTTTACACGTGCAAAACACGTGCACATATTTTCTTGGGAAGTTGAAAGTCAGAAATTATTTTGGAGAAACCTAATATTTATTAGTAGGTATTATTTGTGAATTTTTTGGATTTTTCTGATATTTATTTGACCTATTTGCAAATATTACAAAAAGAGGGGCTTTTGTGCAAAATTACCACTTGGAGTAAAACTCCAGATTTTCAGTTTTCTGGGTTGAGCATGATGGCTAGCCAACTCAGACGTAAAAATTTTACTTTTGGTTTTAATAGATGTGGTTTATTTCACAAATTTCTTAAAGAAGGGTCTTTTTGCAAAATTGGCACGTAGAGGCCGAATTTTACAAAATTGTTTTTCTGGGTTTGAAAACAGTGCTGGCCAGATTGGGTTGTTGTTTTGATTTTAAACCTAAATTGAATTGGTTTATCTAATTTTCAAGTATTAGGATTTTTATATATGTAAAGATATATTCAAAAGGGATATTTTGCAAAATCTATTCAAAACCCTAATAACCTAATTTCCGGCCTATTAAAAAAACAAGGTGCAACCGCTTCTTTGCTGTGCTATGTAAAGGGTTTTCTTTATTATTGATTTCTTGGAGTTTCGAACCGAGGATCTTGGTTTTCTTGCGAAAGGAAGGACTTTTCTTTTTCTCTTTATTATTTTGGTTGATTCTTCAAAAAAGTGAGTGACATATGTTTGTTTCCTTTTTGTTCTATACATGTTGTATGTGATCATTTTTCTATTAGAAAGCATGTTAGAGGATTGTATGATGATATAATGAATATTGATGGATGGATGAATAAAGATTGAATCTTTTCATGAAAACTATGCTATTGATGATTAAAATTCCATATAAAGAACCTAATAGAAACCATGAGTAGTTTGCTTTCTTTCATATGCTTACTGATTTGATTGGTTATAATGAGTATGTATGTTATATAATGCACAAATTTGAATAAAAATGAGTTCTTCACTGTTGCATACATTTATACACACTGTTGGGTAATTTTGATGAAGCGGAACTTGATGAATGGTTGTTATAATCGCTTATATTTATGGGAAAACTATTGTAAAAGGTTGTGTGTGTGTTTAACAAGTTCAAGAGGGGTTTTTGAATAAAAAGAATCGAGTTTCGTAGAATTTGAAAAGGGGTTGATTTCGGGTCTGTTAGTTGTCCAGCTGAAATTGGAATTTTGTGATTTTATGAAGTTTTCGATTGGATCTTGAGTTTTTTTAATACTGAGATTGATTTGAACAATATACTATTTATATACGATGTTTTCTTGCTAATTTAACTGATGCTTAAACACCATATATATATATACTTTTTCTGTTTTGAAGAGTTTTGTCGAAAAATTACTCTTTTGTGATCTGGATGAGATTTCGATTAGTTTTATAAACTCCAGTATGTTATAAAAGTTGTATTTGATCATCTCAGGAATTTTGTTTTACGAATTTATGATTTTTTAAGATTGAATTGTAGTATCAGTAAAAATGTGCACGAATTTCAAAGCTGCAAATTTTTGCATATGACAGTCGACCGCCACCCTTTTGTACTAAAAATGACAGTTGACTGTCAATTCTCTATTTTTGGATTTTTACTTGACAGTCAACCATCGCGTTTTAAACTATTTTTGACAGTCGACCGTCAGTGCTCTAGCTGATTGTTTTGTTGAGTTTTTCTTCGTTTTCTTGAACAATTATTTCTTCGAACTTATGGATTATTGATCTACTGTTTTAGATGATATTTTTGCTATAGATTACAGTATTTTACAGAGAGTTATATTTTGATTATAATAGAATTTTTATTTCTATGACAATATATACGGTTTTCGAAGGAGTTCAAGTTTTATGATATTCTATGAATTCAAAATATGATTCTCAATTATTTAATGGATTTAATATTTTATTTCAGTTCTGGAAATTTACGAGTATATTGAATAAATATGGATTTTTGTTGACTTAAAGAAGTTTTCTTGATGTAAACGTTTTGATGATGAAATTAAGAGTTTTATTGAAAGTTTTGGTGTTGATATTCGATTTGCGAATCTCTTGGAGTTGAGTGGGATTCCTGTGAACCGGCAAATGAGATTTTGTGGATTTTGACCAGTTGGGGTCATTATGGTTGTTTTGTGGAATTAAGTCCCGCAGGATACACTAACTCTAGAGAGGAGTAATTTGTGTTTTAATAATAACCAATTTAAGGACATGCACTAGTGGAGATGTGATGGAACTTGGGAAATATAAGTATATGCTCTTGGGGTCCACTCCAACGGATGCGTTCCAGGACTTGTGTGTTCTGTCTCGAGAGGACAATTAGTATGTTCGTGTGTCGAAGGTCTGCAGGCCTATCCACGGAACATACAGGTACATTCGTGTGTCGAGGGCCGACGGGTCTATTCACGGGATGTGCCTGTGTATCTGCACGTCAAGGGGCGGCGGTGGGGTACATGACAGGGAGGTGATTCTCCGATTTTTAAGCTATTCTTACATGATGCTTGCACGTCGAGGGTTATGATGCCTTTTCGCAGAGTATTCTGGATATTGTTTCCGTCACCGTAGTAGGATGAGTTGCATAACGAGGGATCTAACCCTGTAATGTGGAGAACGATAAGGGCTTGCACCGGACCTATGTAGTATGGAATGCATAGAATCCAACAAGTATGCGTTAGAGAGTTATCATATTGCATTTGTGTTTTCTTAACTTGGTTTTATGCATGTTTGTTTTCTGTTTTCCTACACTTGACACTTAGTCTAGTTTCACTCGATGTTTTCATGTTTTATTTATTGTTATTTCATTTTCCATTCGTTATTACCATTGGTATGTATTGTTTCTAACTTTATTCTTCATGTTTTATTTACATTGTATTTCTTTTGATGTCACTCACACCGTTATGGCTGTCCCCTGTAGTTTTGGGGGTTAAGGTTATCTCTAGCCTCATGTTTTTACAGGTAGGTACCTATTGCATTGGGATTTAGATGTATGTGGTAGAATGATAATGTGGCTTATGTAAATTGTAAAAGAAAGTGATGTAAAAGAAATTGTAATTCAAGGTGTTTAATTTTCCGCTGTGCTTTGTAAAGAATTGATGTAATAAAAGTTGAAAAATTTATCTGTGTTTTGACTATGTTTACTATTACATTGAGGTTGATGCTGGGAATTGTGCCATATATTTCTGAGATATTATATTGGAAATTCGAGGTGCTATAGGGAACACCAACCGACAGATCCTTGATGGCCTCAGGAAGAGGCTCAACAAATCCCCCAAAGGGTTATGGGTGAAAGAGCTCCCGAGTGTGCTCTGGTCCTATAGGACCATGAAGAAAACCCCAACAGGAGAGTCCCCCTTCAACCTCACTTACGACTCTGAAGCATTAAATTCCCTAGAGGTCAGGCTACCTTCCCCTCGCCTTACCTACTTCAATGAAAAATAGAACTCAAGAGACCTCCGGGGAAACCATGATATCCTTGAAGAATTTCACGAGAAGACTACTTTATGAAGATATATCTATCAGAAAAGGGTTGAGAAATTCTACAACAAGAAGGTTCGGCAAGCCTCAAAGAGAGACCTCGTCCTACGAAAGCCAGAAATCTCTGACCCACGAAAGAAGGGAAAGCTCTAACCCCAAATTGAGAAAGACCACACAAGGTCACCAATTTCGTCTGCACAAGGGCTTATAGACTCGAATATGTGGGGAGCAAGGATATATGCAGAACTTGGAACGTCAAACACGTAATGAAATTCAAGGAGGGTGCTTAACAAACCGCCCACCCCCCCCCCCCCCCCCCCCCCCCCCACCACCTCCCCCCCCTCCCCCCCGAGAGTTTTCTTTTTTGAGTTAAACAGGTTCTAACTTCGCAACGGCCATGTAGCACACAACAGAAATATTCCACCTTCATAACACGCGCAATGCATGTGCATAAATTCGGAAAAGTTTAATTTGTATTATTCACTTTGGCAATTATTTATTTATTTATATTTAATTCTAATAGTTTTATTTTATTTTAAAGGAACTATTATTTTTCGGCCATGATATTTTAAATATTATCATTTAAAATAAAATGATGTTTTTTTCCACCAAATCGAGCCCAACCCTTCGGGTAAGCCACATAATGGGGAGATGAATGGTTTTGAATTTGTTTTCGTGTTTTAAAAGGCTTTTGAATGATGGAGCAATTTAGGGGGGGATGTTATGAAATTAATGCTTAGTTATAACACCCCAAAACAAGTAATTAGGAATAATTAATCCATGAATTGAAAACCCCCACTCTCTCACCATTGGTTGGCCAAGAACACAAGGAAATAGAGAAGAAGGATTTTCTTATTGGTGCAATTGGAGTGCTCTTACTTTGGAGCTTCGGTGGTGAGCTACTTGGAGACCCTAATCTAGAAGGAGAAGGCAAGCCAAGGAGTTTGTTCTAGATCAAATCGAGGTGGGTGTTCCTCGACTTTGTTGTGTTGTTTTTATTTCTTGTAAGTTAATGTTAGAAAGCATGCTAGGTTCGTATGGATACTTATTTTAAACAAATTAGTATCATGAGATAATCCGTAGCAATGGTTGATTGGAATGTTTGATTAAAACAAATTAGTATCATGATACTTCTTGAAGTTACAAGTCCTGCAGCTTCTCCGGATACATCCAGGTAGATTTCACGCCTGCATGTTTGTGCTGGCAGGCTAATGGCTCGTACTGCTTATCAGGAAAGGTTTTTTTTTTCTCCTTTCGCTGGGTGGCCACAGCGGTCCTGAGCCAAAGTCCCCACTCCACACATGGAAGGGTTCTTACTGCCTCCTCGTCTCCTTCCAGGCGCGTCTCATTGTAACACTCCCCTTATTCCTCCTCTGCTTTTACCGGCAATAAAGGACTCTTTCTCATGAGGTTGATCGGGATGAGGCTCCTGACGACGATCCACCCTATCTAGAGGACGAAGATGAAGCTGAACTGCTACACTAGCTGACAGACATCGTAGTTATAGAGAATTTAAAGAACTCTGGCTGAAGAAGGAAAATATAGTCCAGGAAAAAGTTGGGGAGAGGATTTTATAGAGGGGAAAGTGCGACCTCTTTTTGATAGGTCACGTGATGCCCCCTTGATAACCGCAAACAGAGGCGAAATGACACCCCAAAGGCTGAAATGTCACGTGATAATCGAGCGTAACAACTCGCTCGCATAATCACCCTTGGCGTGGTATTCGAGGCCGATCATCACGGGGAAAAATCCCACAAAATCTTGCTCTCCATGCCCTTGGCCAGGTATCTAAGGCCGATCATACGAGGAAATTTCCCTCAAAATCTCACATCTCCACTCCCTCGGCGTGTTATCCGAGGCCGAACATCGCAGGGAAAATTTCCTCACAATCTCGCTTCTCTACGCCCTAGGTGTGGTATTTCAGGTCGAGCATCACTAGAAAAACTCCCTCAAAACGTCGCCTCTCCACGCCGTCAGTGTGGTATCCGAGGCCGAACACTATTAGGAAATCTCTTTCAAAATCTCACCCCTACACACCCTTGGCGTGGTATCCGAGGACGAGCCTTGTGAGAAAAACTCTTTTAAGCTCTCGCTTCACCCCTTGCCCTCGGTGTGGTGTCCGAGGCCGAGCCCTAAGAGGGAAACTCTCCCAAGGAGGACCTTTCCTCGGCTCAGCATGGTAGGCAAACCCGAGCCTCCCACTGGCTTCCATCCCAACGAGACTTTAGTTTCGATGCGTGCAGGTCTTTTTGCTTATGCGACTATCTCGATGAGTCAGCTACTCCTCGAAAAGGACCGAGAGGACCCTCCAAGAGTGGCTGGCTATTGATGAGGGTAAAAAATTGCGGTCAATCTTCACCGTCTGCACGCATCTCGAGACACTTAAAGCAAGGACAATAGCCCACAAGTCATCTATTGGGCCCCTCACACAGATCTAGCCCACCTAGAAAAGGGTGACTAGCCATTCCAAGTCAGTAATTAAATCCCTTAAAATTAGGGGATTAACATGCATATCAGGCCCCTAATCCAGAAGATCCAAATCAAGCAACAAGGGTTCTTTCGTAAGAGATCCCCCCACCAGCCTATAAATACAGTCCTACAACCATTGTTACACGGTAATCGCATTTTCACTACCTAATCTGCCCTTTAACCACTGATTGCTGACTTGAGCGTCGGAGGATCTGTCGTTGGGAATCCTCCCGGTGTTTCAGACTTTTTGCAGGTGTTTGGTGGTCATTATGCCCATACACCCCCACTCATACTAGCCTCACATTAGGGTCAGATCTACAGCTGAGATCTGAGTTTGCTCTTCAACAAAAGAACTCACTATCTGTTTCTCCCACACCCAAAAACAGCAGCATCACTGTTTAATTAAACCCAAAACACTAACTAAGCCCCTTACCTTAAGGGGGCATTTGGTACACGATAATATACAAGAAAATCTAGGATTACCATCTTAAAATGGTGAAATTTGTGGATTTATCCACATAAAAAATAACTAAGATTATCACTTTACCAAATCACCATCTAGATTTTTGATAATCATTTTGCCTTATCATATTGCTGCTCTATATCCCATCCAACAAATTTGTTACTCTGCCTTATCAGAGTGGGATATGTGCATATTTTATATATAAAGAGGAACATCCAATTTAAGACTGAACAGAATTAAATAAGTATGATATATGTTTCAGTATAATGTATCAATTTTAACAATAGTACCCACCATTATTAATAAAAAATATTGAAGGGAAAACCCTCTATCTCCTAAGTCATAAATAATATATTTCATTGATAATTATAATCCATTTATGTCGAAGATCATGTGTTCGTACTGCGTTCATTTCATTTTTTTTCTTTTTGTTGCCTGGTTGAATATATTAGAATATAATGTAACGTTTTGAGTTATCTATTTATTACTGTACTCAGGTTTTATAAGATATATATCAATATTGGTTTTGCACATGTCACACATATGCATCGATTACTAAAGTAGATAACAATTATATTGTTTTTTATATAAATTTAGCCAAAAAGGGAATTTTTGGTAATGTCTACTATAGCGACGAATCGATGGGAATGAATTGGTCTATATCAAACATAGTAATAAAATAATCTTTGAAATGCAATGTCTTGTACCAAATACAGTATTGCAACATTCCTAAGAATCATGAATCCTACCCTCACATTCCCAGGAATCCGCCCATTCCGAGGAATTCTCCAATCCGCGTACCAAACAACTCCTAATACTCCTTCTGGATCACATCTTCTACATAACCTCCTCCTATACAGCCTCCCATGCCTCCATTTATCACCAGTAGTTATGCTTTGACATTCATGCCTCTTTATGTGAAGAGTATCCACTTATTCAAGGTTCATGATCTCCTACATTAAGTTTAAAGAATGGGTAATTAGGGCTGTTGCCCTTTTTTTAGACTTAATGGAACAATTTTAGCTCATTTGACTCCAAATAATCTGAGTGCCTTTTGGGGAATACATCGTACATTGTGGGTGATGTATTTAAAAATAAAGTTTTTAACACGTATACCCCAAACAAACATGCTAATTTATATATATATATATATATATATATATATATATATATATATATAATAAATCACATATAATAAATCACATGGCAATTTGAAGAAAAAAAAACTATCAAGTGGCCATTCTTCAACTCACATTTATCCTTCCAAAAGACATTTTCTCCCTAATAGTTTTTCCCCCAAAACTACTTCGTTTCCCTCCGAAACAAAAATTATTCTAACTTTATTATTACTTGTCTCTCATGTCTTCAATTTTTTAGAGTCCTCTCTCTCTCTTTTTCTCTCTACCAAAAAAATTAGATTTTCAAATTTTAGGTTTGTAAAATTTTGGATTTTTCATTTTTTTATATTTCTTTTGATTGCTCATATAAAAAATTTCACTGAGTTCTCTGATTGATTTCAAATGGAATTGAAAATTTAAATGGATCTCTCTCTCTCACTCTCTATATGTCACGTACCGCTTACCAAAAAGAAATACAGAATACGAGTACGTGACAAAGCCCAACGAATGATTTTCATCATTCATAAGCTGTAGGATCGACTCAGCATCAAATATAACAGAATATATTCAACCACGCATGCATGCATACATTATTAATCAACAGAAATAATTTGAAACAAAATAAATATCCCAAATAAATTCAAGATTTGGATCAGTGTAAATTGCAACGTGATGGATGTTGGTTGGAGTTCCCCCAATCCTAGCTTTTCATAGATGGTGTATGGGAGAAGATTGATGCTTGCCCCCAAGTCTAGTAGTGCTTTCTCAAAGAAGTGCTCGCCAATCCTGCAAGGAATGGTAAAACTACCTGGGTCTTTTAATTTGGGGGGCAGTTTTCTTAGTAAGACAGCGCTCACTTCTTCTGTCAAGGCCACATCCTCCCTAACCTGAAATGTTCTTTTGTGAGTACAACATTCTTTCAAAAATTTAGCATAAGAAGGAATTTGTTTAATAGCATCAAGTAGGGGGATATTAATTTCTACCTTTCTGAGAGTTTCAAAGATGTCAAATAAATGTTGATCTTTCTTTTGTTTGACTAACCTTTGAGGGAATGGTGGCACAACTGTTCTTTCTTTTTCACTTACCTTGTTGGACCCCACAATTTTTGATGGTTGTTCTTCTTTTTCTTCGGTGTGTGTTCCAACTTTGTTGTCAATTATCTTACCACTTCTTAATGTTGTGACTGCCTTGAGCTATTCTTGGCCTCCAGGGTTTGGTATAGTTTGTGATGGAAGTTCCCCTGCCTTTCGCTCGCTTAATTCTTTAGCAATTTGGCCAATTTGTGTTTCCAACTTCTGAATTGCTTGCCCTTGTTGGTTGCTTGTTTGATGTTGTTGTTGGAGCAATTGAAGAACGGTGGATTCAAAATCCAACTTCTTCTGTTCTTGTACTGGCCTATCCATCCCACTTCCCATTTGGAAGTTCCGTGCATGTCCTTGTGTGAATTGAGTCCCTTGAATATTCTGATTATTGCTCCATGAGAAGTTTGGATGGTTCCTCCACCCTGGGTTGTATGTGTTCGAGAAGGGATTGTTCTTTTGTGGGAACACTCCTCGACCTACATAGTTTGCATGCTCCTGATCTGTGAAAGAAGACATGGGACATGTATCAGTGGTATGATCTACATGAGAACAAATTGCACAAATTTCATTTGTTTGAGTTTTAACTCCCCCCATCATAGACATTGCATTAACAAGCATAT
Organism: Hemerocallis citrina; assembly: GCA_017893485.1. Taxonomy (NCBI): domain Eukaryota; kingdom Viridiplantae; phylum Streptophyta; class Magnoliopsida; order Asparagales; family Asphodelaceae; genus Hemerocallis; species Hemerocallis citrina. Next base: position 22,092,571 of record CM030366.1, read on the forward strand.
CAATTTTCTTATTCATGTTTACCATTTCCAATTGAATGTTATTGTTACTAGAAATTTCATAAACTCCCTGTTTTTTCGAAGGGCCCCTCCTTGTTGAGAATTGTTGTGAATTCTCGCTGAGTTCTTCAAATAGTTCTATGGCCTCTTCGCCGCTTTTCCTCATCAAGATCCCGTTGCAAGCTGAATCCACAATTGCCTTATTAGTATCATTTAAACCTTCATAAAAAGCTTGTACCTGATCATCTTTAGGCATGTTGTGTGTTGGACACTTGAGAAGCTTGTTCTTGAAATCTTTCCAGGCTTCGAAAAATAAATCTCCATCCTTTTGTTGGAAGAGTTGAATCTCCCTTTTCAGCTGTTTGGTCTTTTGGGCTGGAAAGAATTCTTTTAAGAACTTTGTCGCCAATTGCTCCCATGAGTTTATTGATCCTGGTTCCAAAGAATTATACCATAGTTTAGCGTTAAGTTTTAAGGAAAAAGGAAACAATATTAACCTGATTTGCTCAGGGGTGAGCCCTTGAACGCTTTGTGTCCTGCAAAGATCGAAAAAATCTTGTAAATGGAGATGAGGCTCTTCATCAGGTCTGCCACTAAAGTGGGGAACCATACTAAGTAACTGAGGAGATAGATGCATGTTTCCTGTGACATTAGGTTGATACGCAATGCAGGTAGGTTGCTCGATGTTCTTAGGCGTAAATTTATCCTGCATTGGTACGCGATTGGGTATTTCTTCTGCCATGACTTCTTGTGACTGAGGTCTCTGAGCAGTCGACTGGGTTCGTGCAGCAGTCGACTGGTTGGTCGCAATCAGTCGACCTAATCTGTGCAAAGTGCGTTCTGTTTCTGCGTCAATTGGTAGTAGCTCTGGACGAAGTGATCTCCTTCCGTGCATCCACCAAAATCCTGTAACCTAAAAGAAAAACTTATTAATAAACTAAAAGAAAGAAAATAAAAACTTCCTACTGATCTGTAAGTTAAAATACTAGACAATCCCCGACAGCGGCGCCAAAAACCTGTTGTTGGTTTCTAGTTACCTAAATAAAGAGATAAAACTAGATACAAATTATAAAAACCTCGCAAGTGCACGAATCGTTTGACAAAGCGTAGCAATAGCAAGGGTCGATCCCACAGAGATTGTAGACTTTAACTTACTAATCAATAAAAAGACTAAAAATCATAAAGGGTTGGTTTAAAAGTCTAAAAGAAATAAAAAGATTTAAACTAAATTAAGAAGTGTTGAATCACAGATATTTATGAAGTAGTTGGGTTTAGATCTCCACCAATAGTCAGTAATGCTAAGTCACCTTCTGAACTTCTTCTTATTACTCATGTTTGTTCTCTTCAAGGGCATGGTATCTACTCCTTAAAGTACTGTTTCCCTAAGCCAAGAATTAGGCATGGTATCTACTCTAATTCGTTTCTTTCATTAAGTGTGTTAGCATGGTATCTACTAAGTTGTGCTTAAAGAAAACATAAGATCAGTGGAAACGAACAAACACTCAAGGTTCTAGAAATTGGTATTAGATCTAGATCCCTTAAGTTGATTGAACCAAGAACCCCTAAAGATTCTCTTGTTACTAGTTACGGGCACGAGATACGGGTCGTCTCAATATGCTCATCTAACAGATTCAGATATATGGTAATGCAAACTTGGATTTCTCAAGCTCTGTACGTCAGTCGACTGGCTCTCACCTCAGTCGACTGCTCTCAGACTTTCGAGAACAAGTTTGATTACCATTAATCTATACCAATACAAACGGATTCAATCAATAAGTAAAATAAAAGAGTTCAGAAGAATATAGCACTACATAACTACGGCTTCAATCTACCCAACTATGAAATTAGTTCCACATAATAATACTTTTATTAATCAACAAGTTTGAATACATGATCAACATAAAAGAATAGAAGGAGAAGAAATAAACTCATGAAGTCCGGCAATAAGGTCGACTGGCTGTCACACAGTCGACTGCCTTCGAATACTGGATCTCCTCTCTCCTTCCTCGATGCTGATAGAATAATGCCCCTGTTGATGACTTGAACGCTCAGAAACTCTTGTGATTCGGTCGTTTTGGAACCTGGAAGAGTGCCAACCGAGAGAGAGACCTGTTGATGCTTCTTTTCTGATATTTATAGAACACGGCTGAGAATTAGGGTTTTGCACTTTTTCAGGAAACTCCTTCTTTGTTTGATTTGATGATTTATTTCTTTCTCTTTTCTTCTTCCCTTCCTTATCTGTTAACCACGTGCTCTTGGAAATCCCCAGTTTCTAGATTTGATTTGCATAAATCTGGATTCAGATAGATTTGAAATTAGATTTGGATGAATCTTCGAATATCTTATCTGTTTACTCCGCCGCGTACCAGTCGACTGCCTTGGATATAAGTCGACTGGTCTCTGAGACATCTGTGGCTTCACGATTTCTCGGTCAAGTCGACTGGTGTTTGGGGAAGTCGACTGTGCCAAGATTTAGCAAACTCTCTGTCTAGTCGACTGCTGAAGAGCCAGTCGACTGTTGCTTCTGCAGTTCCCTGTATATTATTTCTCAGTCTGTATTCGTCTGGAATCTGCTTCGTTTTGTTGCTTTTGGTTATTTCCTATTGAAAAGAGAGAATAAGAGTTAAATACCACATATAGAGCTTTTACATGTGCATTTATAATAAGATTATTGCTTCTAAATGTGAATATTCTTGTGTTCATCATGATCAACGGCTCAGACCTGATCCGGAGCAGATGATGAAGATGATCTGACTTGTTGTTGGTGATGATCGTGGATCAGACGGCCAGGATCGCCCTTATGCTGATGATCAAGATGATCAGAGATCGCACGGCTGAGATTTAAAAACCAATCTCCATGATCAAACAGTGGCAATGGCGTAGTGGTTTCGACTGTGAGTACGGTGGCGAGGTGGTGGCAGCGCCGAGGGCTAGACTGGGGAGCAATCGACGGAGGGCAGCGACGGTGATGGGGGGAAGACGAGGGCTCTATTTTTAGAGAGGGAAACAGGGGAGGTGATGGGGGCTGGCAATGGCGGAAGCTCGGGGATCTGCGACAATGGCGAGGGAATGCAGTGGGGGGATGATGATAAGGAGTTGCATAGGGTCGAGGGGGTAATGGGTTTCGGGAGCGAGGTGGGTTGAGGAAGACAATGGTCGACTGAGGGTGCAGGGATGAGGATGACGAGGATGATGGGTGGAGGCTGTAGTCGAAGGGCGGTGACGAGGTGCACAGGGTCGAGAGCTTGGGTTAGGGAAGACGAACGGAGAAGGAGAAGGAGGGGATGCCGTGTTCTGGGTTTCAACAGCAGTGGCTAGGGTAGGAGGTGATTAGGGTTAGGGTTAATTAGGTTTAGAAGAAGATTAAGAATATATAGTATAGGGTTAGTAGAAGTTTTGAATAGGATCCAAAAGGAGAATGAGTCAAAAATCAATATAATTAGGCCACATGAATTAGATGAATCGAGTTGGTCAATTCATCAAGAAGAAAAACAATTTAGGGCTGATAGGAACAAGGCAAATGAAATAGATTGGGCACAAAATTGAGTCGAATTCAAAAGAAATAACTTTTATTAGAGCTGGAAACAAAATACAGGGTTCGAATTGATAAATATAGTACAATGAAAAGAAATACAGAATAAAATACAAATATAGGAAACAGGGGTTACAATCCTACCCACCTAACAAGCAGTATTTCGTCCTCAAAATTCAGACAAGTGGTACATAGGGAAACCCCAAAAGAAAAAGAAACACAAGGAGACTACTCGAGAAAATGGGAAAACTTCTTCTGGATTTCCTCCTCCAGTTCCCAAGTCGACTCACCCGGCAAGTGAGGATTCCAAAAAACCCGAACCAGCTTGATAACCTTATTCTTCAGCACTTTCTCTCGAATGTCCAAGATAGCAACTGACGGAATCTCACAAGACAGATCCGGCTGCACAGATAACTCTGAATAGTCGATCACGTGGCTCTCATCCCTGATGTATCGCCTGAGTTGGGAGACATGAAAAACATCATGCATCCCAAATAGAGCAGGTGGCAATGCAAGTTGATAGGCCACCTTGCCTACTCGTTCCACAATATTAAACGGCCCGATGAACCTGGGGCTTAGCTTGCTGATATGGCTAAAAATGGGGACTAATCGGAACCGTCCAAATCGGGCACCAATCTTGGGACCTAGGGGTAAAACGGTAATTTTGCCTACAAGAGGGTCCAAAATGGGTATTGGATCTTCTCCCCAAGGACCCAATAACCCACGGATGGATCCACCAACAAGAGGGTGCGGGTTCCAACCCGCTGCGCACCCGATCAAACAAGATGGAATCAAGGTCCCTGATTAATCACGATCAACGGCCCTGATATACATCTATCTTTTCACTGGGATTTGGGGATTAAATTCCTAATCTGCTTACAGGGAATATACCTTATCAGATTACATTCCTAATCTGCTTACAAGGGGAATATTCCATATCAGATCACGGGGATTACATTCCCAATCTGTTCCCTGAGACGCCTATAAATACCTCCCATCCATCTCCATTAAGAGGTAATCAACCTTTCACCAGTTTTTGCGCTCATTCATAGTCTTCCTAGATTACTGACTTGAGCGTCGGAGGGTGCGTCGCCGGGAACAACCCCGGTGTCTCGCACTTTTTGCAGGTGCACGGCGGGAGCGACGATTGAAGCCCCAAGGAATAGGTATACAGGTTTACTATTCAGTTTCCCCAAGAATCCACAAATTCATCTGATTGCCCCCACACCAAATTTAGCGGCAACAGATTGGCACCGTCTGTGGGAAACTAACGAATAGGAACCTCTCCTCTTCCCCGAAAACAGGTTTTCTCCAGCCATGCCACCTCGAAAAGTCAGGTCGAGGGGGTCCAACCGGGCACCCAACCCTGACCAGCAAGAAGTCCCTAACAACCCTGCTCAACAACAAGCGCAGCTTCCCCTACGGCGGAAGACCCGCTCCAACAGAACCTTCCCCCTCCTGATCCAAAGGGTCCTAACCCTCAGAAACAACCCCTTCACCCAGAACAGGTCTCCATCCGCAACGCCTCCACTGACTCCATGGCCTCCCATCACCCCCGAGCCTCTGGTCGCCACAATACAGCCACTAACCGCCAGAAGGAGGATGATCTCCGCCGCCACCTGGAAGAAAAACGGGCCCGAGAGGGAGCCTCCCGCCAACACTATCCGGGTGAGCGGTCTCCTCGCCACCGGTATCACAGGTCGCCCGTCCGCAGGGGGAGGAAGGAATCCCCCGATCATTACCGAAGAAGGTACTCCCCCGCAGGTCGGCAACAGCCCAGGAACAACGAAGCACCAATCACCCGTGCCGAGTTCCAGCAGTTCCAAGCAACCGTCCTGCAGGCCCTCAACCTCCGTCAAAATCCCAATGAGCCGAAGGTCCCGTCTCCTCCTCCAGTCCGAAGCCCTCGCCGACGGTCCCCATCTCCTCGTCCTGCTCCTACCAACTCCCGGCGCACCCCAAGTCCTCGCCGCTCCCGAAGTTACCATCGCCGCAGCCCTCGTTCCCCCTCATACGAAGACGAGTCTCGTGGCTCGGCAGATTACCGTCGGAGAGATGACACCATGAACCGCCGTCTTCATGAAGTAGAGAGACGCCTGGGTCAGATAAACCGAGAAGAAGAGCTCAGGGGGAGGACCCTACGTCCTAGCCGACCCCCTTTCTCCCGAACCATAGTGGATGCACCTGTCCCGTTCGGCTTCAAACCTCCTCAATTTGAGACTTACACCGGGGAAACCGATCCAGTTGATCACATTGAAAGTTTTAAGACCCTGATGCTCCTGCATCAAGCTTCCGATGCCCTCCTCTGCAAAACCTTCCCTGCAACTCTCAAAGGACCGGCCCGAGAGTGGTATTCTCGTCTGGCCCCCTCCTCGATATTCTCTTTCGAACAGTTCGAAACCCTCTTCGTCACACATTTCGTAAGCAGCCGAAGGGCCGAGAAGACGAGCATCTCCCTATTGCACCTCCACCAGAAGAAGGGGGAAAAATTGAGAGACTACGTGAAGAGGTTCACTGCCGAGGCCAGATTCATAGCATCCCTCGACCAGTCGGTCGCTACGGTAGCATTTCAATCCAATGTCCTCAATTCCAACCTCCGCTCCTCCCTCGCCAAGAAACCACCACATGACTTTTCCGACCTTCTCCTTCGCACTGAAAAGTATATCCGGGCCGAAGAGGCTGAGCAACAACCCAACTGGGAAGGGTCTACCTCCGGGTCTAAGAGAAAAGGAGCGGAAGAAGGAGACAAGAAGCTCCAGAAGGATAATGCCGGCCAGCGCCGACCTCCCCCTAGATTTGAGAAGTTCACTCCCCTCACCACTAACATCTCCACCATCTTCATGGAAGTCGAAAAAGAAGGGGTCTTGCCTCCAACTCCGAAGATGAACACCCCCGCCAAGAGAAGAGATAGAGAGAAATGGTGCCGCTATCACCGGGACCAAGGACATGACACCAACGACTGCCGTGCTCTGAGGAACGAGATCGAAGCCCTTATCCAGAGGGGGCAACTAACGAAGTTTGTAAGAAAGGACCGAGCCGAACTTCCTCCCCCGCCTCGGGGGGCTAACAAGCGTCCGGAACGAGAAGAGACGCCAGACTTTGAGGAAGAGCGAGTTCTCCACCTCATCCATGGGGGTCCAATGGGGGGCTCCTCGAACTCCTCTCGAAAAGCATTTATTAGGGAAGTCAACTCAGTCCTGACCACCCCTCCTCCCAAAGGCCTCAGAGTGCCAGTCACCTTCTCCGACGAAGATCTCGAGGGAGTTCGTATCCCACATTATGACGCCCTCGTCATTAGCCTCCACATGGCGAATTTCAAAGTGGAGAGGATCTTAGTAGACAATGGCAGCTCCGTCAACATCCTCTTCCTCTCCGCTTTTAAAGGCCTAAGTCTCTCCAGAGACAGACTCAAGCCCGCCGGTTACACTCTCCATGGGTTCACGGGGGTTCCGGTAACTATTGAAGGGGTGATCACCCTCGATATAACTGCCGGCCAAACTCCTACCACCCGGACAGAGCCAATGGACTTCATGGTGGTGGATGTCCCCGCTGCCTACAACGTCATTTTGGGTCGGCCAGGCCTCGCAGCCCTGGAAGCTGTTCCCTCAGCATACCATCTGAAGATGAAGTTTCCCACCCGGTCCGGGGTTGGGGAAGTACGGGGAAATCAGGAGCAGGCCCGGAAGTGCTACATGACCTCAACCCTTGGGCCCGTCCTCTCCTTAGAGACTCTGGAAATTCCTCAAGACGCTGCAAGACCGACCTCCGAGCCGGTGGATGAACTGGAAGAGGTGCTCTTCTCTGAACAAGAGCCGACCCGTAAGTTCTTCGTAAGCAAGACCCTCCCGTCCGCCCTATACTCAGATATTGTGAAATGCATCTGAACCAATCAAGACCTCTTCGCATGGTCCGCAGCAGACATGCCCGGTATCTCCGAAGAACTCCTAGTCCACCGCCTGAGCGTTGATCCGGGGTCCAAACCGGTTTAGCAGAAGAGGCGCAAGTTCACCCCCGAGCGACAGCTCGCTATCAAAGAGGAGGTAGATAAGCTGTTGAAAGCCCGATTCATACAGGAGGTAAACTACCCAGAATGGTTGTCTAACGTAGTTATGGTGAAGAAGTCCAATGGGACGTGGAGAATTTGTATTGATTTCACCGACCTCAACAAGGCCTGCCCCAAAGATCCTTTCCCTCTACCGAGCATCGACACTCTGATTGACGCAACCTCGGGACATGAGCTCCTCAGCTTCATGGATGCCTTCTCAGGTTACAATCAGATAAGAATGTTCCCTCCAGACATTCTGAAGACGTCGTTTGTTACCGACCAGGGCCTTTATTGTTACAGGGTCATGCCGTTCGGTCTCAAGAATGCCGGTGCAACATACCAATGCCTCGTCAACAAGGTGTTCCAGGCCCAGATCGGCCGAAACATGGAAGTGTACGTCGTTGATATGCTTGTAAAGAGCATCCGAGGCGTTGATCATGTGGCTGACCTTCAGGAGGCCTTCGAAGTCCTAAGAAAGCACAATATGAGACTCAACCCGAACAAGTGTGCGTTCGGCGTCTCATCAGGAAAGTTCCTCGGCTTCATGGTTAACCAACGAGGAATTGAAGCAAATCCGGAAAAGATCAAGGCCATATTAGACATGGCCCCTCCCAGAAATGTCAAAGAAGTTCAGAGATTGACTGGTCGCCTAGCTGCCATAGGGCGCTTTCTGTCGAAGTCCGGGGAGAAGTGCCTCCCGTTCTTCAAAGCCCTCAGGGGGGCTAAAGGATTCGAGTGGGGGCAGCAGCAACAAGACTCCTTCGACCAGCTTAAAGCCTACCTCGTCAATCCACCTCTACTCAGCAAACCGATACCTGGCGAACCACTCTACCTCTACTTGGAAGCTTCCGAACAGACGCTTAGTGCAGTCTTAGTCAGAGAAGAGGAGAGGGCTCAGAGCCCATTTACTACGTCAGCAAGGTGCTTCGGGACGCCGAGCTCCGGTACCCGAAGATTGAGAAAATGGCCTATGCCCTGGTAATGGCCGCGAGAAAGCTTCAACCCTACTTCCAGTCCCATTCGGTGGTCGTCCTTACCGACCAGCCGCTGAAACAGGTCCTTCACAAACCTGAGACTTCCGGTCGCCTCATGAAGTGGCCGATCGAGCTGAGCCAACATGATATAACTTATCAGCCTCGGACCGCAATCAAGGCTCAGGCGCTGGCCGAATTCATAGTTGAAAATACAATCCCTGAACCCTGCCAAACAGTAAAGGGGCCGCCGGTTTGGTCAATTTATGTTGAAGGATCTTCTTGCAATGAGGGAAGCGGGGCAGGAGTCATCCTGGCAGGCCCAGATGACTTCATCCTCCAATACTCCCTCCGTATAAATTTCAAAGCTTCGAACAACGAGGCCGAATACGAGGCGCTAATAGCCGGTCTAAGAATGGCCCGAAATGCAGGGGCACAGCTGCTACAGATTTTCAGCGACTCTCAGTTGGTTGTCAACCAGGTCCTCGGTGAGTATGAAGCCCGCGATGATAGAATGGTTAAATACTTGGCTAAAGTCAAGAGCCTCATGGCGCTGTTTGAAGAGGCCCTCATCCAAAGGATCCCCCGAGAAGAAAATGCACAGGCCGACGCCCTATCCAAGTTAGCCTCCTCTTCCCTCCAAGGTCTTGAGCAGACCGTATTGATAGAAGTCCTCTTGAAGCCAAGCATAGAGGACGAAGCACCAGACTCTGTTGAAACATTGCCAGTCCTCCTCGAAGACAACTGGATGAAACCCCTCGTCGAATTCTTAAAGGACGGACTCCTCCCTGAAGATCCGAAGGAAGCAAGAAGAATCAGGACCCGAGCCGAGCGTTTTACTTTAATCGAAGGCATCTTATACAAACGCTCCTTCACCCAGGTGGACGGTCGGCCTTACCTAAGGTGCCTTTCCCCCAGGCAAGCCGACTACGCCCTGCAAGAGCTCCACGAGGGCATCGGCGGAGCTCATTCCGGCTCCAGATCTCTAGCATGCAAAGTGTTGAACTACGGGTATTACTGGCCCACTCTCCTACGGGACGCCGAACGACACGTTCGGCAATGCAGCTCCTGTCAAAGGTATGCAGACGTCCGACGTCTTCCACAAGCACCGCTCACCTCCCTATCAAGTCCGATTCCCTTCGCTATGTGGGGGATTGATTTACTAGGACCGTTTCCCCCAGCTCCCGGACAGCTAAAGTTCCTAGTCGTGGTAGTCGATTATTTCACTAAATGGATAGAAGCCGAGCCCCTGGCTACAATCACCGAGCATAGAGTCGTTCAATTCTTCTGGAAAAATGTGATTTGCCAGGTTCGACGTTCCCCGAGTCATAGTCACGGATAACGGAACGCAGTTCACTGGGGCCGCCTTCCGAGCCTTATGTGAGGACCTCTCCATACAACACCGATTCTCCTCCGTCTCCCATCCCCAGTCGAATGGCCAGGCCAAGAATGCCAACCGACAGATTCTTTCGGGTATTAAGAAGAGATTAGACAAGTGTTCCAAAGGACTGTGGGTCGATCAGCTGCCAAACGTGCTCTGGAATCACCGCACCACCAAGCGGACCCCAACAGGCGAGAGTCCGTTTAATCTCACCTATGGGTCCGAGGCCCTCATTCCCCTAGAAGTTGGGATACCCTCTCCTCGTTTGACGGCCTTTGAAGAAGAGCAGAATGCAAAAGAGCTCAGAGCCAGCCTAGATCTGATAGACGAAATCCGAGAGAGAGCGGCCATACGTCAACAAGCATACCGAAGGAGGATCGAGCTAGCATACAACAAAAGGGTCCGCCCAACGGACCTCAAAGAAGGGGATTTAGTCCTCCGAAAATTGGCCATCTCGTTCCCCGGACAGAAAAGCAAGCTGGCCCCGAATTGGGAGGGACCGTACAAAGTCTCGAAGGTGATCCGCCCCGGTGCATACAAGCTAGAAGATCTCGAAGGCAGAGAAATCCCCAGGACTTGGAATGCCGAACATCTTTTGAAATACCAAGAGAAGGCAGCTACGCCTCTCTAAGTAACTCGAGATGTCACACCATTCCCCCCCTTTTTTACTAGTAGTGATTTTTCCTTTTATTTTTTCATTGTAATAACGGCTAGCAACTTTAGAAACAACCGATCTTTAGATATTAATAAATAAAGTTTTTCATATTTTCACTGCTAGTATATCTCTCTGCTTTTAACTCTTTAAACTAACGATGGTTTCGGAGTCCAACACTTGGCTCGATTCTACTTCGCAAGTTCGCTCCCAAGCGAGCTAGAAGTAGCTCGCCATTCGGAACTGCTCCCACAGCCGTTGAATGGTTCGGAGTCCAACACTTGGCTCGACCCTACTCCGCAAGTTCGCTCCTAAGCGAGCTAGGGGTAGTTCGCCATCCGGAATTGCTCCCACACCCTTAAACTTACGATGGTTCCGGAGTCCAACACTTGGCTCGATTCTACTTCGCAAGTTCGCTCCCAAGCGAGCTAGAAGTAGTTCGCCATTCGGAACTGCTCCCACAGCCGTTGAATGGTTCGGAGTCCAACACTTGGCTCGACCCTACTCCGCAAGTTCGCTCCTAAGCGAGCTAGGGGTAGTTCGCCATTCGGAATTGCTCCCACACCCTTAAACTTACGATGGTTCCGGAGTCCAACACTTGGCTCGATTCTACTTCGCAAGTTCGCTCCCAAGCGAGCTAGAAGTAGCTCGCCATTCGGAACTGCTCCTACAGCCGTTGAATGGTTCGGAGTCCAACACTTGGCTCGACCCTACTCCGCAAGTTCGCTCCTAAGCGAGCTAGGGGTAGTTCGCCATTCGGAATTGCTCCCACACCCTTAAACTTACGATGGTTCCGGAGTCCAACACTTGGCTCGATTCTACTTCGCAAGTTCGCTCCCAAGCGAGCTAGAAGTAGCTCGCCATTCGGAACTGCTCCCATAGCCGTTGAATGGTTCAGAGTCCAACACTTGGCTCGACTCTACTCCGCAAGTTCGCTCCTAAGCGAGCTAGGGGTAGTTCGCCAATCGGAATTGCTCCCACACCCTTAAACTTACGATGGTTCCGGAGTCCAACACTTGGCTCGATTCTACTTCGCAAGTTCGCTCCCAAGCGAGCTAGGAGTAGCTCGCCATTCGGAACTGCTCCCACAGCCGTTGAATGGTTCGGAGTCCAACACTTGGCTCGACTCTACTCCGCAAGTTCGCTCCTAAGCGAGCTAGGGGTAGTTCGCCATTCGGAATTGCTCCCACACCCTTAAAACTTACGATGGTTCTGGAGTCCAACACTTGGCTCGACGCTACTTCGCGAGTTCGCCCCTAAACAAACTGGAAGAAGCTCGCCGTTCGGAGTCAAACACTTTGGAAGCTTCGACATAGCAGACAATAGTCACAAGAGTAAAACACGCGAGTTCGGCAACAACACTTTTATTAATGAAACAAATGCGATACAAAGACAAGCACAGTAGGATTACAACTCGCCAAAGAAAAAGTTACAATGCCGACTTATTACACTTAGCGAAAACAAAAAATACTCAACCACCAGCGGAGTCGACCACTTTAGCGCTTTTTTGGAGCCGGGGCGTTCCGCTTCAAAGACACCCGAGGGTGGCGACGCTTGTCTCCGGAGCGCGACCCCAAACCCGCGAACTGAGACGTGTCCTCGGCACCACTCCTAGTGGCCACTCTGACGGACGCTCCGCTCGACGAAATTGCCACCGAGCTCTGCGCGTCCCCCGGACTAGGTTGGCCGAGCCGCTGACGGGTCGCCATCTCATAAAAGGTAATGCCCCGCTCACTCTCAGCGCGAGTGCACGACGTGCTTCGAACATTGATCGGCCCTGAATGCGGCTTAAGACGGGCCACTTCTGCCTCCAACTCCGAGATCCGATCCCGCAACGAGTCGTCCTTGATGTCGACTTCGAAACGCAGGGGTATTGCGGAGTCCGGGACGCCAGATCGGCTGGCGATGAGGCGCCGAAGGTGGGTGACCTCGATGCTTTTATCCATCGTCGCTCTCTTCAGCGCTTCGACCTCGGCAGACAGTTGGACCCGTTCAGTCGTCAACTTCACCACTTTGGCCGTGAGCCCCTCCCCCTCGCTCCGAAGCTTTGCCTCTACGGACTGAAGATGTTGTATCTCGGAAAGCAAATCATCTCTCTCCACTGTTAATTTGGACAAGTTATGACGAATGCACTGAACCCGAATCTCATTACTGAAACCAGTTGGCGAATATTCACCTTCGAGGATAAGCTCGGCGATCCTACTCTCCAAACGGAGAATCTCGATATCTCGCCGTCCGAGGACGAGCTGGAGATGGGTCCTCTCGCTTTCAGCTCGGCGCAATCCGAGCTCGACCTCGTAGAGTCTCTCTCGGCACCTCGCCAGACACAGCCTTGTCGCCCCTAGGCCGACCTCAGCTCGAGTTTCCTCATCCGAGCGTGAAAGTTCGACGTCTTGGGCGATCACCATAAGCTGCAAAGAGATCGGAGTAATCAGCAAATACGTCGAACACTGCCGAAGCACTACACTTGGAAAAATTTTCTTTTCTAAAGACAAGAAGGGACTGTTCGGCAGAAGAGGGGGCAAAAAACAAAAACTTCCGAACATCAACACTTGCAAAAACTTTCTTTTCATTAATGTCAAAAGTAGCGGTGGCCAGTCCGCTATTAGGCATTACAGAGTCCGAAAAGAAAAACAAAAAAACAAAAGAACAAAAGGCGGAGTCAAGGCTCGACCTCTTTCCCCGGGCGACGAGGTGGAGTAGGGGTTGACTTCGCCGAAGGAGACGCCGCCGCCAGCAGAGTGATCGTGGTGCTGGGGACCTCGCCAGTAACCCCGGCGTCGGCATCGGCGTCACCCTCCTCCTCTTCTTCCCCTTCGGACTCGGGGTCGAAGCCCTCGACGTGTCCGGGGAAGAGCCGCCATCCCGAGACATCCACCGCGGGGTACGCCTCCGACACCCGCGTGAGGGCGGCAGCGAAGGCCTTTGCCATGTTCTGCGCAAGGAACCCCTGGGCCTTCTCCATGGTCGCGTCCTCCGCCGCCTTCACGGCTGCCGCCTGCTTCGCCCCGGCCTCGACCAATTGGTTGGCCGACCTTTCCTTCTCCCGAAGGAGCTTGCCCTCCAGCCTCTTCACCTCGGCCTCGAGATGCTTGATCCTCGCCGACCGACCCTCATGCTCGACTCGGAGCTTGTCGAGCTCGCTCGATATCCGAGCCTTCTCATTCCGAGCTTGGTCGGACTCCTGCTTCAGCTCTTTTTCCAGAGCTCTCAGCCTCTCGGTGAGATGGCCGAACTGGACGATGATCTGCAGCAAAGAAGAGCTAAAAGAGTTAGATTTTTTTTTTAATTCAAGAAATACACCAGACGAGGAGAAGCTTACCGATACCGCCGAACGAGCGATCTCGATCATGTCGTCGCCTTGTCTCCCCGCCTCCATGGAGGCTCGGTCCTTTGGGGTGGCGAGATGCTTAACAGCCTGCATGCTCGCCAACGAGTTCCCGAGGAACCCATCGTGCCTCCGGACTTGCCAGTCCGGGATATGGATCCGCTTGTGCTCCTCTGTCAGGAGCTCCTCGCCTGCCACGGTCAGCGGCGGTGTCGGCATTGCGAGGGCGGCGGCAATAGGGAACTCCCCCACAGGTGCGGGAGCCAAAGTACCCGCCACGGTGACGACCGGGTCGTCGAGGATCTCCACCCCCTCGTCAGGGGCCGCAATCCTCAGCATCTTCGAGGTCGAGGGCAGCTTCGACGCGACCCTCTTGCGCTTCTTCGGCGCCTTGCTCGAAAGCCCAGCCCTGAGCGCCAAGACCGCTTCGTAGTCCATGGATTCTGCGTCAAAAGCAAAAATTGATTAGCACATAAAAAACACCAAGGCAGGGAGTACGGAAAAAGAACTTGATGAGAGCCGCGTACTAGGGTCTACGCGGCAGAGCCCTCCCCTGTAGAGGACATCCTCCGTCAGCTCCTTCCAATCGTACTTCGTCCGGTCGAGGAGGATCCGGACCGCCTCCTCTTCTTCTACTGACAGCCTCGGCACCGCCTCCGCCCTCTTCGGCACCCCTTCTACCCAATCAGAGGGGATCAGCCATTCCTCTCGACTCCGCACGACGAACCACTTCTCTCGCCAGTGCTTAATGGAGTCAGGGCAAACGACGAGTTTGCCGCCGTGCCTCGGAGTCAAATAATACCGGTACTCCGACCTATTTCCTTGGTGGAGCCGGTATAACGCCCGAAGCACGTTCAGCTACGGCTCGATCCCTGCGGCCTGGCAGTGGAGAACGAAACCATTAATCACCCGCCACGCGTTCGGCATCAGTTGGATGGGACTGACCCCGAACCAACTCACCACGGTAATAGCGAACGCGTGGAGAGGTAGCCGAGCACCGGCGATAAAGGCATCGACCGGCCAGCAACACATGGTCGCTGGCAGCGGCGAATTGGCCCTAACTCCGGGGCCCAGCAACATGATTTCATACTCCTCCGGGATGAAAAAAGAGTCCCGGATCGCAGCCAGCTCCTCCTCGCGCAGGATCGACGCCGCATCATCCGCCTCCGTCGTATCCCTCGCTTCGTTCTCCTCGAAGGACCTCTCCCTCCCATGGACAATTCGCTCGGCCTGATCCCCCGGGAGCTGCCTGACTCTGTGAAGCCCCGTCAACGGACCTGGCAACTGTCCGAACTCCCCCATCCTCTTCGGATCCACTACGATCGAATCCTTGCCGAACACTTTGCTTTTGGTCGGAGTCGGGGTCGAGTCCTCGACGTCTTCAAGGGAGGGCTCAGACCAGGAGACTTCATCAGAGACAGAAGCTAGAGACATAATTGATGATAAATTACCTTAAAAAGCTTTAGCAGCCGGAAAACTTCGCCTGAGTCAAGTGCCGACCACCGGAAAAACTCGCCTGAAGCACAAGAAAACGTCTGAGCAAATGAGAGGAGAAATGAGAAATGAGGGAGGGGGTGAGGATTTATAGAGGGGGGCACGCCAAACGAGGATAATGGGCTCGTACGACCGGCCCATCAAAACCAAACGACGGAGCGATCCCAATCGTCACCTCGTTAACCGCAACGAATCATGAGTTGAATTTAATGCGCATCCCGTCTGAAAGAAGCCCAGAGGTCACGGCAATTAATGAACGTCCCATCTGTCAGGGTTGTCAGAGTCGTCAGAGTTGTCAGAGCCACCAGAGGTTCAAATGGCGCACAGAAAAAACAAGCCCCCAAAAAACGACAAGTCTGGAAGCTCGGCACTTACTGCCGAGCGTTCGTGACACCGACCGTGTTACGGGGTAAAAATCAAGCTCGGCACTCACTGCGGAGCGTTCGTGGACACCGACCTTGTTACGAGGCAAAAATCAAGCTCGGCACTCACTGCCGAGCGTTCGGGACACCGACCTTGTTACGGGGTAAAAAACAAGTTCGGCACTCACTGCCGAGCGTTCGTGACACCGACCTTGTTATGGGGTAAAAAACAAGTTCGGCACTCACTGCCGAGCGTTCGTGACACCGACCTTGTTACGGGGTAAAAATCAAGCTCGGCACTCACTGCCGAGCGTTTCGGGACACCGACCTTGTTACGGGATAAAAAACAAGTTCGGCACTCACTGCCGAGCGTTCGTGACACCGACCTTGTTACGGGGTAAAAAATAAGTTCGGCACTCACTGCCGAGCGTTCGTGACACCGACCTTGTTACGGGGTAAAAAACAAGTTCGGCACTCACTGCCGAGCGTTCGTGACACCGACCTTGTTACGGGGTAAAAAACAAGTTCGGCACTCACTGCCGAGCGTTCGTGACACCGACCTCGTTACGGGGCAAAAATCAAGCTCGGCACTCACTGCCGAGCGTTCGTGACACCGACCTTGTTACGGGGTAAAAAACAAGTTCGGCACTCACTGCCGAGCATTCGTGACACCGACCTTGTTACGGGGTAAAAAACAAGTTCGGCACTCACTGCCGAGCGTTCGTGACACCGACCTTATTACGGGGTAAAAAACAAGTTCGGCACTCACTGCCGAGCGTTCGTGACACCGACCTTGTTACGGGGTAAAAAACAAGTTCGGCACTCACTGCCGAGCGTTCGTGGCACCGACCTTGTTACGGGGTAAAAATCAAGCTCGGCACTCACTACCGAGCGTTCGTGACACCGACCTTGTTACGAGGCAAAAATCAAGCTCGGCACTCACTGCCGAGCGTTCGGGACACCGACCTTGTTACGGGGTAAAAAACAAGTTCGGCACTCACTGCCGAGCGTTCGTGACACCGACCTTGTTACAGGGTAAAAAACAAGTTCGGCACTCACTGCCGAGCGTTCGTGACACCGACCTTGTTACGAGGGCAAAAATCAAGCTCGGCACTCACTGCCGACCGTTCAGGACACCGACCTTGTTACGGGGTAAAAAACAAGTTCGGCACTCACTGCCGAGCGTTCGTGACACCGACCTTGTTACAGGGGTAAAAAACAAGTTCGGCACTCACTGCCGAGCGTTCGTGATACCGACCTTGTTACGGGGTAAAAAACAAGTTCGGCACTCACTGCCGAGCGTTCGTGACACCGACCTTGTTACGAGGCAAAAATCAAGCTCGGCACTCACTGCCGAGCGTTCGGGACACCGACCTTGTTACGGGGTAAAAAACAAGTTCGGCACTCACTGCCGAGCGTTCGTGACACCGACCTTGTTACGGGGTAAAAAACAAGTTCGGCACTCACTGCCGAGCGTTCGTGACACCGACCTTGTTACGGGGTAAAAAACAAGTTCGGCACTCACTACCGAGCGTTCGTGACACCGACCTTGTTACGGGGTAAAAAAGAAGTTCGGCACTCACTGCCGAGCGTTCGTGACACCGACCTTGTTACGGGGTAAAAAACAAGTTCGGCACTCACTGCCGAGCGTTCGTGGCACCGACCTTGTTACGGGGTAAAAAACAAGTTCGGCACTCACTGCCGAGCGTTCGTGACACCGACCTTGTTACGGGGTAAAAAACAAGTTCGGCACTCACTGCCGAGCGTTCGTGACACCGACCTTGTTACGAGGCAAAAATCAAGCTCGGCACTCACTGCCGAGCGTTCGTGACACCGACCTTGTTACGGGGTAAAAAACAAGTTCGGCACTCACTGCCGAGCGTTCGTGACTCACTGCCGAGCATTCGTGACACCGACCTTGTTATAAGGCAAAAATCAAGTCCGACAGATCGCCAGACTCACTCCCATCGCTCGCAGCTATGCCGAACTCGCTTTCCTCTCCGGAAAAGCTTGCCGAACTGAATATGGACCTCGGCCTCCTAGCCAGCGAGCCCCAGGGGGAGCCTAAGGCGTGATACAAAAGTATGAGACCCCCGAACGACGAGTTGGCGCTTCGCAAAGGACAAGAGGATATCCCTACAAGAATACCACATGCCCATCAGAGCTCATGAGCGACTCAGAGCTCAATCCACTTGGAAAGTCACCTCACTACCCCTTCAAGATTCAAAACCCACCTGTTTGAACTCCGATACAACTCTGCTAGCCATTAAAACAGTTAAACTACTCCCCAATGGCCGATCAAACTCAGCCTTTAGGAGTGGGGGGCTCGTGATATGGCTAAAAACGGGGACTAATCGGAACCGTCCAAATCGGGCACGAATCTTGGGACCTAGGGGTAAAACGGTAATTTCGCCTACAAGAGGGTCCAAAATGGGTATTGGATCTTCTCCCCAAGGACCCAATAACCCACGGATGGATCCACCAACAAGAGGGTGCGGGTTCCAACCCGCTGCGCACCCGATCCAACAAGATGGAATCAAGGTCCCTGATTAATTGCGATCAACGGCCCTGATATACATCTATCTTTTCACTGGGATTTGGGGATTAAATTCCTAATCTGCTTACAGGGAATATACCTTATCAGATTACATTCCTAATCTGCTTACAAGGGGAATATTCCATATCAGATCACGGGGATTACATTCCCAATCTGTTCCCTGAGACACCTATAAATACCCCCCATCCATCTCCATTAAGAGGTAATCAACCTTTCACCAGTTTTTGCGCTCATTCATAGTCTTCCTAGATTACTGACTTGAGCGTCGGAGGGTGCGTCGCTGGGAACAACCCCGGTGTCTCGCACTTTTTGCAGGTGCACGGCGGGAGCGACGATTGAAGCCCCAAGGAACAGGTATACAGGTTTACTATTCAGTTTCCCCAAGAATCCACAAATTCATCTGATTGCCCCCACACCAAATTTAGCGACAACACTTGCCCTTACCTCCAAATCGGATAACGCCTCTCCACGGCGATATCTTAAGGAATACATGATCTCCCACTGCAAACTCCAAGGGCCTTCTATGGACATCTGCCTATTTCCTCTGCTTATCATGTGCTACCAGAAGATGCTTCCTATTCTGAGCCACTGCATCGACAGTCCTGGTGATCAACTCGGACCCAATAACTTCCTTTCACTAATGTCATCCTAGCACACTAGTGACCTACACTTCCGACCATATAGTACCTCGTACGGTGCAGCTTTAAGACTTTCTTGATAGCTGTTGTTGTACGAGAACTCTACTAAGTGCAGGTGATCCTCCCAAGACCCTGCAAACTGTAGCACATAGGAAATCAACATGTCCTCTAATGTCTGAATGGTCCTTTCTGACTGCCCGTCTGTCTAGGGATGGAAAGCTGTACTGTACTTCAATTTGCTCCCAAGACGGCCTGCTCTGAAGGCTCTCCAAAAACTGAGATTTGAACCTGGTATCCCTGTCGGACACAATGCTGACCGGAACCCCATGAAGCCTGACAATCTCCTGCATGTACTTCTCTGAGAGACTCTCAGTAGATTGACGAAATCTGAAGGGGATGAAGTGAGTACTCTTCGTCAGCCTATTCACAATCACCCAAATGGCATTGTGACCCTTGGGACTCCTCGACAAGGCGGTCACAAAATCCACCGTGATGTGCTCCCACGTCGACTCCGGAATGGGAAGAGGTTGAAGAAGCCTTCACCTGTTGGCAGATCAAGTACTGAGACACAAATCTTGCTATGACCCTCTTCATACCATGCCATCAGAAGTGAAGCTTCAAATCTCGATACATCTTATACCACCGGGATGAATAGAGTATGATGACTGGTAGGCTTCCTCGAGCAATTTTTGCCTGACTTCACCCTTTGGGACACACAACCTAGCCCCAAAGCGAAGTGACCCATCTGAGTGAATATCCATATCGGTCCTTGTACCTGCCTCAACTTCAGCTCTGAATCCCTGCAACTACTCATCACCTGCTTGTGCTTCTTTAATCTGCTCTACCAGTGACAACTACGACTGAAGCATCATACAACTTCGGTTGGTGCCCGAAAAAATCACATTCAAGTTCAATCTTCTCATCTGCTCAACAAGCCCCTTCTGCTTAGTCAGGAACATGGCGCCTGTCTCCTGCTTAACGGATCTGGCACCAAGTTCACCTTACCAGGATGGTACTGTAAACTGATATCATAGTCTGCCATGAACTCCAACCAACGCCTCTGCCTCATGTTCTATAACACCCCTCAAAATAGCATATAACTATTTTGCATTATAATCCGTACACAGTTTAGATTTGCACGCGATCATGTATTTTTCTAATAATAATTTTTATAAACATATTTTCTTATATATATTCAATATATCTTATTTTAAGTATGTAGATAAAATATCTCTATGTATTGTAGTGTTAATTAATTTTCTTGTTTATATATATAAATGGTTGCGTTCATGATGGTGCACGAGAATGAGAAAATCAACACTAGTACAGATACTAGTATATACGTGTGGTACATATGCAATTATCAAATTGTATGATACTACACCATATATTTTTCTCTCTTTGCCATGCACTCAATCACATCTCCACTTTTGATCAATGGCTAGAAATGAGCCATGGAACAAATATCTCCTTAACCATGGGCCACGACATGGTTTTGTGAAAAAACCACCTTGCCACATGGCTCTCAACACCCCCCCCCCCCCCACCCCCACATCTCTCCCTCATTTCATTTAAGCTTCTCCCTCACTCTCCTTTCAGAATTCTGAAATTTTCTAAAGAAATAAAGAAGAAAAAGAAGGTGATCAAGAGCAATTCTTGGAGGAGGAACTAGAGGGAGCAAGCCTAGCTACAAACTCTTCTCAACTTCACTAAAGGGTGGGGAGTTCTCTAAACTCTTGTTTCTTATTTCCTTGTTTGATTTCTTGAATGATATTAGTAATAGTAGCTTTGATTTTGATTGTTAGAGGTAGATTGTAAAAATCTGAAATTGAAAATAGAAAACACAAACTGCATGCTGTAATCCTAAATTTCCAGAGAGCAAAATAAATGGAATCTGACCTTGAAAATTTTACGGTATGATCATATAAATGTCTAGAGGCTACATGAATTATTGTAGTTTTTTCTGACCTTATTTATTATTTTAATAAATTCATTTTTGATGATTGGGTCCTAAGGTAGAGATTGGTTCGGTCTTTTGTCAAACCTGAACTTGAAGGAATTTTTAGAATTTATTGATGTATGATCTATCTCTGAAAGTTTTACCATAGTGTCCTGTATGAAACTAGACCCTACAGAAACAGATTGAAATTATTTTGATGAATTTTGATGCATGTTCAAAATTTTTAAGCAAGAGCATTCATGACAGAGACTGGGAAATAGTGGAACTTTTGTACAGGATTGAAATAGGTAGAAATCATTGAATGCTTGGAATCATGATGAGATCTTTTGTGTATGATATGCATGATAATGTACAGTTTCTGAAAATAAAAGTTTGACAATCATTGGTTATGCATGTGATTTATTGTGAAGTTTTAAGAAAGTACAGTGCAGAACATAGTCAGAATTGACACACTGATGAGATTGTACCTCTATGGCTCTGTATAAGCAGAATCTGAGGAAATGTATAACTAGGAAGTTATAGTTACATCCTGAGATTTCCAACAAGCCTTGTGTCAAGGAATTCTTGCAAGTGTAGTAATAGTTATGATTTGTGCAAGATGGAATAGAAACCAGTTTTTAGATCATAGGCTCTGTTTGTTAAGCACTTCATATATGGTTTTGTACACCTGTGAAAGATGAGTGTTTTATGGTAATCAAATGAAATAATTTGGATTTGTGATCAACTAGAGAGTTGTAGAAGACATGTTCAGCTTTCCATAGAATCCAGAATTGTGTCGTTCCGATGAGTGAGTAGGTTTTTATGCCATCGGTAAGGTGCAGCCATTGTACAGGAAGTACATAGGATGAAGATTTTGAGGCCTTTTAGAGCAATTAGATGGATGAATCTAATGCAATTGTCAACTCAAAAGTTGTAGCCTAGACTCTTAGCTTTCCAGAATGGACAAAAACACCCAACTATGAGTTATACTTTGAGAGTTATGACCCTTTTAAATTCTGGACAGAATCAACTTAGAATTGAATTTCCATTTTTGACTAAGTATTTGGGAGTAGTATTTTTCCTCTTGTGATTAAGGGTTAATGGACCTACTATTGGGGGTAATTAGTGATATTACTTGTCTTAATGTTGTTAAACGCCTGTTGAGGACGTTTGTGACTTGAGTTAGTCATTAGGGTAGAGTGATACCCTACGACTATTAACCCTAGGCATTCTTAGCTTCCCCAAGGTATCAATTCATGCAATCCCAGTACAAGGATAAGAAGTTTTGGATTTGTGAACAAGAAGCGTTGCTATACTCAAGATATTGATTTTATCACATTTTGAGTATGTTTGCTTGGGTTTATAGCCTTGGTCTGTCAATAGTTGGCTATCATGTTTGAAAGTATTACCGGTAAAAGGCATTTCTTGGGCGCTGTTGTACCACTCGTCGAGGGTCACAGGACGGAAAGTTGTTCAGGAGCAACAGGAGTGTGGCAGCTGATAAGTATCGACTCGCCGAGTTATTATTTTGACAGACCTGTCAGGGATCAATTATTCGATAATACTTCGTGCATGATTTTGGGTGACAAGCATATTTTAGTAATTCTTATTTAATTAAGTTTCCTTAATTTTCTCTTAAAGACCAAGTTGGTATTAGGGGTGATTCCCTATAATTCGACTTGTTCTAAGGGCTAGCACTAAGCGGTGATAACCAAGGTTGTCTCTTCCTGTCGTAGGGATACAGGCTGTGTCTGCTCACTAGCTGAGCACACGGAAGCCGTATCTTGCTCTGTTAATTCCTGAAGTGCTGTGGTAAGAACGGGAGGGTTCATGTCGGCTAGGGGGCTTGGACCCTCGAGGCCGTCATGTTCTTATCTTGGTGGACATGATCGGCCCATAGGAGCTGCAGTCTCATGGATCTTCGGCGCCATAGATATGCGGATTGTGTATTTGTAAGATCGTCACTGCATTTGGTGTGATCCAGACCGGATTGTGCACTAGTGGCAAAAGGGGACACCACTATGTTTAGCAGTGATAACTGTAGGATTCACCAGCCACGTTGTATCTATTAGGAACATGTTGAGTACAATAGTAGAGTGTATTTGCATGGCGAGGGTTCGAAACCCTGAAAGAGGAGAAGATGGCTTGATCCGGAATGTATGTAGTATGGGATGCATGCGTATCCAGAGTCTTGCTGACATTAGATTAAGTGCATCCGGTTCTGTGCCTTGTATTATGCATTAGACTTTTGGTCATGGAATACACGAATACTAGGAAATTAGGATGCACGTTTCTTTTTTCAAGATGGTTTGTGGGTGTGCGAGTTGGAGATCGTTGTTTCTTATCAGCATTGTGTCAGTAGAATTATTGACTTTCCCCACCTTTTAGTTATCGGTCCTACCATACAAGTAGGTGCAGAAATATTAGAGTCGCGCAGAGGAATACTCAACCCGACGGACAAGTCCCACGGAAGCAGATTGACCACTCGGTGGAGTTTCGGCGGTGATCACTCGAGACAACTGATAGCTTTACAAGTGGAGTCTGTAAATATTTTATAATAAGTTGTAATGAGTTAATGTAATTTGTACTCCTTATTCAAGAACAAGATAATGGTTATAATTGATAATGTAATGACTTTATTCGACAATAAAAAGTTTTTCAATTTCTGTGTTATTACTGTGTTGAGATGCATTTGAAGGCAAAGATTGGTTGTGTCACGGATGTCTGGTAATGGGAATTCGGGGCGCTACATGTTCAACTCATTCTGGGTGAAAACATACTTAAGACTTTTGTGGTCAGTAAAGATTTCCACTCGGTCTCCAAGTAAATAGTGTCTCAACAACTTCAAGGCGAAGATCACCGGTGCCAGCTCCGAATCATGAGTAGGGTAGTTCTTCTCATGCGACCTCAACTGCCTGGACGCATCAGCAACAATTTGGCCCTTCTGCATCAATACTGCACCTAGAACTCTACGAGAAGCTTCGCAGTGAATCACGAAACCACCTGAACCATCCGGTATAGTCAACACTGGCGCTGACGTCAACCTACTCTTCAACTCTGCAAAAGCTTCACTGCAAGCTCCATCCCAAACAAATTTTTGATCCTTCCCTGTCAGTTTAGTCAACGGTCCAACAATCTTCGAGAAGTCTTGGACAAACTTCTGATAATACTCTGCTAGCCCGAGAAAACTTCTCACCTCTGAAACTAACTTAGGCACTGGCCAATCTTTCACTGCAGCAATCTTGGACGGGTCAACAGAAATTCTCCCACCCAAGATAATATGCCCTAACTCGGTCAAGCCTCGTACTTACTGAGCTTCCCATAGAGCTAATTCTCCCTCAGAGTCTGCAAGACTAACCTCTGATGCTCAGCATGCTCTTTCCGGTTCCAAGAATACACCAAGATGTCATCATTGAAGACCACCAAAAATCTGTCTAGGAATGGGGAGAAAACTATGTTCATCAGGCTCATAAACACTGCTGGGGCATTCGTGACCCCGAAGGGCATCACTAAGAACTCGTAATGCCCGTACCTGTTCCTGAACGCAGTCTTCTGCACATCTGCCACCTTCACCTTCACCTGATGATACCTCGAGCGAAGGTCCAACTTTGAAAAGACTGCAGCACCGCCCAACTAATCAAATAAGTCGTCGATCCTGGGTAGTGGATACCAATTCTTCACTGTAACACTATTCAGCTCTCGGTAATCAATGCATAGTCTGCGGCTTCCGTCCTTCTTATTGACGAAAAGAAAAGGAGCTCCCCATGGTAAAACACTGGGCATGATGAAACCCAAATCCAACAAACCCTGAATCTGCACTTTCAGCTCTGCCAACTCAACTGGTGCCATCCTGCATGGGATCTTCGATATCGGCATCGTACCCGGTTGAACTTGAATGTCGAACTCCACCTCTCGATCTGGATGTCACCCGGGCAATTCCTCTGGGAACACATCTAGGAATTCAGGCACTACTAGAGGCGCATCCTCACAGCCTGTGTGCAACTCCATTGCACAAACTTCATCATCTACCACCTTCTTACCATGCTCAAGGGGTGTCTCCCCAGCATGGAACTCAAACTCTACGCGGCCCGGGATCCTGAATACAACCTTCTTTGCTCGGCGATCAATAATAGCATGGGACTCCCCCAACCAATCCATGCCGAGAATCACATCAAATCCTGAATTCCCAATCACGATTAGATCTGCCTTGAAGTCCGCACCCCCAATTACCATAGGGCTCTGCTTGCACTCCTTAAAGCAATGACAACACCACCACCTGTGGTGATGTTCCAAGCTGCCAGCATAACACTGCACTCCAATAGATGTTGATCCACAACGCAGGAGGAGATGAAGGAATGAGTCGTCCGGAATCAAATAGGACATGGGCAGGAAAAGAATGAACTAGAATGATACCTAATATAGAGTCAAAAACATGGGGAGAGAATAATGAAAGATAAATAAGGAATAAGGAATACTGATGTTAAAAAGACTACATAAATGAATGATGCAAAGAGAAACAAGTAATGCAGGGAACAAATAATAAAACAACAAAACACAAAAATACCTCCAACGACCTCCTCTGTGGTCTCGGCTTCCTCCGCTGTCAGGTTGAAGGCCTGACCTCTCCTCGGAGCAGCTGTCCTCTGACTGACGATCTGATGCTTAGGAGGAAATGGTAGCCTAACCTGACCTTGAGCTTGCGCACCAGCGGGCAACACATACCTCCTCAGGGGACAATCACGATCTGTGTGGTCACCCGCACCACACTCGAAGCATTGGCGGTTGGCCCGCCTGCAATCTCTGTGCATATGCCCCGGTATCTGGCAGAAGTCACATAACCCTTCTCTTCGTGGAGCAGTAGGAGGGTAGGGAGCTGCCCTGGAAGGAGGGGCCGGGATTGGCCTCCTAATCGGCCCTTCCAGTGGGCCTAGCAACAGCGACAGGGTACTAGACAGCTCGCTAAGGAGGAGCCCCACGAGTTTGAGTCTGCTCCGTCGCTCGAGCTGCCTCCAAGGCATCAGCGTAGGTACGGAGGCGGTGGGCAGCCAAGTGCATATGAATCTGTAATACCCTGATTCTTTATTTTTAATTAAATGAAGGGTTTGTTAATTTTTACGTGTTTTGCACGTACTAATTCATGTGCATTTTTCTAGAAAATTATTTATTTTTATAACATGAACAAATATTTTTCTATCTCTTTCTTTTATATTTTGAAAGCCTAATTAAATTCTAAAGCCTAATTGTTTGTTTTAAGCCCATCCTAATTACTTAATTATTTTAATTAGCCCATGGAGTTTTTAGGCCACTAATTGAAAGCCCACTAGTTTATTTCTCTTTTATTTAACATGACTTGTAGTGTAGATCAACTTTGTAGGCAATTAATTAATTTATCTTGTACAACTAGTAACTAGGGGTGCTACATTTGACACGTGCATTGTACTAGCACGTGTCTTAAGCCATTCAAGGAGTAGGTCGGAAATGGGAGAGAGGATGGGGTGAGTTGGCTTAGTGGATAGGTAAAACTTGTTCATGGGTGGTTGCTACAACTTCCCAATGCATTCTAGCCA
The DNA here is from genome assembly GCA_017893485.1 of Hemerocallis citrina. Lineage (NCBI taxonomy): Eukaryota > Viridiplantae > Streptophyta > Magnoliopsida > Asparagales > Asphodelaceae > Hemerocallis > Hemerocallis citrina. Next base: position 22,119,034 of record CM030366.1, read on the forward strand.
TTTATCTTCAACCATCTAGATTAATCCTAGCCCTTCATTTCACTTAAAATTTAGTATAAATAACCCCCCCCCCCCCCCCCCCCCCCCGATGCATATAGTACACTAAAATTTTGTAAAGAAAAGAAAGAAAGAAAACACAAAAGTGAGTAAAAAAATTGAGAGGAAGTTAGAAAAAGATTGAGAAGTGTTCTAGTTGTGTGTGTTCATCACATAGGAGGCCGGCCATTTCATTTAGAGGAAGAGAGCTCGGGTTTCATTAGGCAAGGAGGAGAAGGGGTTCGTGGTGGCACAAACTCAGAGGAAAACGATCGCTCGTGTGTTCAAGGAGATTCTAGGAGCTTTTGTAGTTGTTTTTCTTCAACTAGGTGGGTGGTTTTCTCTACTTCTAATTTAGACACCATGCTAGGAGTTTTTGATTAATGAGAATGCTAAAGAAACTAATAAGATAACCATGTTTTGGCTCTAAAAAGGACTTGGTAGATGATTGAATAAATGCTTGATAAATTGCATGCTATTTGCTATAAGTTATGTTTATTGTAGTAGAATTACTTTATTGCTATGAAAATGTGAAATTGGAACCATGCTAATTGTAGAATATGATTGTGAATGATTAGTGGTTAAAATATTGAATTTTTGCTTATTAAACTATTGTGACACTAGTTTAATGAATGAGACCATGAAATTGGGTATTGTGGAAATAAAAGAGGAAGAAAGCAAGAATAAATATTTCTAATGTAGTTGTAATGCAAAATTTGGTATAGAATTTGCTAAATTGAAGTATTGCAAATTGTAGGCATAGAACACAAATTAGAATGAGAAATTCATGTTTTAATGTCAAAAAAAATGTTTTTAAAACACTGGTTTGTTAATTATACATAAACTCAGTATTCTGGAAATTTTTATTACTTTATGTGAAAAAGAAACTAAGTTAAGAGCTTTTGAAAAACGAAATAATTTTGATAAACTGAGATTCGAAACAAACCTAATTTGACTCACTCTCATATCAGTTAACCCCTAAGGTCATACTAGTTAGAGGGGGGCGCCATTAGAGCTCTATTGTAGCTCGATGGCACTCTTTGTGTGTGGGTTCGAGTCTCGGCAGAGGCTTTTATTTTCAAAAAAATTGATTTTTCTCTAAAACCCGAGAACAGAGCTTATCCATATTAAAGCTTCCCTTTAGACAGTTGGGCACTGTGTCCTTTTTAGCTAGCGCGTGGAGGTTAGTATCGGTGACTGTTCACCTTGGGGCTTGTGTGTGCGGGTTCGAAACTGGCTGAGGCCACTTCTTTTTGAAAAATCTGATTTTTTTTTTATAGATTTGATTTTTTGAGTTTTGAAATGTAATAAAAATTGAGAAAAATATTTGGAAATTTTCTGAAAATACATAGACTTCATAAAATTATTTTTTAAATATGTGGACTTTTAAATGAGAAATAAGAGTAGAAAAAAAAATTGAGAGTGAAGAATTCATCTTAGATTTGATTCTTTTGAAATTTCAAAACAAACTAATGAATTTTTTTGAACATAGAAAGAATTGAAAAGAGATTAATTGAGATTTTTCATTTATAATTATTGAGTAGAATTAAATGAGAAATCGGTTAAAGAATGTGCAAGTTGTGCATGAAAATGTGTTGAAAAAGAGAACTTGATGAAATGTAAAATATAAAATTCACAGATGTCCCATGATGTAGGAGTACATTTGATTTTTTTTTAGTTTTAAAATGTAATAAAAATTGAGAAAAATATTAGGAAATTTTCTGAAAATACATTGACTTCATAAAATTATTTTTTAAATATGAGGACTTTTAAATGAGATCTAATAGTAGAAAAAAAAATTGAGAGTGAAGAATTCATCTTAGATTTGATTCTTTCGAAATTCCAAAACAAACTAATGAATTTTTTTGAACATAGAAAGAATTGAAAAGAGATTAATTGAGATTTTTCACTTATAACTATTGAGTAGAATTAAATGAGAGATTGGTTAAAAAATATGCAAGTTATGCATGGAAATGTGTTGAAAAAGAGAACTTGATGAAATGTAAAATTTTCTGAACAAGTATGCTTTCTTCTATGAACATGAAAAGAGGACTTTGACTAGAATTTTAGCTAAGACTTTACATCGGCAAGAATGAAAAGTATTGAAAAGAGAAATATGATATTTTGACCAAGTTTGGGTCGTTGTTAATGATTGATGTTGGAAAGATCGATGTAGGAGTAATGCTAGATTCTAGAATATTGACCTTCATTTATACATAAGGATTAGATACATAGTGGAGATGTGATGAACGTAAGAGAAAAACATGAGTATGAGGGCCATTGGATTGGCGGCGTGCGAGTATTCACAGATGTCCCATGATGCGTCATGAATAGGGCGTGGATACTACTCCAGAGTACCGTCCTGGTGGCGACGCTTATGGGATGGTTTAATCACCATGGGTGGTGCCATGTCTATGGTAAGAAGTGAATTGATCACAGGATGCCTGCATGATGAGTCATGTGTCAGTGCGTGGGGTTCTCTCCAGGGCGCCTAGATGTGGGCTCGTAACTCATAGAACACCTAGGATACTTACCGTAGTTACCGTAGTAGATTAAGTCATGGCGAGGGATCGAACCCTACAAGATGAAGAATGGTTAAGGGCTTGCCCTTGGACCTATGTAGTATGGACTGCATAAACTCTGAACAAGTGCGCATTAGTGTCATATAATGTAAACAACTGTATTAAGGACTAAGTGCTCAACACAACACGACATCAATATGATAGTCCCTCTGTAGCTTTGTCTGTGATCAAGTGTGTGGTTTGTTTAAGTATTGAAAATTGTTATACTGTTCGGCATAGTGAGGATGACCGTGTATAATATTTTGTCGGTTGTAAGCAACTGACGTGCCCAGAATTTTCTATGTAGGATAAAGTGACTGGCAAGATTAAAGTATGCATGCTGCTTAAAGATTGATTCAAATTTTGTATATTTTATTCATGTAATTATTGCAAATTGCTTCTACTGTAGAAGTGTAATGTAAATGTAACTCTGATGTAACAAAAATTTTTAATTCCTTGTAAAATTGTATGAAGAGAAGTGTAAAGATCCTGTGAAACTTCGAAGTTAGTCTGTTTTGGAATTCGGGGTGTTACTAAATCCCATGGTCAAGACCCAAAAGGAACCTCCGCACTCGGTCCTCCTTATTCGTCACCAAGGCAGTAGCAAAGCGACTAAGTCTGGTGAACTCCGCGGCATACTCGTCCACGGATCTAGTGCCTCGTGTCAAGAAAATTTTGTGTTATGATATAATATGTTACAAAATTTAAAACACAACACTAACCAACCAACCAACCAACCTGTTTCAAGGCGAGAAACTGATACTCCATTTCTACCCTGGTTATACTGGGGAAGAACTTCTCTAAAAAGCTCCGAGTGAATGTGGCCCAAGCAATAGGCCGCTCTAGCCTCTTGGACTCTGCCCTCCACCAGATGTGGGCCAGGTCCACCAACTGGATGCTCACCACATCCACACAGTCTGCATCGGCGATCCTAGCTGCCTGTAGCAGACTCTCTGTCTGGATCAGCCATTGCTCAACCTCTAGTTGCATTTCAGTACGAGTAAACTTATCAAGATGTAGCCAATGAAGTCTGCAATGGTACCCAGACGAGGGGGCAAAGCTACCTGAGCAGGCATAGCAGGGGTCGGGATAGTAGCATTTCGGTTAGCAGACTCCAATGCTGTCTTTACCAGTTCGCTGTGCTCCTGCTGCATCTGGACGATCTGTTGCAACACCTGAGTAACAGCCACCAATTAAGGGTGATCATCCTGCGAGAGGGAAGACGAAGCATTCCTACGAGCCATAGTCTGCACAAAACCAAAAACAATTAGTATTCAGATCAAGTTGATTATCAATTTTTCATGCAATTGCTATAGTTAAGTTAATCCTGACTGAGTCAAGCCTGTCTAACTTATTAGTCAAACTAACACATTAGCCAAATCTGGCTCTGATACCACTAAAAACCTGTCACGCCCTGCTTTCCAAAAAGAAATACGGAATACGAGTACGTGACAATGCTCAGCGAATGATTTTTATCATTTATAAGCTGTAGGATTGACTCAGCATCATAAAAGAAAATATAACAGAATATATTCAACCACGCATGCATGAATACATTATTAATCAACAGAAATCATTTGAAACAAATAAAAATATCCAAAATAAATTTAAGATCTGGATTAAAGTAAAACTTCGGGACTACAAGCCCGTTACAAGTTTTAAGTAGCAACAAGAATTAAATAAACTCAAGCACAAATAACTAAAACATGTTTTTCCAAGCAAAGCCTAAAATGTTTGCTCACCAACTCCTACAGGCAATTGATCTCCAAAACCTGTATTTAACATGTGGAAGAAAAATAGAGAAACAAAAGACAGACGTCCGTTAGTGCAAGTTACGAGCCGCAAGTAGTACAAGGAACGGGTATGGGAATAAGTGCAAGAAAATATGATACAAGATTTGAAATCAAGGGTATACAACATGATATGACATGGATGCAACAATTAGTAAGTTCAAAGAGACTAGCAAGCAAGTAACACAAATCAAGTAATAGGATTCAGGTAACAAGTACAAGTAACAGGAACAGGTAACAAGTGAGCATGTAATTTGTATCAAGTATCAAGTAACAAGTATCAAGCGATGCAGGTGTCAAGTGTGTACAAGTAACAAGTTATTCTTAAGTCTGTTGTTTAATTCTATCTAGGTAGCACTTCATGCGTCCCAATTAGTTACCACATGGTTGCTACTAACAAACAAGTTACATTTAGGCCTGGTGGTGGATTCTATAGGGCTGTATACTCAGGCATCATGCATCATGTAAGCAATCTCATGAATGCAATAGTAATATAACAAGTTCTTAAATCGAGTATTAACGAGTTTCATGAATACAATAATAATATAACAAGTTCGTGAATCAAGTAATAACGAGTTCATGAATACGTTAATAGTATAACAAGTTCATGAAGCAAGTAATAATGAGTTCATGAATACAATAATAATATATCAAGTTCATGAAGCAAGTACAAGTGGGAAACACGGGCACCCTTCCGAATATACTTAACTATATTGTCCACTACTATAGTCTTTTCCTTAACCACGGCTTATTGTTTATTATTATTATCAAAACAGGCATGAAGGCATACGAAATAGGGAACAATTTTAAATAGGTAGAAAGCATATTCGAGGGTCAAAACAAATTAAAATTATCAAAAACGACAAGAATTTCAATTCTGGACAGCAAGACGTTGCTGTACCAAAATTGAGATTCCCATTGCTACAGAAATGCAAAACTGGGTCTGTCAGAAAATCTAAAAACTAGACTCTCTGCCAATTCCAGCGCATATAAACAAGATACATAGAAGTTGTAGCAACTGGTGTCAAAACATAAAACTACATACAATTCGTGTTAAGCCAATATTTGTAAATTTGTGTTAGAAACACGAAACAAGTCTGAAACTTCATCAATTAATTCCAATAAAATTAGGGTAGGTTCTCTAGTATATTTGGTCTCAGCATGCAAAATTTCAAGTCATTATCTTACGGTAGCATAGTCAATTTAAATTGGAAAACAGAGTGACACAGCAAATTTAAGAATATGAAATTTCAGACACAACAGCACTAAAACAGTGCTAATTCACAAACTATAACTCAAAATTCAATTCCGTCAAAAGGGTTGTAAACTAAACATCTGGGGATACATTTCATGTTTAGAACTCAAGTCCAGATTCTGACATTTTCAGGGTCGAAATAGCAGGCAAAAACCGGAACACCAACATAAGTGGTTTCTTTTATATAAAAAGTGACATGATTAGTAACTATTATGAGTCTAAATTAATGTGTGATACAAATTAGGGGCTCACAAGTATTAAATCAGCACCCATGGCTATTCTCAACTCAGAAGAGAGCAAAATCAACACATGCATCATACAAACATACACCTACAAGTCAAGGTGATTTTTAATTTCATGTGTTCAAATAATTAGATAATAAATAGATCTAACTGGTTGTGAAACGAGTGTATCAATGAAAGGTTGTGACCCTTATGATTATGGAGTTGATAAAGGCAACAACGAGTAAAAATGAGATCATCAATGATAAACCAAAGGTGAATCACAACTACAATCTACTTGCTATAAATAAAAGCTTGTACTAGAACAATGAATTGTACAAGAAGATACTTGCCTTGATTGGATGATGACGTTGATCGATGATCAAGATCGGATGGATCGGATCCGGCCCGGATCTTGATGCCGAGCAAGATCAAAATAAGTTGACGACTGAGATTCAACGATCAAGGTCGAGGGTGATCGACGGCTCAGATCTGATCTGGTGCAGATGATGAAGATGATTTGACTTGATGATGGTGATGATCACGGATCGGACGGCTAGGATCGCTCTTATGCTGATATCAAGATGATCAGAGATTGAACGGTTGAGATTTAAAAACTAATCTCCTTGATCAAACAGTGGCAATGGCACGGTGGTTTCGACTGCGACTACGGCGGCGAGGTGGTGGCAGCATCGAGGGCTCAACTGGGGAGCAGTCGACGGTGGGCAGTGACGGTGATGGAGGGAAGACGAAGGCTCTATTTTTGAAGAGGGAAACAGGGGAAGTGTTGAGGGCTGGCAATGGCGAAAGCTATGAGATCTAGGGCAATGGCAAGGGAATGCAGTGGGGGGATAATGACAAGGTAATGCACAGGGTCGAGGGGGTAATGGGTTTCGGGAGCGAGGTGGGTTGAGGAAGATGATGGGTCGACTAAGGGTGCGGTGATGAGGATGACGAGGATGATGGGTGAGGGCTGTAATCGAAGGGCGGCGACGAGTTGCACAGGGTAGAGAGCTTGGGTTGGGAAATACGAACAGAGATGGAGAAGGAGGGGATGCTGTGTTCTGGGTTTCAATAGTAGCAGCTAGGGTAGGAGGTGATTAGGGTTAGGGTTAATTAGGTTTAGAAGAATATTAGGATTATATAGTATAGGGTCATTGGGTAGCGGGTTTGAATAGGATTAAAAAGGAGAATGAGTCAAAAATCAATTTGATTAGGCTACATGAATTAGATGAATCGAGTTGGTCAATTCATCAAGAAGAAAAACAATTTAGGGCTTATAGGAACAAGGCTAATGAAATAAATTGGGCACAAAATTGAGTCGAAGTCAAAAGAAATAACTTTTATTAGAGCATCCACAATGGTGTTTCTCATTTTTTACAAAATGGCAGCTACAGTAATAGAAAATAGGGAAATTGTCTGCAGTGGTTGTTTGGTATATTTTTGCTAAAATTTGAGAAAGACGAGATATGATGTTTCGTCCGTTAGTTTTTTTTATAGAATTAATTAATTAGTGATTAACTATTAAAATATTTTAATTAAATAAATTAAATAATGTAATATTACCTAAAACCTAATTAAATACCCACTAAACCTAAAACCCAAACCCACCCCAAATTGCTGGACAGGACACGTTGTCCCATCCAAGCAAATTTGCTTGAGACGGGACACGACACGTTGTCCCATCCAAGCAAATTTGCTTGAGACGGGACAACATGTCTCATCCGAGCAATTTTTGGATTTTTTATTTTTTTCTTCAGACTGTCCGATTAATTTTTATAAAAAAAAATCAGACGAAACATGTTGTCTCGTCCGATCCCATTAAAAAATTGAAAAAAATTAGGGACGGAACATGTTGTCTCGTCTCTTATAATTTGAGAATCGCAAATTGGTTTCTCAAAAATGAGAAACGGTTGTAGCCACTTTGTCATAAAATGGCAAAATAGCAAACGACTGCAGCACCTCATTTCTCAAAAAATGAGAAATTGGCAAATATAGCAAACGATTGTGGATGCTCTTAGAGCTGGAAACAAAATACAGGGTTCGAATTGATAAATAGAATACAATGAAAAGAAATACATAAGAAAATACAAATACAGGAAATAAGGGTTACACTATATATATATATATTCCCAAAAATTTAGATTTTCATATTTCAGGTTTGCAAATTTTCAGATTTTTCAGATTTTCTATGCTTCTTTGGTTTACAAACCTGAAATATGAAAATATAAATTTCTCTCTCTCTGTGTGTGTGTATATATATATATATAACCCCCTTCTCCATTTTCTGTATTTTTGGATGTATTTTTCTTTTTGGGTATTTATTCATCTTGAATCTCTTTTTGGATAGTGTATTGGATCTTCATTTTCAATATATATTCATCTATTTGAATTTTCGTCTTTTATTCGATCTTCTTGATTCAATTGTCCGTTTATTGTTTGATCTTTGATTGATCGAGCCATTATTTTTTATTCTCATTATAATTGTTCATGCCCTATTTTATTTTGCTCCTATCTCATTATTTTGGATCATCCCATTCTTTTTGTTTTATTTTGGATTCTTGTTATTAACTCAATGACTTTATAATCCCAATAATCCATTTAAAAACCCTATTGGATCTCATTTAATTACCCAATAACCCAATAACACTCCTACCCCGTTACCCATATCAACCCGAAACCCATATACACCTAAACCCGTTATTCCCTTTAACCCTAATATATACTGCATGTATATATACTTCTCATGTACCCCCAGTTCATCCCTATACCCTAGCTGCCTATTAACATCTAACCCTACTTCAGCCATCTTCAACCTCCCGAAACCCTAACCTTCATCCCTGTCCTATATTCTCATCCCCTACTTCATCGATCCTCTCCATCCCATGCATCTCCCGATCATCCTCCAAACCCTTTCCCGATCTATTCCCCTGCGACCCCGACCTACAGCGCCAAACACCAGCACCCTGACGTTGCAACGCCACAGCAACAGCCAGACCAGCGCTCCTCCAACTTCCCCATCCTCCTGCAGCGCCACCCAGCGTTGCAGCAAATCCCTGATGCCCCTGCCCTGTGCTCCCTGCTCGCGACCACAGCAGCAACAGCACTACACTGTGCTGCCTCCCCTCGCCGCTGTCCTGTCGTCTCCTATTCCGCCATTGTTCTCCCGACGCGTGCACCCAATGTTGTTGTTTGGCCTTTGTGTGCGTGTGAGATCTCGAGCTGTGCGTTCGTGTGTTCGTGTGGCTCGTGTTTCGTTCGTTCGTTCGTTGAGTTTGCCCTCGGGAATTCGTTCTCATTATTCTCGTTCTTGCTTCATTTTCATCGTCAATTTCAGGCAAGTAACTTGTATACTTTTCTGTTGCATGTACTAGTACTAAATACCGCCTATAGTGTAGTTGTGTTCTAGAGACAATTCTTGTACAAAACTCCTGTTATATCTTGTCTCTATGTGTTGATTCGCCCGTAGTTGTTTCATTACACACACGATATGAATTTAGACTTAGATCTAATTAATCCATGTTGCATATATGTATGTTGGTTGTGATCCATTAGTTGTTGTGTGAATCTTGCATGCTTGACATGTACTGGTAGTATATCGTGTTGTAGATCTGTTAAATACCCTATACCATGTTGCTTAGACATCTAGTATACCATATTTCGCATTTTGTTAGGATTTTGATGTGTTACATATGAACTAGTCGATTTTATGAAGATTTCTATTTTTGTTGTTACCCCATTTTTGTTGAGTATTGTAGACCCTATTAAGGTCAGTATATGAAAATTATTTGTGAATATGAATTGTGGAGAATTCTGTCTACAGAGCTCAATTTCGATTTGTGAGTTGCAAGTTATGGCTATTTTACTATAGATGTGTAAGAAAAATTATAGATTTGGTTTTATGTGATTGCTGGAGAGTAATTTATTTTTATACTGATGCTAAAGATAATATTTTGATCCAATATTTTGCTGAGTACAACTAGACTTGATTGGAATTAACCCCAAGTTTTTGTGGATTTAATTGATGACTTTTATAAACTATTCTATACTTGCAAACAACTACTATACTTGTAGAATTTTCATGTTGTTCAGTAAAGAACCTTAATTTCAACCTGATTCTGTTTGCTTTTTATAAAAACTTTGTGAATATGAGTTGTATCCTGCTGTACCTATTTTTTCACACTTTGACAGATCTGGATTTCGATTTATATTTTGTAATCCATTGCTGTTTTAGTACTACTATGTTTATGATTTCAGATTTACCAACTTGCTATATTTTGATGTTTTCAGATTTTATTTGACTATACTATCTATGTTGGAAAATTATGAAATTATATTTTCTGATACTAAACATACTAGGAAATACCCCAGATTTTCTTGTATTTAATCAGTGAGTTTTTTCCTGTTCTTGAATACAAACTTCTGATTTCTGGCTGAACATGTTTTCTGGATACAATTCTGTTTTGAGTCCTGTTATTATGAAATACCATATGACTTATATATATTTAATAGATTCAGCTGAGAGTCTATTTTCCAAATTTTCTGACGGATCCAGGTTTTCATGTTTGTGGCAATGGGAATCCCAGATTTGGTGCAGTACTGTCTTGCTGTCATGAACTAGAATTTTCGTTGTCCTACCCTTTTATGAGTTGTCTGTTACTTGTGCATGTTTATCTCTCAACCTGAACCTGTCACTTGTTCATACCATGTTATTCCTGCTCTGTTTTGTGACACATACTTGCTTGTTGATAATAATAATAAATAATCAAGTTAGGGTTAAGGGAAAGATCTAGTAGTGAAAAATATAGAAATGTGTACTTGGAAGGGGGCCGTGTTTTCCATCTGATTATCTGTTATCTGTAACGTGTTTCATGACTACATGATACACGATTCTTTTATCTGATTACCTGATTGCACACTTCCCTATAGGAAGGTGTACTCAGAAGAGGACCCATAAGTTCTATCTGTCTGTATCTGTTATCTGTTATCTGATACCTGAGCACACAGCCCTATAGAATCCAATACGAAATCTAAATGCAAACTTGTTTGAATGTATCAACCATGTGGTAAATGGATGGGACGCATGAAGTGCTATCTAGATAGAAATAAATACAAGACTTTACATAACCTGACATCTGTTATCTGTTTATCTGTTTGCATGACACTTGACATCTGTTATCTGTTTACCTGTTTGCATGTTACTTGACATCTGTTACATATTACCTGTACCTGTTAGCATACCATGTTACTTGATTTCGTTTTCCGATTCATGTTAGACATCATGTTTTATGTCATATCTATTCCATGCAATGTTTATTTCCGTTGTTATTCTATATTTGTTTATCTTTCCTGTACTTGTGCATGTACTACAAGCGGCCCATAACTTGCATTGACGGGCATTTTGTTTTCTCTTTCCTTTTCCTGCAATTGTTAAATTGCAGATCATGGAGATCAACTGTCTGATGGAGTAGGTGATCTGAGATTCTAGTTGCTGGAATCTTACTCTTATTATTTTCTGATGCTTATTTTGAATAAATGTATTTGCTACTTGGATTATTTGTATTGGACAGTTTGATCAAGAATTTATAACTTGTTTCCAGATCTGATTTATTTGAGATTATTAATTTTTGTTTCAAGTAAATTCTGTTGGTATATTGATTCATTCATACATGCGTGGTTGGTTTCCCCTTGTTTACTTCTTGTTATTTCTGTGAAATATTGTAAAAATCCTGACAGCTTATGGATGATAAAAATTATTCGCTGGACTTAGTCACATATCTGTTTTCCGTATTTCCTTTTTGGGAAGCGGGGCGTGACAATATATATACCCAGAAATTTAGATTTTCATATTTTAGGTTTGTAAATTTCTGGATTTTCCAGATTTTTTATGCTTCCTTTATTTGCTCGTGTAGAAAATTTCACTGAGTTCCCTAATTAATTACAAATGCAATGAAAGAATTAAATCGATATTCACTTGGCTAAATTTCAACCTCTAAAGTTACAATGAAAGTAGCAAATATTTTCTCAAAAGTTAAATTTCATCAATTTGCACCCTCAACGTTCTAAGAAGTTGGATTTTACACCGATTTAAAATTACTTTTCAACATATGTTGATGGAATCATGTACTTTTATTTACAACTAATTGTTGTCTTACTATTCAAATTTGAGCTACATAAATTCCATGATGGAAGTTTCAGATTCATGCATCTGAAATGTTTGAAAGTAAATGTATCCCCTATGTTTGGAAACTGTCAAGAATTGTATGGTATATTTTGTTGTTTATAGGGCTTTTCATATGCTGCATCGTTCCGAAGATGCACGTGCCCACGGGCAAACCTAGAACATATATATAAATATATATATATATATATATATATATATATATACTTAATCAATGGGTATTTTCACATTTGCCTTAACAATCTAATTCTCATTTCATGTTTACCCCTATGTTAGATATCTCTAACTTAACCAAGTTTTAACCCTAGATGAATAAAAATCAAATTAGAAAAGCAAATGAGGAAGAATTGATAATTTTAGGGGGTATTATAGGCCAATAAATGAGAAAGCTTACAACTTTTCATTATAAATACAAGGTTGATGGTTAATTTAGAGAAAAATATGAAGAAGAATATGAAGTTATAAAAGTATATTGTAAGTTCGTTCTTTTCTATAATAAGGTGAAGAAATTTTGGGATGAGTTGATGAGTTTTGGATGGCTTTACAATCACTTGGGCTTGTGAGAAGGAAGAAGAGGAAATTAGAATGTTAGAGAGGAGGATATTTCATTCACGTGTGTGACTATTGTAACACCCACTAAAATACTAAGAGTAGGTTTTAAAATATTTATTAGTACGTGCAATGCATGTGTGTTCAGTGCATGTGCTAGTTGTATTTTTCTTAATATAAATTAGTATTAACTTGTCAGGAACAAATATATGGAGTGAGTTGAATCTAGCTAAATTAGAATGACTTGAATTTTTTTGAATTATATCTTATTTAACTAACCAACATATCACTTGATTTGTAACTTTTGTGTACAACAAATTGTGAAAATAAACCCACACACACCCCCTAGATGTTTTCCGGCAATTTTGGGAGTAAAGAGAGGGTTTGAATTAGTTAAGAGGCTTTCAACTAAGTGGGAGGAGTGGACTAGTTAGTTGAGTGATCATGGGTAGAGTTGTGGGTAGTTTTGTAACTCCCAATCACCTCATATCTTAGATATTAGCCGGCCAATATAGGGGGGAGAGTTGGCATTTCATTTGTGTGTGATAAACTTTTCTAGCATAGAGCAATTGGAATTGAATACAGAAAGGCTTTTGGGGGATTGCTTGCAAGGAATTCAACACATTAGGTGAGTGTTCCTCTTCTTTGTTGCAGTGTCTACTTTTCTTTATTGTAGGTTGATGATAGAAAGCATGCTAGATTTGTACAAATATATATTATAATCAAATTAGTATCATGAGTAGATCCATTAATTTTGGTTCGGTATATTGATTAATGATGTGAATGCTTTTGGAAACAAGAATTTAATTTGTGAAATGATTGATTATGAATGAATGACTAAATATTGTAGAAACATAAATCATGCAAAAGAACCTTTCTTTTCAATCGGGATATCATGCTCAATAATTATCTATTTGAGTATCGTATTAATATTCTTTGATGTTAGAGATTTATAGCTGTGGATGAACTCAATTTGATGTGTAAATTTTGTGGTGTAACCGTAGAATTGTGCATTTGCTATTAGATATCGACATGGATACTTAGAGATCATTGTGAGTGTAAATACAAGTTATGAGTGATGTAAATCTCAATTTTAATGAGAATTATTTTGCCGTTAAACATGATTAAGTTTTTATAATTTAGAACTCAATATTGACGAGTTTGGAGAGCTAGGGTTTAGATACGGGTCTGATCCAAAGCAGATTAGATTTGGGTCTTTTTAAACAATATTGATTCTTTGGAAGCAAGACAACAGTTTGTGAGGCTTGCGACCCTAGTTGTTGCATGTGTCTTGGGTGTGTGGAGGTTGTGGGTTCTAGTCAGGGTGGACTCGGATTCAGATTATTTTATTTTTTTTATTTTTACTTTCTGTTTTATTCTCTTTAGAATTGATCCTTTTAACTTGGAATCAGATTAGAATTAAATTAGATTAATTCGAAATTTGATCAAGATTTAATTCAGACTGATTTAAAATAGAGTATATTAAATTAAGATGTAGATTAAATATTGATTAAGAAGTAATTTTAAATTCAGATTAATTTAGGTTCAATTAGATTTGATCTAACTTTGATCTAAAATTGATTTAGTTTTAGATAAGATTTAATCTAGACCTAATTGAGGTTAATTCTGGAATTAAACTAATATTTGTTTGATGAGAAGTCATATAGAAACGATAATCTAGTTAAAATCTTTAGAAGTTCAAACTTGAATGAGTCTGGAACCGCTTTCAGTTTAAGTAGCATTAATGGAGGTAGATGATAGAGAATGAAGCTTGTGGGTTTGGTTAGTGCATGCGGCTTGAGAGTTAAGAGATCGTGGGTTCGAGTCTCGGTGGGCTCGGCTCAGGTTATTATTTTTATTTACTTCTTTTGATTATTTTGAAAATTAAAATTAATCTTAAGGGAAATTATTTTAATGAAAATTGGTACAAATGATCTTGGATTAAATTCAAGATTTTAATGGATGATAAATTTCAGATTTGGTAATTTGATTTAAAATGTTTTATTAGAGATAATTTAATTGAACTAAATATTTTGAAATCCTATTATAACTAGGATCGGAAAAAAAATTTTATTAAAAAAAGAAAATCTAGTTAATTGAGAACGACTATTTTGGGAAATAAATAAAAGATGAATTGAAAATATGAGAGAACTAATTTCTGATTTCTTCAAGGATTATGGCTAACTTAGAAGACCTTAGAGTAAAAGTGGGGATATTCTGGTTGTGTGGAATCTAGATGCTGAGTGGACCTAGGATACCGGCAAAGATGTGAAATGTTGGGAATGAGCCAGTGGGGCGAGAAATTCCAGTTGGTTGAGTTAAATCCGGTTAGGTTACGCTAGCTCAAAATAAGTTGTGTTTTCTTTCGAACTGAGGACATGCACTAGAAGGAGTTGTGACAGGAGCAAACGTTAGTATGAGGGATTCAGAATTATTCGCGGTGTGAAATATTCCCCAGTATTCCGGGATGAGACTGAAATAGTCTCCAGAATTACTTCCGGTTATGGATTGATCTCCAGAATTACCCGGATGGGAGAGGTGTTAATGGGACGCTAGTGTGACGAGGTTTCAGGATGACCTACGGAGTGAGGCATTCTCCAAATATTCCTGATGTGAGTAAAATAGTCTCTAGAATTTAGGAAGGAGGAGATTGACCTCAAGAATTTCTGGGGCGAGAACCAATATTCACAGAAGGTCTAAATCTTGAAGTTCGTCATGGTATAGGATACATAACGAGGGATTGAACCCTGTAATGAGATAACACTAAGGGCTTGCCCTCGGACGTATGTTGTATGGGCGGCATAGAATCCGAACAAGTGTGCATTAGAAGTGCGTCGTGTGCATAAATGTTGTTCTTTAGTCATTAGGTTCATGACATACACTAACATACTTAGGATTGTCACTTTTCTTTTCTGCTGCATTCAAATTTGTGATTGTAAAGTTGAAGGATCACTTTTATATTAGTATTGCGTTAGTTGCATTCAACTGACGTCCCCACAGTTCTCAAGTGTTGCAGAACTTTGATTAGCTGGTGGCATGGGCACGAGCTTGTGACGAGAGATGTTAAAAGCATGAGGATTCATGATGATACAAGTTGTATTACATGTGTATATTCTGCTGTATATTGTAAAGAACATTGTTGTAATGAAAAAGTTTTAAACTTCCTTGTATTTTTGTACGAAATTGAAGTAAAGATTCTGGATGTGCCACGAATTTTCTGTGTATAGCATTCGGGGCGTTACTATACTATGCGAAACACACATTATTAGGGGAAAATATGAAAAATACACATTTGTGAGAGGTTTATGTGATATTTACATATTTCTTAGGGGCAACCTATTAAAAACCCTTAAAAATAACAATTTATGAATAAATTATTTGGAATTCACATATTTGTGGATGGCCTAACTAAAATATAATTTTTTCTTCTTCTAATAATCAGCCACTGACATTGCTAAAACTTATAAGAAAACAATAGCAATGAACAAGCAAGCAAACTATTATAGAGGTACCTGTGAATTACTATGTGTATAAGCTTGCACATTGATGGCGAAGAAAACCGCGGCTAATCAACACCACAAGATTCTTGCATGAAATCTCGAGGCTCCTGAGGTCAAGACAGTAACTGCACAGTAGTTACAGGCCCAGGACCAGCTCACGAGCCATTCATGGGCCCACTACTATGGATCAGCCCACCAGAAAAAGGTTGACCAGTCATTTACACTTAATGATCAAATCCCCTAAAATTAGGTAATTAATTATCCAATCACGTCCTTAATCCACAGGATTTGATTACACATTTGGGAATCCTTTCATAACTGAGTCTCCCTAGGATAAATACAGGTCCCCTTCCTCTTTTACCAGGTAATCAATCTTTTTGTCACAAAGCACTAATTTACATCCCTGGTTGCTGACTTAATCGTAGGAGGGCCTGTCGCCGGAAAAACTCCCGGTATTTTAGGCTTTTTGCAGGTTTCCTACTGTCAACAACCAATGCAACCACCACCAAATCCACAAATTTCAGTAAATACTAACCTCTCAACAAGATCGGATCGATGACAAAGATATGAGATTTTCACTAAATACAAGAACTCATCATTTATTGCTCCCACACAAAAAATCAGCAGCATCAAATTAGGACCATCTGTGGAAAACATAGATCCAGCCTCCTTCTCAGATCCTTGATTCTAGGAGCCTCCTCTTACCATGGATCCCAAATCTAAGAAGACAACTACCGTGGGGCGTCAAGTTGATCCCCCGCTTCCTCCTCCTCAAGTCTGTCCTTCCAGCAGCCAAGAGGCCACTCAAGGGTCACCACAGCCGCGTAATTGAATGTCAACAAGGGCCGGCTCCAAGCACCTCTCGTTCGGTCGCACGAAGGGCTAAATGCCCAGAAGATTCAAACCTCTGAAATCTTATCATCAACTGTCAGGATGAGGAGGATCTTCGCCATTTAATCAACTGCTTCAGACTTGGTGAGGGTCGATCGGGTCAACCACCAAGTCGCAGCCATCGTTCCCCTCGCGAGCCAGAGTAGGAGCAAAGCCTCTCCTCTAGATATCGATGATTCCCAAATGGCTTCAGAGAAGAATGGGGCCACGTGACCAGAGCCGAGTTCCAGGAGTTCTGAAACATGGTCTTACTAGCTCTCCGTGGGGGAGCCAGAGATGACCATTACTTGAACAATCCTCGCATCGGAAAGACCAAGAACAAGGAGTCCTACGGGTTGACCCGATCTGAGGGATGAGAAGATGCAGTCCTGAAGTGACTGCAAAAAACGTAAGACTGGCTCGCCCAAATTAGGGAAGGCGAGAGGCAGTCAAATAGAGGGTACCACCCAGTCTGACCTACCTTCTACTCCTACATCCTCGAAGCCCCGGTCCCGAGGAATTTCAAGCCTTCTGCATTCGAGACCTACAATTTGGAGTTAGACCCAGCTGATCACAATGAAGGATTCAAAACCCTCATAATGATTCACAGCGCCTCACATGCTCTGCACTGCCGCATGGTCCCTATTATGCTGTGGGTTTCTGCGAGAAAGTGATACTCCAGACTAGCCCCAGACTCGATCTTCTCCTTCGACTGGCTCTAAGAGAGCTTTTTTGCCCATTTTGTGACTAGCCATACGACCAAAATGATGAGCGCCTCCCTGCTAGATTTAAAACAGAAGGACGAAGAGTTCCTTCGAGACGTCAATCAGAGGCTCATTGTGGAGGCCAAGTCCATCTCTTCCCTCGATGCTGGAGTCGTGGCAGCTGCCTTAAGGTACAATATCTAACACGACCTCTTGAAGACCTCGCTGGCTAAAAAGCCACTCTCGAATTTCCCGACCTCCTACTTCGAAGTGAGAAATACATCCAAACAAAGGAGGCCTTACATCCCGAGGGCTGGAAATAATCCCCTGCCAAGGGGAAAAGGAAAATGGATAGCTCCGTGATGCCGAAGAAGTCTCAGAATGAGGCCTCTGGATAGAGGCATCGTCCCCCAGCACCCCGATTCGAGAATTTCATTCTGCTGAATGCGAGTGTCTCCGCTATCCACATGAAGGTGGAAGAAGAAGGGCTGATCCGCACCCCCCCTCGGTCGACCACCAAGAACAAGAAGTGGAACAAAATGTTCTACTGTCTGTTTCCGAGATCAAGGTCATGAGATCGATAATTGCCGAGCGTTGAAAGACGATATTGAATCCCTTCTCCGTAGTGTTACTTGTCTAAATTCAATCAAAAGGACCAAAGAACCTCTCCCCCTCCTCGAGGGCCTAATAAGAATTCGGAGATGGACTCCGAACCTAAGGATTATGAAAGAATGACCATCCTCCACTCTATACATGGATGACCAATGAGGGAGATTCCAACTCTTCCTGCAAGGAATTTGTCAAGGAAGTGAACTCGGTCCATAACTATCCTTTTCTTCAAGATCACAGACTCTCCGTCTCGTTCTCGGATGAAGATCTTGAGGGTGTCCGAATCTTCCATTGTGACGTCCTAGTAACCAGCCTAGGTTTGCCGAACCACGGAGTTCGACGCATCCTCATGGATAATGTCAGCACTATCAATATCTTGTTCCTCGCCGCCTTCGTGGGGCTGAAGTTCTCCCGAGAAAGGCTAAAACCTATGGGCTACACCCTACATGGTTTCTCCGGTGCTCTTGTCCAAATCGAGGGGATCATCACCCTAGACCTTACTGTTGGAAAATGCCTGGCCACTCGAACTGAGCCCATGGACTTCATGGTGGTTGAAGTCAAAGTAGCATACAACACCATTCTCGGGCATCCCGGTCTTGCATCTCTCCAAGCCATACCATCGGCCTATCATATAAAAATGAAGTTCCCCACAACGGTCGGGGTCAGGATCGTGAAAGGAAATCAGGAGGCCGCCCGAGCATGCTATACAGCCACAGTAGGAGGGCTCGGTCCTTCCTCTCGATGCTGTCAAACTCTCCAATGATATAAGTTCGATTGGCTTTGATCCAGTTGATGAACTGAAGGAGACCCCTTTTTCTGAAGTAGAAAAGACCAAGTGGTTTCAAGTCAGCAAGGCCCTACCTTTCATCTAAAAGAGGATATCATCAGCTGTGTCCAATGGAACTGGGATCTGTTTTCCTGGACTCCCTCAGACATACCTGACATCTCAGAAGAACCGATCATGCACAATTGAGTGTTTCAGGGTTCTAAACCGGTGCAGCAGAGGCACCGAAAGTTCGCACTCGAGAGGCAACAGGTAGTAAAGGAAGAAGTCAATAAGCTGCTCTCCGCTTGTTTTATCTAGGATGTCAACTACCAAGAGTGGTTGGCAAATATAGTAATGGTGAAAAGGCTAGTGCCAAATGGAGGATCTGTACCGATTTTACAGACCTCAATAAGGTGTGTCCGAAGGACCCTTTCCCTCTTCCAAGTATCATGCATTACCAATGCAACATCAAGGCACAAGCTCATGAGCTTCATGGATACCTTCTCCGGGTATAACCAAATCCGAATGTTTACTCTGTATATACCAAAGACATCTTTCAAAATAATCAAGGACTCTACTACTACCGGGTTGTGCCATTCGACCTAAAGAATGCATGAGCCAATAACATAGGTTCGAAAACAGGATCTTCAAGGAACAAAGTTGGAATATGGATGTGTACGTGGACAACATGCTCATGAAGAGCCTCAGAGGTGGAGATCATGTGAAGGACCTCGATGAGTCCTTTGGCATCTTAAGGATAAATTACATAAGGCTTAACCTGTCTAAATGCGCCTTCGACATGACCTCAAAAAAGTTCCTAGGATTTGTGGTCTGCCAACGAGGGATAGATGTGATCCTGAAAAAGATTCAACCTATCCTAGACATAGCCCCCCTCCTATGAATGTTAAAAAAAAATCAGAGGCTCATGGGCCAACTTGCCGCAATTGGGGGTTTTCTCTCGAAATACAGGGAGAAATCCCTTCCTTTCTTCAAAGCCTCCGAGGGGCAAAGAACTTCGAGTGGTGAGAGCCCCAGCAGAAGGCCTTCATCCAACTGAAGGAGTATTCGCCAATCCCTCTCTGCTCAGAAAACCAGAGCTGGATGAAGTCCTTTGTCTCTTCTTGGCAGCAACGGAGCATGCCATCAGTGCAGTCCTGGTCCAGGAAGATGATCGGTGCAGAAACCTACATACTATTTAAGCAAAGTGCTCCATGAAGCTGAGCTCCATTATCCGAAATGGAAAAGGTAGCTTATGCCCTAGTTATGGCAGCACGGAAGCTTCACCCTTACTTCCAGGCCTATTCCATCCAAGTCCTCATGAACAAGTCAATGAACTCCGGGTGGTTGATCAAATGCTCCATCGAGCTCAGTCAACACGATATAGATTATAAGTCGAGAACCGCTATTAAGGGTCAGACACCCGCTGAGTTCATCACCGAGTGCACAATCCCTGAATCATCCGAGGTTCAGGAGGAACAGCCATTATGGGAGCTCTATGTGGATGGTTCCTCCTGCAAAGAAGGAAGCAGAGCAGGCATGATAATGTACGGTCTCGATAGCTTCGTCCTCCAGTACTCGATGCGCCTCAACTTCCGGCCTCCAACAACGAGGCCGAGTGCGAGGCACTAATCGTCGGACTCCTCCTAACTCGCAAAGCCGAGGAAATATGGATCAAGGCCTTCAGTGATTCTCAACTTGTGGTCAACCAGGTCTGTGGGGAATACTAACGCCCCGCCCCAATACTCAGACAATTTTTATTATTTTTAGAAGACAAATTAGATACTATGTAGTACAACTGCCCACCACAGGTTGCCACTCAAAAGGTGGTTAACCAATTAGGTGACTCTTGATCATAGGCAATTTTATTTATACTTAATTAATTTTTGTATACTCCCGATATGGGATTATTATAATCAATTCTTTGCCCAATTCAATCCCGTGTGCACATTAGAAAGCCCATGGGCCCCCAACTGCACACACGTCACCATTAAATCTCACTGATTTATCCTTCCAAAATCCATGGGTGGGCCCCTCCCACCCAGGGGTGACGTCATCACCCCTTTCTCAACCAACAGCACACATAACATGTTGTGCTTTTTTTGTTATTCCAGACCGTGGGGCCCCCCTTCACAACCTCTCTCCTCCTATAAATATCACCAATCAGCCACACACACACACACACACACACACACACACACACACACACACACACATATATATATATATTATAATATTTTAGAAATTACGGGGTACTACATATACCCCACCTTTAGCAATCAGTGTCCTCGCTGAGTACGGGGCATGCACATCTACTGTAGGATCTGCCTTTCTAGCCGATGTGGCGTCGTCCTCGATCCCAGAGGTCAATCACTCTCAACACCGCAGATCATACCCGATCCCGGAGATCAGTGACTCTCAACACCGCAAATCATACCAGATCCCGGAGATCAGTGACTCTCAACACCGCCGATTATACTGAGGCCCTCTTCCACACCCGGTGTCCAAAGTCGGCTCTGATACCATTTTTGTAACACCCCGCCCCAATACTCAAACAATTTTTATTATTTTTAGAAGACAAATTATATACTCTGATTGTACATTCTTTTCTCTCTACATTCTAATTGTACATTCTTTTCTTTATATGAAAATGTAATCTCACTGTGGAAGTAAAGAATTGGCAACCATACAAGGACTTGACTGTGAAGCTGCATGGAGAAGATGCTATAATCCCTATGTTTGATTATTGATACTCTCATTGGCTTAAGAATATAAATGTGTTAGGGGCCACAACCATGCCACATATATTTTATGAGATGCATTGCTTTTTCGTTGCATGCTAATGGATAATAGCTAGAGAGATAAATTAATAAAATAAAAAATTCCTCAAAGTAAATACTAAGTCATAATAAGATGTCTTCCAATGCGTGGCACTCGTGTAGGCTAGGATCGATTATGTGTAGACCTAGCAAGGCAGGGTGCCTTTATCTATCCTAGTGAGACGCGATGGGATAAAAGTAATATTCAACTACCAACCATTAAGTCTGACTTAACTAGGCTATTTCAATAGGATCGAAATTTTAGAGGCATAGAGTTGGGCTTTAGCCTATGAGATAGATTAGAATAAATATTATTCACCCAATTATCCAGGCATTGCATACGATGTAATCGGGAATGTTTCTTACCTAAATAACTGAATTTTGGGTGATCAGCCAAAGCTGACTCAGAACTAGGTGAAATACGGATCTTGGCCTACTAGAAAATCTTACGATGGGATTTTCTGAGTCAATGATGAAGGTCGTTGATTTGAATAAAAATAGTATGAGGTATATTTAATAAAAGACCTTATTAAATAACTCAATGTCATTATACACACTCTGCATATTTATGTTGATGGTTACCTTATGGATTTATGATATATATTTCAATAACAAGATATTTTGTAATGCCCCGCCTCAATACTCAGACAATTTTTATTATTTTTAGAAGACAAATTAGATACCATGTAGTACAACTGCCCACCACAGGCTGCCTCTCAAAAGGTGGTTAACCAATTAGGTGACTTTTGATCATAGGAAATTTTATTTATACACAACTAATTTTTGTCTACTCCCGATATGGGATAACTCTTCATATATCTCTTTATTAATCCTGCCTGCCACGTCACCACAAACCTCAAAGCAGCACATTTCTCTAATTTAATTTCATTCCGAAATGCAATCCAAGAGCCCCACATGACCACGAAATCATCATTGACATACAAACACAACCCAGCACAACCATGTGCTGTTCCTTCACTTATTTTACCATGGACCCCCTCTTTTAACAAATCCTCGTACTTTATTATTATTATTATTATTATTATTATTATTATTATTATTATTATTATTATTATTATTATTATTATTATTATTATTATTATTATTATTATTATATATGTATATATATATTATATTATATTTTTTCAGAAATACGAGGTATTACATACACCCCCACCTTTAGAAATTAGCTTCCTCGCTGAGTACGGGGCATGCACATCTAGTGTAGGATCTGCCTTTCTAGCCAATGTGGCGTCGTCCTCGATCCTGGAGATCAATCACTCTCAACACTGCAGATCGGGTACCCGGAGATCAATCACTCTCAACACCGCAGATCATACCCGATCCTGAAGATCAGTGACTCTCAACACCGCAGATCATACCCAATCCCGGAGATCAATGACTCTCAACACCGCGGATCATACTGAGACCCTCTTCCACACCTGGTGTCAAAAGTCGGCTCTGATACCATTTGTAATGCCCCGCCCCAATACTCAGACAACTTTTATTATTTTTAGAAGACAAATTAGATACTATGCAGTACAACTTCCCACCACAGGCTGCCTCTCAATAGGTGGTTAACCAATTAGGTGACTCTTGATCATAGGCAATTTTATTTATACTCAATTAATTTTTGTCTACTCCCGATATGGGATAACTCTTCACATATCTCTTTATTAATCCCGCCTGCCACGTCACCACAAATCTCAAAGCGGCACATTTCTCTGATTCAATTTCATTCCGAAATCCAATCCAAGGGCCGCACATGACCATGACGTCATCATTCACATACAAATACAACCCAGCACAACCATGTGTTGTTCCTTCACTTAATTTACCATGCCCCCCCAAACAAATCCTCATACTTTATATATATATATATATATATATATATATATATATATATATATATATATATATATATATTATTTCGAAAAAACCGGGGTATTACATATTTACTTTGCATATTTATGTTGATAGATTACATGGCATCCAACACATCAAATAACCTATCATTATGATCTGTCCTTGAGATGGACAAACTATCTGGGAAAAATTTCCTAAACTGGTATAGGAATTTGAGGATAGTTCTCAGGCATGAGAAAAAAGTTGTAAGTTCTAGAGCAGCCTATTCATGAGCAACCTACTGCAAGTGCCCATCGCACCGAAATGGATGCTCATAAGAAGCATAAGATGATGCCTTCAATGTTGATTCTCTCATGCTAGCCATTATGAACTCTTAGCTTTGGAAGAAACATGAGACCATGGATGCGTATGATCTGATCATACACCTCAAGAGGCTCTATCAAGAGCAAGCTAGCTAGGCATGAGAGGTTTGAAGTCTCAAAGCATTGTTTCAGTGTAAACTAGAAGAAGGAAGCTCCGTTAGAACTCATATGGTCAAGATGATTGGGTACATAGAGAACCTGGAAAGTCTTGGTTTTCCTTTTGGTCAAGAGTTGACCACTAACTTGGTCCTGCAATCGTTGCTGAAAAGTTATAGTCAATTCATCATGAACTACAACATGAATAAAATTGACAAACCTCCATCAAAACTACTAAGCATGTTGAGAACTGCTAGCATAATATTAGTAAGGAAAAGACCATTATGATGGTCTAACAGGCCTAAGGTAAGGTCAAGGGCAAAAAGCAGATTAAGAAACCAAAGGGCAAGGAGAAGGGCAAGGGAAATTTCAAGCCCAGTACTTCTGCCATGAAACCTAAGGGTGAGGTGGCCAAAGGATAGCACATGCTTCCACTGTGGTGAGACTATACATTGGAAGAGGAGCTTAAAAAGAAGAAAGGAAGTGAGACTTACACAACAAGTATTTTTCTACAGAAGTCAATTTCTCTACTTCTACATCTTGGATATTAGATACTAGATGTGGATTTCATATTTGTGTAAATGTGCAGGATCTCAAAAGGAGTAGACGATTGGTTAAGGGCGAAGTAGACCTACGAGTTGAAAATGGAGCAAAAGTTGTTGCTTTAGCTGTAGGGACTTTTCATTTATCATTGCTCACTGGACTTATCATTGAGTTAGATAAAAGTTATTTTGTGTGTTCTATTATTAGGAATATTATTTCTATTCTTGACTGGACAAGAATGATTTTTCATTTATAATAAAGAAAAAAAGTTATTTTATTTATTTGAATTATATCTATTATGGTAGTGCACAATTGAGTAATGGACTTTATATTCTCGAACTGGAAATGCCCATCTATATTATAAATATTAAGAGGTTCAATCAAAAGATACGAACCCAACTTACCTATGGCATTGTCATTTGGGCCACATAAATGAGAATCGCATATCCAAACTCCATAAAGATGGATTCTTGGACTCATTTGATTTTGAATCATATGAGGTATGTAAACCTTATTTGCTGGGCAAGATGACAAAATCTCCATTCACTAGAAAAGGTGAAAGACCTATTGATCGTTTAGATCTCATACATAGTGATGTTTGCGGACCTTTCAACACATTATTTGAAAAGTTCAAAGAATTCAAGAATAAGGTACAAAACTAACTTGGTAAAAGTACTAAAGCCCTTCGATCAGATCGAGGTGGTGAGTACTTAAGCCAAGTATTTGATGACCATCTAAAACAGTGTGAGATAATATCTCAACTCACTTCCCCTAGAACACCGCAATGGAATGGTGTCTCTGAGAGGAGAAACCGAACTTTGTTACCCATGGTTCGATCTATGATGAGTCATGCAGACCTTCCAAGCACTTTATGGGGACATGCTCTATTAACAGCTGCTTTCATACTTAACCGTGTTCCATCTAAAACGGTTCAAGAGATACCATATGAGATATGGACTAGGAGGCGTCCTAGTGTCTTTTATGAAGATTTGGAGTTGTAAAGCCTATGTAAGGCACCAAGTCCCTGATAAACTTTGTCCCAAATCTGACAAATGCTTCTTTGTGGGATATCCTAAGGAAACCAAGGAATACTATTTCTATAACCCCGTCGAAGGCAAAGTGTTTATCGCACAGACTGCTGTGTTTCTAGAGAGAGAATATGTAATATCCTGAATTTTATTTATAAAGAGTTTGGGATTTTACGTGTTTTGCACGTATATATTCATTTGCATTTTTCAAAAGAAAATTATTTCTTTATAGCATGAACAAGTAATTATTTTCTTTATTTCTAAAAAGACCTATTTTTAAAGCCTAAATTAAATCCTAGGCCTAATTATCTCTTTCTAGCCCACTATAATTAATTTATTAATTAATTCACTGGAACCCATGGTCTTTTGGCCCATTAGTAAGCCCATTTAATTTAATTCCTCTTTTTATTAACCTAACTTGTAGTGTAGACCAATTTAGTAAACAATTAATTAAAATACATGAACGAACTTTTGGTAGGGGGTACTAGTTTGCATGTGCATTGCACTAGCACGTGCAAGTGAACCATGGGAGTAGGCCGGATTGTGTCAAAGAGAGAGGGAGAGATGGGTGAAGTGAAGTGAGCCCATTTAATTTAATTCCTCTTTTTATTAACCTAGCTTGTAGTGTAGACCAATTTAGTAAACAATTAATTAAAATACATGAACAAACTTTTGGTACGGGGTACTAGTTTGCATGTGCATTGCACTAGCACGTGCAAGTGAACCATGGGAGTAGGCCGGATTGTGTCAAAGAGAGAGGGAGAGATGGGTGAAGTGGGGTGGTGGTTGCTCCATCATGGGTGGTTGCTACAACTCCCTAATTCATCTTGGCCTTTGATCCTTAACCATTTGGACTAATCCTAGCCTTCCATTTGCACTCCAAATTAGTATAAATACCCGCTCTCATTCACTCACATTTATACTTGAAAAAGAATTGAAAAAGAAAGAAAGAAAGAAAGACAAATTGCGAGTAAAAGATTAGGAGAGTTGTGAGTTAAAAGATTAAGTGCTAGTTGTGTGTGTTCCTCATCCAAGGAGTGGCCGGCATACCTCAAGGAGCAAGGATAGAAGGCTCGGGTTCCATACAAGCAAGGAGGAGAAGTCAATTGGTTGCTCGATCTAGGAGGAGACGGGTCCCCCTTGTGCATTCTAGGAGATATTTTAGGAGATCTTATTGTTTTCCATTAAAGGTGGGCAATTTTCTCCAACTTCTAACTAGTTACCATGCTAGGTTTATGTGTGTGATCATGTTAGAATAAACAAGAAAAGGAAATATTACTTTATGTTAGTACCATGTTTAAGGAGAAAATAAACCCATGTGAAATTACATGAAATAAGTAATAAAATTGATTGAATGGTGTGAATAGAAATATTGTCGTGATAACTTGATAATATGCTTGTTTGTTAATTAAGAAAATATGAATCTCTATGTTGAAATGTTCATGTATATGAAAATAATGCAATATGAAGAAATGTATTATTTATAAGATTGTGAACTATGAAAAATCTCCATGCTATGAAAGTAGATTGGTTAACAAATCATGCATGTTTATTGTTAGTAAGATTGATACAAAAATTCCCAAATTTACATGTTTTGTTGGAAAGAAAGAAAAATGAACATTTTGTAATTAGGACTAAGTTAAGAGAAAGATTGGATTTTTTTGATAGAAGAAGAAAAGGAGGAAATTATTAGTTTAATAAAGAGAAACCCATTTGAGAATTTTCAAATTAGAATTTTTCTCTTTGAAAAGAAACAATTAAGAAGACATAAAGCTTTTGTGACCAATTTTGTACAATTAAAAGAATAGTCATTTATATGGGAAAAAAAAGAGTTAAATGGTTTTTAAAATTTTAATTTACTGTATAAATACCAAAGAAATCCAATCAGGAAAATTTTATACTTCTAGAGGAACAAATCGTATTTTGAAATAAATGAGTTATTTTATGGACTAGAATTGCTACAGTCAGATACAAAACTATTTATGATTATTTTCTCTACAGGTTAGACACTCTATCCATTCTGGTCAGTGGATGCAAAATAAAAATGTCACTGTAGCAAGAGGTCATGAGTTCGAGTCTCTGTATAGACTCTTTATTTTTTTCATTTGTGAAATTAATTCAATACCGAGCCCTAAAGTATAAAGGGTTATTAAGCGCCCCTTGTATCGATTGGCGCTGTTGGCCTTTCTGGTCAGCAGCTGTGCCACAGTAATGTTACTGTAGCACAACGGCTGTGTGTGTGCGGTTCGAAACCTGGCTTTAGCCAATGTTTTTTTATTCCGATTTTTTTAGGGAAAATGATTTTTTAAAATGGTTTTAAGTGAAATAAATTCATAAAAATTATTATAATTATCCTGAGATTAATTAGACCTCATGGAAAAATTTCTATAGCTTAATTGAAAATTATAGACCAAATTAGAGGAATTATAAGAGTATTTTTATGAGATAAACAAAGCAATAATTAGTCTCTTTTAAGAATTATTGTGCCAAGTTTTCTAAGAAATTCATGACTTGATGCAAATATGAAAAATTCTCTTGGTTTAAACAAATGAGATTTTAGTCTTATGAATGCAAAGAAATAATTATGAGATTAGATGTGTAATTTGAGAAATTTTGAAAAATGGAATAATCTTGTCTCTTTATTGTGGAAAATTATGCATGAATTGAAGTGAAAAGAATCATGATACTTATGAGGAATATTGGTGAGTGTGAATACTCAATTTATGAACATGAAATGAGATTTTGAACTAGGGGGTAGCTAAGTCCTATTACCGGCAATTGAATAAATTATTTTTGAGATGAACTATTAAGATGAAAGTCCAAGTTTGGTCATATTGTTGATTGATGTTTAAGACCGGTATAGAAGAAAGAGCTAACTCTAGGGGTTGATTTTATTCATGATTCAAATAATTAAGGACTAGACACACAGTGGTGATGTGACTAAAATAAGAGAAAAATACGAGTATGAGGGCCATCGGATTGGCAATGTGAGAGCGATTCACAAACTGCCTGCTTGATGCGTCATGACATGGCGTGGGCACTACTCTGGAATTATCGTCCCGGATGCGACGCTTGTGGGTTGTTTGGTGACTACAGGTGGTGTCATCGTTCCATGATGGAGGTTGAATTGTCCATAGTCTGCCTGCATGATGCGTCATATCAGTGCATGGGATTCCTCTCCAGGCTGTCTGGACATGGGCTCGAAACTCATCGAACATCTAGGATACTTACCGTAATTACCGTAGTAGTTTAAGTCACGGCGAGGGATTGAACCCTACTATTCATCAAATGAAACTCACTTCGTCTATGGATAAGTTGGCCGAGCTGTACATTGGAGAGATCGTTAGGCTTCATTGTATTCCGTCAACCATTGTGTCTGATCGAGATGCGCGGTTTACTTCGCATTTCTGGAGGAGTCTTCAAACAGCTCTGGGTACCAAGACGGATTTCAACACTGCTTTTCATCCTCAGAGCGATGGGCAGACCGAGAGAGTCAACCGTATTCTTGAAGATACGCTTCGGTGTTGTGTTCTAGATTTTGGAGGCAGTTGGGAAAGGCATCTAGCTCTGGTGGAGTTTGCCTACAACAACAGTTTTTAGACTAGTATTGGGATGGTGCCGTACGAAACTCTGTATGGCAGGAAGTGCAGAACACTTGTTTGTTGGTTCGAAGTTGGGGAGCGGCAGATGTTTGGGCCTGAGATTGTGCAGCAGACCTCTAAAAAGATCGATCTGATCAGGAAGAAGTTGGTGGATGCTCAGAGTAGGCAGAAGAGCTATGCAGACAACTGAAGGAGGGACCTTGAGTTTGAGGTTGGCGACTTTGTCTTTATGAATGTTTCACTTGAAGGGGTAAAACCAGTTAAGTGCAAATGGGTTTTCAAAAAGAAAACTGACATGGATAGTAAAGTGCATACCTTTAAGGGGCGGTTGGTGGCTAAAGGTTTCAAGCAAGTTCATGGTGTAGACTATGATGAAATTTTGCTTTCTATTGCAGCATATTGCAGCATATCATGATTATGAAATTTTGCTTGCTATTGCAGCATATCATTCACATCTTGCTTGCTGTTGCAGCATATCACGATTATGAAATCAGGCAGATGGATGTCAAAACTGCTTTCCTAAATAAAAATCTTCTCGAGGATGTGTACATGACACAGCCTAAGGGTTTTGTCACTCAAAAGGATGCTGGAAAGGTGTGTAAGCTGCAACGAACCATTTATGGGTTAAAGCAAGCTTCTAGATGCAGGAATTTTCACTTCGATGATGCAATCAATGTAACGCTCCGAATTCCAAACGCAGGTAATTTGTAGCAAAAACATGATCTTTACTTCAATTTCGTACAAAATATAAGGAATTTAAAACTTTTTCATTTAAAACATCGTTCTTTACAATAGCACGGCGAAAATAAATGAGTACAACACAACATATGGTAATGGAATCTCTTCAATCTTATGTCAACCCATCATAGTGACTTCAAGTCCATGCCGAATCCAATCCTACAACAAGGAAACTGTGGGCACGTCAGTTGCATACCACTGACGCAATGCTATAATACAGCGATTCTTCTACTTTAGTAATCACAAACTTGAATGTAGAAACAAATATGAAAGTTGATTATCCTAAACATGTTAGTGTGTGATATGAACTAATGCCTAATGTAGACATTCACACTTACAATGCACTAATGCACACTTGTTCGGATTTTATGCATCTCATACTACATATGTCCAAGGGTAAGTCCTTAACGTACTCCTCATTATAGGATTCAATCCTTTTTCATGAAAATTCTACTAAGATAACAGATTCCCGTCCTAGAATCCATCGCCCGACTATACAGAATCATCATCGTGCGAACATCCCACAAATGTCGCTCTAGCCCCGAAATATGTTGGACATCTGCCTCCTATTCGCCCGACTATTCATGATCCTGAAATCTACTGTCCGATCAATCATAATCCTGGATTTAATTAAGGCTCGTCTCACTCTGCAAGCAACCACAATCTCGAAATCCACCACCCGACTATATAGAAACGCCCCACTTGCGCTTGCCTATGTTTTATCACATCTTCTTTTCTAGTGCCTATCCTTAATTAAAATTTTAGTTTTTCATGGTCTAGAACTAGCGTACACTGCCAGACTTAAATTTGCTCTTCAACATTCAGGTCCATATTGACCAATTCACGAAATTTCATTTATCAAAATTGCCAGACATCATGGGCCTCGCTCAGCTCCTAGAACCCATCCATCTCAACATAGAGATCTTGTAGGTTAATCTTAACGTCTTCATAAAAGTTTTCATTTCATTATAAGTCATTTGATTCTTTCATTCATTCTCTTTCAATAGCTATTTCAAGTTAGCACATCTCAAAAGGCATTTCAACTTGATAAAGCCCTTACAAATTTTATACATCTAATTTTTCCCAAGTTTATTCGTTTATTTCATAAATCTCAGACAATTATATAACTCTATATTCAACGACATTTCAAATTGTTAAAATCCTTCAATTGTTATATACTTCTCCCGAAGGGCATCGCAGACAAGACAAAAGGCCCCCAAGTGGAGTGGTTACGAACTGCTGAGAGGAAAGACTAAGAAGCTTTAAGACCACATTGTAACCCCGACTATTATACTCCAACTATGTTAGGACATATCAATGGAAGTCGACGACATTTCATTCCCCATTGACTGTAACAAGCACAATTCCTTATGGCCTAAGACCGAGTTTAGTAAGTAAAGGAAAAGAGAATGTTACGTAAAGCACCAAAGCAGACGAGGAACTTCCATTACAGAAAGAACAATACTGTACTCATATGAGCCCTAAAAGGGCAAGAGAGACAAACGTACTAAATGTAATGCCCTAAAAAAAAGCCAAGGGTCGATGTGAACCATGTCGTAGGGGCTCCATTTACCATCTACAGCATGGATCTGCGGGGTTGGTAGTCGAAGTCTAAGTGATATTTCATTGCCTTCTTTTTGCGCAACAACGCACGAGACCTCCCTGTCATGGGTGTTGGTGTTTCTTTTCTCTTTCTTATCTTAGAATGACTTCTATGCACCCTCTCAATAAGTGGTTGAAATTCAGCATCTATAGCTTCGAAAGGTTTGCATTACTCTTTCATTCTTCAATTATTCGTCAAAATAATGTATATAACCTCCCAATGATATAAAGTCTAGAATTAATCTAGATTAAATCTATCAAATCTCAATATTTTTATCAAACTCAATTTAAACCAAGTTTACTCCAAAACTTATTTGTGGAAAAATAAACCAGTTTACCATATAAATTGTTTACAATAAAACCTTAAATTAATATACATAATCTTGTCCAATATTCCATTAATACCCTCTCTCAGTTTTAAATTTTATCTCAAAAGAAAAAGGAGTTTTTTTTGGAAAGAAGTAAAATTTAATAATAAAATAAAATAATAAAAAAATAGAAATAATTTGACCCCATCAAGGATCGAACCCGAGCACAGCCGAGACCCAAACTGCAACCCACGACAAGTGAGCCAACTCACAGTTTGTGAGTAAAAGACTCACCGCATGTTTACATACCCAAACTACAGTACGTATAACAACTCGAAAATTTCGATAGCTTGATTGCTATGTATTTCCTTACCAATTTCAGAAATAAATTCCTCTAAAACTTAGTGTATCTGTACAAATAAGATATATGTCGATTTTATTCTTGAAGAACAAAAAAAATTCATTTAAATTGTATGAATTACTCATAGTCCTATACTTAAATTAAATGAAAAAAAATTTCTCTACACAACTAGAGTTCTTGGGGAGTATTTATATTACTAAAATGCATACGAGAATTTAATCCCATGAATTTATTGCATGAAATTTTCATTAGATAACAATTTCTATAAAACCCCTATACACACATTAATTTCAACATCTACTACACAATTGTAATTAAGCATGCACAAATTTTTTTTAGAGAACTATTTAACATACACATATTAATCTACACATCTCTAGTTTAAACCAACACAATTTCTACATACTAGAAGATTATGAAAACACCCACACATTATCATTCAAATGCATTCACATCTAATCATGGATTCTACAAAATATTTAGAAATAAAAGAAACATCCACACCATGTCTAATTATCATTCCATGCATATACACCTAATCATGAATTCTACAGATCATTAGAAAGCAAAAGAAGCGCCCACCTCAAAAAGAACTCCTAGCAAAAGGCTCTAAATTTCCTACTTCAAAAAAAAAAAAAAACCACAAGCATCTTTCCCTCTAGCTCCCGAAAATACCAACAAGCCAAGCGCAAATGTTTCACTCCTTTTTTTGTGTTTTTTTGTGCTCCTATATGGCTAATAGTGAGTGGGTATTTATATAGGTAATTAGGGAGGTGGTTTTAGAAATATGTAACTCCCATTTTTGATTGTGCTGAATTGTATCCCTTTTCTCTCTTTGTATTATTTTAATTATATTTTCAAAGCAAATTTTCATTTCTTTTAATGAACCTAAGTTGTGTGTTCCATTTCTTCTTTTTTGAACCCAATTTGTAGCCCATACTCCTACTCTATTAATTGTTTTAAATCATAAGCCCACTATTAAAACCCATGACCACATTTGTGTACCCAAACCTTTTAACCCAACTCAAACCCACTAACCCAACTTCCCATAATCTGCTAATTGCATAGTCTCCTACTCCCTCTCACGTTCCCCCACAAATCTCTCCATATCCCCACAAATCCTAACTAAACCCCTGATCCCCTCCTTAATAATCTCCTAATCCACATTAATTACCCTAATTAACTAACCCCCCATAATCCATCAACGACTCTCTCTCTCTCTCTCTCCCCTATAACCCCCCCCCCCCCCGACCCTTCTCCTTCCCCTGGTTTTTCGCTCACCCCCATTTCCACCATCCTCCATCGCAGCCTCAACAACCGAGCTGCCACCGCACCGTCGTGCAACCACCGCGACCACCCGACCTCCACCGTTGACTTATGCCACCTCCGAAGCCACCCCTGCACTGCACCACAGTGCCCTGACATACACCTTGCCGCCATCCCGAGCCCATCATCGCCATCATCCCCGCTCATCCACTGCAACCCCGCCAGCCATCGCCCCTCTGCCAGCTGCGACCATCGCGACCATCCCCGTCATCGAGCTGCACCCGAACGCCATCGCTAGCACCACGAAGCCCGACACCTTACCTCCTTATCACCGACATCGCCCTCCTGCGCTGCCACCACTGCGGCACCCATCGCTCCTCCTCCTTGTTACTAGTTTGCACGTGCTCTCGTTGTTTTCGTCATTTGCACGTGTTGCTGCCATCGCTCGTCTCGTTTTTGTTCATCATCACAAAAGGCAAGTATCCCTTGTACACTCTTTTTGTTCTCGTACAAGCCTTTGCCTTGAATCCCACAAGTAGTTTTGATTGATTCGTTGATAAAATTCTATTCCTTTTCCATGTTGATTAAATCTCGACCCATTAATGTACACTCGGTTCTTGTTAATTCTATACATGTAAGACAATCATGAACATCGTTGTGCATTACACGAACACGTGACAAAGAAGCATAAGTAGATAGATACATGTCAAAATTTATGATATTTATTGTGTGGTAGGATAAATATATAATTCTATAACTATTGTCGTAGAAATGAAAAGTTTTCTTATTGCTAATCGTAGAAATATCCTTGAACTACTAGTCATGAATGCTCTGTTAATGTCACGCCCAACTTCCCAAAAATACGGAATACGAGCACATGACATTGGCCCAGCGAATAACTAATGTCATCCATAAGCTGTTTATCTGATCAAATCAACAATATAATTAATACAGAACAATTGTGCAGACAATAATAATAATCTCATGAATAATAATACTTGGAATAAAACAATATGAAATATCCAAATACAATAATCCAACATCTGGAAACAAATAATAAAATATGGGTCATAAGCCCAATACAATAATAAATTCAATCACAGATGATAATAAGTCTCGATACAATAAGTTTAATAAAACAATAAGCAACTAGAAAGCATTTAAAATCTTCAAAATGTTTGTTCACCAATTCCAGCGAGCAATTCTCCTTCGTTACCTATGAACACTTCATCTAAAAAGAGGAGAAAAACTGTCCTTAAAGCAAGTCATGGATAGCAAGTAGAGAAAGCAAGTAATAATGGAATAACGATATAACAATGAAGTCAATGGATCAATAGGAATCAATAACATGGGACAATAACAATAATCAATATAATTAATGATCGATGCAATAGTGTAAACAATGATTCAATATTCAATAACAATATTCAATGGTTAATATCAATAACATTTAGCAAATATTCGATATCAATAGAAACAACGATGAACAATATGCAGTGTCAATGTTATATCAATAATAAGTCTATTATTCATTTTAATCCTAACTACTACATCCCATACTATAGGTTTGATGCATACAATCAATGTCGTTTAGACTTAAGTGGAATATTCTATAGATCATGTACACGGCACGATAACATTATTTGTAGCATTGGTGCACACTGGTTGGCTCAATAACAATAAAACAATACACGATCAATTGAGATA
This sequence comes from Hemerocallis citrina, assembly GCA_017893485.1. Lineage (NCBI taxonomy): Eukaryota > Viridiplantae > Streptophyta > Magnoliopsida > Asparagales > Asphodelaceae > Hemerocallis > Hemerocallis citrina. The sequence goes on from CM030366.1 coordinate 22,154,371, forward strand.
CTATGTCAGTAATCCAATAATAAACCGATAATAATAAAAATAACCAACACACGATATTTTGGAAAACATGGCCCACACTTTCGTGTACAGTCACTATGTCATCAACTACTCCAGTCAATCCCTTAAACCCCGGCTTATTAATTATTTCATTAATGCAACAACACTATATGCAATTACGAGCCATGAAAAGAACGATGATAACAATAGGGAAACAATAGGATGGTAAACAATGACAATAACTCATTAGGATCATGCAATACAATATACACACGTTGATTCATGAAATACTACGATATATGAATAATTAAATTAAGAAAAACTGAAAAGTGATATTCTGGACAGCAAGAGTAGTATGTACAAAAAAGTAATTTTTCACTGCTACAGAAATTAAAAACTGAATCCATCAGAAATTCTAAAAACTAGACTTCCCAAAGAACCCAACGCATATTTAAATTTCAAACTTCGACAATAGTAGCTAGGTCAAACACATCGTTCTTTACAGATTTTATGTTCAAGGCAAAAATTCGACATCAAGTTATTAAAATTTTAGAATCAGCAAAAACTTTATAATAAATTCATTAAAAATATTTATTAGACACCTAAACATGTCAACTAATGTTCTGGAAATTTTTAATATTTTAATATTTGATCAGCCTTTTAACAGTTTAAACATGAAACATACAAGAATCTGAAAATCTGGAAATAAAAACACAGGTGTAGCAAAACAGGCATAACTTTTGCTACACAATTTGGAATTCAGAAATTCAAGATGTTATGGAAACTAGAAAGATAAGGCTACAGTTCTTATTCAGAAAGTTATTCATTTAAAGATCATTTACTGGGTCGAAAATAACAGACAAGATACAACCAGCAAGCAACATATAGGTTTTTGGATATTTTTCATGAAACAAATTAATTAGATATGATGGGTATCAATTCTATTTGTCGATAAACTTCATAATCAGCATGATGGTATAAAAACATGATCAATAAAATTAAGAACACATACATGCATTAATTTTATCATCAACCAAACATCAATCGATCAAACAACATACAACCTAACAATTGTTTCTACAATAGATTAATTGTGTGACAATTATATGAATAACCCTATTATCAATTCTATATGCACACATGAAAGATTCAATCTTCGGAGTCAATAGAGGCACAAAGTCAAGTAAATTAGGGTTAGCTCGTGTAAACCCTCAATATACCCAACAAAAGAGATGAACAATGTATAATACGATAAAAATTGGGATCTACTTGCAAGAGTTTCAACAAAACATGAATTTGATTCAATAACAATTCAAGTAGAAAGTGACTTGCCTTATAGACGATGAAATCGAATACCAAGAATAAAGGGATGAGAATCCCGAAGTAACGAACCCACAAACACACAATTTAACACGTGTATACTACATGCAATAGAGAAAACAGCAACAACATCAAAAAGGGACACAAAAATGGCAGCAGCAAGCAAAGACCAAGGGCCTGACGTCGCTGGTGGTCGTCGGTGTCGCAGGCGGCGGCATGGAGGGGACAAGAGTGTAGGGGCGGCAATACTGTGCTGGTCGATAGGATTAGGAGTAGTAGTGGGGTTGGGGGTTGCTATCGACGGGGAACGGGGGAAAGGTAGGGTGGTTCGGGTTTTGGGTGGGCTGGGCATCGACGGGGGGTGTCGACGGGAGTGGAGACGAGGGGGTGGCCGTAGTTTGGCCGGGGAAGAAGGAGCACAGTAATGGGTTTCGGGATTTGGGGTTGAGCGAAAATTTGAGGAAAGAGAAAATAAGTGAGAATAGATGGCTCTTAGGGTTTCAATTGTGCAATTTTTAGGGTTTGGAATAGGATTATATTTATAGGGTGCAATTAGGATGTTAGGTTACTGATTTAGGATCCAATAATAGCGGTTTTGGGTTAAGAACAATTGGAATTGGATTTTAGGGTTCAAAAGAGATGGATCTAAAATAATAGAGTTCAAATAAAAAAATACCCACAATTTAATAAAAGAAAATAGGATCAACAAGAATAGCTCAATCAAGAAGAACGAAGAATTTCATGAACAAATTTAATTAAAATAATCAAGAAGGGAAAATAGAGTATTTCATTCAAATGCAAATAAAAATATTACAAAAAGGGAAAAAAATGAAAATAGCGGAAATGGTACTTACAGTTAATATCTCGTAATAGTATATGCAATTTGTACATCCCAATTGTTGTTAGATAAATTTACCATGTTGCTGCCCCGCTGCATTGTCTGTATTGTACTGAACTTTCGATCCTGTTTATTTTAGAATTAGATCAACCGTTATAAATGAAAGACAGAGCCCGTTGAATCTAGTTTTTGTAACATTTGACGGATCTGACTTTCGAATTGTACAAAGTAAGTTATCGCATTTTTTGTACCGCTGGATTTATAAATTTCAGATTGTTAACTATGAGCATGATGACATGTTTCACTAATTGAAACACCTTGTTAATAGCAAAATTTAAACTTGAAACTTGTTTTATTGTTACTCGATATGATTTTGAGCCTTAATATAACTTTTATAGGAGTTTTGGATAGACTTCCAGACCCATTATATACAGGTAAACTTAACCTTAAACTACTGTTAGAACACTAGACCAGTAAAGACCTGAACTTTTGACCCAGTTTCAGTTTAAACAACTTAGTAAATTATGAATAAAAGTTTTAGCCCTCTGTGTGAGGAATCCAGAGCACCTAACGGATTCTCAATCTGACTTATAGAATGCAAAATATTTAAGTTTTACTACTGTACTGTCGAAATTTCAGATTTTCTGTTTATAATTACACTGCCATGTTAAATTGATTGGAACAGTAGGATAACTTCATAATTTAGACCTAAGGATTTTAAGAATGTTAATTACCAATACCAAAAACTTAATTATAATTTTTGCAAGAGTTTTAGTTAAGTTTTTAGATGAATTATCCTTATAATAACTTGATGCTGAGTCGCTGCCTTCATAGTAAACTCATAAAGAACTAGATGGTAGACCATGTTTCTGTAATTGAAATGTATTGTGTAGATATGCGTTGGAAGCAGCAGGGAGTCTATTCTCTAGAACCTTTGACGGAACCTGATTTGCTTTCCTATAGCAACGGGAAATAGAGTTTTTGTACAGCAACATTGTGCTATCCATAATTGTATATTTATGTTCTTAAAATATAAATATGTTATTTTCGTATTTAATAATTGAATTGATACAGTAGATAGATTGAATGACTTTATATCACGTACTGCATGGTTTATTATTGCAACTGTTTCACTGATTATACCAACTGCTTGTATACCATTTATATGTACATGACTGAATCACATTAAAAGAATGACAAGCCAGGGTGATAAGAGTACAACCTAGTAGTGGATAATATAAAGGACTATACTCAGAAAGGAGCTCGTGGTTTTCCTACCATTACTGAATAATTGGATGACTGAATAACTGAATAACTGAATGGCTGAACACTGTATTGTTCATTGAAAATTGATACAGAATACTGAATGACTGAATGACTGAATGGCTGAACACTGTATATTGTTCACTGAACATTGATATAGAATACTGAATGACTTAATAACTGAATAACTGAATCATGTTTCCTGTTTATATGTCTTCCCGAGTATATGACCTATAGCATTCACCTCTAGAGTCTAAACGTTCACATGATTGTATGCACCCGAATATGTGGTATGGGATGCATGATTGCGTGTATTAGATATGACTGATTAAATAAATAGACTTAAGATTAACACTAAGCATATGTATATGCCTGTTTACATGTTACATGTCCTATTTACAAGTTATATGATTCCTGTTTACCAGTTTCGTGATTTCCGTTTACATGTTACATGCTTCAGCCTACTAATTACATGATTACCGCTTACATGTTTATATTCCCTCGTTACATGAATTATTTCTTGTATACATATGGTTCCCTATTCTTCACTATATTCTTGTTCTTGTTTCATTTTGCTTGTACTTCTTACGGCCTGTTACTTGCTCTTAGGGCTGCAAACGAGCCGAGTCGAGCCAAATACCTTGAGGCTCGAGCTTGGCTCGTTTATGTATCGAGCTTACTTTCAGGCTCGAGCTCGACACGAGCCGAGCTTTGATCGAGCTTTGACTGAGTTCGAGCTGAATACTCGCGAGCTTCTTCCTAAAACCCATATACCTTCAAGCTTGAACTCAGATCGTTTATGTATCGAGCTCGCTTTCGAGCTCGAGCTCGAGCTCGACATGAGCAGATCTTTGACCGAGCTTTGACCGAGCTCGAGCCGAGTAGCTCGCGAATAGCTCGGTTCGTTTGCATCCCTACTTGCTCTAACAGATGTTCCTCTTCCCAACTCGAGATGATGAATTTACATGCGTGGGAGAAGAATTACCAGAAGGAGTTAGCAACCAAGTTTTCTAAGGAATGGAGATAGATCCCACCCTGCTTTTACTTGCTTTATGTTATATTCTCAATTCTATTTGTTTTACTACAAACCTTGTATTCTGGGCGGTTTATTGGAAGTTTATTTGTGTTTGATGTTGGTTATTCGTGGACTATATCTATTATATTTCTGTTTATGTGATTATATTTTCCTGCGTTGTTGTGATTATTTCCATATCGCTGAGTTGATTAAGACAGCTTATGAATGATTTGATTATATCATTCGCTTGGCCTTAGTTGCGTGCCCGTTTTTCCGTATAATGGGAAGCGGGGCATGACAAAATAACTACCCATTAATCCATTACCCCACTAACCTATTCACATGCCCACTCACTCACCCAGTCATCCACACTCAAAATGACCCGGTCAATACTCAAGAGGTGAAGCCTGTATTTGAGTATGGTGTGCAATGCACGTGTGCACGTGTGCACGTGTGCACGCGCTTGCACCATTCCTATTCCATTTTTTTAATTTTATTTTAAATTATTATTTTTAATAAATACTTATATTAATTTTTCTTAACATTAATTTTAGTATAATTAAATTAAATTAAGCATAGTGAAATTTTTAGTGCACAACTTTTGTAATAAAATAACATAGTTAGCACGTGTATAGAAGAAAAGCATGTGTATAGTACGTGTAACAAAATATTTAAAACAGAATATTTCACATAAAACTATTTTAAAATAAAAATAAAAATAGACATACACAGTTCATAAATTTTTATTTTGAAAAAGGATACAACCAATACGTGCACTGCAAACACGTGTGTTGCATGTATCATTACAAAATAAATTTGACAGAACGAAAAACATTCATAAATAGTCAAAATACAAAATACGTAGAATATTTATATTAATAATATTACGGATATTACACGTAACGGTAAAATATAAGTAATCGACACGTGTATTGAAAATACATGCAATACACGTAAAAACACAAAGATTAAAATTAATATTTGAGTTGGCTCAAAATAAGATAAAAATGAATTTTGAAGGGACGGAAATGTATATAAATAGTCGAAATACAAAATATGTAGGATATTTATATTAAAATATGTTATGAATATCACTTGTAACGGTACAAAATACAAGTGCGTAACACACGTGGGCAAAATTGTCATAACTCAATTTTGCGGGGTGTTACAGTCTTCCCCCCTTAGAACAGTTCTGTCCTCTGAACTTACTAGGGTAAAAGTTGTATCTTATACACACCAAAGAAAAATCATTATTGTATATAGAAAAGCTGCAAATACCAAGAAAAGAAATGTAATATAAAGACATGTAATGTAGAAAACAAAGTAAACTTGTATCTTATAATATAAAAATATAAAAGTTGTACCATGTACACACCAAAGAAAAATCATTATTGCATATAGAAAAGCTGCCAATACCAAGAAAGAAATATAATATAAAGATATGTAATGTGGAAAACAAAGTAAACTTATATAAGAAAACTATGAGTATCAAAGTTAATAAGAACGAAACAAGAAAAACTAGAAAAAAAATGCAAATTAAGAAATGTGACCATAAAAGATAGTATAGATTGAAAGAAATTTTCATACAAAATAATATTAGATGAAGCATTAGATAACATAGTATAAAGAAAATACAAATTAAGTTATCAGTTATGAAAGAAATTGGAAAACAAAGTAATTGGAAAGAATAAAGAGAAACATAGTCAAATAAATACTTTAATAAACTATTAATATGCTTAGTAAGCAAAAAATTAATAAGTGGTAGAATAATTAAAATTGCAAACTGAACTAGTATTATATATTACGAGATAAAAATTGAATTAGCAATTTAAGAAAATACTGTTGGATAAAAATCTGAAAATATATGAGTGTTAAATTTTAGTTGAAAGAATAAACAATATAAGTATAATAGTAAAAAATATAATGATGTGTATAAAATAATATCATAAAATTTTCATTTGTAAAAGTTACATAATATTTTATAGAATAATGATTAGAATATATCAAACATATCAAATTATTTATAAATTTTCAAATGTAACAGGAAATCTATATATAATATTTTATACGCAAATAAGCATAAAACTGTATGACGAAAAAATAATACTATAAATATGAAAATTATAAGAAATCGGAGAAGCAAAATATAATAGTAGTAAAGGTAACAATATATCGTTGAAATAATATCTAATATTTAATTATAAATAATAAAACAAACGTCATAATATATGAGTAGCAAACAAATAGAAGATAAGAGAAAATATAAATAAAAATGGAATTGCATGAAAATACAAAAGTAATAAAATAATTAATAGTAACCAGTAATATAGAATAAAATAATAATGACACACACGTGATAGATGTAGAAGCAAATATAAATAATAAGGTAATTAATTAAACGTGTATATAAGTATAACTGTATTATAAATAATAAAGTTGAAGCAGTATTGGTTAAGTGGTAAAACATTATAAAATGGTATAAACTAGTGTAAAACGAATGGAATAGTGGTAAGTAATATATATATATAAACTGAAATAAAAGCAAGTTTATTAAAGTAGAAAATCTCCTTTATTGTGGGTTCGCCTCATTTATGTCCAACTGCCAGCTTCCCTTTTTGACATCAAGTTGCATATTTGCTCCCACGACATCCGGTTGCAGTTTGCCTTCTGTACATTCAGTTACAGATTTTGCCTCCTCACATCCAATTGCAAGTTTGTCTCCATTGACATCTAGTTGCAGATTTGCCCTCTCGATATCAGCTTACACCAAAATGGTGAATGGAATGATGTAATCTACCATATGTACTTGGGTATTGGATGTTTAATTTAAGTATGATCCTATGTTTTTTGAAATTTTTGATAGAAGTAAAAGTTAGAAATGAAGTAGAAAGTCACACGATGAAATATTAAAATAGATGTATAGAGTATAATTATCAAACATAAATAGTAGATTTTAGTAGAAGTGAAAAATAATTTATAAAAGTAAGAAGAAAAATGGGATGAAGTACATGCATAAGCTTATATGTGAATGCGGATGAGAAAATAAATGTGTAGTGTAGTAAGTTGACATTATAAACATGCATTATAAAATATATAGTAATACAGTAATTAGGTAAGTGTAAAATAATATATATAGTATGTATGTTGAAATGTATGATGCATATAGTAATCAGTGGAAAGTATATTTAGTAACCTAGAATATAAAGATAATAAAAATTGAAATAAAGTAAAAATACAAGTAGTGAGTGTATATAGTATATTCGAGAGGTATAAAGCGACAAAATTAATAAGTAGCTATTAATAGTGAAAAGAAAATATAGCAAAAGCAGTAAATAATAAGAAATAACAATGTAAAAACAAAACAAAAACCAAAATCTTAATGTGTAGAGGTATATTATATTTATATAAGTAAAATATTACAATCTTGTTAAAATATACTTGAAATAAATAAGAAAATGTAAAATAGTGGACAAATGTAGTATTGTAAAATAAAAGCATATGTGAAATGAATGTAAACATACAAAAATCAAAATTTAAGATCTAATAGAAATAATAACGAAGGAAAATGATAGTCTTAATTTTAAGAAGTAGTAATTAAAACTAATAAAATACGTAAAAATAATAGCAAAATAAATGAGTGTACATAAAGGCACATAAAATATGGACAAAAGTTTAAAAATGAAAAATACGTAAGAGAAAATAATAAATATGGAAATGAATTAATAGTTAAGGAAAAGAAGTCTTTGAAAAAGTATTAAATGTTAATGAAGAAAAGTAGTATAAAGAAAATGCACTAAGAGGATAAATTAAAAGGAAAGTTAGTCTAAGTATAAGGTATCATGAATGTAGATTCAAACCAACCATAGCACTCGTGATACAAGAGGAAACATGCTCGCATACAATATCACATCAATGTATATTAGGAGAGTTTCATAAATGCAAGTTCAATAATTATATCATTCATGACTCAATACTGACACTCACACTCTAATGTCCATCCTAATTTTGTTTTCCTTATAATTTTTATACTACTCATTGAAGTCGGCTCTGATACCATTCTGTAATGCACCGAATTCCAAACACAGCTAATTCGTAGCAAAAACAGAATCTTTACTTTAATTTCGTACAAAATACAAGAAATTTTAAAAAATTTCATTTACAACATCGTTCTTTACAATAGCAGCGGAAATAAATGAGTACAACACAACATATGGTAATGGAAGCTCTTCAATCTTATGTCAACCCATCACAGTGACTTCAAGTCCATGCCGAATCCAATCCTGCAACTAGGGCTGCAAATGAATTGAGCTATTCGCGAGCTATTCGACTCGAGCTCGGTCAAATCTCCTCAAAACTGAGCTCATTTCGTAAACGAGCCGAGCTCGAGCCTGGTTTTTTTTTTAGGCTAAGCTCGCGAGCTATTCGGCTCGAATATGGTCAAAGCTCGGTCAAAGCTCGGCTCGAACCGAGCTCAAAACTAAGCTCGTTTCGTAAACGAGCCGAGCTCGAGCCTGAAGGTATTCGGCTCGGCATGGCTCGATTGCAACCCTACCTGCAACTAGGAAGTTGTAGGCACGTCAATTGCATACAACTGACGCAAGACTATAGTACAGCGATTCCTTCTACTTTAGCAATCAAAAACTTGAATGTAGAAACAAATATGGAAGGTGAATATCCTAAACATGTCAGTGTATGATATGACCAAATGCCTAATGCAGACATTCACACTTATGATGCACTAATGCACACTTGTTCGAATTCTATGCATCCCATACTACATAGGTCCGAGGGCAAGCCCTTAACGAACTCCTCATTATAGGGTTCAATCCCTCTTCATGAAAATCCTACTATGGTAACAAAAATAAGGTTTAGACATTCCACAAGTACGGATTCCAGTCCCGGAATCTACCGCCCGCCTATACAGAATTCTCATAATGCAACATCCCACAAATGCCACTCTAGCCCTGGAATATGTTGGAGATCTGCCTTCTATCCGTCCGACTATTCATAATCCCGGATTTAATTAAGGCTCGTCTCGCTCCGCAAGCAACCACAGTCCCGGAAACCACCGTCCGATTATATAGAAACGCCCCACATGTGTTTGCCCATGTTTTATCACATCTTCTTTTCTAATGCCTATCTTCAATTAAAATTTTAGTTTTTCATGGTCTAGAACTAGCTTACCCTGTCGGACTTAAATTTGCACTTCAATATTCAGGTCCTTATTGACCAATTCACTAAACTTCATTTATCAAAATTATCGGCATCACAGGCCTCTTTCAACTCCTAGAACCCATCCATCTAAACATAGAGATCCTCTAGGTTAATCTTAACTTCTTTATAAAAAATTTCATTTCATCACAAGTCATTTGATTCGTTCATTCATTCTCTTTAAATAGCCCATTTCAAGATCTTAAAAGGCATTTCAACTTGGTAAAGCCCTTACAAATTTCATCCATCTAATTTTTCTCAAGTTTATTCGTTTATTTCATAAAAATCAGACAATTATGTAGCTCTTTATTCAACGATGTTTAAAATTGTTAAAATCCTTCAAATGTCATATACTTCTACTTTATTACTCTTTCATTCTTCAACCATTCGTCAAAATAATGTATATAACTCCCAATGATATAAACTCTAGAATGAATCTAGATTAAATCTATCAAATCTCAATATTTTTATCAAACTCAATTTAAACCAAATTAACTCCAAAACTTATTTGTGAAAAACTAAACCAGTTTACCATGTAAATTGTTCACAATAAAATCTTAAATTAATATACATAATCTTTTCCAATATTCCATTAATACCCTCTTTCAATTTTAAATTTGATCTCAAAAGAAAAAGCAGTTTTTCGGAAAGAAGTAAAATTTAATAATAAAATAAAATAATAATAATAAACAGAGATAATTTGACCCCATCAAGGATCGAACCTGAGCAAAGCCAAGACCCAAACCTGCAACCCACAACCAGTGAACCAACTCATGGTTTGCAAGTAAAAGACTCACCGCATGTTTACATACCCAAACTACAGTATGTATAACAACTCGAAAATTTCGATAACTTGATAGCTATGTATTTCCTTACAAATTTTTAAAATAAATTCCTCTAAAACTTAATGTATCTGTACAAATAAGATATATGTCGATTTTATTCTTGAAGAACATAAATATTTTCATTTAAATTGTATGAATTTCTCATAGTCCTATACTTAAATCAAATGAACAAATTTTTCTCTACAGAACTAGAGTTCATGGGGAGTATTTATATTACTAAAATGTATACAAGAATTTAATCCCATGAATTTATTGTGTGAAATTTTCATTAGATAACAATTTCTATAAAACCCCTATACACACATTAATTTCAACATCTACTACACAATTGTAATTAAGCATGCAAAAATAAAATTTTTAGAGAACTAATTCACATACACATATTAATCTACACATCTTTAGTTTAAACCAACACAATTTCTACATACTAGAAGATTATAAAAACACCCACACATTATCATTCAAATGCATTCACATCTATTCCTGGATCCTACAAAACATTTAGAAATAAAAGAACATCCACACCATATCTAATTATCATTCCATACATATACACCTAATCATGAATTCTATAAATCAGAAAGCAAAAGAAGCACCCACCTCAAAGAGAACTCCTAGCAAACGGCTCCATATTTCCCACTTTAAAAAAAAAACCGCAATCCTCTTTCCCTCTAGCTCCCGAAAATTCCAACGAGCCAAGAACAAATGTTTCACCTTTTTTTGTACACATGTCCAATAGTGAGGGGGTATTTATATAGGTAATTAGGGAGGTAGTTTTAGAAATAACTACCCATTAATCCATTACTCCACTAAACTACTCACATGCCCACTCACTCACCCACTCATCCACACTCAAAATGACCCGGTCAACACTTAGGAAGTGCAGCCTTTATTTGAGTATGGTGGGCAATGCACGTGTGCACGTGTGCATGTGTGGACATGCTTGCACCATTCCTATTCCAATTATTTTTTAATTTCATTTTAAATTCTTATTTTTAATAAATAATTATATTAATTTTTCTTAACATTAATTTTAGTATAATTAGATTAAATTAAGTCTAGTAAAATTTTTAGTGCACAACTTTTGTAATAAAATAACATACTTAGCACGTGTATAGAAGAAAAGCACGTGTAATGTACGTGTCGCAAAATATTTAAAAAGAAAATTTCACGTAAAACTAGTTTAAAGTAAAAATAAAAATACACACTTCACATATTTTTTATTTTGAAAAAGGATGCAACCAACACGTGCACTGCAAACACGTGCGTTGCACGTATCAATACGAAATAAATTCGACAGAACGAAAAATATTTATAAATAGTCAAAATACAAAATATGTAGAACATTTATATTAATAATGTTACAGATATTACACGTAACGGTAATATATTTGAAATTGACACTTGCATTGAAAATACGTGCAGTGCACGTAAAAATACAAAATAAGATAAAAATGACTTTTGAGAGGACAAAAAGGTATATAATTAGTCGAAATGCAAAATACATAGGATATTTATATTAAAATACGTTACAGATATCACCTGTAGTGGTACAATGTAAAAGTACGTAACACACGTAGGCAAAATGTCATAACTCAATTTTGCGGGCTTTTACAATCAAAAAGTTTTGTTTTATCAAGAATGGAGATGAACCTTGGGTCTACAAGAAGTTTAGTGGGAGCACATTTGTCTTTCTAGTATTGTATGTAGATGACATACTACTCATCAGTAATGACATCCCTACCTTACAGTCTGTAAAGACTTGGCTAGGGAAATGCTTTTCCATGAAGGACTTGGGTAAAGCTACCTATATATTTGTAACCCCCATTTCTGATTATACGGATTCTCTTTTTCTTTTCTTCGTATTCTTGTATTTTAATTTTTCTATAAATTTTTCTATTCTCTTGAACCTCATTGCTTCCATTTGAATATCCGATAAATTTGTTTGAACCCAGAAATTTCTACTATTATTACTATTTAATTACTTGTTTATTTATAGTGTAAATACAAACTCAAATTATACTTCATTTTATCCTATTACTAATCAGCATTTTGATTAATGCATACAAATCCTATTCAATTCTATAATCTTGTTTCTTTCCTCATTTGATTAACTGTTTATTTTGTGAACTCTGGAATTCTAATGCATTCTATTGTATTTATTAGTACTGAGTATGTAATTAATGGGTACAATTATATTACTATTGATTTATTTTATTTTAAAGCCCAAATTTTAACCCATACTATTATTATTATTTTTCTAAAAGCCTAATTTTAGCCAATTCCTATTTTCCAATTCATATTTATTTATTTTATTGAAGTCCATAGGTCATTTCATAGCCCAAACCCAACCCAAAAAAATTATTATTTTTGTTTATTAATATAAGCCCAACCATTAAGACCCAAGCCCACTTTTTTATACCCAAACCCATTAACCTAATTTTTCCTAATCTGCTAATCACCCCAGATCTCTCCATAAATCCCTTTCACGTTCCCCACTCTCTCCTATAACTGCACAGCCCACACCCCCTCCTTAATCTCCTCCATTATTTCATTAACTACCCATTAATCCATCACTCTCCTTAACTACCCCATTATTATATTATAATATATTATATTAAAAACCCTCCACCACTCTCTCCCTCCCCGACTTTCTCTCTCTCCCTCTCTCCCTCCTCTGTTTCTTCCGAAACCGGAACCAACCCTGAGCTCCATCTCTGCCCTCCATCACCTTCGCCTAACGACCCCCACTACACATCGCCGCCTCATCGCCTCGTCGTCAACGCCCCGCCGCACCACTCTCCCTCCACCATTGCCACAACCGAAGCCCTCCTACCCTCGCTCGACCATCGACGCCCTGCACCGCTCTCCTCTCAGCCTCGCTGTCGAGCCACCGACCCTCGCCATCTCCACCCCTACCGCCACCACCTCCAAGCCATAGTCTCCACCGTCATCAGCCTTGCCCCCTGCCACTTCGTCGCGACCCCGCACTTCCATTGCGACCTTTTCCACTACGGAGCTCCACCATCACCTCTCGCTGCGCTCCACTGCCCTCCTCCATTGATGCTACCCATCCCCACCGTCTCTGCACTCTCCCCGCAACAGGAGCCACCGGAAACACCCTCTCCCCCTGCCCACAATCGACAACCACAATCGCCGTCATCTTCCACCCTTTCTACATTCGTCGCTGCACACTTCCCCTGCTTTGCCTTACTGCGCCCTTGTGCACCGCCTCCTCCCTGCAATTGCACCGACTGCACCCTCCCGATTACCTCCCTCATCCTGTATCCACCTTCTCCCAGTCTCATAGCAACCCGAGCTCCAACTCCTCCATTGCCTCGAGCACCTGAGCACCACCCAATCACCATCGCTGAATTCTTGTCGTCTTCCATGCCATTATTGTTGCTCGTAGATCACTTTCATCATTATCAGTGTCGTTACCTGCATCCTTGCTGCCTTCGCTAATTACGGTGCTACTGCACTCTTGCCCTGTCATCACCCTTACTTGCTGCCGGGGTCACCAATGTCGTTGCACGTGTCACGGTCGATGTTCACATCCTTGTGCCATTGCCATTGCAATCATTCTCGCTGTTGTGGTTGTCGTCGTTGTTGCATTTTCCCCCGTCGTTCATCTCACACAAAATCATCACGTTAAAAAAGGCAAGTATTCTCTTGTACATTCCTTTGTTCTCGTACAACCATTTGTTTGAATCCTACAAGTAGTTTTGATTGATTCGTCGTGACATAATCTCATCCATTTCCCATGTGATTAAATCTTGACCCGTTAGTGTACATTCAATTCTTGTTAGTTTCGTACACGTAAGAAGATCATGAACATCCTTGTGTATTACATGAACACATGACAAGAAGCATAAGTATACAGGTACATGCCAGGATTGATGATTTTCATCGTGTGGTAGTATAAATATTTCATTTTATAATTGTTGCCATAGTAATGGAAAGTTTCTCTATTGATAATCATAGAAATACACTTGAAGTACTAGTCATGAATGTTTGTTAATATCTCTTAGAAGTATATGCCTTTTGTACATCTCAATTGTTGTTAGATAAAATTCACCATGTTGCTGCCCTGCTGTCTGCTGTAACTTGTAGCCAGATTTTGACCTAGTTTCTTTTCAATTCGATTAGAGTCTTGTATACGAGTGTCATAGCTCTGTGAATCTAGTTTTCAGAACATTCGACGGATTCATATTTCGAGTTATAGACAGTGAGATATCATGTTTTTCGTACTGCTAGGTCTGCACATTGCAGATTGTTAATTATAGTACCTCAACATGTTTCACAATTTAGAATGTCATTTTAGTAGATGAATTAAGACTTGATATTTATCAGCACACTACTAGATTTGATTAGGAGTCCTAATATGATTTTTTTTAGATTTTGAATAGATTTTTCCAGACCATTATATATATGTCAACTTGACTTCAGAATGTTGTTAGTACACTAGACCAGCAGAAAACCCAGGTTTCCACCCAATAGAAGTTAAAATCAGTTGGATTTATCAAAATAGAAGTCATATCCCTCTGTGTTAGGAATCCAGGACACTTGGCGGATTTGTAATCTAACTTACGGATTGCAAGTTATTCTAATTTTACTATTGTACTATCGTAACTCTTAATTCACTGCTTTATTCACGTCGTCATGTTCCAATAATTCAATCAGTAGATTTATTTAAGAATTTGAACCTAGAAGTTATAGAATTTGTTGTTGAATAGTCTCAAGAGTTAAACATATTTTTTTGTGAGAATTTAATGAAGTTTCTAGTTGAATTTCACATAGTGTAATCTCGTGCTAAGTTGCTGCCTGCGCAGTAAACCCAATAAGAACTGTCTGGTTGACCGATCTATTTTATTCATAATGTATCGTGTAATTATGCGCTGGAACCGGCAGGTAGTCTAGTTTCTATAATCCTTGACGAAACCAGATTTGCTTTCATGTTGTAGCAAAAAAGTTGATCTCTGTACAATGACGTCTAACAGCCCAGACTTGTAACTTCGTGTTTGTTTATACATAAATATGTTGTTCCTTACATTTATGACTTGAAATACATTACATGTGTTGCATAGCCCTTTATATCTCCCTGATCATGTCCCGACACTATTTTCGTTGTTGCATCATGTTTAAATTATTATAAAAGAATCACAAGCCGGGGTAATAGGGGAAACGCCTAGTAGTGAGATATAAAGGAGATTGTACTCGGAAAGGGGGGGCCCGTGTTTCCCGTGATGATAATACATGATTACAAGTTAGATGGAACTAAGTTCCACATCAGGGGTTGATGGGAGTTACCTCTAGATCTTGCGAGGGTTACCTCTAGTGCCCATTACATGATTACATGCTTTCCCGTCTACATTATATATGTTTACAAGTTATATAGTACTAAGTATAATGTAGAACTAAGTGACACGTTAGGGGTTGGCAGGGTTTACCTCTAGTACCCATTAATTGACTACATGCTCATGTTTCCTGCAAGACCCGAGTATATGACCCTGTATAATCCACCACTAGAGACTAAACATTACTTGATTGTATGAAACTGAACTTGTGGTATGGGACGCAGGATTACGTGCAATAGATAGGATTGATAAAAGATTGACTTGAAATTATCACTGAGCACATGCATATTCCTGTTTATGAGCTACATGATTCCTGTTTACATGTTTGCATGATTCCCACTTACATGACATGCTCTCGTTACATGATTCCTTGTTACCGATTGAATGTACTTTGAAGTCCTGTTTACCTGTCTCCTGTTTCAGTTTACAAATTATACGATTTCTGCTAATACCACTTTACATGATCCCCATTTATATGTTTGCATTCTATTCCGTTACATGGTATGTTTCCTGTACACATGATTCCTTGTTTCCTGTTATATCCTTGTTCTTGCTTCACTTTGCTTGTACTACTTGCGGTCGTAGCTTGCTCTAATGGATATCGTCCATCTTTCTTATGAGTTGTGTTATACAGGTACAGACGATGGGTTACTGAAAGAACTCGTCGAACTGTTATTGCATTGCATATTCTCGGACAATTTGGTAAGTTCTTGTATCTCAAATATCGGTTATTGCATTATATTCTTGTTCTTGTGATTATTATTGTATTGTTGAGCTTACTGGTATTGTACAGCTTATGGATGATATGAGTTGACATACTTATATCATTCGCTGAGACTCAGTTAGGTTCCTGTGTTTCCGTATAATGGGAAGATGGGCGTGACAGGTTTTTAGTGGTATCAGAGCCAGGTTAGACTCAACCATGTTGGAGTTTAGCCAAGTTAACTCAACAATATGCACATCACATTGACCACATGAACAATTAATAACCAACTTACAATCTGGATACTAATCTTATTCAATTCCTTTTGATCCCTTCATATCTAATTCTTACATTCCTTATTTCCTTCCGTCCCTTGTAGTCATTCTCATTCGTTGATTCCTTATTTGGTATAAATTCAATCTTTTCGTACCCATATTCTTTGATTCTGGTGCTATCCATCCTTTTATTTCTGCTCGTCTCATCAATTCTTCCATGTTTCAGTTCTTGCGTCATTCATTTCTATCTGTGCCTTGCATTCACCTTTGTTTATTGATCTATTATTGAGTGTCATACTAGTTACTTCTTCCCTACCATGTTCTCCTCAAATTTCGGTGCTATCCACTCTTTTTATTCCTGCTCGGTTCGTCGATGGGCTACATGTGATCTACAACGACATGTCAGCGACTTAGAACATCACCAGAGAGATGTTTTCGTCCACTCCAAGTTTGCACACAAAGTCTAAGGATTCCAGCAAGTTTTCAAAATCTCAAATCGCCAGGTGTTCGAATTTCGTGCTAAAGATACACCATTTGGGCACGCTAGGATTTGATGAGGCATGAGATAAATTGCTAGAGCTAATGGACGCTATTAACGGCATTTTTCCGTTCAGAGTGGCGCAGCTGAAGCGTGGTGGGCCTATAACCCATAGGTCCGGGGTTCTCATGTTGCTTCTCCTTCCTTTCACTGTTTGCTTCATTCCTTCCATGCATCCATCCGCATCCATCAACTCATTCTCTCTTCGTGTAGCGCCCCGAATTTCTAATATGAGAACTTAGAAAATACGTGGCACATTCCCAGCGATCCACTTCAATGTAACAATATACATAGACCAAAAACTCAAGTCATTTTATTCCAAATTCTTAATACAATATTCTTTTTCAATTGCAGCGGAAATACAAAACACCTTAAAATACATCAATTCCTTTTACAAAACTCTTCTTACAACAATTTACACAAGGCTCTATTATAATACTCATAATCTCTATAGCTAACCCAAGCATCCAAGCCTCCAATTCTAAGCAACCTGCATCATATGAGGCTAGAGTTAAACCCTAACCCCCAAAACTACGGGGTCAGCCATAAATGGTGTGAGTGATATAAACAACAAACATAAACAAACAAATAAACATAAGCAACATGAACTGAACAAAAATACATAAACTGAACATGTAATCTGAAACAAGAACGATAGGCCAGTACATGCGTGAACCAAGTCGAGAAACAATACCAACGATCAAGTATCCATCAATTAATCTCTCTCAAAATATGTACAGTTCAACTGTACGGTACAGTCGACTGTCTTAGGAACCAGTCGACTGTTCTGATCAAACAATAATTCCCCACATTTCTGAACATGCCCAACTATCAATAAATCTCAATACCACGATGTATGTCCAACAATCGATCACCAATAATGCCATAGATCAGATAACAATATATCCATCTACAAAACTAAAGATAATATAGATCGAATACGAACCCGGTATGCCACGACACCGACGAACATATCCATCTACAAACAAACTAAGAAGGTATAGATCGAATACGAACCCGGTATGCCAAGACACCGACGAACATATCCATCTACAAACAAACTAAGAGGGTATAGATCGAATACGAACTCGGTATGCCAAGACACCGACGAACATATCCATCTACAAACAAACTAAGAGGGTATAGATCGAATACGAACTCGGTATGCCAAGACACCGACGAACATATCCATCTACAAACAAACTAAGAGGGTATAGATCGAATACGAACCTGGTATGCCAAGACACCGACGAACATATCCATCTACAAACAAACTAAGAGGGTATAGATAGAATACGAACCCGGTATGCCAAGACACCGACGAACATATTCATCTACAAACAAACTAAGAGGGTATAGATAGAATACGAACCCGGTATGCCAAGACATCGACGAACATATTCATCTACAAACAAACTAAGAGGGTATAGATAGAATACGAACCCGGTATGCCAAGACACCGACGAACATATTCATCTACAAACAAACTAAGAGGGTATAGATAGAATACGAACCCGGTATGCCAAGACACCGACGAACATATTCATCTACAAACAAACTAAGAGGGTATAGATAGAATACGAACCCGGTATGCCAAGACACCGACGAACATATTCATCTACAAACAAACTAAAGATATCAAGAACCCTCAAGATCATGAAAACTCATCAGCACCAGTCGACTTATGCTATTGTAAGTCGACTGCCCCTGAGAACCAATATCCAAGATTATAACAAGTGCAGTAAGTCGGCTTAATCAACCATCAGTCGACTTACCCGAAACAATTATCAATAATTCTCAAGAAACAATCCAAGTGCTAATCAGTCGACTTAACAAATCATCGGTCGACTATCCCAACGAGAAACTCAATACTTTACAAACAAAATACTCAGCAGACCAGTCGACTGAATAGGGTCTCAGTCGACTGTCCCGAGCAAATCCTCAAAAGACTGAATGTACAAGAGTAGAGTCGTACCAGTCGACTGATACATAGCCCCAGTCGACTGTCGGCCTACAGATCTCACAAATTAGGTTTGAAATCAATAATCAATACTGGAGCCTATCTCACTACCAAATCTCTTCCTCAACTCCAATCTAATCCGATCCGTAATCTCAAGATCCAGGGATTCATCCATCCAATTCCTTATTTTCATAAACATAATCAAATCTTAACATGTTTCAAGCAATCAAGAATTGTCAATCGAGATCTACTAATCTATCATGGATCTCACATGTATATTACGAATAACAACCATGGCATCAATTTCATACAAAATACGAAAATATCAAACAAAACAGCATGCAAATCATTCACATAAACAAAACAAGTCTATATCACTCACCTTTTAGAAGCAAGAAGAATCCACAAAAGCCTTCCTTTGCTAGATCCAAACTCCTTCTCCAATCACCAAGAAAATAATATAATGAAATCTGAGTTATGCAGCGAATGACGGCTGCAACTCTCTTTATATAGGCCGGGAATTAGGTTCTAGGGTTTCCAAATACATTTGCAAAACAATCCCTTCAAAATACAATTTTATATATATCTATCTACTCTTGGAAACTCATCCAAAATTCATTAAAATTAGGATTTAATAGAAAATATACTTTTAAATCTTAACCAATACTATTTAAAACGTCCAGAATGCCAATTTTGCACTTTAGCCCTTAAAAATGTCAATTTTACAAAAAGGTCCTTCTTTTCTTAAAATTTGCAAATAGTACTAATTAATTTCAGAAAAATCTGGAAAAATACTAAATAAATCCCAAATAATAAATAATGATTTTTCATAAAGGAATCTTAATTTTTCAAACTTCTCAAAGTCGTTTGCACGTGTTTTGCACGTGTACATAAGATAAATCTTTTAGAAAATACCAATTAAATCTCCAAAATAAATTTAAATTCATTTTCAAATAATTAAAATAATATTTGAAAATACGGGGTTTTACACTTCGATTCCAGTTCTACCTACTCCTTCATCTTCTTGCTTCGTTATCTCACGGGTCTTGAGATGTTCCCTTCCTCCTAATACTGTTTTTTCCTTATTCATACGTTCCTTTTCGTTTATCAATTCTTTATTCAATAACATCCTAAATCATTACATTCTTATCGATGACCTTCTTATTCCGGTGTTGTTACCACTTCGTTCCTCTCTCTTTTAAATTCCTACATCGTTACCTTTTGTGCTATGTGTTGCCGCTGAATCTGGTGTGGGGGCAATAGATAGAATTTGTAGATTCTTGAGAAAACGAACAAGGCAAACCAGTTGACCTGTTGACCTTCACCAAAGCGTTAACCAGTTTCCTGCTGCTGCCGCGAACCTGCAAAAAGTGTGAAATACCGGGATGGATCCCGGCGACGCACCCTCCGACGCTCTTGTCAGTAATCAGAAAGAATATGGAAAGAACTTTTACTGGCAAAAGATTGATTACCTTCTTATGGTGGGGGAAGAGGGGTTTTTATAGTCGCCGTAGGGATCTGTTTCGAGATAAGAACAAATCTTTACTTCCCGATGTGGATGGATAGAAGTGGTTAAAACCTCCTCTTAGGGATAATTATGAATCTGAATTCATTTTTATCCTTCTGAACTGGTTTGTAACGGGTTGGGACCCGTACCCAGTCAGACAGATTCGTTCATAGGTTATTGGGCTTTGAAGAAAGACCC
The DNA here is from genome assembly GCA_017893485.1 of Hemerocallis citrina. Classification (NCBI taxonomy): domain Eukaryota; kingdom Viridiplantae; phylum Streptophyta; class Magnoliopsida; order Asparagales; family Asphodelaceae; genus Hemerocallis; species Hemerocallis citrina. The sequence goes on from CM030366.1 coordinate 22,175,398, forward strand.
AGTTCTAATTTCAGACCCGTTTGTAGGTGAACTTACCGTTTACCCCTGAGCTTTAAGATTCGTGTATGATTTGAACGGTCCCGATTTAATCCCTTTTTTAGCCATATCACGAGCCCCCCACTCCTGAAGACTGAGTTTAACAGCCTTTAAGGAGTAGTTTGTTGTTCTAATGGTGTACGAGATTTTATCAGAGTTCTTGGGGGAGTTGGATCTAGCTCGGGGTGTAACGGTATTATTCTGAGCTTGTAAAATGCCCAAAATTATTCTCAATCTTTTCTGGATTTTTTGTGATTTTCCCAGATTTTTCTGATTTTTTTTTCCAATTTTTAATCATTTTTTGAATTTTTTATTTAATTTCCGAATTAAATAATTAATTATCGAAAACTTTAATTAATTATTCTAATTTAATAATTATTATTTTCTGAATTTGAAATTATTTTTCGAATTAATAATTATTTTAAGAATTTTTTAATTAATTTTTTCGATTATTAATTAATTTTTTCAGATTTTTTAAATAATTAATTCAATAAAATAAATAAATAAATAAATAAATAAATACCTGACAGGTGGCGCGTTTCTGTACGTTGATCATGATCAGATGAGCGCGCATCGGGAGGAGCCATTTTTTTCTCGTTTCCAGGTCGATGGCAATCGACCTCGGATTAGGCTATTGACTAATAAGAGAGTGCCACGTGGCGCAGTTGGTTAACGTTGACCATGAATTTTTTTATTGTTATTATTTTTTTCTTTCTCTCTCCTGAACCTCTGCTCTCTCTCTTCTTTCTCTGTTTCTTTTCCTTCCCATCCTCTACTCCTTCTCTCTTCGTCTTCGACGCCTTCGCCCGTCAACCATGTGGCGGCCAAGGAGGAGATGACGGCGAGAGGCTCGGCGGGCGAACATTTTGCTCGATAGTGAGGAGCTCGGAGCTTGAGAGTTCGGCATACAAAGATGGGTTCTCGATCTCGACAGTGGGATGGTTTGGCGAACGGAGAGGCTCAGCAAACGATCGCGCTTCGGCAAAGGAGTTCTTCGATGTGGGTCTCGCTGATGGGATTGGGCGAGTTCGGCAAACGAGGCAAGGAGGGGTTTGGCGCACGAAGGTGGGGAGCAGAGGTTGAAGACGAGCTCGACAGGCCATGGGTTCGACGGGAGAGTAGGAGATGATCCCGATGCTTACTGTAGGTGTAGCTCGGCGAACGATCGAGTAGGAGAAGTGAGGAGCTCGACGCTCACTGTAGGTGGAGCTCGGCGAACGGTCGAGGAGGTTCGCGATGCGAAGGCAGAGCTTCGACATCGAGGTAGAGCTCGTCGAACGGGGAATTGGCGAGTAGTTTGGGCGAGCACTGTAAGTGATTAGGAGCTCATCCACGAGCTGTTCGACGCATTCGACAGTGGGATGGCTCGGCATCATGGCGAACGTGGTGAAGCTCAGCGAACGAAGCGAGGGGTCACTAGAGCTCGTCGAAGGAGGAGTTGGGTTCGTCGCTCAGTGAGGAGCTGAGGTTGAAGAAGCTGAGCTCAGTGAGGGGATGAGCTCGTTGACGAGAGCTCGCTCGAGGGAGCTCGAAGAAGGAGATGATGGAGCTCGTTAATGGCGGTGGTGAAGGAGATGGAGAGGTCGAGCTCGGCGTGGAGGTCGTTGGGTTCGCCGCTCGATGGGTTCATCGAAGGTTGAGCTCGGCGACCGAGTTTGGCAGTGGAGAAGAGCTTTGACGTCGTGGGTGATGGAGCTCGGGAGCTTTGATGGGGCTCGTCGGTGAAGTAGAGCTTGGCGGAGCTCTGCAGCTCGAAGCGGTGACGAAGCTCCTCGTTGGAGCTCGCAGCGAAGGCGAGCTCGCTGTTGGAGATCGACGATGGCAAGCTAGGCAATGGAGGAGGTCGGCGGAGATGATGGGTTAGGAAGATGGTGATGTCTGAGGTCGAAGGTGGCTTGAGGTTGACGAAGGAGTTGTCGCTAGGTTTTTGGCACCAGAGTATAAGGAAGAAGAAGAATACATGGTTTCGGGGGTTTGGGTCACTAACGGGTTCGGATCCGGCCCGTTAACCCGTTCGCCCCCTTTTTTTCTTTTATTTTTGGCCGTCGAATCTGAGCCATTGATCGTGTTTGTGCACGAATTTCGAGGCAAAATTTTTCTCTCATTTCACCTTCGGTGGCAAGTGAGTTCGGAGACGAGTAAGGGAGTGACACATGGCGGTCAACGGTTGACCGTTGACTCAGTCAATGTTGACCGTTGACTTTCTCTTTTTTGCTTTAATCACATCCGTTGATCTTGATCGAACACGAATTTTGAGGTGGGTTTTTCTCTCATTTCAGGTTTGGTGGCAAGTGACTTCGAGGACGAATAGGAGCGCGACACGTGGTCTGTGGGCCCCTTCCACCGTTGACCAGTCAACGCATTTTCTTGCATTTTTGACGTCGGTGGCAAGTGACTTCGGAGCTTGCTATCGATGAATAGGAGAGAGACAGGTGGCCAGCGTGCCCCAAAGCCGTTTGACCAGTCAATGCAATTTCCTGTATTTGGACGTCGGTGACAAGAGTGCTCGGCGTATGTGTATTGTAATCGACGTTCCCGATGCTACGGAGGTCGGATTGGGGCGTGTGACCCCTTGTTTCGAAGCTAACTCGGAGGTCTACAAGTTCTCTTCATAAATAAGTAGAAGAATCATCCTTCTTCATGGTCAAAATAGTCCTGCTACATCTTTGTCTTTGTGAAGTTGAGGAGAGCTTTGTATGACTCTTGAGAAGATCCGATCTTGGAGGCGAGTCTAAGGAGCATCTCTAGATGAGTAAGGCTCCGAAGTCTCTTGGAAGAAGGTCTCTCGGTTAGGCGAGGGCTCTAGGAGAGTCGTTTGGGAGGCGAGTTTGAGGAGCAACTCTATAGGAGAGTTGTTCTCTGAACTCGTTGAGGAGAGGTCCGCCTTGGAGGCGAGCGGAGCGAAGAGCTTGGCCCTAGGAGAGAGTCATTTGGAAGACAAGTTTGAGGAGCAACTCTAGGGGAGAGTCGTGTTCCGAACTCGTTGTGAAGAGGTCCACTTTGGAGGCGAACGGAGCGAAGAGCTTGGCCTTAGGGGAGAGCCATTTGGGAGACAAGTTTGAGGAGCGACTCTAGGCAAAAGTCGTGCTCCGAACTCGTTGTGAAGAGGTCCGCTTTGGAGGCGAGCGGAGCGAAGAGCTTAGCCCTAGGAGAGAGCCATTTGGGAGAAAAGTTTGAGGAGCAACTCTAGGGGGAGTTTTAGCTCCGATCTCGTTGAGAAGAGTTTCAACAGTTGTGGGAGCAATTCCGAATGGTGAGCTGCCCCACACTTGCTTGTTTGCAAGCGGCTAGGGCAACGTCGAACCAGGTGTTGGACTCCGAACTTGTTGTTAAGAGAGTTGATGAGTTGTAGGAGCAATTCCGAATGGTGAGCTGTCCCATAGTTGCTCGTTCGCAAGCGGCTAAGGCAACGTCGAACCAAGTGTTAGACTCTGAACTCGTCTTTTGATCTTAGTAAGTTGTGGGAGCAGCCCTGTAGGACGAGCTGACTCCGAACTTATTATTTAGCGAGTCGTAGAAGTGACTCGGAGAAGTAGAAATGAAGCAAGTGCAATAATAGACAAAAGTTTAAGTTTTATTGAAATAAACTAAATTGCCACTTTGATGGGGCGAACCATTATTACATACTATTGGCTGGGTTACAAGCATCGGCCTTATTGAAAACCGAGATCCTACTTCTATGATAGGGTGAAGGCCCCTTGGGAGGAGTTGGGTTCTCCCCCCATTGGACCTCCTTGGATGAGGTGGAGGACGGCCCTAGGTTCGGAATCTTAGAACTCGGCGGACCTCTCTGTTCGCTTGTAGGCTCCTCGGGATGGAAGGTCGGTCACGTCTCTTCGGATGAACTTATCCAGGTATCCCCGCTATATGAGTTCTTCGATCTCCTCTTTGAGAGCCCGACAATCATCTGTATCGTGGCCATGGTTCCTATGAAAGCGGCACCACTTATCCCTGTTTCTTTTCTTGCCAGGGGTATTCATTCTAGGAGGAGCATGAAGTAGCCCTTCTTTGTCCACCTCCATAAGAACTGCTGATATACTAACATTGAAGGGGGTGAACTTCTCAAAACGAGGAGCTGGGCGGCGTTGGCCATTTTCGTCCCTCTGGAGTTTCTGGGACCATTCTTCGCTTGTATTCTTCTGTTTATTCCGGGAAGATGATTCCTCGAGAGTGGGGGGGTTGAGAGCCGCTTCCACTCGAATGTACTTCTCACTCCTATGCAGGAGTTCTGAGAAGTTTCGAGGAGGCTTCTTGGCAAGGGACACCTTGAGGTCGGCGTTAGTGACGTTGCACTCGAATGCCGCAAAGGCTACTGCTTGGTTGAGGGAGGCAATAGACCAGGCTTCAGTGGTGAAGCGCCGAACATAATCTCTTAGGCGTTCATCCTTTCTTTGGCGGAGGGTCACCAAAGATACGTTGTTTTCTCGGTCCGACGGCTACTTACGAAATGAGTAAGGAAGAGCCCTTCGAACTGATCGAATGAGAAGATGTAGGCCAGTGCGAGTCGAGAGTACCATTCTCTCGCAGGCCCCTTCAGCATGGCAGGAAAGGTCTTGCAAAGGAGCGCATCCGAAGCCTGGTGGATCATCATGAGAGTTTTAAAACTCTCGATGTGGTCGGCAGGGTCCGACTCCCCATTTGTATGACTCAAAGTTAGGGGGCTTAAAGTTTTGCGGGACCGGGGCTACCATGATGGCTCGGGAGAACGGGGGCCTGCTCGGGCGAAAATTCCTCGCTCGTTGTTCCTCTTCTCTGTCAAGTCGGCCAAGGTGCCTCTCCATCTCATGGAGACGGCGGTAAACCGAGCCTTCCCTTCGGTCATATCCTGCCGATTCCCTAGACTCTTTCCCATGCGAAAGGGGACTAGGAGTTCGGTGGTGACGGCTTGGGGCAGGTTCAGGACTAGGTGCCCGTTGCTCATGGTTGGGGGCGGCGTTGAGGGCTCGCAAAACAGTCTCTTGAAAATCTTGGAACTCCACCCTTGTGACTGGCGCCTCTCCATCTTGGCGGTACCTATGTGCGGCTCGGCTTACTAGAGAATGAGTTCTCCGCTGATGATGTTGAGGGGACTCTCTTCGCCTCCTCGGGGGAGGGGATCTTCTGGTCCTCGGTCGGCGGGGGGTTCGGACTCTTGAGACCCCTGGGTGCTCAGGTTGATGGACTCCTCCAAGGGCTCGCCATCTATTTAGGCGAGTTCAGAGGTCGACCCCCTTTTGACGGTTGGCAATCACTTGACAGAGATCCCGCTCGGGAGGGCTCTAAGAAGCCATAGAGTCAACTGGAGGATTATGGACCGCGACATGGTCCTGAGAAGGATATTGGTTTGGATGACTCCCACGAGAGCCCCCGTGGGCAGCCCCCCGAGACCTTGAAGGGGCCTGTTGAGGAGGAGCACCTTGAGCTAGAGGAGGGGGAGGAGGAAGAGAAGTGGTTCTTTGGCTGGTGACAACTGCCTTCCCCTTCTCTTTTGGATGCATGGCTTGAAACTAATCTCACTGATGAAGTTAGGTTGGGTTGCTTTTTTGATTTCCACATACGGCGCCAATCTGTTGCCGCTGAATCTGGTGTGGGGGCAATAGATAGAATTTGTGGATTCTTGAGAAATGAAACAAGGCAAACCTGTTGACCTTCACCAAAGCATTGACCAGTTTCTTGCTGCTGCCGCGAACCTGCAAAAAGTGTGAAACACCGGGATGGATCCTGGCGACGCACCCTCCGACGCTCTTGTCAGTAATCAGAAAGATTATGGAAAGAGCTTTTACTGGCAAAAGATTGATTACCTTCTTATGGTGGGGGGGGAGGGGTTTTTATAGTCGCCTTAGGGATCCATTTCGACATAAGAACAAATCTCTACATCCCGATGTGGATGGATAGAAGTGATTAAAACCTCCTCTTAGGGATAATTATGAACCTGGATTCTTTTTTATCCTTCTGAATTGGTTTGCAACGGGTTGGGACCCGTACCCAGTAAGACAGATCTGTTCATGAGTTATTGGGCTTTGAAGAAAGACCCAATTCCCATTTCGGACCCGTTTGTAGGTGAAATTACCGTTTTACCCCTGAGCTTTAAGATTTTTGTCCGATTTGAACGGTCCCAGTTTAATCCCATTTTTAGCCATGTCACTCTGCTATGGTTATGCCTTACATTCCGCCTGAATGAACTTCGAGGACAAAATTTTTTGTAAGGTGAGTAGGATTGTAACCCTCGTTTCTGATTATACGGATTTCTCATTTTCTTTTCTCTGTATTCTTGTATTTCAATTTTTCTATAAATTCTTCTATTATCTTGAACCTCATTGCTTTCATTTGAATATCCGATTAATTGGTTTGAACCCAGAAATTTCTACTATTATTACTATTTAATTACTTGTTTATTTATTGTGTAAATACAAACCCAAATTATACTTTATTTTATCCTATTACTAATCGGTATTTTGATTAATGCATAAAAATTCTATTCAATTCTATAATCTTGTTTCTTTCCCCATTTGATTAACTGACTATTTTGTGAACACTGAAATTCTAATGCATTCTATTGTATTTATTAGTATTGAGTATGTAATAAATGGGTATTATTTTATTACTATTGATTTTTTTTTAAAGCCCAAATTATTACCCATACTGTAATATAGTATTTGATTTGTTAATATTGGCAAACCAGTTTGTTTATTATTATTATTATTATTATTTTTTCTGAAAAGCCCAATTTTAGCCCATTCTGATTTTCTAATTTAGATTTATTTATTTTATCGAAGTCCATAATTCATTTCATAGCCCAAACCCAGCCCAACAAATTATAATTTTTGTTTATTAATATAAGTCCAACCATTAAAACCCAAACCCACATTTGTATACCCAAACCCATTAACCCAATTTTCCCTAATCTGCTAATCACCCTAGATCTCTCCATAAACCCCTTTCACGTTCCCCACTCTCTCCTATAACTGCACAGCCCACACCCCCTCCTTACCTCCTCCATTATTTCATTAACTACCTGTTAATCTCTCACTCTCCTTAACTACCCAATTATTATATTATAATATTAGTATATTAAAAACTCTCCCTCACTCTCTCTCCCCCCGACTCTCTCTCTCTCCCTCTCGCCTCCTCTGTTTCTTCTGAAACCCGAACCGTACCCCGAGCTCCACCACTGCCCTCCATCACCCTCGCATCGCAACTCCCACTCCAAGTCGTTGCCTCATCATCTTGTCGTCAACACCCTGCCGCCCCGCTCTCCCTTCACCATCGCCACAGCCGAAGCCTTCCTGCCCTCGCTTTTCCAACGATGCCTTGCACCGCTCTCCCCTCAGCCCCGCCGTCGAGCCAGTGACCCTCGCATCTCCACCCATGTCGCCTACTGCCTCCACTGCAGTCTCACCACCATCAAGCCATAGTCTCCACCGTCGTCAGCCTCGCCCCTTCACATCATCGCAACCCCGCACTGCCATTGTGACATTCTCTACTGGGGTGCCCCACCATCCCCTCTCGTTGTGCCTCGCTGCCCTCCTCTATTGCTGCTACCCATCCCCATCGTCTCTGCACTCTCCCCACAGCAGCAGCCACCCGCAACACCTTCGCCCCTGCCCACAGTCGACCAACGCAACAGTTATCATCCTCCACCCTTGCTAAGCTCGTCACCGCACTCTTCCCCCGGCGTTCCCTCTCTGTGCCCCTGTGCACTGCCTCCTCCGTGCAACTGCACTAACTGCACCCTTCCCGATCACCTCCCTCATCCTGTTTCCACCTTCTCCCAATCTTGCAGCAACCCCAACTCCAACTCCTCCACTGCCTCGAGCAACTGAGCACCACCCTGATCACCATCGTTGAATTGTTGTCGCCGTTCATACCTTTATTGTTGCTCGTGCTCGTGGAGCTCTGTCATCATTGCTGGTTTCGTTAGCTGTCTCCTATGTGATTAAATCCTGACCCGTTACTGTACATTCAATTCTTGTTAGTTCCGTACACGTAAGAAAATCATGAACATCCTTGTGTATTACACGAACACATGACAAGAAGCATAAGTAGATAGGTACATGTAACCCCTGTTTTTCATTTTGTGTATTTTTTTGGGTGTATTTTGTACTCTCTTGTATTTCTTTGGTCCATATATTGGATATTACTTTTTTCAATATATTCTTTTGCTTGATGTTGTCTTTTATTTGATCTCCTTGTTTCATACTGCTTCATTTTTGTTCATTCGTTCGTCCTTGTTGTTCGATTTTTATTTCTTTTAGGTTCTAGTTATTTTATTCGTTGTATCTATTTTATCTACTCAATTCTGGGTCATCTCATTTTGTATCATCATCCTCAAACCCTATTTTATTTCTATTTGGATCCTATTTTAAACCCTAAATAATTGATCCTAAACCCATTGTACCCAACACCCTATATACTAAACCAAACAACTAGTTAATTACCCATGCCCTGTTGGTATTATTTTACCCATTGCCCACTTCACTAAATACTATTACCCAGATTATTAACCTACTCCTATTACCCAGATGATTAACCAACTCATTCCCTACTCTAAAGCTTACCCATTATCACCTCAAACCCGACCCGCACCATCCCCTACTCTGTTTTTGCCGTCATCACCTC